>ML681966.1:22962122-23056611 GCA_007922195.1 Podocnemis expansa
GGGGGGGGGAGCGCGGCGAGCAACCGGAGTTGCTCAGCTGCCCTCTCCCCTTAGAGGGAACATTGCTGGGGAGCCCCAAAATGGACACAGTATTCCAGATGCGGCCTCACCAGTGCAGAGCAGAGGGGAACGATCACATACCTCTGTCTGCTGGCAACACTTCTTCTGATGTAGCTCAATATGTCATTGGTCTTTTTGGCAGCAAGAGCATACTGTTGTCTCATATCCAGCTTCCCATCCACCACAACTTCCAGGTCCTTTTCTACAGTGCTGCTACTTAGCTGATTGCTCCCCAGTCTGTAGCAGTGCATGGGGTTTCTCCATCCCAAGTGCAGGACTTTGCACTTGTCCTTATTGAACCTCATGAGATTTCTGTTGGCCCACTGCTCCAATTTGTCTAGGTCTCCCTGAATCCTGTCCCTGCCCTCCAGCATGTCTACCATTCCCCCCAGCTTGGTGTCATCCACAAACTTACTGAGTGTGCAATCTGTCCCATCATCTAGATCATTAATGAAAATGTTGAACAGAACTGGCCCCAGGACCGACTCCTGGGGCACACCGCTCATTACTGGTTGCCAACTAGACATTGAGCCATTGATTCCCACTTGCTGAACATGTTGATTTAGCCAGTTCTCTATCCACCTTACAGTCCACATATCCAACACATACTTTCTTAATTTGCCGACAAGAACGTTGTGGGAAAATGTATCAAAAGCCTTGCTAAAGTTGAAGTATATTATGTCAATGGCTCTTCCCGCATCCCCAAATTCAGTCATCTCATCATAAAAGGCAATGAGGTTGGTCAGGAACAATTTACGCTTGATGAATCCATGCTGACTGTTCCTTATCACTCTATTTTTCTCCAAGTGTTTCAGGATGGATTCTTTGAGAACCTGCTCCATGATTTTTCCAGGGATTGAGGTGAGGCTGACAGGTCTGTAATTCCCCAGATCCTCCTTTTTGTCTTTCTTGAAGAAAGGCACTATATTTGCTTTTTTCCAGTCCTCTGGCCCCTGCCCCGTTTGCCATGAGTTTTCAAAGATAATGGCCAGTGGTACTGCTATCTCATTGGCCAACTCCCTCAGCACACTCAGAATTTTTTTAGTTTCATGATGTGTAAGATTGTACTTCCTAACAGTGTAACCAAAGGCCAGGGGGGGGAGGGGAGCAATATCTTATGTGGGCATGTCTGATCCTTTTTGCAGAACAGAGTGACAGAACATAATTTACAGTGCTTTTTGAAGTCTGGGCTTGGTCTCAGATTGAGCCAGGAGAATTCACAAAAGGTGTGACCAAAGTGTTTCATTAATGCAGGCTGCATTCTTGAATATTGATGATGATGATGATGATTGAAAGTAGGAGACTTTGACAATGAGAGAAAACGAAAAACTAGGGTATCAATTCTCCAAACTTAGGCAAGTAAAGTAATTACTAGTCTTTGTGCAAATGCTACTTAGGGAGAAAAGGGGATTCAGAATCTGGCCCATGATAATTAACAAATGCAATTAAAAATTATAGGATTGTTTAGTGTTGTTTACTAAAAATAGATTGAATCTAGTTTATTAGACTTGTCCAGCTATGCCAGAAGAAGGAAAGGATTATGCAGATTTATTCCTAAATTTTGGAGAGGACCTGGAAGATAAAAGTACAGTTCAGGTAATTCCATAATCATTTACAGATACTTCAGGAGGCCTGCACCCAGATCTCTCTTTATCCATCTTGCTCTCTACTTGCTCCTGGGACCTCACCCCTCCCACCCTTGAATTAGAGGGGATGGGGGGGGACTATACTAGGCAGAGATTGTCTCTCTGCCATTCTAGGCACAGGAACCCCAAACCCTCCTGTGTCTGGTCCCTTAAAGAATACCTCCCTTTAAATCCTTTCTCAGTCCATTGTTTCTGATCGCAGTATCCCTTCCCTATAGAGCATGTGCACTGGACATCTGCCCCATGCTTACATAATGAGTTGCAAAATCATACCCTAATTCCTGTTCAATGTTTCCCTCAACAAAACCAACAGCCCCCTATCAGGAAAGCAAAAATTACCCTCCACACAAAAAGTTCTTTCCCAGTTCTCCCTCCCCCAGCCTTCCCTCATCCCCCATCAAACATCCCATCTCAGGCCATTGCCATACCTATCACTTATAGTGAAAGATCAGTCAATTACCCAGCATTACACTATATTATTACCCCTCCTCCTAGAAGAAAGGAGTCACTAGAACAAGGTACGCAGGAGATCATGACAAAACCAGGTATTTAATTCTTTGAGAAGGGAGGGAGGGAGCCTGCTGCTGCTCCTGGTTCAGGTTAAAAAAAAAGAAAAGAAAAAAAAGGTTTTCCTGCACTGGTGTGGACCTAAATAGTGTCTCCACTTTCTTCCAGTGTCCTCAGGAATCTAAAATCATTTTCTGACTGACTAACTCTTAAAGGGAACCAATACCTTTTTCCTCTAAGTCAGATGCCAGCCCCCAGTGCTTAATGTGGAGTGAAGTCATTGCTTCAATCTAATCTTTTCACTGATTTTTCATCTAGAGAACTAAATCATGGTTGTAAATGTTTTGATTTGTCAATTAGTGAATCCATTTGTTAATCTTCCGATTTGCTTTCATATATGAATTTTGCAATACACAAAGGAGAATTGCCGTAGGAGACATATGGCAAATTCTGTTCCAGTGCTGTGATGGGACATCTTAGGGTTTGAGCATCTGTTCAGGAATATTGCTTAGTAATTTTGCATTCAAGTGGATCATATATCCTAGTACATTTATTGACCTTTTTAGTAAAATGTTCAATAAACACATAAAATAGATTACAAAGAAAAATCTGAAAAATATGTTTGGTATTTTTAATGTTTGCAAATCATGGAAATGCTAAATGCATGCCATAAACTGAGTAGCAAGGAACTGAAGATAGGGAATAATTTCAGTTTAGTTCATAATTTGGCACATAGCTAAAATGTGAACAATTCAGAAGACAGTGCTATTTTAAAAATGAAAATAAATAATAATAGAATTAATGTATTTACCTGAAATGGACACTGAAAGTGGAAAATGAGATAAAATGATTCAAGGAAGTGCTCAGTACCTATAACTAAAGTGCACTATGTTGTTTCTTACAGCTGTAATGTCAATGTTGCTGAGTACAATCATATGTATATATTCCAAAGGGACAGCCATGTTATTCTAGTTCAGTAAAACAAACAAGGAGTCCTGTGGCACTTAAAGACTAACAAACTTAATTATTGCATAAGCTTTTATGGGAGAAAATCCCACTTGGTCAGATGCTCTGAAGATGGGGGAACTTACAGAATGGGAGGAACTAAAGGCCACTTTATTTATTTATTTCCTCCCATTCTGTAAGTTCTCCCATCTTCAAAGTGTCTGATGAAGTTGCATTTTCTCCCAAGAAAGCTCATGCAATAAATAAATTTGTTAGCCTTTAAGTGCCACAGGAATCCGTTTGTTTCATATTTACATATGTAAGAGAGGGGAAACAAGTCTCTGACAAATGAGGTTGTGATGCTGCGAACATCTAATGTTGTGCACATGAATTTCCCCATTGAAATCAATGGAACTCCCAACAAGTGTAAAATCATGCATCTGCATACATGTTACTATGACTGGGGCCTAAGACAGTATTGCCAACATTTTGTTTCTATGCAGCACTGGGACTTCCATATTCCCAGGCTGATAAAGAGAGAAGTTATTTTGGATAATGATTCATGCAAGTAAAAATGACCACTACTAGACATAAGAAAAGTGATGCTGTGTTGCATATGAGGATACAAGGCCATCTCATTTCTTTACCATCATAAGTGAGTCTAGAAACTCATCCTGGGCATAGATTTTCGGACATAAATCTGTTGTGCTAAAATAGAATCTCGGTTAGCAATGGGAAGTATTAGAATTCTTGACACTCAGATGAGTGGACTGGACATTCCATTTCACAGAGAACAGTTTCAAAACTACACCTTAGCCCAAGTATGTTACAAAATTCACAATTAGATAAATATCAACACAAAAAAAAACCCTCACCCAGCTCTCAAGGAGATTAAAGACACTATAATCCAGCATGACTTTAATAACCCATATATGTACAGATGACAAATAACTCTACACTTTATATAACCAACAAGTTTCCTATAGCATTATTGTCATTTTCTTTCCAGTTCAGGGTTACAGTCCCCCTCTAATACTTCAAAAGAGATGATGTTCATTCTTTTGCTGATAGTCTCATCCCTCCCATGGCAAATTTAAAAATTTCAATTGATAAGTTTGTTCTAAAAAGTAGGTGGGACCTCTGGGCCAGTTGCTCAAATGAAAGTTCTCAGTATAATACTGACAAATGTGTACATTTCCACTCAGTCATAATTCAAACCATTCTTTGATTTTTGGTCTACAGTGTACATTCCTGTTTGGAAATTCCTGTTACAAACAAACAAGCAAGCAAACAAACAAACCAGGCCACTTCTCATTTTGTTACATAAAATGCTTTTTTCTTGAATACTGTGATGTAACACTTTTTAAAATCCAGAACCTTAACACATATGAGACAAAAGTACACAGAGAAAGTGGGTTGTTCTCTAAGGCAGAGGGGCACAGCTCACTGTGCCTTGATGTAGCGTGTCTCTTTGCAAACTGGTTTCTGAAAACTCAGATTGCATGCTTATCAACAAAGCTTTCTAGGATTCAGGCAGGATCAGGAAACCTTTATATTTAAATCTAAAGATAAATTAATAGCTTCCCATATTAACACTGTTTTTCAGTAAATGACAGCTGTATGCCCAATAACTCCTACTCTTTGTAGTGACAGATTCTACTGACTACCAAATGCCTCTGTGACACAGTGGCTATGTCCACACGTAGCTCGTTATTTTGAAATAAGTTATCATGAAATAACTTATTTTGAAATAAAATCCTTACTTCAAAATGAAATAAACTTGAAATAAAGGAAACCTTTAGAAGCAAAATAGCATGCCCTGCCTGTGGACTTGCTATTTTGCTTCAGGAGAAGGGCAGCATGGTAGGTGTGGCAACATGGCCCCCTGGCAGGGCCATGTTGCCAACCAATCCCCTGCCTGGCTCTCACCTGGAGAGCCAGGTATGGAAAAGCTTCCCCCATGGTAGGGATCCTCCTACCCTGACTCCCCAGGGGCTGTGGGGACAGGGACTGTGGGGCAGCTGCGGTGGCAGGCTATGCTCCCCCCTGAGCCACCCTGGCTGCCGGCTTGAAGCAGCAGTGAGTCCAGCCGGCTGGTGACCCGCTGCTGTCCTGTGCCGTCCTACACCTCCCCTCAGCACCCTGGTCAGGGTGCTGAGGGGTGTGTGTGGAACATCCTCCGTGGGTGCCATGCATCCTGGGAGGAAGGTCAAAAGCCCTGTTTCGAAACAGGATTTATTTTGAAACAGCGCATCCTAACAGCATTGTTTCAAAACAACCCTTTCAAAATAAGGGTTATTTCCATTGGCAGCCAGGTTTAACAGTTTTGAAAGGACGGCAGTTATTTTGAAATGACGGGGTCCCATCCTTTTGAAATAACTGAACATTGTCTGGACATTCCAGGCTTTATTTTGAAACAACGGCTGTTGTTTCGAAATAAAACCCTGGTGTGGACACAGCCAATGTGGCTATAAGTGGCAACACACTTTCTCTCATGTTTTTGGCTGCACATGCCCTTAACTGAGTTTTTTCTCATTTTTTTAAAAAAAATTGATTCTGATTTTTAAATAAAACAATCAGGTAAAAAAGCATCATTATGCTAAATACTCTGTCCTTTACTCATATTTTTACAATGCCAACATTTATAGAAATTACTACGAAAAGTATAAAATTAGCAACATATATAATACTCATAGATTTCTTCCTGTTTTAGTTTTTCATTAATTAGCCCTTTATCTTGAGTGTGACTGAACGTAATAGTAACTTAACAGAAACAATCATAGTTATCATATTTTAGATTTCCTTTGGGTCAAAGCTGTTGATTCCCCATCCCAATCTAATGAGAATTTATTTGCTTTTTTCTTCTCACTGATCTCCTCTCCTGCATTCACTCAAATAAGAGTTACTTCATATACAGACTTCTTTTACACTCCTCCAAATTAATGATTAAACAACTATTCATGAAGGTTGGAAAACTCCCTTAAGAAAGTATAACTCTTTCAATAGTTACACAAAATTTATTCCTGAATGAGCAGAGTGAATAGTTTTAAAATGTCAGATGTATTCCAATAACAGACTTTGATATCCTCCTGAGATTTTTAAAAAATCATCTTTCTAATGAAGAGATGCAGTTGTGAATATCTCCATTTATGCATACAATGTTTTCAAAGCAGTCCTCTTCCAATATACAGCTGTAACTAGCCTTTAAATATGTTTCACACCAATTCTTAACAGACCTCATCCACAAATGTCAAGACTGCTCACAACTTGAAAATTCATTGAGAGTAATAACTGAATTTATCATACAAGCATGTGTTGCGGCATAAAATGAAAACAGCAACTAACAAAGTGGCCAGACAAGATAGTTTTAAATTATTGCATTTTAAGATTGTGCAAGCTTTATAAAACTACATAGAGGCAACCCATCTATGTTAATGCTTCATAATATAATACAGATTTTAATCATTCTCTAAAAAGTTTCAGATTTCTGGGAAAATATTTCTGATGAAATAAAATGTGATCTAAGAATGGGATTGAGTCTGAAATTACAAGTTTTGTCTCTTGTTTCCAGTGCTGCACTCTCTATCAAAACTTTTTTTTAATTAAAGCTTGTGCTTTGCATCTTATGACCCACATATTTCATTAAGTATTATTGAATCATTAAGTATTATTGATTAATTTTGGTAATGTTCAAAATTTGCTAGTTTTGTGTGAACATATAACAAGAGGTCATCCACGAAAGAGTTTATAATCTAAAAAGACAAATATGAAAAAGATAGGGAAAAGGAATACAGCTGCTATGCCATGTGACTTACAATGATGGCATATGCCTCATCCTATTTAAAATATGTTTTGCCCCTGTGAGAGTGAGCATAAGGAGTTAACTGAAATCCTATCAATACTGTATACACCAGATTGTGAGCAATCATGAGTGTCAATCCCAGGACATGACAGTCACCCAGTAGGTGACTTGAGTAACTGGGGCAGAGTTCAGTGAAGGATTATCTTGCATAGGGTCCTGCCCTCAAAGCTCTTTAGTGGGGGAAACATCCAGCCCCCCTCACCCGTTTGTTGAGTGGCTCCGTATAACCCAGAAAATAACATCAGGAATTTGTCTGAGCATCTAGAGGTATCCTCGGCTAGCTTCTACTATGGATCCTTCCCGCTTACCTGAGTCCTGCATTCCTGTCCATTCCTGGTTCCTTTTCTCCTGTCCCTAACTTCCATTTACTCCCCATTTCTTCTCTTACCTTACTTTTCTATCTTATCTCTAATGTAATTTCTGGATCTGACCTTCAGTTTCTGATCTGATACTCTCTAGTGTTGATCCTTGACTCTGACCAGTTGGCATGATAATGTGTAGTATCTGCTGCCACTGATAGGGGTCTAGCTGATTCAATACCTGAAGTCTTCATTACACCTTTCTGTAGCTAGGGACTTCTGTTCTGCTGCACATCAGCTGTGTAGGCTGTAGAAGGAGGTGTCATAGAAGAGAAGATACAGGCTCTTGTAGTGCATTTGTAGTTGTGTCACAGAGGGAGAGTGTAGGGCTATTTTATACATGCTCCCTTAGACAGCTGTTCCTGTATCCAGCTTAAACTAAAAACAGTAGGAGGAAACTCTGAACGTGAGTATGTGGGTGTCAGGTAGGAGAAAGAGAAATTCTGAATCTGGAAGTTGAAAGGGATGAGGTAAGGTGTGAGTGTAATGAATGCAAAAGTCACAGGGGAACTCATGGGAGAGTGCTCATAGCTGTTCAAACAGTTCTGAACTTTGGAGAGGGTAGATAGAGAGGAGGAGTGTGTGTGTGTGTGTGTGTGTGTGTGTTTTGTTGTGATCTCTGGTGTCACTGCATGACTAGAACTGTGAAATGGTTGTGTTTTGTCAAGTATGTAAATATTTGCTAATGTTAGGAGATGTGTGTCTGCCATTTGCCAGCTATAAAACAGCATTGTTGATCCTGACTATGTATTATTGCAATCAGTGGTCCTCGGATTTCTTTGTTTAGGGGTTTTTTTTGGTTTGTTTTGTTTTTTTTTCTGATAAGCCTTTCTTGGTGTGTTAGATGACTAGATAGAAGCACATTACATATGGATCTTCAAGAGAAGCTGAAAGGCTTGAATTAGGGTTTTGTTGGCTTTTGTAGTTTGATTACAGAGTATATTGCCATGCAAAAACAGGTGGCAAAATGTGAATCCAGGGCAATAACCATTATGTTCATTTACTTTACCATTTAGGAAGCACAGATGTTAACTATATAACAACAAGGTTGTTCTTATTGTAAACACCGGCTGTTAGGTTCTCCTGCTATCACATAACCAAGTAGATTTTTGTTGTTTTGGCATGCTTACTGTACATTTATTATTTGGCTATTAGCAAAACAGCATGATCTGTTTTACATCAATACGTTTCTATAACTTGCAAATATCTTCTGAAGACAGGCAATAGCATTAGTTTTGTATCTTAGCCAGAAGATTTTTGTTTGAATTTCCTTTTCTCCCATTGTTTTCACCAAGTCACATTTGCCTGTCTGCAGTGAATGGCTGCTCCCAACATATGATTGGAAAAAGAGATAAAAATTGTTTATCAACCTCTGTGTCTTAATCAGCTGCCAGGAAGGTGTGCCTAAGAGGTGTGTCTAGTGCTCAAAAATTCTAAATGCTTGTTCCTCCTATTATGTACACAAATGAATTACTTTATGTTCTCTTGACTAATTAATGCTCAGATGCACAAATACACAAAAATGTTCAAGCAATCCTAATCCACAGTTCTTAAAAGGCTGCAATATGTGTTTGGGGCGGGGGGTGGAATCCTGATTATGCACATCCTTTACTTCAGATGTGGACACCATCATCTGTCATCTCAGTGTCTAAAGAGATCTTAGCTCCTGACTGATAAGCACATAGCTGAAGCTGACCTGCATGAGATAAAGAAATGCTTTATAGAACTTTCCACAGCTATATTGTCTCCCTCTATCGAAAGTGTCCTCAGTTCACTGAGACTTCAGAGGTACTTCTGAAATCCTCACTGATTGATATTTTTTTAAAAATCATTTCCTGCTTACAGTTGGACATGAAATTAGGTAACTTGTTATATTTGAATGATTCAGATTCAGTTATTTCCAGTTGTACTTAGTAATGAGGGGGAGAGTTCCCAAAAAGAAAACTCCAGTGTTGAATGAAACAGCCTGGTTTCTTAGCAACATAGCTTGCAGAGTGCATGATACACCTGTGCTTTGCTTCCTTCATCAACTGATGTTCAGCATCTTTGCCCTAATTTTTGAAATCATTCATAAGGTTTATCCAAGTTACCAGAGGCCATTTCTCCTTCCCTCTGTGCCAGTGACTTCTCATAAGGATTACACTCTAAAGAAATCATGGAACTATCATTCTCCAATGTGAAGTTCCAAAGGGGCAGCCGTGTTAGTCTAGTTCAGTAAAACAAACAAGGAGTCCTGTGACACTTAAAGACTAACAAATTGAGTTATTGCATGATCTTTTGTGGGAGAAAATCCCACTTGGTCAGATGCTTTGAAGATGGGGGATCGTACAGAATGGGAGGAAAGAAATGCAGGAAAGTGTAAGTCATGGGGTCAGGTCACATTGTAACAGCAAATCAAAGCAGTTGTTAAGATTCAAATGCTAGGATATAGGAAGATGAAGATGAGGTCAAATCACCTGTTGTAATTAGAAAAAAAAAATCCAAAAGTCCCTATTTAGCCCTGAAGCAGTACAGTCAAATTTGCTTATAAATTCAAGCTCTGCAGCTTCCCTTTGGGGCCTTGATCTGGTATTTCTTTGTCTGAGCACAGCAATTAATAAATCGTAAATGGAGTGATCAGGAAGATTGAAATGCTCACCCATCAGTTTTAGAATGTTCTGACTTCTGATGCCAGATTTGTGCCCTTTTTGCTTTTGTGCAGCGATTGTTCTGTTAGTCTAATAGATCAGGCAGAAGGCATTTCTGTCACATGATGGTGTAAGTAACATTGGTGGATGAGCAGGTGAATGAGCTTTTGATGGAGTACCTGGTTTAATTATGTCTTGTAATAGTGTCTCTTGTGCAGATACATGGGCAAAGTTGATGGTATGGTTTGTTGCAGTGACATGTGCCAGCTTTAATGACTCTGTTGTTAGATCTGTAGCTGCTGGTGAGTATCTGCTTAAAGTTGGGGGGCCATCTGTAAGTGAGAAGTGGTCTGTCTCCTAAGGCTTGAGAGAGTGAGGGATAGTCTTGTGTAATAGACTATAGATCCTTGATGATGTTCTATAGACGTCTGACTTGGGTATTGTTGGTGATGACAAGTGGCATTCTGTTCTTTTCTTTCTTGGGATTCTCCTGTAGTAGGTAACTTTGGGGTAACTGCAGCTCTGTCAGTCTGGTTCTTCACTTCTGCAGTTGGGTACTGTAATTTTAAGAATGCTTGATAGGGATCCTGAGGGTATCTGTCTCCATCAGAGCAAATGCGGTTATATCTCAGGGCTTGGCTTTAGACATTTGATTGTGTGGTGTGTGTTGGATGAAAGCTTGAGGAATGTAGGTTAACCATGCCAATCAGTAGGTTTTCAGTGTAGGATGGTGCTCAAATATGAGACTCCTGATTGCAGTTTCTTGGCCCACAACTATAGAATTCGCTCCTGGGGGAGATTGTAATGAATTTGCATGTCCGTGATTTGAGGAGAAACATGTACAACCTGTTCTTCTCATATAGCTTTCCCATAATAAAAGAACTGAAAGAAAAGAACAAAAGTATTTTATCCTCCTGGGTAAGGAAAGGTATCTTGAAATGTAACTTGTAAGGCACTCAAATACCAAGTGATTTTCATGGTGTGAACAGACGGATAAATTTAATTCTGAAGGGGTTTTAAACTAAGTCTTCAATCCTGTAGCTTCTTGTAAAAGTATTGGTGTTAGTTCTGCATTTCAGATGTAGAAAAGTGATGTTGTTTGTATCAGCTTCGCACATACCATTCCTTTCAAAAATTTTCAGTATCCACAGAACACTTTTTCCAAATCATATTTATTTTATACATATGGGCAATTAAAGGTGAACAGAGTCGAGGAAAACTCTAAAACAGGAGTTTTAAAACTCTATAAAGCATGCGCCTTTGAGGACTGCCCAGTGCTCCAATAGAACTGGCTAGTCACATGGTGCAGACTGGTCTTGAATTTTTGCTGCTGAACTGCATTAAAAATCTAAAAGGGTATTATACTTTACATGGAAAACTAGATTTAGGATGTCATTGTTGTAATTATCATGAAGTTATCATAGTGAAGCGCTGGAATGGGTTGCCTATGGAAGTAGTAAAATCTCCATCTTTGGAAACTTTTAAGACTGGTTCGATCAAACCTTGGCTGGCATGATTTAGTGGGAGTAGTGGCAGGGGGTTGAACTAGATGACCTCATGAGGTCTCTTCCAGCTGTAATATTCCATGATTCTATGCAATTATTATGCAACAGCAAATCCTCGCTTAGTGGTATATTTACTATATGCCCTGAGAAGCAGGGGACCACTGACCAGGATGGGACTGCCTAGGCTGTAAACAGGGTACAAAGAGGGGAAGCAACCTCCTCTCTCACAGAAAGGAGTGCTACAAAATGAAATGCTGCTTTTTGTATCATGAGCCTGCATTCAGAGAAAAATGTTATGGCAATGCAAAAAGTTAAAAATATCCTGAGTTGATATAGAATCATAGAATCATAGGGTTGGAAGGGACCCCACAAGGTCATCTAGTCCAACCCCCTGCCAAAAAAAGCAGGACCACTCCCATTAGATCATCCCAGTCAGTGTTTTGTCCAGCTGGGACTTGAACACCTCCAGAGATGGAGATTCCACCACCTCCCTAGGCAACTTATTCCACTGCTTCACCACTCGCCTAGTAAGGAAGTTTTTCCTAATATCCAGCCTGGACCGCCCCAGCTGTAACTTGAAACCATTGCTTCTCGTTCTGCCCTCTGTTACTACCGAGAACAGTCGAGCTCCCTCCTCCTTGGAGCAACCCTTCAAGTAGTTGAAGGTTGCTATCAAATCCCCCCTCAGTCTTCTCTTCTGCAGGCTAAATAAGCCTAGTTCCTTCAGTCTTTCTTCATAGGGCTTGTGCTCCAGCCCTTTGATCATTTTGGTTGCCCTCCTCTGGACTCTCTCTAATTTGTCCATGTCCTTTTTGTAGTGGGGAGCCCACAACTGGACACAGTATTCCAGATGTGGCCTCACTAGTGCAGAATAGAGGGGAATGATCACATCCCTCGATCTGCTGGTAACACTTCTTCTGATGCAGCCCAGTATGCCATTGGCCTTTTTGGCAGCAAGAGCACACTGCTGACTCATATCCAGCTTCCCATCCACCATGACTCCCAGGTCCTTTTCTCCAGTGCTGCTATTTAGCTGATCACTCCCCAGCCTGTAGCAGTACATGGGGTTTTTTCGTCCCAAGTGCAGGATTTTACACTTATCCTTGTTGAACCTCATGAGATTCCTCTTGGCCCACTGCTCCAGTTTGTCTAGGTCTCCCTGAATCCTGTCTCTGCCCTCTAGGGTGTCTACCGTTCCCCCCAGTTTGGTATCATCTGCAAACTTACTAAGTGTGCAATCTATCCCATCATCCAGATCATTAATGAAAACATTGAACAGAACTGGCCCCAGGACCGACCCCTGGGGTACACCACTCGTTACTGCCTGCCAACTTGACATGGAGCCACTGATTCCTACACGCTGAAACCGTTGTTCTAGCCAGTTTTCTATCCACCTTACAGTCCATGCATCTAACCCATACTTCCTTAATTTGCCAATGAGAATGCTGTGGGAAACCGTATCAAAAGCCTTGCTAAAGTCAAGGTATATCACATCAACGGCTCTTCCCGCATCCACAAATCCAGTCATCTCATCATAGAAGGCGATGAGGTTGGTCAGGCATGATTTACCCTTGGTAAATCCATGCTGACTATTCCTGATTACTCTATTTTCCTCCAAGTGTTTCAGGATGGATTCTTTGAGAAGCTGCTCCATGATTTTTCCAGGGATTGAGGTGAGGCTGACAGGTCTGTAATTCCCTGGATCGTCCTTTTTGCCTTTCTTGAAGATAGGTACTATATTTGCTTTTTTCCAGTCCTCTGGCACCTCCCCCGTTCGCCACGAGTTTTCAAAGATAATGGCCAACGGTACTGCTATCTCATCAGCCAGCTCCCTCAGCACCCTCGGATGCAGTTCATCCGGCCCCATGGACTTGTGCACATCTAGTTTCTTTAAGCAGTCCCTAACCTGACCTACTGTCACCAAGGGCCTCTCTTCTTCTCCCCAGTCCCCCGTACCTAGTGTAGTGGGCTGGGAGCTGACCTTGCTTGTGAAAACTGAAGTAAAAAAAGCATTGAGCACTTCAGCTTTTTCCTCATCCTCTGTCACGAGGATGCCTGCCCCATTCAGTAAGGGACCTACACCATCCCTGATCCTCTTCTTGTTATTGATATACTTGTAGAACCCCTTCCTATTATCCTTCACATCCCTTGCTAGTCGCAACTCCATTTGTCCTTTGGCCTTTCTGATTTTATCCCTGCAGTCCCGAGCAATGTCTTTATATGCCTCCTTAGTCATCTGTCCTAGCTTCCACTTCCTGTAAGCGTCCTTTTTATGCTTCAGCTCAGTGCAGAGCTCTCTGTTAAGCCACAGTGGGCGCCTTCCACATTTGCTGTGCTTTCTCCTTATCGGAATTGTATCTTGCTGTGCCCTTAGCAGGGTTTCTTTAAAATGCACCCAACTCTCTTGGACACCTTTCCCCTTCAGATCAGCCTCCCAAGGGATCCTGCCCATCAGTTCCCTGAGGGAGACAAAATCTGCTTTTCTGAAGTCCAGGGTCTGTGTTTTGCTTCTTTCCTTCTTTCCTTTAATCATCAACTTGAACTCAATCATTTCATGGTCACTGCTACCCAGGCTGCCATTGACCTCTACTTCCCTGATAAATTCTTCTCTATTTGTGAGCAGCAGATCGAGAGGCGCAAGGCCCCTCGTTGGTTGCTCCAGCATTTGTACCAGGAAGTTGTCCTCAACACTCTCCAGAAACTTCCTGGATTGCCTGTGCACTGCTGTATTGGCCTTCCAGCAGATGTCAGGGTAATTGAAGTCCCCCATGAGAACCAGGGCCTGTGCTCTAGAAACTTCTGTTAGTTGTACACAGAATGCCTCATCCACTTCCTCCTTCTGATCTGGTGGTCTGTAGCAGACACCTACCACAACATCCCCCTTGTTGCTCTCCCCTCTTCTTGTTGTTAAGATTCAAATGCTAGGATATAGGAAGATGAAGATGAGGTCAAATCACCTGTTGTAATTAGAAAAAAAAAATCCAAAAGTCCCTATTTAGCCCTGAAGCAGTACAGTCAAATTTGCTTATAAATTCAAGCTCTGCAGCTTCCCTTTGGGGCCTTGATCTGGTATTTCTTTGTCTGAGCACAGCAATTAATAAATCGTAAATGGAGTGATCAGGAAGATTGAAATGCTCACCCATCAGTTTTAGAATGTTCTGACTTCTGATGCCAGATTTGTGCCCTTTTTGCTTTTGTGCAGCGATTGTTCTGTTAGTCTAATAGATCAGGCAGAAGGCATTTCTGTCACATGATGGTGTAAGTAACATTGGTGGATGAGCAGGTGAATGAGCTTTTGATGGAGTACCTGGTTTAATTATGTCTTGTAATAGTGTCTCTTGTGCAGATACATGGGCAAAGTTGATGATAGGCAATAGCCATTTTCTCAAGTATAACATACTACATTTTCTGTGTGGTTAGTGACTTGTAATATGGTGGAGACTGATCAAAATGAAGTAAGGTCTTCTCTAAATTTATAGCAGAATTTCAGCTGTTTCTTCAGTGATAGCAATATTGTGCAGGTGGAACAGTCAGATGTAATGATCTGAAAGATAATTAAAGTATATCTGATTCAGCTACCATTGCTAAAAATGGTTGTCTTATCAAAATGCAAACATTGCATTTTCTAAATGTGTGATATGTATGAAAAAACATAATGAAGTAAAAGGCATATACTAGAAGCAGAAAATTAATTCTGTGAAGTTGTAAACTGTTCATTTTATTTGTTAGCAATAAAGACTAAAATCTCAAAGTAATTTTGAAGATTATTCTTTGAGCTTCTTCCTCCTATTTTTAGGCTGTAAATTGTTTGATATTTGCTGAGGAAGTTGTTTGTCAAAAAAAAGTCTTTACTGTGAAAACCTCTTACCTGGTTCATTGAAATGTGCAAGGTATTGAGCTCTTTTTCTAGTTTTAAGAATAGGATTCTGAAGAAGGGTTTATGACCAAAATATTTGTTGTTGTAGTCTGATAACCTACAGCTTGACAGCTAGTGGGTTTATGTGATTCTAAGTATTTTGGCCACTAATATGGAAAGTAAATAGGGTAAAATTAATTTGGTTTTTCACAAAAAACAGAATTAATAGTTGCTATATAACTGTTCTTTCAGAGAAAAAATAAATGTATAATGGGCGGGGGGGGGGGTGCTTTTTGACCTCACTGTGGCTTCCATCTTCAAAGGAGTATGGATTGGTGAAAGCTTACAACAGCAACAAAAGGCACACTTTTATTTTTAAGAAAATACATTTAAAAAAATAGTGATGTTTGAGTGGGAGGGGTAATCATCCACCTCTTACTTGCAAGAAGAGGTTTATGCTAGTGTAACTACCATTGAAATCTTCTGGTATCTAGACTGGGTGACAAGAGGTAAAGTTCTAACTATACAATGAAAATAATTTTATAGTACAATAAAGTTGAGAAGAGTTGAATTATTGTTTTATGTTCATCATCATCTAGATAGAAAATATAACAGGAGACTGATTCTGTTCTTCAGTGGACTCTTTCATTGTAAATTAACAGTTGGGAATTGAATCAGGCTCAAAAACCATTTACTGTTCACCAAGCACCAACAAAATTGTAGATGGAAGCCAAAAACATTCAGAGCCAGTTTTTCTAAAGCATCTACTGAAGTTGTCACAAAATGTGTTTGCTTGCTTACTAGGCATAAAATTTGCTTGTCCTAATTAGTATTTATTGGTCAGATAATTCCCCTTCCCAGGACCAACCATATGCTAGAGTAGTGGTTTTCAAACTTAGGGTCAGGACCCTCTGGCACTGGGTCACAGCATCCCATGCTGCCATTGTCAAAAGACTGCCATATATTTCTGAAAGGTGTAGTTGTTGGTTCATGGGCATAAATGAGTCGTCTCAGCTGGGTCCTGAGTAGAAAGTTTGAAAACCACTGTACTAGAGTAGACACTATGCCTATGGATTTTCCCTTTCTTGTATAAAACCTGGCATTGTCTCATCCATACTCTATGCCCAAGGGAAGGAAAGGATTAGAAGATAGATGGCCTTGCAGGCATGCATATTTGCTTCTTGCATGACTTGCTTCACATCAACAGAAGCATAGCAAAAAAAAGGAATTATGCCCTGGAGTGCGATCTCATCTCTGGGTTTCACACTGGTAGTCCAATTCTTGGAGAACCTGAGAGATAGGGAGGACTGCTAGGGATGAAATCTCATGCAATGGAAGCACAGGCCATCAATATAGATGGTGCCAAAACCAAATGTTCAAAAATCATGAGTCAGATTCACCAAAAATCATGACGTTATGTACAAATAATAGATTCAGTTTTCTTTTATTCTCTGCTTTTTGAGTCTTTGGTGATCTCTGGGGTCACATTTCAAAGTTTTCTCCACAGTCAAAAGGACTAGAAACGTTTTTTTTTTTTTAGAATGAAGACAGAAATCATCACATAGCTACTTGAGTCCTTAGAGACCCAGTTCATGCAAAATAATCATCACAGGACTCATGACAAAATCATGAAAGCTGACAACACTGCTTCCCTTCACAAGTTCCCAAGATTTGTGGGTAGGCACACTGGCTTATTCTTCCAGGTCTGCTAAACTCTTACAAGACCAAGATGGAGAAAAACTTCATGAAGGGATCCCGGAAATTTTCTGCCATTGAACCACCTTCTTGTTTGCATTTTGAATTTCACTATTTGCTGACAGTACATTTTTTATGACTGCAAGTTTTGTTTTGTGACTGGTCACCTTTTAAAAATTTTAATGTTCACAAGTATGAATGAACATACATTAGCTGACAATAAACAATGCAAGAGAGATATGAACAGTCCACTCAAGAAAACAGGGAGATATTAAACAAAGTGAAGAAGAAAACAAAATACTAACATTTACAGTTGAGATTAGCTCTCCCAAGCCAAACACTAAATCTAAACTCACCTAAACTATGGAAGAAGATGTAGTTTTGCGATCTCCTTCCTCACCCAGACTAGAATTTTACTGCAGCCCTCTTGATTATTTCACTTAAAACTTTTAATTAATTAAAATGATACACAAAGTACTAATGATAAGCAAATTTTGCTACTGGTATGACAAAATACCTAAATTTGGTTTCTTTTTATTACAACAACAAAAAAGAACAAGGAGTTGTGTGGCACTTTAAGACGAACAGATTTATTTTTTGCATAAGCTTTCGTGGGAGAAGATCCCACTTCCTCAGATTCTTCAAAGATGGTTCACCCATCTTCGAAGCATCTGAGGAAGTGGGATCTTCTCCCACGAAAGCTCATGCAAAAAATAAATCTGTTAGTCTTAAAGTGCCACACAACTCCTTGTTGTTTTTTTACTGGACTAGACTAACACGGCTATCCCTTTTTTATTACAATACAAACATACTACTAACTGGTAATAAAATATTAAAAAATAAATTCAGAGCCTTTTAAAATTTAATAAGAAGTGAGGAAAGAAACACTTAAAAGATTACAAACATAGTAATATAAAGGAGAGTGAGGAGCAAGGGAAAACCAAAAAGAAAGTAGAAAATAAGATGGTAGGGTGTGAATGATATAAGAATATGTCAGGCAAAGTGCATGATATATAAGTGACAAGATTATTCAATAATAATTTGCAGAAAATCCAATGTAGAACAAACACTTGTTAGTCTTTAAAAGTGCTGCAGAATTCCTTGTTTGCTTTGCTGAACTAGAGTAACACAGCTAACTCTTCTGGAGCTTTTGGTTATTGTGACTTTTCCCCAGAAACCGTGTTGATGCAGTTTCTTTTTCCAGTCATTTATGACTAGACTCTGTTACCCAGAGGGTTTGTCTGTGCTACAACTGCACCAATGCAGCTGAGTTGCTATAGTGCTTTCGTGATATGGTACACGTGTTAATGGGAGATCAATACCCCCAAGAGGAGCACTCCTGTCAACATAACACTGGCAATTAGGTCACTATTACTGCATCACTCAGGTGTACATTTTCTACACCCTGAGTGATAAGTTACATTTATGTAAGTACCTATGTGTAAATTAAGCTTTATTCCCATGCCGAAGCCTTAATTATAATGTAGTTTGGTATGTGGAGGGCCTTTTCATGATATGGAGGAACAGGTTTTGAAAAGACCTATCCTGACAACACTAATTATTAGGGTCTGGTCCATACTACTGTAACATGTCAAACCCAAGCCACACCCCTCCTTGTTTTGTTTTGTTTTGTTTTTGAGTATTCAAAATCCAAATGTTTGGGGTGCACATCTGGTATACAACAGATTTTAAGATTGCTATAAAAGTGTATAGCTGAAATTCTTAAGAGTGTTTATATTGTAAACATGAAAAAAAAAACAAATATAATAGAAAGAAAGCCAAGATACCTCAACAGAGATCCTAGTAGAGGAAGTATATTGCACGTACAACAATATTAACTTCCTAGTGTAATAATTCAAACCACTTTGCCTGCCATGTGATTCCCTGAGTACACTTTTACTTGTTTAGTCTTCATTCCAGTGCAATATAGTTGGTATTAGTTCCAGCAGTGCTCATTTTCCTTATAATCTCTCTTTTCCGGTTGGTTTACTGAAAAGTGTATTGGTGGAAAACCCA
Organism: Podocnemis expansa; assembly: GCA_007922195.1. Classification (NCBI taxonomy): domain Eukaryota; kingdom Metazoa; phylum Chordata; order Testudines; family Podocnemididae; genus Podocnemis; species Podocnemis expansa. Next base: position 22,981,201 of record ML681966.1, read on the forward strand.
TCAGTTTCAAGGTATAGTCTGAAACTCTCTGAAATGATAAGACTACATGTCATTTAAATGCCTGGTATAACAACCTAACAATGCAATGCCCTTTTAATGTGTTCTTAGTAATATCTTGTGAATAACTTCCATTAATTTATGCTCTGTACCATATTTAATTTGTTTTCTTTCTGGTAAACATTAAATAGATAGTCCAGTAATTCTGTTTAATAACATCCACAACTCATTTTCTTGGTCTGCATTCAGTTCCTTCTTCTATGTTATAGCCTATATAATTATTTTTGGTCCCTCATCTCATTATCTTACACTGCTTTTCACTGAGCGTCATAAGCCACTAATAAGCTCATGAACCTAGTCTGTTCAAAATAATTTAAATGTGTTTACTTTGTTCGTTCATATTTGCACTTCTTCCCAATTATCTGTCAGAAGCAAACTTATACATTTGCTCAAAGTTATTTCTGCACAGATTAAACAAAACCGACTGTTAAATTATGGAGTTTTTTCGTTCTCTAGATACACAGGATCCAAAAGTAAATGCAATATTTAGCAAAAAAGAGACCAACTGCTGTCCAATAATAATATCCTGCTGGAAGTTAGTCTAATATAGATGGCTTGGAGTGAAATATTTCTTCATGAAAGGAATTAAAATAATATATAAGGTAATCAGTTGGTAACATCAATTTAGTAAAGGACTTTTTTTAAAGAAAACTATCAAGAAAAATGAGAAATCTGTTTCAGTTAATGCTGTGAAAGTCTCTTAATTACATTTAAATTTATTAAGTTGTTTAATTATTTGAAAAAAGAATGCACACAGATGCAAGACAAAACTTCATGAAGATAGATTTTTAGTAATGAGAAAAATTTAGACATTGATCTTGCAAACTATTACTTATATGCTTAATTTGAAGCACAAGTAGTTCTGTTCAAGTCAACTTTAACATTGTAATTTTTTACTATCCATTTGCTCTTAAAAACAAAACAAAACAACCCATGCCCAAAACTATCATCCTTAATAAGAGTAAAATAACTATTTTAAATGTATTTTAATAATAAATGAAATGTTGAAATGGAGTCTAGAGCCATTTAGCAAAATTGGTTATTTATATGTGTTGCAAAATGGTGTGAGAATCCATTTATTTAATACCCAGTACATGAAATAAGGAACAATGATCTTTCATCTTTTGAGAGGAATCACAATTACAAATTTTCTAGCTAGTGTTTTTACAAATGCATTCAACAAAATTTTTTCAATAGTATATTAAATTATTCATGAAATAGACTAGGAACAGAACATGGTATATGCTTTTTTTGAAAACTCCTGGTAAAAATTCATTATTGGAACATATAGTACATTTTTAGAAGTACTTATTGATTTTCAACAATACGGAAGTTAAGAATCAAAAAGTAATTCTATTAACTGATTCACACTGGCTTTACTATGAAAGTCTATAAAAGCTTTAGAAAGAATATTCAAGTACACAATTTCTAGCAAAGCCAAAAGCTCTTTCAGATTATTGTGTATCACTTTTATATGTTCAGTGAAAACAGGTTGAGTCTTATTCTTTTCAAGCACTCTTTTCAGAAGTAATATTATAAAAGACTGGATAATAGGCATTGTTATTCAGCAGAGATTCTGCACATTCTCAAAAAAAAAATATCCTTAAACAACTCTGTGAAAAGTTGTTGTAGCCTTGTTGGTCCCAAGACATTAGAGAGACAGGTGGGTTTTTTACTCAGCCAATTTCTGTTGGTGAGAGAGACAAACTCTCAATCTTACCCAGAATTCCCCTTTATCACTTCTCTTTTTAACAGGCTCATCCAATAAAAGGCATTAATTCACCTACCTTTTCTTGCTAACATCTGTGAAAAATTCCAAAAGGGTAGCTGTGTTAGTTTAGTTTAGCAAAACAAACAAAGAATCCTGGGGCTCTTTTAAAGACTAGCACATTATTTTTCACAAGCTTCCGTGGAAGAAAACCCTACTTTTTCAGACACTTTCAAAGGACTTCTTTTCTGATCTGTGAAAAAGTTTTCTATGAAAAATTATAATGGGGGTGGATATATTTATTATAACCAACTCTCCCCTTGCAGAGGGTACAAATCCTGATTTATCAAAAGCCCTGAACCACCCAGGCAGAGCAATTGATAGTATTTTGCTTATTTAATCTAGTTTTATGATGACAGTGCAATAGCCAATTTCCTTAAATATAGGCACTGAAGTTTTAAGAGGGAAGCCCTTGGCTAGGGAACCAGTTATCAAATGCACTTGATGTTCATATACTTTTGTTGCTATTGTGACCAGAGAGCAAGTGTGAAAAATCAGAACAGGGAGTGGGGAGTAATTGGTACCTATATACGGAAAAAGTCATGAATATTGAGACTGTCCCTGTAAAATCAGGACATCTAGTCACTCTGTTTGTTGTTTTTCATGCACAAGTCTTAGGGTGGTATTTTTCTCACTGGCCTATGAACAACTTAGTTTACATTTATTACACTCTTTTCTGTGACTGCAGTACCATGTTGACCAGGATATATAAGAGAAAGAAACATAGATAGCAACTGATTTTAAATGGAGCTGGCCACAACTTTAATAACTTTTATATAATAGGGAACCACTCTCTGTCTCCCTCAAAATGTGCACAGCTGCCAAGAAAGGTAACTGACTGAAAGGTATACACTATCATGGTGACAGAGTAGAGAGTATTTTGTGTGCAGTAAGAGTGAGGAGAGCAAGCTCTCAAGATCAGAGGATTTCAGGTGAAAGAGCAAACAATCAACCGGAGGCATACAATATATCTACAAAAAGCCTGTTGAGGTGTAGCAATGTCAAAATACATTTTTAAAAATACTGATTCTTCATCCCATTTTTGTACTTGATTGTGTACAGCTTATAGGAGATGAAAGGATGAGGGAAGAGTAGCAGAGAACCTTGTGTGCATTATGAGACTCTGAATATGTCTTGGTAAAAGCCTTTCAGGTATTTTAAGAGACCTATGTTACCCTATAGCACCATCACTGGTGCTGGGCAGAAGGAGTACAAGGCTCATGTGTCCTAGTCGGGACCTGATGGAGTCCCCGCAGGCTCCCCTGGGCTGGCAGTTGCAGCTGGTCCCAGATTGGCTGGGACCCAGAGCGAGCAAGGGCTGGCCTGCGGGTGGGGACCGTGTCCCAAACATTTTTTGGGGCAGCAATGCCCCTGCCCTTTAGCAATGACTAGCTGATGTGCTTCTGTCAGCCAGTCAGCTTTTTAAGAATCTTTCTCTCTTTTCTGAATGTTTCTGTTTTTACAACATATGTTCATTTAGTGTGTGTGTGTTACATACTTTTCAAGCTATATGATGTAAAAGTATGAGGCTGATGATCATGGAAATTTGCCAAAATGATGCATCCTTAGCAAAAGGTGCAGCTAAAGTAATGGAACCTCTTTGTGTTGGGGGAATTTTTGTAATAATACTTACCTTGTTTAGTTATTGATGAGGAAAATATTATGTGTTATTATTTGCTGTTAAAACATTGTACAGTGCCTCCCCAGCAGAGGCTAAGTGGGCTAAGAAGTTTGCGTAGGTTACAGGTTTTGAGGTTTGTGAACAGGGGTTGCACTAACCAACCACCAGAGGACTTTGGCAGCCTGCCAAGAGCTCAGGTCTGCCATTAACAGCTTGGGCCTGAGGGGAGAAGCGGGCGGGAACTTCCCTGACCTGCCAGAGAAGCCTCTCGAACTTTCAGGTACCCTGTGACCAAAAAGGGCGCAAAGCAGGGGACGCGCAACGGGCCCCTCTGATTGGCCAGGGGGTTAGGTTTTAAGGGGTTCCCCCCCCCGGTTTGGGGGAGAGAAAAAGCCGCTTTGAGAGCGAGGACCTTCAACTGAGATCCAGCAATAGCCTCCCTGAGGAGCTGGGGACAGAAGCCTGTCCAGGGCTCTGATCCTAGGACCAGGGACTCGGATACCAGCCCTCAGGTAGCAGGCTGAAGAGGACCTGCGCTGTGAAGACCCCGAAGGGAGCAGTGGCCAGGACTCATTAAGGAAGCTGCCCTGCTCAGTTGGACTTTGATATAGGGGCGAAGGACTTTCTTTAAAGGACCCAGAGGCACAAGAGCCTTGAAGCAGATGCACCAAGCCAGGATCCAGGGAACCAGGACTCCGAGGGACTATCAACGAGGGTGTCGGGCCAGCGCCTTCCCTAGCAGAAGAAAAAGGAGTAACTAGGGATTGTTGAGGTGCAAGCACCTAGGAGGGAGCCACAACGGGTGTACCTGAGGGTACCGGAGGGAACGGAGGAAGGGTTTCCTTGTTCAAGCCACAGTGACTGGCTGGTTTGGGGTAGGGATTATTTACAACTAAGGATCCTTAGGATCCAGAAAGGGTTGTAAAAACATTCATTAATTTTGTTGGGTATGCTTACCTTGATTTTTATTTACCAGTGTTACTTACCTGTGCTGTGTCCCTCTCACCTTTACTCCCCTGATAAATGGTTATTGGTTTAAATTTGAGTGTCTGCCTCTGGTGAAGTTACCTCTTTGAACGTGTACGGGCGACGGAGTGAGGAGATATCCGAAGGTGGGCACGAACCCTGGACCCAAGATTGCCCAGGGGTACACCCTGGGGGTCCAAAAATTTTATTTTTAACATTTGCATAATAAAATCACAGTGGTTTGTTTGTTTGTTTGTTGGCAGTGTTGTGACTGTGTTGTTCCTTGGATATTAGAGAGAAATGGTACATGAAGTAGTATCTTTTAGTGGACTGACCTCTGTTGGTGAAAAGAGACAAACTGTTGAACTCACAGAGCTTTTCTTCAGGTCCTAATTAATTCAGAAGAGCTGAATTTGAGAATTTGATTTTTTTTAACTTTAACATCTTTTTTTTTTTTGAAGTCCATTTTTGTTATTCTGCAGCCCTCACTTCTTTTCCTTAGAATCATGATAGGTATCATTTCATGATCACTTTGATCAAAATTATCTTCCATCTTCAGATATGCAACCAATTCCTCCTTGTTGATCAGAATCCAGTCTAAAAAGGCTGCCTACCAGGTTATTTTCTTCACTTTCTGAATCAAAATGTTTGGTCCTCAATACATTTTGAAAATCTTGCATTTTGCCACATTTCTTACCCTTAATGGGGACAGAGGGAGAAATAGGAAACACTCTTGACTAGCAACTATTCTTAGACACCTGAAAATTAACAGGTGGAAGAAGTTATATCCCAAGTATTCTACGGAGTGAATGTGCAAACCAGTCCTGGATTATAAATTAGCTTCTCATGTGACTGCTGCAGCTCTTCAGTCCTTCAAAACTTATGTGTGTGCATGTGTCAAATTTATTACCCTGGCAGTTTTATAGTGGGAATGGTACTGGGGAAAAGAGACTGGAGAGAGAGAGGTTGTGGAATGATGTCAAGTGCTGAGAAAGTGGCAGCATCTACGTACACAAGGGACTAGACTGTGATCCAGTCACAATTCAGTGTCTACTGCTTTCTTGGTAATCTTTGTCTTTATTACCTAATACAATTTACTACTCCTTTGCTCCAGCTCAGCCATATTGGCCAACAAGTTTTGGGGTTGGCAATTTGAGGACAGTACCTAGGCTTTTCTTAGTCCTCACTCCTGAACATGTGAGTGGGCATGAGGAACAGTGGTGGGCCCAAGGAGGCAGCACAACATGCATTTCATTCAGTGATGAAATATATAGTTTGTTTGCTTGTCTACCTTGAATTCGAGCTAACTGCCCTTCATGCAGTGGTTGATTTTCTATATACTAATGAAAGCTTCTGATGGTTGCTGAGGTGTAACGTATACAACTGAAAGTGTGTTGCAGCTCATGGAAACATGCCCACATGATAATAGCAGTGAATACACAGGGGCATGGACCTTAGAAGGCTAGCAACATGAGTATATAACCAGAGTTCTGGGTGAGCTTCACAGCCCAAATTGATGACTGCACCACAATATTTCAAATGCTAGATTTAGCTGCTCTAGCTAGATTAAAGCTAGCAAAGGGTATGCTATTACACCTGCAATTGCAATATAGTCATCCCTTAATTGTGATTGGACGATGAGTTTGGTGTTCTTGCAGTATGTATGGAGGAGGGTGACCTGTTTTATTTTAACAAAGAAGCAAAAGAAAACCCTATGCAAGCACTGTTAATACATCAGGTTTTTGTTTGTCTGCTTGCTTGCTTGCTTGCTTGTTTGTCTGTTGTTTTGTTTAAAGGCTTTGATTTGATGTGTGTGTGTGTGTGTGTGTGTGTGTGTGTGAGAGAGAGAGAGAGAGAGAGAGCAATTATCCTGTAAATTTGGTATGCACTCTGTTTGTTAGAAGGTAAGCTTTCTTTTTTATTATTATTATTGTATCAGGATAACAGTTGCCTGGCATCTTGATAAAATATCTGAAGATGAAGCCATTCTCTGAAAATTTTCAATATGATAGCATACAAAAAAACTATGTTGAAATAAAAATATTACAGTGAAGTCGAATCACTTAAAAATTAGGAAATGCCACATTTATGGTTGCTAATGCAATCTTGATGCTTCCCCCTCATATGTCAAACTGTGTGCCCAAATGTTGAAAAAATAAATGGTATATCTGAAGCCTGTTTCATAATGCATATGCACAAAAGGTCAAAATTAGTTTCACAGATAACTGTAAATCTGGTGTTCCTAACTTTTAAGTGCTTGATTTCAGAACCCAAATAACTTTGCTTATAGAGTTTGTGTGTAATTTCCTCTATTTTTTTACATTGAAAAAAAAAGATAATAGAACTTATTTTTATGTGCACCGTGGTGCAGTTGCGCTGCTATGGCACACATGAGGTTAAAGGGGGCCTGCATGTGGGAGCCAATCAGCTGCCAGGAGTTGGCAGCCAGTCAGAGGCAAGCAGGCAGGATAAAAAGGGAGCAGCAGAGCTAGCTTCTCAGTCTGCTGTGGGGAGCTGCAGGGAGAAAGTCCTCTCCTAGCAGGTTGGCTGAGGGAGCCAGCACCTCGGAGAGCTTTGCATGTGAGGCACCGTAGAGCAGATTTCAGCAGTGGCTGGAACAGTGGTCGGGGGGAAGGAGTAGAGAGCACAGTCCAAGGTGGACAGAGGCAGAGGACAGACCATCTGGAGGGGGACCATTGGAGTATTACCCAATACCACCACCAGGTGGTGCCCTCCATGTGGGTTGAGTGCTGCAAATGCCTTCAGCAACTGTACCAAAAGTTGACAGTCATCTGGAATCATCAGCGTGGCTTGAACCCTACATCTATAGCACTGAAAGATAAGCTGCTAATACTTGTGTTTCACGAGTGACAATATTTAGTCATCAGTAGCAGGAGCTTTTGATTTTTGATCTAGTAGCAGCACAGCCACAAGGGGAATAGCACCCAAAGTTCTTCAGTTCATTGCCTCTGGATCTGCATATTCAGGCCAGCATAACAATACTATTTAGATTGCAGCACTCTCAAGATCCAGCCAGTTTTGAGGAAGATTTATGCTAAATTGAAGGCAATTTGTGGGATTTATTTTGTCCTCTGGTATGTCGTCGTCCCCCCCATTCCCTATGCCTCATTTTCCTATAAAGCTCACATTCATTGGAAGGCTGCATACCTTAAAATTGTCAGCATGCTCCTCTGCCTCAGTCAGTGCCCTCACTTCACAGTCTTCCCGGATTCAATGTATCAGCACGAACAAAGAGACCAATGCTGATCAAGAAAATGCTCAAATGTTGAAAGGGCAACAAACCTGACTCAGCTGGGGGGGGGGGGGGGATGAATAGACTGGTATAACAGAAGAGAATGGGATTTGTGGGCTGAGAAGTTTGGAGAGTGTGACTTGTAGGTGCAGATTTCAGAAGGTAGGATGTTCCTGCTCCACAAAGCAGTTGTGATAGACTTGAGCCTAAAGAATGTTAAGGATGAGAGAGATTTCTGCAGTTCTAATTCCTAAGAAGCTAAACAGCTTTGCTTTTAGTTAAATATCAAGATCAAGGGATAGTGTGGATCTTCCATACTGATATTTGACAAGGTAGAACAAAGCTGTTGTTTTTTCTTAACATTAAACCAAGCAGAACATTCCTAATTTAATGCAGAACTAACCTTTTGTCCACAGCAAGAGGTTGAGTTTGCTGTTGCTGTAATTTACATGTCTCACCTCCACAAAATCCTCCAGCTATCTGCCATCACACAATAAATCTTTTTTTTTAATTTCCATTAATTCTTATTAGAAAGAATGAGGAATATCCACGCATCTGTTTGATAGAAATATTTATTTTTTCCATGGGGAAAACATGTGAAGGCTTTTATCACCATTCTTTTATATTTGCAAGGGAAAGAGAAGGCGATGAGAGAGAGAACTATTTCCATGCATGATTAAAATTTTTCAATATAGTGTGAGAAGAATTACTTCATAGGTAGATTGTGAGGCAGAAGGTATTGTGATATTTAAGCAACACAGTGTTAACAAACTAGCATGTAAGGAGATTGTTCTTTTGTTTTGATTATTTTTTTTACCATGACTGATCCTATTGGAATTTGTGTGTCAAATTATGTTCACTGGTGCTTATCAGTGAGTAATGGGTTAAAAATCTGTCTCCAGGAAAATTCAGTGATGGAGACACAGAACAACAAACCCCTCCAAAATGTTTTTTTCTTAGACAAACATTGCCTGTAGTCCCTTCTCTGAAGATCATATTTCTATTTGTATGTTTTTACAACATCCTGAATACTTGCTCAACAAACAACTGATGATCTTAATAAAATAGGCCCAATTTCTAATGTTAGATGACAGAGAAAAGCTCAGGTCATTCTTTAGAAAACTACTTTTTAGGGTTCTGGAAACAATACAGGTCTTATATTTTGCTAAAACATTTTTCTTGACAAATCTCAAAATATGAAAATAAAGACTTCATAGTGAATGACTTAGATGAGCAAGTCAAGCTCCTGCCTTGGTTCTGCTGTGAGGAGGTACATCTCAGCTGTCATTGGTCAGCTTTGATTCAGTTGCTAGATTTAATTTTGTTGTTTGTTAATCACAGCAGTTTATGGCTGGAAGCACTTTTTTTCTCCCCAGTGACAGCAGAAAATGCACAACAGCGATAGTTTCGTCTTCAAAATCTTTTATACGATTCCTGGGTTGTCAGGAAACTATGCTCTATATTTGGTAATCTAGTGGAAATGCAACATAATATTCAATTTTCACCAGCACTGTCAAACACATGAAACATGGGCTGCAACTGACCTATGGAGACCTTTAATCTGGCCAAACAAACATTGAGTACTTAAATTCAGCTCCGTCCTTAAAAGAAATTCTGAAGGCTTCTTAACTTCCTGTATTATGATAAATAAATAAAGAGGGCACCATTTTCAGTACATGACAGTGATTAGAGGGTCTGGCATTAATGAGTGAGTATGGGTTGGTAACACACCAGTGATGGGAAGCTTAGAAAATTTTAAAAACTAAAACTGAAAAAAAAAATTAGGAAAAAGCCTTGGGGAGCAAAAGCTCATTCCACTCTTGCCATGCTCAAAATCAAGAGGTAGATTTAACTCAGAGGGATGCTCCTATGTATTGTTAGAACCACTCTTTAATAGATACATTCAGAAGTCTCCATCATAGCTCAATGAGTTGCATTTTCAGTTTTGTCAGTCTGCTTTCCAGTACATACTTCTGTTAGACTTAAGGCCATAAAAATTAAAGTTATGAGGGCAATAAGATAGTAGAATTAGAATTAGAGATTTATATTTGTAAATGCTAGCTTCAGATTTCTAGACATATCTTTTGGATTATTTGCTTCTGTCAACATAACTTCTAATTGTTGGGAAAGAGTTTTAGAGCTGAAAGAAACTTAAACTGAACTATTTTATTACTATTACTATGACGGGGGGCACTCTGCTCTCATGAGTGCCCGCTGTAAGATGTGTGTGATACTGCAGTTTTTTTCTCCTGGCATCCTTTGTAGGTTGTTGACCTCTTCATGTAAGTCTTCAGTGGCTGTTTGGTCTAAGTCACATCATTGTCAATGGATGAATCCATTCCATGGTTAAAGAGGGTCCAACAGGTCCTATCACTGTGCCCTTGTTAATGTTTTTAGCTCTGTTTTCAGTCCCTTCTGAGCTAAAGTAATCCAACCTGCTCTGGCCCACACAGGTATTTCTCCCTTGAAACACTGTCTTCACTCATTCTCAGCACCCCAGGTCTCCAGGTAGGACACCCTTTGAGTTCAGTTCCCTTTCAGGATAGCAAAATTCAACGACCCTGTCTCTGGGATGTTTAAATTCCAGTCTCCTTCTCAGTCTTTTAGTAAAGAATCTTATCTACTTCTGGGGGCTTAGGTCACGTCCCAAGTGGCTGGTGGGGAAACCCAGGTCCACCTTCTACTCTGGCTTCCAACACAGAGACAGTATGAACAGCAGTCAAAGTGGTCTTCTAACTCCAACAAGTTAGCTACTTTTTCCTGGGCTGCTTCTACTCTGTCTCTTCCAGTACCTTGGGGTTGAAATATAATAAAAGAAACACTCTATTGCCGTCTATATAGGCTGACACCTAAGTGACAGGGAAGGGTATTTTGATATCTATATCTATAGATAGATTTAAAAAAAAAAAAAAGCCTTGGCCAAATCCACAAAGTGTCATTTTATTTCCAAACAAATTATAGGGAGACACTATTTATAATTGGGAGGGACAGGGTGTTTAGAAATTAATTTCTCCAACTGTCTTTTGTGAGGATTTGTAGGGAACTGAGTATTGGAAAGGTTAAGGGAAAGCACATGGAGACCAAACCTTCTTTTCTATTTCTCCTCACATTTCACAAACATGAGAGATACTAGGATTGTTGGAGTATGTGCAACTATATGAAGTCTTGCCTCAGACTGATACCTGCTTAGCCCCAAATGTTCCAAAGTATCACTGAAACTTTTAAATTGCAGTCTATGAAGTTGTACATTAGTCAAATTTAAGATTTGTTTGCCTAAATTAAGATTTCATAACAAAAGATTCCCATTGTTTCCATTTATTTTCCCTATATTTTCAGTTGTTCAAAATGAAGATGAGAAATTTGTTGTTACATCTCCTACTATAAGTTAATATTGTGTTATGTTAAAAAGTAAGCATTTACCAAAACTTAGGAAGCCTGGGCATACCACATTGGTGTCACATTTATGCTTAGAGAGGAAATAACTATGGTAATTAAAAATGTTAAATATTTTGTTCAAATATGTTACACAGTAAAATTGACCATTTTAACTAAATAATTGATTCAATATCTTCAGTATGTTAGAAGTTTGAACAAATATTAAAGGATGCATTCATCAAATAATGTCAAAATTTGTTGCATAATTAACTCACATTCAAACATATATAACTAGTGTAGCAAAAGCAAGAGTCCTGTGGAACCTTAAAAAACTAACAGATTTCTTCAGACATAAGCTTTTGTGGGCTCCAGCCCACTTCGTCAGATGCAATTTCACTAACTCTGGGTGTTAACTGTGGTATCTCTCAGGAAGAGGTGACTTCTTAACAGTGACTACTGTTTAGTGTATTCAATGGGGCAGCTCAAGAGTAAGTTCCAGTGCCAACACTGAACTTCATTTAAATTTGTGTTTATGGTTTAGCAGCCTGATAGACCAAATAGTACATTCCATCAAAGCACATTGTTTTTTGTCTGGAGTCTCCTTTTGGAGATTGTTAGGAGATTATTGATCTATTTTTGGATGATGTCTGTGTCAGTATTTAAGTTAATTAACTACTTGCATTCCTCTGGCACAGTATTCTAAACTGGTATCCAAATATTTTTGCACATTTAATGGCTCATTGAATTAGCAAGCCATACTGAATCAATTTTCTTCTATAATTTCACCTTTGTAGCTTTAATTCTGAAATTAGAACATGCTAGAAAAGTCTATGCACTTTTCTAGGCTAGAATATGGAGTATTAAGTCTATAATTCTTGTTAGTGTGTTTTATTGTAATATCCTGATTGACATACCCAGGTGTAGTAGAGTGGTGGTAGCTAGAGTCCTTTCAGCCTCTCCCTCTCATCCTCCTTGCCTGGGCTGGGTAGTAGTAAGAAAGGCAGGTTACAGAGGTGCTGAGCTAATTAGCGCTGGAGACAGCCTGTCAAATTAAGTAGTGGGGAGTAGCAGCAGGCTCCTGAAATTGGAGGGTATAAAGAAGGGCTGCAGAAGGAAAGTTGGGGTGTGTGGACAGGCAGAGGGGAGGAGCCTTGCAGTAGTCTGCCTGGAGGTCAGGGAACTAGGCCACCCCACACCTAAATCCAGGAAGGGCTGGATTGTATCACTGGGAACTGTGATACTGATCACTGTAAATAAGTGTGAACAGGTGTTGCACAGCAAGAATGTGGGCAAGTTGTCTGTAAAGGGGAGGGAACACAGAGCACACTGCTACAGCAGAATACAATCTGGTCTAACAAGTAGCTATGTCACTTTTGTCCTCTTACCTGGGGTGTCTACTACAATGCTTTGCAGCTGTAGCCTCCAGCCTAGACTGCTCACACACAGCCTCCAGCAATAATGTCATTCCTAGTTACATCTCCATGTGCTGCAGCCAGTCAATCATCCACACCTTGGCCCCTACCAGACTTGGTTATACTACAAAGGGTTCCCAACATAATTCCCAGTCTTCAATTTTCACCCAGAAATGTATGACATGAACTACCTAGCCCTCTGCTGGACAATGCAAGTTTATATAATATCTGTTGTTGCTTTAATAGAAATAATATTCACTTAACCTGCCACCTCAATTGAAATTTCCCAAGCACTTCAGCTTAAACAAACTGGATTAGATAAAACAATAAAACAAACTTATTAATTACAAAGATACTTTTTAAGTGAATAAAAGCAATGAGGCATGCACATCAGAAATGATTAAAAATAAAAATGCTACTAATGCTTAACCTGCACAAACTGTGTTAAATTCCAGGCACAGTTTTCTTACCACCTGCTTTCAACTATCTTATTGACCATACTTCTCAGGTCAGAACACCTTCCACTGTTGTGTGAATGCTTCCTTTGTCCCTTGTAGTTCTATGAATGTGAATGGCAGGGATTGTTGGGGCTGTCTTGGTGTGTGTGTTTTTTTGTTTTTTTGTTTTTTTTTAATAGTGCCAGTCACCATCTTGAAAAACATTTCTAGCTAAGATTCAGGAGACAAAGAACCTATAGAAGCAGTAGGTAAACTTTTTGGCCTGAGGACCACATTGGCTTCTAGGATGGAGAGGTGTGAGGGGAAGGGGCAGATCTTGTAGGGGTGAGTGGCTGTGATGATCCAACTAGGGCACCATTGGGCCTGTGTGCTGGGGAAGAGATGGCAGGGCAGCCACTGCACTTCAGCCAGGACACCTCAAAGCTATGGGAGAGTAGTTGCCATGCTTCAGACACTGTGCTGGTGCTTGGCCCATGCGGTGGGAGAGGGATGCATCAGGTGAGGCCCAGTTGCATAGGGCAGGGCCAGAAGGGGAGAGAATGGCTTTGCTCCAGATAGGCCTAGCTGGAGGGTCAGATGAAAGGCTCCCACAGGCCTTAGTTGCCCACCTTTGGTCTAAGGGGAAGGATGTTTCTTGCTGTTTTCCCTCAACTGTTGAAGTTTATTTTTGCTTCTTTCTGTTTGACTTTGTTTATTACTTAATTGCAAATTAAGCAGAGCACATGTTCGTTTGTTTGAGACAGACCTCTCTGTGCCTGGTTGGAACACATGTTATGTCATTGAGTAAAATATTAACTTACCATATAATGTTGTCACACACATTTTATTAGGACAGTAATGAGCAGCAAATTATGAAATTTAAAATGATACTTCACAATAATCCTTTGTACAAATTATTATAATAGTGTGTGGGGTGTGAACATGGGTACATTACATCACACCTGCTCATTGTGTTGAGAGTGTGCCAGGCACATGTATCTTAAGATCTATGGATTCTGGGTTCTTTTGTAGAAGATATTATAACTTGATGATGAGTTTCATTCTTCTCTCACTTCATTTTTATTCTTGTATAATACTCCTCTGGAGTGCGGTAGAGTATGATGCCCCTGATACCAGCACAAGTGTCAGGAGTATCAGGCACAAATGCTACACTGCCATAAGATACACAGTAATAAGCTATACTGACTGTATAAAGCTAATAGTAAGGCTATAGAAAGTCCTTATGTCTTTCTTTGGTAGATTTGTTCTTTACACTCAGATGAGATGATGACTCATCTTTGCGGTTTAATATAATCCACATATAACTCACTCTGTTGGTGGGCAGCTTAATGGTGGTGACTGACGCTTTTATAATAAATACTTTTCATCCAAATAGCCCAAAATACTTGACAGTTAAAAATTACATGCACTTGTCTTCACTCATTTTGCTGAAAAGCAGCCTTCAGTTGAGCAGAAAACTGCAGTCTTAAAATAATAACAAAAACACAATAGTTAACAGCAGAAAGTTTAGAAGAAAATATAACCAACTACCACCACAGGGGAACTTTGGAGAAAAAGAAATAGCAGTTAGAATTTAGAGAAGAAAAGTGGGGAATGGGAAGGCAGAAGACCCCTCATGGTAGGATACAGTTGAGGAACTGTTGGCATGTTTTTTCCTGACTTTGAAATTGCTTTGGTTTTACATCTTCTTTTAAACTTGTATATATATTTTTCTCCCCTTCAGAATTATAGCAAATACAACTATTTTGGGTACAAATGCATATGTAAACATGTATAAACAATTCCTTTCAAAATTCTACCTCCCATCTCCACTCCCAACTCCAACCTGCCTACACAGCTTAGGATCACAAATGACAAAAGGCACGTTTGTTTCTAGGATGCAGTTTGAACTATGATGCCTACATAATAAAATATGTTGATAGGTCAAATGGGGTTCAAGATTCTGCTACAACCATCATTTGAATCCAGTAGGATTAGAAAAAGTGAATCAGTATTTCCAGATTTCAAAAAGAAATAAATGAATTCAATATGTTCAGATTCAAAATAATATCTATTAAGATACCACAGTTAATTTACTTAGAGGGAGAGGCATTATGACCTAATGGAGGTGTATTAGACAGGACTCAAGAAACCTGTTATATTAATTTAGACAACTATATGATAGTAGTTCCCAACCTTTTCAGTAACATGGCACACTTCAGTGAAACAAACAATTCCACGGGACGCTCATTTTTTTTCAATTGAATTGATTGCTCATGAATGTCACACTTACATTTGCTATGGTTAAGAGCCTTACTACTGTGGTTTGCAACATAGTGCATACAACAAGCTAAAAAAAGGATCAAATACATTAAATCCACCAGAAAAAAAAAGTATGTCATCTCAGTTTTGCCCTTTGGCCACCTGTGTTTAAAATGTTCGCATAGTAGAATCGAATGACAGAACCCTCACTTTTAATTTGATTATTAATTTTTACAGGTTTTAGGAGCTGTAGTTTTGGTTGGATTGAATATTGTTGAAGATGAAGCACTGTTTGCTTTCCACTGATTTTCATTACCTAAGTACAAAATTTCATGGCACGCTTGGACAGTTCTCATGGCACACCAGTGTCCCGTGGCACACTAGGTGAAAATCACTGGTATGTGATGCCAAAGAAATCAAATATCTTAACATGACTTTGAAACTGTCCAATATTAAACAGTTTATATCAGGTTCAATAATATGCACAATGTTCATGGTCTTCATACAGAGATTTACTATACAGAGACTTCAACCTGCTTTGTGACATGACAGAGATACCATTAAACATTTTAACAATAGAGAAAAAGAAGAGGAAACAGTTAAAATATTTGTAATGTCAAATATTAAGCAATGCTTTCATGTTAATAAGATCCCATGTTCCCTTTCCCTTTAGATGTAGGCAATCTTTAGAAGGGGAAAAAATGTTTGACAATCTTACATGTTAATGATCTGCTAAAGTATTAAAGCTGGTAATAACTATTCTTTTGGGAAAAGAAAAGGAGAAGAAATTAGTTGAAATGGGCTGGAACTGTTTTTGATTAAAGTCCTCTTCGTTTGTTAGAAGACACAACCAAACAAACACACTAAAGACCAGCTAAGATAGAAAATTCTGCTTCTTTCTCTCTTGTTGTTTTTGTTGACTTTTAACCTCACTTCTGACAAGATACAAGCATGGCACATAGTTTTATGAGCCACTAAGGCATGAAAAGTAAGTGGCAGCATTTGGGTGGTTAGGGTATTCCTTTAAGCTGCTTCTTTCATGTCACAGGTTTACAGCACTGTTGTGAAATAGAGTCTTGTCTGGCTAAACCAAACTCTTATTAACCAAAAGGAGATGATAGGAAAGAGAAGAAATAAACTGGAGCAGAAAACACAGGTGTTTGTGTGCAGTTAGCAATGTCATCTGGCTTCCACTCTCTTGCCCAGTCTGGATTAAGATGAAGAAGATCTGAAGTCCCAGTACATGATGGGATGGTAAAGCTTGTTTTTTCACATTATTTCAGTCAGCCGTCATTGAGGCAGCCAGCTTTCTTCTCCACACTTTTTTTTTTTTTTTTTGAGAACCTCAAGGGAAGGGGGCATGATGGGACACATACTTAATCCTCTGCTTATTTTAGCCACTGGTTAGGTCTGATGCCTGCAACACAAATTTTGGTTCATTAATTTCTGATCCAAGGACTTTTGTTTATTAGCTAAGATTGTAACACAGTTCTTGAGCTTTAGCAATAGTCCTTTTTTGTTTGTTTGGATTAATTCAGCCTTTCTGTGTTCCTTTTCTGTCTTTTCCTATGAACATTTGTTAGTGCATGTTATTGAGCCATTTTATAAATTTTAGTGTGTTTTCCCAGTTAGGCTCGCAGCTGGAGTAGATCTGCTAGGCCTCAGTTTAGATAGTATGACAACATACTTTGGGTCCATTCCCAGCTCTTCCACTGGTCTGCTAGTTGATTTTAGACAAATCATGTCACTTTTCTGCCTCAGATTATCCATTTGTCAAAAGGGGATGAAGATGCTTGCTTCCAATTTGCAAAGAACGTTGAGAATAAAAAGGATTCAGTGATGACGTTATTCTATTTATGAGGAGAATTTATAGATATACTTTGTCTAATTTTATCATGTGTGTCTTTGATCTGAATTCTTATTAGTTAAAAGTTCAGTTATCTAATATTTCCAGACCTCTAAGGTAAAGAAAAAATTGCTCTGTCTTCAAAGATTGTCTCGAAATAACATTATACTTTTCAGTTCAGAGCACTTTCTTTCTCTCATGAGGAGGCAGTCCCATCAGGTGGCCCTTTTTAATTTGTTCTCCCTAAATTTCAATCACAACTCATTTGGAATATGAATAACTTGATGAACATAATGTAGTACCTTTATACAGTGCACAGAAATATTTTATCTGAATGTGGCTTCAAAAGGAGATTTCGTTATTTGATTTGGTTATTAGTTAAAAGTGCCACAGGACTCATTGTTTGTTTTAGTTACTTGAGGCATCAGATGATCTGTTAATAAATATTTTGCATAGAAAGAGCAGTTAAACAAAAGGTCATATATTATTCAGAAGATATGTGCCATATACTCAACTATCTTTATATGTGGTACCTCAGTTATGTAGCAACAACTCTGATCTTCAAATAGTCAAAGGAGCTGAATAGATGTCCATCTCTGAATACAGATTTCAGTGTCTGTGCAACAGGTTACCCTGGTTATAATCATTTTGAGAGGGAAAATCCCTCATTTAAACTAGAATCAGTTCTTCCAAAGGACTTGAAAGTATGAATGGGGAACTGGCTTTTGGGCAGACAGGACTGTCCTCTACTTTCTCTCTTGCAAGTTTCTAGGAAATAATTTTTTCTTAGACAATGCTGAATAAAGGTTCAAACCCAGCTTTGTTCTGAAAACTTGATGGCAGATCACTGTATTTCAGATTACCAGTACCCTCTTTATCAGATCAAAAGTGGGGGCAGGGGAGGAAGAGAGTTGGTCTGTGACTGAATCGCACATACATGTTTCTTCAAAATGCCATAAAAAGTCAGTTGTCTTGTCTGAGACATTATCACAAGACAAACATTTTCAACTTTGCTTCTTCAGCTGATTCTCTTGAAACAAATTCAAATTAAATCTAGAAGCAGGCAACTATTAGAGATATTTTATATCTTATCCTTTTGAAATGATGCACTTTCTTTTCTGCTCCTTTTTTAAATGCTTGTCAGCCATATAGTGGAAGAAATAATAGTGTAAAATCTGAAGTTAAAATCCCATTGAAATATGGGTAGTTTAAACAGTATTACCATCTGTCTATTCTATTGAAGGATACATTCTTCATAAGAATAGTAGCTGTCCCTGAATTTCTGCTTTTCTTTTTGAGATCCGTGGCCCTTTCTAACATTATTTATTACTATTGGAAGGACTGGTAGAATCAGCTGTTAATGTAGCTGACATTTCACATGATCTGAAACTGTGCATAATTCCTTAAAACATTGATAAACTTTAACCATTCAGGCTGATGTTTTCAGTGCTGGCTTTCAACCTTGGCTTGTATATGCTAAAAAATATCAGCAAAAAATCAGTCAGCCATATCTGAGAAGAAAATGAGACTAGTGAGAAATCCATTGTTTTGCCCATGTTTAAAAAAAAAAAAGGATGACTTTTTCTTAATTTGGAAGGTGAGTGGTGTCTGAATCTGCCTAAATCTGACGATATTATAAGTCTCCAAAAATTACGGCTTGGACATGCACAGTTAGTCAGCTTGACAGACAATATTTTTGTGCTCAGGATATGCTCCAGAGCCATACTGGGGCCAGACTCCAAAAAAAATATGGAGCAGGAAGCCGTTTCTCCTGTGTTCTCAATGGCTTCTGTGCTGGTGAAGGATGGAACTGCCTGATCTAAATGAAGAGGGGACAAGTGTTAAAGTGGGCATGGAGTAGGAGTGCTTTATTTTGCAACCTGTGTAATGTTCTTTTTATTTAATTTGTTGTGTGGGTTCTGGAGGTTTTCACCTTCCTCTCTAGCATGGGGCACAGATCACTTGCTTGTGGATTCTCTGCACTTCAAAGTCATTAAATAACTTACTCATAGATTAGAAGTTTATTACAGGAGTGGGTAGGTGAGGTTTTGTGGCCTGCATTGTTCAAGAGGTCAGACTAAACGGTCATATTCTTCCCTTCTGATCTTAGAGTCTGAGTAAAATTTAATATTTGTATCACAGAGCTCCCTTTGAGCCTTAGCTTTTATTGAGTTGTAAGTCTTGCTTAGATCCCTTGATTGGTTAATAGTTTAGGGGTGTCCAGCCTTAGAATAATGAGAGACTATGGTTTAAATACACAAACTTAAACATAGAACTTGCAGGATCCTTTGGCTGCAAAGATTTAAAGGGGAAAAGGCCAGTAAGAGTGTGGGGTGGCCTTTACTTCTTTCTTTTCATTGCTTCCAGGACATATTGTGTCAAACAGTCCTGCTGTTTTAAAATTGCAAGATTATAGTAATGTTGGAATCATTTAATTAAAAATCCAGATGTCTATCTCGACCCACACTTGCCATTCACAAGAGAGTGGAGCAAATCAAAGGACATGTTATAAATGTGTCTTGTTCTCTCACTGCTAATCAGAATCTATTAATAGCTGGTTGTATGCTACATAACGTCATATCTCTCAATTATATGAAAAAAAATGTATGCTTCAAAGTAGGATGATCTAAATAGCAACACACCATTTCCTTGGGTTAGCACCTCCACTAATTATTCCATTTCCTGCTTAAGACTTTTGGGCAAGACAGTTGACATTACATCTCTGGAGCTGAATATAAATCTTTTCCATTCTGATAGAAATGTCTTTGATTATTTGTTTGCACAGTCTTTAGCCATTTTCATTTTTCTGTGAAAAAAGAGGCAAAATCATATTCATAATATAGACTAGAATAGAATAGAAACTACATACAGATCTTCTAACAAAAAAGATATCTTTATCCTGAAGGCCAAAGGTAAAATAAAAATTCAAGGGAAATACAGGTTTCACTGGGTAAAAAAGAATAAATAAAACCAATCTGGGACCAAATAATAGTATCTGTAGATTCAAATAGTTTTAATCACACATTTATGCATCAAACCACAAATGAGGGGTAGAGATATGAGACTGCACTTGAGTTCAGGGTGTTACAGGCTATCTTCAACTATTATATCAGCAGCTTCTTTTGTGGTTGTACAGAGATATCTTTGGTTTAAATATATTTATTTCTTAGTAGGGAAGCTAGAATAAAATGATTGATCTACTCTCTTAGGATAATCTTTTATCTTCTTCTGTAAAAAGAAAACATGATTCACATTTTGTTTAGATTTAGAATGACTTGTCACAACATGTCTACATATGACATCCCATAACCCATGAAACAAATCACACATCTGAAAATAAGCTGCTGTGAACAAATCTGGGCCTGACTTTCTTTTTAATTTTGTTTACATGGGCATGACTACAGTGACTGGTGAGAGAGAAGAATCAATCTCATTAAGTTGCATGGAGTGCAAAATTGTCAATTAACTTATATAGTGAATTTATACTTTAATCCCCTAAATCAGAAATTACAGATTTAAGGCATCTTTAACTTCTTTTGTCCTATATGAGAGGTAGGGTCATGCCTTTAATTATAGGATCACATAACATTGAATAATATGACACACTATGTTATATATCCTGCAGCTCTTTGTTTTAAAAATGAGCTGTGAATTCAATAGTCTTTAACACTACAGTTGCATTACATTAAAATATCAGATGCAGTATTTCATTTTTATTTTAGTGATTCTTAGTTTGTTTTATTGCTGTAATTCATGCAATATATCAGATTATTGCACACTTTGAGTAGAGTGAGTACAATAACTGTTTTTCCCCCCATTCACAGAGCTTAAAAAAAAAATCCAATTTCAGCTAATGTTCTGTTTGAAAAATCCAAGTGATTTTTTGGAGGGAGGGTTATGTTTTTGTTTTTGTTTTACAGTTTGAGGGGGAAAAATTGAACCTATTTCTTAACTGTGTTTGGCTCGGAAAATAGGTTTGAAACAATGTATAAATACTAATAAATTTTACATACATAAAACCAGTCATGCTAGATCATAGTCATGGTTTATCTAGCCCAGTATCCTGTCTGATAGTGTCTGGTGCCAGATGAATCACAGGGAAAGTGGATATATCTTATTATTTTTTAAATGCAGTTATGGTCTTGGCCTTCACAACATCCTATGACCATGAGTTCCACAGATTATGTTGTTTGAAGAACTTCCCTTGGTTTTCTTTGAAGCTACTACTTACTACCATTGGGTGACCCCTTGTTCTTGTGTTATGTGATGAGATAAATAACACTTCCCTTTTCACTTTATCCCTATATTTAACAACTTTATAGACTTCTATCTCATGTCCCCTTAATAGTCTCTTTTCTGAACTGAACAGTCCCTGTCTTTTTAATCTCTGCTCAAGTGAAAGATGTGTTCCAGATAGCTGATCATTATTTTGCCTTTCTCTGTACCTTTTCCATCTCTTACATATAAATTTCGTGACATGGGGTTTCCAAAACTGCACACAGTAGACATACCATGGCTTTTATATGGTATCATTTTGATATTTACTGTCTTAATCTCTGTCTCTTTCCTCATGCTTCCTAGAAGCCTTTTTCTGACTGACGTTGCATACTGAGATCATTCTTGAGTGGTAACAGCTAAATTAGACCCCATGATTTTGTATGTATAGCTCAACTTATTATTTCTAATATGCATTACTTTCCACTCAACACTGAATTGCATCTGCAGTTTTGTTTGCCAAGTCACCCTGTTTAATGAGGTGTCTTTGTAATTGTTCTCCATCATCTTGGACTTAGTTATATTGAGCAATGTTGTATCATTGAAATTTTGCTACATCAGTGTTCCTGTCCTTTTCAAGATTTTTAATGACTGTTTTGAATAGCAAAGATGCTAATGCAGATTCTTCAGGGGTTCTATTATTTGCCTCTTTCTAATATGAAACCATTTATCCATATCCTTTGTTTCTGGTCTTTTAACTTACTACTGATCCATGAGAGGAACTTCTCTGGTATCTCATGACTGTTTACTTTACTTAAGAGCCTTGAGTAAGAGGCCTTGACAAAGGCTTTCTGAAGCTCTAAGTACGCAGTATCAACCAGCTCTCTGATCCACATGTTTGTTGACTCCCTCAAAGAATTCTAATAGATTGGTAAGACATAACTTCTCATTATGAAAGCTGTGTTGACTCTGTCAAAACATTGTTTTTTACTGTCTGATAATTATTTTCTTTATAATTTTGGATAATTTGCCTGGTACTGAAGTGAGACTTGCTGGCCTCCAATAGTGAGGACAGCCTGAGGAGCCTTTTTAAAATACAGGCATTACATTAGCTGCTTTCCAACCAATGGATATGGAACTGATTTAAGTAATAGATAACATACCACCATTAGTCATTCTACTGTTTCATGGTGGATGGGAAGCTGGATATGAGTCAGCAGTGTGCTCTTGCTGCCAAAAAGGCCAATGGCATACTGGGCTGCATCAGAAGAAGTGTTACCAGCAGATCGAGGGATGTGATCATTCCCCTCTATTCTGCACTAGTGAGGCCACATCTGGAATACTGTGTCCAGTTGTGGGCTCCCCACTACAAAAAGGACATGGACAAATTAGAGAGAGTCCAGAGGAGGGCAACCAAAATGATCAAAGGGCTGGAGCACAAGCCCTATGAAGAAAGACTGAAGGAACTAGGCTTATTTAGCCTGCAGAAGAGAAGACTGAGGGGGGATTTGATAGCAACCTTCAACTACTTGAAGGGTTGCTCCAAGGAGGAGGGAGCTCGACTGTTCTCGGTAGTAACAGAGGGCAGAACGAGAAGCAATGGCTTCAAGTTACAGCTGGGGCGGTCCAGGCTGGATATTAGGAAAAACTTCCTTACTAGGCGAGTGGTGAAGCAGTGGAATAAGTTGCCTAGGGAGGTGGTGGAATCTCCATCTCTGGAGGTGTTCAAGTCCCAGCTGGACAAAACACTGACTGGGATGATCTAATGGGAGTGGTCCTGCTTTTTTTGGCAGGGGGTTGGACTAGATGACCTCGTGGGGTCCCTTCCAACCCTATGATTCTATGATTCTATGATATGAGTTCTGATCCTCGTGATTTGTTACTGTTTAATTTTTCATTTTCTTCCAAACCCCTTTTTATTGACACCTCAGTCTTGGAGAGTTCCTCAGACTTTATCATCTTAAAATGCCAGATTTAGGAATCTGCTTTGTATTTGCGGAACTGAAGATCAATGCAGAGAATTCACTAAGCTTCTTTGAAACAGGCTTGTGTATCTTCACTGCTCCTTTAGCATCCTGAACATACAGAACCCCTGCTGATTGTTTGGAAGGCTTCCTACTTCTCATGTACTTATTAAAAAAAAATCTGTTACTTTGTTTGTTCTTAACTAATTGCTCTTCAGACTTTTTTTCTTGGTCTGCCTTACTATCTATACATTTGCATTTGCTGGAGTTATGTTCCCTTCTATTTTCCTCAGTAGGATCTGATTTCTAGTTTTTAAAACTTCCTGTCATTTTTTTTTGGTCCTCTTCGGGGCGGGGGGTTAAATTTGCTGTATATGCTTAGTTTGAGCCTCTGGTATGATGTTTTTGAATATTATACTTTCATTTTTGTTGTAGGTATTTCAACTTTGTGCATTCCATTTAATAAGTTTCTCATTTTTGTGTAAAACAAACAAAGAATCTTGCAATGCTTTTAGATGAGTAAATTTATTTACTGCATGAGTTTCACGCGTGAATATCCTAGTTTATCAAACACTTGAAGAGGATGAACTTACAAAATGGGAGGAAAATAAATGCAGGGAAGTGTAAGTCATAGAGTTAGGTCAAACCATTTCAGCAAATTGAAGCAGTTCTATAGCTTCAGGCTTTGTGGAACACCATTATGAAGAAGAGGAAGTAGAAAGAAGGCAAAATCACCTTTTGTAATTAAAAAGCTAGGAGATATTCCTATTTAAATCCTAGGCAATAAATTCTAACACTGCGGCTTCTCTTTGAATCCTTGATTTGTAATCAGTTTGCTTAAGTACAACAATTAACATATCTTCCATGGAGTGATCAGGGAGACTGAAATGTTTCCCTATTTTTTTTTTTGAATGTTGTGATTTCTGATATCAGATTTATGTCTGTTTGTTATTCTATACAGAGACTGTCTTGTTTTTTCAATGTATAACGGAAAGGGGCATTGCTGGCATGTGATGAGATAAATCACATTGTTGGATGAACAGTTCTCCATCTAAAAATGTTTTAAATGGGATTTTCTGGCATAAAAACTCATGTGATAAATCAATTTGTTAGTCTTTAGAAGTTCCACAAGGCTCCTTGTTTGTTTTGTTGAACTAGTATGACATGGCTACCCCTGTGGAAGTTAATTTTGTGTAGTTCCTCTTTTTGAAGTTTGATGCTACTGTGGTGGGTTTCTTTGGTATTCCACTCACAGAAGAATGTTAAATTTAATTGTATTATGGTTGCTCTTGAGGAATAATTCAGCTATTGTCACCTTCTGAACCAGGTCCTATGTGCCATTTAGGGCAAAATCAAGAATTTTTTCTCTCCTTGTGGTGCTCCAGAAAGAAGTCATTTATAGATATCTAGAACTGCTATCTCTGTATCTCTTCCTGAGATAACACATATAAGGATGGCTGAGCTACCCCTCCTTCTTCTTCTTCTCCTCTATTCTGTCTTTTTTGTAACCCCTCTGATCTCCCTGAGCATTTCCCAATCATCGTCCTCGTCAGGTATTCAGTCATATATTCCAGCTGCTGTACTCTTCTTGGTCAAACATAGGAATTTTGTCCATGGAGATTCTGTGATACAACTGGATTCATTTATGTTTTCTTTCAGGTATAATGACACACACCTTCTCTGCCATCAGTATAATTTACTGTGCCATTCCTGTGTATCTTTGTACCCAGGTATTGCTCACAATTCAAATTAAAATAAATAAAATAGTAAATATTCATAAAGTTATTATTTATACTTTTTGAAAACTGCTCCCCTTCATGAAAATGAAGCCAATAAGTCTTGCTTCTTTCATGTATTGTACCACATGTTGTTAATGGACTAATTATCTTTCAACTATTCGTACATCTTCCATGTCTCCATAGCAATTTAGGAATATAAGGTCCTGTCACAAATAGAAAAATAAGTCTACCTAACATAGGTCAAGTTACTGTCATCAGGGTAATTACAGAGGTGGCTGATGTCCACACAACCATCCTTGAGTCAGTGAAGGGTGTCTTCACCAGGAGCACTTCCACCAATCTAAGAAGGGTAGTGTGGGGAGCTGAGGGACTAAAGTGAGAGACAGCTGTCTGCCAGGAGCTTTACAGGCTCCAAGTGGACGTCCTCCCCCTGTTTCCAATTCTTCTCTTGGAGGGATCTGGAGGAAGACGCCAAAGGCTTTTTCTTTCTGTGCCATGCAGGACTTTTCACTCCTGAGGAGTTGGTTCCATCTGCCCTGGCTTCTTACCTCTCCCACCCACTCTTAGCCAGGAGCCTGGGTAACTTTGTCCATTTCACAACTGCCCCAGGCTCCTTGGGTACGTCTACATTGCGCAGCATTTTCAAAAAAAACTTTTTTTTTTTGAAAAATTATTTTGAAATATATTCAAAATAATTATCTCAAAATAACTTTTTAGAAAAATGCTATTTTGGTAGAATGGTCCAGGGTCCGGCTCCTTGTCCTGAAATACCACTGCTTTTGAAAGTGAAAGTCTACACTGGACTTTGGCTTTAATTGTTTCAAAAAATAATGGAAGAGATAGGCAGGCTTTTTTTGAAAAAAAAAAAAAAAAAAAAGCCTCCTTGGGGGCCCGCGCTGGGTCCCCCCCCCCCCAAAAGCTATCTCAAAAAAGCCCCCCCCCGGAAACATAACCAGGTGAAGCATTGGGGAAAAAGTGCACTGGTACTTCAAGATACCAGTGCGCTGTTTCAAAAAAGTTAAACACAACAGCTTTTTCAAAAGAAAAAGCCTTTTTCAACATAGCTTCTTGAAAAAAAGGCATCATTGGATGCTGCAAATGCCTGTCTCTTCCATTGACTTTCTTTTTCTCGAAAAAGAAATTCTGGTGTAGACTTTCTTTTTGGAAAAAAAAAAAAGCCACAATATTTCAGGACAAAAAGCCATCCTCGGACCATTCTCCTGAAATAGCATTTTTTAAAAAAGTTTTTTCGAGATAATTATTTTTAATATATTTTGAAATAATTTTTTCAAAAAAAGTTTATTCGAAAATGTTGTGCAGTGTAGATGCAGCCCTAGTGAGGCATGGGTGGAGAAGAGCCTGGACTTCTTACCCCACTGCCAAGCAGAAGTAGAGACCTGTTGCCTGGGCTTTAAGTCCTGTTCCCAGTCGGGAAGAGAGAACAGCTGTTTAGCTTTCCAGGGGGCTTGCTGGTCAATTTCACTGTTCAGCGACACAGCTGGAGAAAGAGATGCAGTGCATACATTGACAGGGTATCACCCTATCTAAGTTAACATAACCCCTGCAGCTCTCATTGAGGTAGTTTTAATATGTTGGTAGAACAGAGGAGTTACATATGAGGGAGATGCATTTCAGTGTGTACGCTTCCACTGTTTTGTGAGCAAAATCTGATTTTTTTGATAAAACCCCTACAGTGCAGATCAACCCTTACTGTAGGATCTAGTTCTTCATGAATACCCCTAAGGAAGATGCTGGTATAGACCTTCATAATATCATAATTATTTGGTTCAATATGTTCATTGAGATCCTTCAAACTTATTGTTAACTAAGGAGACAGATTAAATAGTCATGTAAATGATTGGGTCAATTCACATTTCAGCTGTCTCTGAAAAACTATTGGTTTCACTCTGTGTGTGTGTGTGTTGTTTTTTTTTTTTTAATAAAATCTCAATCTCTCTAGAGAATAAGAGATTGACCTGGTATTTGGGGGAACATTAAAGTAAGATAATGGCTTAATGTAACTCACATTTCCATTTTCCAGATGTGGTTTGAAAGAATAGCAATATAACCCTGTGGCAGAGATAATACAAGAAACAAAAGTAAACGCTCTGTATAGATTTGTAGGTAACTCAGCACTGACATAGAATCATAGGACCACAGAATCACAGAAGTATTAGAATGGACCACAAGAGTGATCTAGTATAACCCTCTGCCAAGATGCAGGATTTATTATGTCTAAACCATAGAAGACAGATGGGTATCCAGACACCTTTTGAAAATCTCTAGGGAAGGCACTTCCACAACATCCCTAAGCAGTCTATTCCATTATTCTACTTTATACAGCTAGGAAGTTTTCTTCCTGAGATTTAATCTAAATCTGCTATACAGTAGTTTGAACCCATTGCTTCATCCTGTCTTCTGTGACAAGAGAGAACAATTCTTCTCCATTTTTATGTTAGCATTTCAGGTCCTTAAGCATTTACCTTCTGAATTTGGGCTTAAAAAAAAAGCAAAACCTGTTTGATATTTATTTTAACATGTAAAAACTAGGGTATTTTATGCATTCATGGTATAATTCTGAATAAATATTGAAAAAGGAAAAAATATTGAGGCCCTATGGAAGCAGGTTTGACGGCAATGTTAGGGCTAACTCCACTACAGAGGAAATTAAAGCACTTCTTTGAACTCTTCTTGACGTTCACTTTCTTCAGTGTCCTCCCTGGCGGCAGGAGGCTTTTATGTCTCCCTTACTCTTTTTTTTTTTTCTTTGATAAATTGAGTGAATGGAAAGGATCGAGAACTCCAGGGTTAACTTTTTTAAAACTTACATATAAAGGTGTTCCAGTGCTATTGAAGCTGCAATTCAAGGGGAAAAATGGAAAAATAAAACAAAAGAAATTTTGATGGTAAGGATCAAAAAGTACTGAAAAGGGGGCCAAAGCAGTTTCCTCACTGCCTCCTAAGAATTGATGGCAAATATAAGAAAACAGGACTAAGAATAAATAGAGTGTCTGGATCTAATATTTTCTTTAACAGAGTCATACATAGATATATTATTTCCTGAAGCACTCGGTTATTCTATTTGTAACATACCAGTAATGTTTGAGAACTTTATTTAGCATTGTCAGAGAACATTGAGCAAATTAAAAATGTAAAAATAAAAATCCTCAGAGGATCAAAAAGACCAGTCTAGTAGTTAGTGGATCACAATGGGTTACTGGATAGTCATTGAGAAAAGGAATTCACTGAAATTTAACGATTTAATTATGTGGATGTGTGGTATCATTTATTGAAATAATATAAAGCCAATATACTACTAACATAATGGGGAAAAACAGAAGAATCTTTAAATATAAAAACACTTTTGCCTTAAAGAAAAAGCAAACCTTAGACTCTGTTACACATGAGGAGTAACCAGTAATTAATAGAACCAATGTAGTTAAAGACAAGGTATTTGATATTTTAGACAACTCTGTGTCCTTTCATATATAACTCAATTCTGAATTTGGCACATATGGACATTCAAACAAAGTATGTAAGTAACTTTTGATAGCCTATGTATTTTCATTAACTATCATCTTCAAATTCTTAAGCACCCTGAAAAGATCAGTCATTTGTTTCTCTCAATTGACTGAAAATGCCATTTTTTTTTTTTTAGTTTATGTGCAATCAAAAGTCTAGCAGCAGTTTTTTTTAAACCCTATAAAATAGGAAAAGCAGACCAGACAATCAGGAGACTCGATTCTTCTGTTTGTAAATATGAGTAACTTCTTTGAATTACTAGTCACCTGTGATAGAAAATTAGCTCTTTTTATATGTTTTGGTCTAAATCAGTTTTCTTTTTCAGTAAGTGTTTTTATTATATAGCCTTGTAGCTTATGCACACATGCATCTTTCCTTTTTTGAGAGCCAGGTTAAGCTGTAAACTCTAAATAGTATCAATGTTACTTGAGTCTTTGGCCTTTCTCATGCATTTTCCATCTGTGGTGTTACCTTTGGTGATGGCCTTTGTGATATGAATGTAAATACAATGGAAAGTATACTTGGGGACAACCAAATCATTAGACATGGCCAACCTCCAAAATGTGATAGTGATGACTCTTCGTTGCTCCTGTCTACCTGTTATGATGGTTAAAATGTGACTTCAGGGTGAAAGTTTCTATTTCCCATATTTATCTGTCAAGGCATCCAGTGACTACTATGTCTAAACAAGTGGGACAATGTTTTTTTGGGAGTTGACGTCTTTAAGGCAGTCTTGTTTTTGTTTCCATCCACAATTAAATGTGTGTGTGGGAGGAGAGATGAATGCTTTATCCTGACCTTAATTTTTAGGATTATATATGTATGATTTGGTTAGGTCCTATGATGCTGCCATTTGAGTAAGTATGTGGGCAGAATTAGCAGTGGGGTTTGTTGCAGGAATAAGTAACTGGTTTAAGGTTCCTTTTTTATGGTGTGTATTGACAGCTGAGTATTTGCTTGAGTTTGGGGGACTGTCTGTAAGTGAGGACTGGCCTACCTCCCAAGGCTAAACAGAGTGATGGATTGTCTTCTAGGATAAGCTATATAGATCCTTGATTTCTTGGAGAGGTTTTGCTTGAGGAAAGTAAGTGATGACTAGTGGTATTCTATTACTCTCAATGGGTGAGCTGAGTATTCTGAAATATAAATACCTGTCTTTTTAATGCTAATTTAATTCAGCCTCTAATAGTGTTTGCTTTAGCTGGAACATTATCTCTTGGAGGAGGCTGAATAATTTACATAAATATTTTAAATTATTAAGTACTCAAGATTTGTCTGTGTATTTGTAGATACATAGGTACATGTCAACTTGATCTTTAATTAATGAAAACAGATTAGGACTTTCAAAAACTTGTTTTATACTATGAAGCTAATGAAATTTCAAATTCTAAAAAAATTGTTTTCAAGTTTTACATCTGAAATCTTTTTATATTGAAATCCAGAACATTTGATATGCTAAGTTGTCATTATTACTAGACAAATTACTGATATGAAACATATTTTTACTTCCATATTTTATGATTCCTATTTTGGAGATATCAATATGATTACTCAAACAGCACTGAAAAAGTATTTTAGCTGTAATTTAAAGGGTTATGATATACTAGAGTTGGTTGAGGCTTACATGGTAGCATTTAGATCAGAATTGAGAAGCAACATGATAATCAACTGAAGAGGTTTATAATGGGGCCAAAGTACTGGTAAGAAACAAAATCCTTATAAATTCCATCATATGTTATTGTGCTTTAAATCTTATTTGGTGTGTTGCTTATTACATATTGTTATATTATAAGGACTATCATGTTAACATACGAGCTATATTTTCATAGCATGTGATAGGTGCCAAAATTTCACTCAAAAAGGAGATAATATTCAGATCCTGCAGCCCTAAAAACACAAGTGATTCTTATCCAGAACTAAAAAATAATCTTGTACTTTTGAACAGCGCAGTCTCCTGACACACAGAGTAATCCTGATTACATGTTCAGATCAGCTGTCACGTGCATATTTGCCCTCATAGACTTACACAAACACCCATAAAGCCTTCTGTTGAAGTAAATACCTGAAATATGACATGACACCAAGGTCAAAGAAATACCCAGTTTTCTAACTAATATGACTTGAGGTAATACCCCAATATTCACAAAACTGTTTACTGATGTTAAAGATCCTCCATTCAGCACCCTTTATTATATTATAAAAAAAAAATCTTTTAAGTGCATCTTTTAGCATTTTGAAAACTGTACTTCCACCCTCCAGCAGAATGCACACAAATTTGGTTGCTTTTTGGGAACTTAATTTGAATGTCTGTTTGATGGTATTATACTTCCTGTGTGACCCTAAGCAAGTCAATTAGGTAGTTACAGACCTGCGATTAAAAACCAGGAACTGACCCATGACATCTGACTTAGGCTAATGGTACTCAGACTAAGGGACTGATTGAATGTGGTCTAGATGTTGAAGGTAAGGCTGGAACCAAGACTCCAGGACACGTGAGGTAGAAGTTAAATAGTCCCTTTTAATTTTGTTACCCATGAGGCCATTCTTTCCCTCCAAAAATTTTCTAAAAAAATAAGTATTATTTTATCATTTAAGATTAAAAACATTTTCTTTAATATCCTTTGTTACAGTAATCAGAAGTATTTCTTCACTCAGTTTTAATGCTAGCATAGTTGTTCCTATCCTAACTTTTCATAAGTATAATCTAATTAATTTTTGATGATTCTGTTCCTCATACAGATTAAATAAAACTTAAGTTGTCAATTTTTTTTTCTTATGCATAATGGATGAACATCTATTAAACTCTCCCTATCAGGACAAATAGCACTTAGAAATTCTACTTTTCATCTTTTTCCTAGGTAACTAATAAAAAGCTAACAGAATGAATTGCACAAATTGGAAGGAAACAAATAGGTAAATATTGCCATTTTTTCCAGTAAATTAGAACTCATTAACACCCCCCACACACACATCCAAACCCTCCAAAGAACACACCCAGCCTCCCACCACTTAGGTCTATTATCTAAAACCCAATATGAAACAAATTAAAAAACAAAATACTTTGTGGATTGGGAAGAATGCTGTAGATGCAAGAAATTTACAGCTAGATTAGTTTCTTCTATAGAGCGTACAAGCAAATGTTAGAGGTGGAAAAGGAAAAAAATACATAGGCAGTAATTAGTGTTTACCAATAGGATCCCCTGTTGAACTTTATTTTCAAGATTGTAATGGTTATGGGAGACATTAAAGGTAAGATATTACCCATCTCCTTGGTGCATGTTCAAAAAAGGGAAGATGTGAAAAGGTAGCCACCATGGAAAGTATGAAAGCATGAATTTATACTTACACATGTAAATAATCATGTGTTCTTGCTGTGAGCTTAAGCTCAATGTGACTAAATCTGATCTGTTAATCTTTCTTCTAGTTCTTTCTCTTCCTTCTGTTCTTCAGGTATCTCTATACTTCAAGCTGCAGGTGAATATTCCATCTTGCAGAGGCATACTCACGTTCACTAGTGCACTTGAAAAAACAGGAGGTGCTAACCACCTTGAAGTTGGCTCTTATCTTTGGCCAAGTCACTCCTCTCATTTTTTTCCCTTCAGGGGCTCTTCCAGGATTCCATTTCTTCATGGCATTAAAGACTGATGCCTTCACTTTCAAAGTCTGTGTCCTATCTCTACTCTGTTTACTGTCTGTCAAATACTATTAAGATATCAATTCTTGCCAGCACTCTGCCAAAAATGCCAGTGTTCATAAATTTTTACATTGTCAAACAAGAATCTTTTTCTCCCCATGTTGTCTCCCACCAATAAATATCTACAGAGCCACCTCATTGTCTCCATTTAAAACCCTCCACTTAAAAGATGCTTTTTGTCCTACAAACAAACTTGAGAACAAATAGCCAAAGAGTTCAGGGGCATAGATGACGCCTGATTTCTGGCCAGGCCAGAGAGTAGAAGGTTGGCAAGTCAAGGGCAGCTTCTGCTCACATGACCAGAAGTTGCCAAGGGAGGGGAAGAACTGCAGCATCCAGCATTGGTGCAAACTTTGCTGCTGCAGTTGCGTGTGAGACAGAGGAACCAGTGACTCAGTTCTGCTTCATGGCCATGGGGCCCAGTAGTCATAGGTGCAGCTGCAAGCAGAGCAGAGACACCTGCTCTGGTATGTCTGCTCCACTCTTGGCCACATCTGCTGGGCCCAGTAGCCACAGCTGTGAGTGGGGCAAAGATGTTGGCTGGCAGCACAGCCGCAAGCAGAATAGAGGTATTGGTGCTAGCGTCTATGTTTCACTCGCAGACACTGGCTGCTGGGTGAGCCTGCAGTGGTGGAATTTGTGCCGCTGCCAGGTGTTAAGGTGGGTGGGCCTCATAGCAAAGTGGGTGGGCCTTGACCCATCTGGACCCACCTGTGGTTACATCCTTGAGTGGGTTACTTGAGACCATTGCACAGACTGCTTGACTCCTTGTGATCTTCTTATCTGGCTATTACACACTTTGTATATTATATGTAGATTGTAAACTTTTTGGGGCAGGGACTCTTTTTCTAATGTGCTTTGTGTAGTGTTCAACCAAATGAGTCTGACTTGTGCTCCCAGAGGCAACAAAAATGCAAGTAACAAATGATAGTTCCTTTGAAATCAGCAGGCATACCTATGTACTTAGTGTTAAGAATGTGGTGGGAATTGCTGACTATTCTGCACACACTAATAATTTTTGCTCAGACTAATTCTAATAATCTGAACCTATGAATAGTTTCTAAGAGATGTTTAGTTTTTAAATCATTTTTAAATGACAGAGGATTTTTTTTTTCTCTTTTGCTCTGTAATGTGTGTTTTTCTTGAGACCCATAAATGGCAACAATCAGAATTGCATCCAGAGTGATAGGTTTATGATTTGTTATCTAGCTGAACAGTTTAGGAGCTTTATATTTTTGGAAAGGAAAGATTCATAGCTTTCCATCTGGATGCCCATCACTGCTTTCTAGCTCTGCAAGTCTCAGCAATATTAATGACATATTGAAAAATGGGGGGAAAAACCCTGTTTCTGATCATTTTTAGAGGTGCTAAATTTTGGTTTTGATTTTTCCCTCCCTATGTCTCCTATACAATTGGGCTCATAGTGACTAATGCATAGAGCCATGCAGGCAGAAGCATTCAAAAAAATGGTCCCGGTGTTTTTAAAAGGCTCTCTAAAGCAGAATTTTCTGTAGCATGTACGGCACACTGGTTTTATAGAAAAGGCTTTATTGGCACCCATTTGGAATGATGTAGCTTCACCATTTTAAAATAATTTGCCCATCCCAAAGCATGCCAATACAAACTTTATGTTGTGTCATGGTGTAACACATTTTTATTGTATTTATATACATTGGAAAAGATATTGGAGGGAGTTGGATAGGAAGTCAAGGCATCAGCTCTAAATGAAATTTCAAGGATCTTAGAGGTGAAAAGAAGGGAGAAGGGATGTAACTGGAGAGGCAGATCAAATGCACAGAAAATGTTCTCTAGTTCTGTGATACGTACTCATTTTACAGATAGAGACTAAAACCAAAATATTTAACTCAACATTCTAATATAAACCTTCTGAATTATAAATATAACCGTAAACCATTACCCAATGTTAAACTATTTCTAACTTAAAACAAAACTACTTTGCAGGAACAACTAGTGATATTGAAAGGTGCACAATTTTCCCAAATTTCCAGAGTCTTCACAGCAACTTTGATACAGGGCATTATACAAGGTACCAAAGTTCAAGATAAGCAAAGTTCTGTCTGTCAAATATAACAAAAAAGGAAGTGTAGTAAGGAAAGTTAGACATAATCAAACTTTTCTATAGAACTGTCAAAGATTGTACAGGTTCTTGATTCATTTTTACTCTTAAGGAATGCCAGTGGTAGCCTGTACCTTTCAAACCATACTCCTCTCTTTGACTATTTACAATACTAAGGCTATATCTACACACGCATCGTTATTTCAAAATAAGTATTTCAAAATGAGTTATTTCGAAATAAAGTCCTTATTTCAAAATAAGTTAATTTGAATTAAGAAAATGTTACTTCGACTTAAGGGAAAGCTTGCTATCAAAATGGCTGTTATTTTGAAATGGTTATTTCGAAATAAGGCCGTTTGGACATGTTGTTTTGAAACAATGGTGTTATTTTGAAACAACATGTCCAAACGACCTTATTTTGAAATAACCATTTTGAAATAACAGCCATTTCTAAATGATTGGGGTTTAAGCTCTTTTGAAATGACGGTTCTTATTTCGAAATGACGGAACCCGTCATTTCGAAATAAGAAAACGTCATGTGGACCTAATCTCTTTTATTTCAAAATAACCAGTGTTATTTCAAAATAAAAGAGATGTGTAGACATACTCTAAGAGAAAACTTTAGAGAAAATGAAGGCTAAAGAATTTGATCATATATATTTAAATCCTTATTTTTAGTTAAACATTATTTTGATTAAACACTCTCTCTCTCTCTCTCTCTCCCCCCTGCCCTTGCTTCAGCCCTCGCCAGAAGTATTGTCATATCAATGACTTTTGCAACATGCCTGAAGTTCAAGAAATGGAGGTTATTTGTTGCATTATTTATTGATAGCTGTCATGAACAAAAAATTAAAAATAAAGAAACACCACCATAAAAATAACAGAAAATGTATTGCAGGTGCAATTTTTGAGTTTTTCTTTTTAAATAACTTCTGAGGCTGGAAGAGACTAGCACAATTATTGAAATTAATTTTATATAATTCATTATACACAGTAACATCAGAGTACTTTACAGAAACTGAGTGGTCTTTCTGTTCATTGTGGGAATATGATAATTTTGTAGAAGGGAAATGAGGCACACAGAGATTAAATAATTTGTGAAGATCACAAAAAATACAGATGTAATGGGGAAACAACTGTGCAACCAGGGCATCTTAATTAAGTTGTAGCCTCACCGTATTTGTACTGCGTGAGACATGCAATGGTATCTGTTTAACTCCTAACTGATTCAGAAGAAAGGGGGTTTATTTTAAGTATTGTAAATAATTATCATAATCATTTGTTTTGAGAAATATTACTCTTTCTAGCAAGTTGTCTTAGAAATTAGTTTTGTTTTGTTTTGTTTTGGTTTTTTTTTTTGTATAACATCTGCATAGAGGTGGTGAATATATTGGATGTTAGTTACTTTGCTATCATGGCTGGAATTATAATACAGAATCAGGTTGATCTGTAGAGTGAATAGGTACACTGTGAAAGGAAATTACAGCCATTATCTCACAGGACTGCTGCAAACACCATGGAAAGAATAAGCTTAAACACAGCAGTTTAGTTGAAAATGATCATCTGTAGGAGTTTGGAATATAGACATATAAAATTGCTTTGTGTATTATGTTTATTTTGTTCATAGCTAGCTTTCTACAGAGAAGCCTTGTTTTGGTTTCAAAATTTATAAAATAATTACCTACCAATGTACGTCTCAAATTGACTAATGGTTGTTTCTTTTCTAAATCTTTTTTTGCATTTAAGTGTTTTACTCTAGCAATCATTAATGTTATATGAGCACAATAAAACCTTGTTTCTTGTAATCAGCAAGTTATATCAATGATTATGATTTCTCCTTAGAAAAAATATTACTATCCAAAAATTACCAGAGGAAGAGGGACCAGGAATTACCTTAAGGGTAGAAAACCCATGACAGACTTTTAATTAAGGCAGGCAATTTCTGTTCCTAGAGAAACATTTTGTTCATGAATACTTGATTTATCAGTGTGTTAAGTGTAAACCGTTTTAACAACTGATAGGGGGTAATTTAAGGTATTTAGTTGACAGTGACACCATTATAGTGCAATTAGAACAGTGACTTCAGGCAAGAGTTTAACTGCACCTTTCCCTCAATCTGTAGTCATTGTGAATCACCTAAAAGACAGTATCTAAATTATTATGCCAATAGTAGTTGTCATACATTGCTCTATATGAGCAGTTTCTAGGTAGTCAGTTAACACAGGAAAGAAACAATACATTTTCTACATTGTCAGATCTAGATAATAGCTTATAATTATGTAGCCCACTTTGCCTAAATATGACTATTTTGCTCAATTTGAGATAAGCAAACTATGTAAATAAGAGACAGAAATTTTTGTATTCTTCCTTTATCAGTCCATAGTAAATGTAATTATCTCAAATGACTGACCCATGCTTCAAGCTTGAGAACTAAAATGGTTTTCATTAAGGCATGAAAAATGTCTTCATTAGTAAATGATTGAATTTTTTCAATAAAGTGCACTTGCATAATTATCATCTAAGCAAAAGTAGTGACATTTTAAAGTAAAAATATTGAACCTTCATGGTTTAAAGCACTATGATTTTTCTCTCAGTTAAAATGAAACTTTAAGGAATTTTGTGTCTGCAAGAAGACTTGATGGTCTCCATATGAATGCTTCCTATAAAATAATGATTACAACTTTATGGTATTTTCGTGTTATCTCAACTGTACAGATGCGAGAGCCTAGAGCAGGGGTGTCAAACATACAGCCTGTGGACCTCTTCTGTGCGGCCCACAGCTGCACTCCACAAGACCACACTGGAGAGTTTAGGTTCTAGTTTGTTGGTTTGTGGTATGTATGGCTCATTTGAAGTACATTTAAATGAAATATGGCCTACCATAGCAAATGAGTTTAACATCCCTGGCCTCTACAATCAGCTTGGTCCAGTTAGATCAATATCTTTTACTTTGCTATGCCTACCCTAGGGAGAAAAAAAAAAAAAAGACTGTGGTTTCTTTAACTGAGTTCATTCTCATTTCCAAACTCAACAAACCCTAAATGACTTGCCGAAGGTCACATAAAAAGTGTGTGACATAAATAGAAATTGAACTGAGATGTCCTGAGTCTCAGTTCTGTGCATTCACCACAAGGCGTCTGTGCTAAGATAGGTAGAATCCTTTGAAGAATTGGTGCCTTAGACTGTAAACCGTTGATCAGTGACCAAACATGAAGCAGGATCTGCATGCATTGTTCAGCTTTCAGAAGCCAATAGGTTGTAAGACACACTAAATATTAGATGTTGTTCTTCCTTAAGACTGTGTGAATCGCACTTCTAGTGTGCCATTGGAATCTTTTGATCAGCGGTGTCTGTTGAGGCTATGCCAGTGCCGGGCATGTCCTTTTGATGCTCCCCAGAAAGGCATATGGGACAGAGTGACCAATCCAATTTATATTTTTTCTTTGACAGGAGAACTAGCCTATCATATAGGGGGGTGAAGAGCAGTAAATGTAATACATCTTGACTTGAATGGGCTTTTGACACAGTCTCAAGTGACATTCTCATAAGCAAACTGGAGAAATATGGTGGCAGTGACATTACAGTAGCGGAAATTATTGCAAGGTTAATGCACAACTGGTCGACAAGCCATATTAAAAGAGAAATAGGGAGGACATATCAAGTGGGATCCTGAAGATGTCTATCTGCAGTGTGGTGCTCGTCAATATTTTCATTAATGACTTGAATTATGCAATAAAAAGTACACTTATAAAATCTGTGGATGAGCTGGGAGGGGTTGCCAGCACTTTGTAGGACAAGATAAAGATTTAAAATAACCTTGACAAATTTAAAAGCTGGTCTCAATCAATAAGAGGTGAAAGGGCAAAGTACTGAACTTGTGGGTTATGTCCACACCTAGGTGCTTAAATCAATTCAAGTTGAATCTATTTAAGCTAATTTGAATTAAAAAGCATTAAATTGATTCAACTCAAATGGATTTAAGCAAAAATACCAAATCGAAATAGCAAGTCCACACACAGGACTCGCTATTTCAATTCAGGAGAGTGGGTAAATGGGAGGTGTGGCAACATGGCCCCCTCGCTGGGCTGTTGCCAACCAATCCCCTGCCACTGGCTCTGCAGAGCCAGTGGCAAAGGAAAAAATCCCTGGGGGGCACAGATGGAGGGGCACCCCTCCTCCCTGCTGCTTCGCTGGCAATGGAGTAGATGGCAGAAGTCAGGGTGCCCCTGTACCTCCCCCGCTGGCCAAGCGGCAGGGACAGAGCTCTCAGGGCACCTGAAGCTCCTGCTACTGACTGGGCGGCAGGAGCAGAGCTCCATGGGTGTGCTGGTCCCCCACCGCTGGTGGTGCAGTGGGGGGGTGAGCTCTCAGGCACACTGGTCCCCCTGCTGCTGGCAGATTGGCAGGGGGTGAGCTCTCAGAGCACCCCACTACCCCCGCTGCTGGCTGAGTGGTGGGGCTGAGCTCTCCCAGTACTCCAGAGCCCCACCCATTGGGGGCTCCAGGGCACTGGGAGAGCTCACCTCCATCGCTCAGCCAGTGGCGGGGGGACCGGGGCACCTCAGAGCTCACCACCCACCACTCGGGCTAGCAGCAAGTGGACTGGTGCACCCCAGAGCTCTGCTCCTTCTGCCCCGCCAGCAGCAGGAGCTTTGGGGCACCTGGAGAGATCAGCCCTTGCTACTCAGCCAGCGGCAGAGGTTTCCAGCTGCCTGGCAAGCTCTGCCCCCAGCAGCCCTGCACTCCCCCCTGCACCCTCTCTCTCCCTGGCCAGGGTGCTGATGGGGCAGTGGTGGGTAGGGGGGCCTTCCTTCCAGGGTGCCATGCACCCTGGGAGGGAGGTCAAACCTTTGCATCAAAACAGGTCTGCTTTGAAATAACATGACTGAACGGCATTATTTCAAAACAGCCCTTTTGATTCAAGGGCTATTTTGATTACTCTCCAGGTTTTATTGTGTTTCATTGAGTTCTGTTGTTTTGAAATGATGCACCCTGGGAGGGAGGTCAAACCATTGAATCAAAACAGGTCTGCTTTGAAATAACACGACCGAACGGCGTTATTTCGAAACAGCCCTTTTGATTCAAGGGCTATTTTGATTACTCTCCAGGTTTTATTGTGTTTCATTGAGTTCTGTTGTTTTGAAATGATGAGCTCCATCATTTCAAAACAGCAGAACATCATCTGGACATAACTTTCTTTAAATCGAAACGACAGTTGTTTCAATTTAAAAGCAAGGTATGGACATACCCGTGAAGAAAATGTCCAATGCACAAATACAAAATGGAGAATAATTGACTAGGCAATGGTACAGAGGAAAAGGACCTGGGAATTGTGGGGGATCATAAATTGGATGTGAGTCAACAGTGTGGTGTTGTTGCAAACATCAAGCTAGGTTTGGGAGGAGGGTATTTTAATAGTAGTGTCACATGTAAGATGATAAGAGTATCAGATGTAAACATGGGTTAAAAGTATTCTGATCTACTCTGAACTAATGAGACCTCAGCTGGAATATTGTGTCCAGTTTGGTGCACTTTTCTTTAACAAAGATATGATGAAACTGGAGAGAGACCAGAGGAGAGCAACAAGATAATGAGAGGTTTAGAAAATAAGACCTATAAGGGGAAAGGTTAAAATAAACTGGGCATGTTTACTTTAGGGAAGACTGAAGAGAGGCACAAGTCTTCAAATATGTAAAAGGTTGTTATAAAGTGGACAGACTGTGTCCTATCCATGTGTGCTCAAGGTCAAGTAAAAAGAAATCTGCTTAGTTTGCAGAAAGGGATATTTAAGCTAAACATAAGAAAATCTTTTAAACTGTAAGTATAGTGAAACACTAGAACAGACTACATAGGGAGTTTGTGGAATTTCCCTTGCTACAGGTTTTGAGAGCAGATAGAACAAAACGTGGCAGGCGTAATCTAGGTATCCTAATCCTGCTTTAGCCAGGGACTAGAAAACTCTTTGAGTCCCTTCTAGCCTAACATTTCTTTGATTTCTGTGACCTCAGCAAACAATTGTGTCTTGAAACTTTAATCTAGTTGCTAATTGTAAAACAAAACAAGAAAATTTCTTCCTTCCCCTTGAAAGGTGGTCTATATGTTTGTGATGGAGGTTAGAGGAAATGGAGAGTATTTGTTGAAGAATAAAGAGGTTTTACAGTCACTGTAAGAAGGGCATGTGCAGATTGTAATTCTTAGAGAGAGACTCAACAATGAAAAAATAAAGTAGGTCTTTTTATGTTTGGTGCTGTCATGTCCTTGTTGTTCCCAAGATATTTGGGGCACAAGGTGGATAAGTTTATAACTTTAACTAGAGTAACCGGTACTGTCTACTAAAAGATACTATCTCATTGACTTTATAGCTCATATGTAATATTCTTGGTCTCTCTTCTTCTACCTCACCTATTTACAATTAAATTAGTATTCCAAGTGAAGAAAGAAGTTGGGTTGGTTTATGAGCACTCACAGTTGTGATTTCTGCTTTTTCAAGTCAAATCCTGTTATGAATCGTATTTTTTCATAATCCATCATTTTCTATCATGTTTACCACTCTTACTGCATATATTGTATTGCAATATAAACTTTATTAATGTTCATACAACAATGATTCTATCTATCTATCTATCTATCTATCTATCTATCTATCTATCTATCTATCTATCTAATAATCAAAATCTTTGGATAGTCCAGGTCTAATATGATCTAGAGTGAAAAGAATAGCAGTATGTTGGTATAAAACAATTTAATCGAAAGTCTTGAGACAAAAGACTGAACAACATAGGATTATGAAAGTCTAACAATTATATTTGGTCTGATACAAAGCCAATGAAAGTAAATGGAAAGCCTTCCACTGATTTGGATAGAATGAATCTCTAAGTCAACAGAGGTACAAATGAAAACAGCAATGTACCACATACATGTGTCAACTCTGTTGAATAGTGTTAGTAGAAAATATCAATTTCTTCTGTTTTTTTTTTATCCATTTAAACCTTTTTTTTTTTTTTCAAATCTTGCTCAAAGTTAGCTCAAATTGTTTATTTCCTTTCCAGGGGACAAGTGCAAATCCAGTGAATACAGCAAGGTGAAAAATATGTTATTGGATCTGCAAAATCAGAGACACATTGCACAAGCAAAAGAAAAAACCACTGAAGACAAAATGGCTTTAAAGAAATTGCTGGTGGATGAAATGTTTAAATATTTTGATTCTGACAACAATGGACTTGTGGACAGTAATGAAATCTCTCAGGTAAACTTGGATTTTAATTTCATCAGCACAGCACATTTTCAATTTGGCTGTGGTCAAGATTTCAATATCTCTAGTGGTACACAGATATGTGATATCTGGTGTCCTTTGGTGCAACCTTTTTGCATTATTTGAGACTCAGATGTAGGCTTGTTAAATGGGAGACTTCGTTCAAGAAGACTGCTTGAAATAGAATATTATCCTGAAGCATTAGAGCAATGTTGAGGCTGAAATTCCTCAGGGAATTTAAAAAAAAAAAAAAAAAGTCTGTAAAAATGTTGGTATTGTGCCACAGTACTTAACATTGTATCCCAGTAAAATCTTTATACTGCCCCATTATTTATGCCATATCATGGGGGATATGTATCCTCTGATGGCCCAGTAAGCACAGGGTTAACAGAATCACTACTGATAGCTGTTTATTGGCAGTCTCACAATAGCTGGGAGGATAAAAGGGCTGGGAAGTAGAGGGGCAGGACTACTTCTAGAGAACAGTTAGAGAAGGGAGATCTTGTCAGCAAGCTGATGCTGCTCAGATACCACACCCTAGAAAAAGATGACCAAACCTACATGCTGATGAGTATTCAGAAACCCAGGGAAGATAGGAGGGAACTCACGGCACAGCTAGCATTGAATGACAGGCCTGGGTTCTTCTACCAACACTCTGATGGACTTAAGAGCAATGAGGATTTTCAGAGAGAGTATTCCTATGCACCACAAATAGATTAACAGCTCCACCTGGCTGAGTGATCAAGGTGCTACCCTCCACCTGGGTGCCATTGCACTGAAACACTGACTAATGTGCCACATTTTGTTGCAGAAAACAGACCAGGGGTTTTCTCCTGTGAAAGCTCATGCAATTAATAAATATGCTGGTCTTTAAAAGTGCCACAATGACCCTTGTTTGCTTTGCTGAACTAGACATGGCTACCGCTTTGGGGTACCACTTTGGTACAGTTTGTCATATCTCTTCACTTGTAAAGCCAAGTAGACTTACTAGTGAATCCAATTTTACAGACAAATTTTAGAAACTTTCTAAAACAGATGTCATCTATGTGGTATTACTACTCTACATCCTGTATTTATTTATCTAAAGGAGTAAAGGCATATGTCTTGTATTATTGGAAAGAGGGATTCATGGCTTTGTATAACTCCAGGTTCTACATCTGGTATGTCATGAAATATATGACTTTGAACCTTTCACTACCCTAGATCCTAACACTGCCTATCTTGGATCTTTGGGGAAGAAAGGAAGCATGTTTCTAGCAAGTACTTTATTCAAAACAAAACAAAACTAAAAAAAGCCTGACTGAAGGTATTCTGAAGGCAAGTTAGATATAATCCTAGATGAGCTGTGTTAATGAACCAAATGAAAGTTAGTTGGTTAAAGGTATAAGATAAAAGTAATACAGTGGGGACCCCTT
The DNA here is from genome assembly GCA_007922195.1 of Podocnemis expansa. Lineage (NCBI taxonomy): Eukaryota > Metazoa > Chordata > Testudines > Podocnemididae > Podocnemis > Podocnemis expansa. The sequence goes on from ML681966.1 coordinate 23,024,076, forward strand.
AACACGCGACCAGTTAGTGCGCGGATCCGGTTAACGCACGCTCCGATCATGTCCCCCAAAGCCAGCAAGTTAACAGGTGGGACTCAGTAATGCACGCTGCCTACAACCGGAAGTTGACCGCGCAGGAAACACGTGAAGCTTTGCACCACCACCGGCAGGCTGGGGGAATCTGGATCCGTCCCCAGCTGCCGGGACAAGTGGAGGAGCTTCCGCTGCACCGGCAAACCATGGGGAGGGGAGGCGGATCCAGATGGCCCCCACAGTGGAAGCTTCCCAGCTCATCCAGAAGCAGCTGGGGACGCATCCGGATCCCTGCTGCTTCCTCCAGCCCAAAGACTGTGTCTGCGGGCTGCCTAGGGTCCTTTGGTGCCAGCTCTGTGCTGCCAGCACTGATTTGTGCAGGGGCGAGTGGTTTCTGCTGCGCGTGCATGCGTAGGACTTAGGGGAGCATTGGTCTCATTTCCGCATAGTCCGCTTAACGCGTGCACGCTGGGGCTTGTCCCCCAACGGCCACACGTTAACAAGTCCCCACTGTATGTAGTGAATCACATGACTGTCACAATTATATGTAAAGCTGATACCATTGTTAGAAAACATTTACAAATGGGTTTGAAAAAATCAATCACCATGAAATATAATCCCCAAAGCTTTAAGATGAGGATTTTTTGTTAATAAAGGTAAAACTTCTTAAACTGTAGTCATAAGACAATGAGCTGATTGTAAAAATTGTCTCTTCTCTTTCTAGTTTTATATTTCCTGTCAATAGAAGAGACATATTGATAGAAATATAATTATTTAAAGTTTTTATTACAGTCTCGGAAAAAATATGTGAAGCAACAATCCTTTTTCACACCAGAATCTCTCTCTCTACCCAGCTAGCTAGCCAGCTAACTAATGAATTAGCAAAAATATCTGGTGAGACAAATCTCCTCCAAAAGCCATCGCTCTGAAAGTCTGTGTATGTGTGTTTGACTGGAGCTAAAGCTTATAAATTCCAGATATCTACAATTAATATATTACTAACAGTTAAAGCAGTGATATCATCAATTAGTGCACTTACGCTATGGGGGGAAAGAATTTCAAACAGTTATTTCACAACTCCAAATTAGCTTCATATTTTTATGTTAGTTCCAGGAATTTCACTGCCCCAGGCAAAGACCCTGGGCATGGGCCCAGACCCTGCCCCTTGGCCAAGATCCAGCACCCCGGGCCCAAACCTGTGCGGGGCTCCTGCTGCCTCCAGCCTGGCCCCAGATCCCCAGCCAGGTTTGGGGCCAGGAAAGGTGGGCGTAGCTGTGGACCTCCCGGCCTGGATCCCTGGCCGGAAGAAGTGGGTGCTGCTGCAGGTGTCCTGGCCTCTATCCTTGGCCAGGGATGGGGACGAGAGAGGCAGGTGCTGTGGCAGGCGCCTTGGCCCCGGGTCCCGGTTGGGGCTGGGGCCAAGAGAGGCAAGGGCTGGCCCAGACACTTGGCGCACTGGTGTAGAGACTCAGGGTACATGCCCCATGTGTGAGGTGCCAGCTAAGCCCCTGATTAGCTCCCATTTGTTTAATAATCCACCATATGATTCTGAATGACTAGAAGCCTTAATATGAGAAAATCCAGATTATAATAGTAGTGTTGAATGTGAGGATCAAGAAGCATTTATAGAACTCTGTGGGTAAACTTTCTGATGCCTATGTCGAAATATTTTTGAGTTTCCCTCTGCAGTCTCACCAATTTTTTCATAAACCCTACATTTTCTCAAATATTTTTTTTAAAAAGTGCATAACAATGAAAATAATGCGTGCTGAAAAAATTATTATACAGCACTATGGCTTGGAAAGCTTTTTAAAAATTATATAAGTACTCCAGACCCTGTATATTCCACATTTCACTGACCATGGAATTAGTCACAGAATCGAGCATCTTTTGACCTTGATGTGTGAAAAGAATCTTTAAGATGTAAACAGAGTGCAAATTAATGGAGTAGTTTTCCTAGATATGAAAACAGATTCAGACTGTAGCTGTAAACCTATTTATGAAGATTTAGATATTAACTTTACTACAGTTAGTTAATGGAAATTCCCATCTTTTGTAATACCAGAAAAGGTGAATAACAGTGGCTGCCAATACAGCTAGGTTGCTGAGGCATTTAGTTGCTTTCAACAGTTGTTGGTGTGATGACTGATATGTTAAAGGTTTAAAAATTATCACCTCTAATTTTGTTTGGAAGGGGGAAGAAGAGAGCAGAAGCACATTGTTCCCCACATTGTTGCCAAAACCCTCATCAGTCTCCTGAGTGCAAACACACAAGCAATGTTTGTCTTCCTGGGTTCCACTTTCCACCTGACAAATCCACAGTTGCCAAATCTCATGATTCTGTTGCAAGTATTGTTCTATTTGGTGTTATATTTAAACTCCTACTCCTGAAGTAATCAAAATATATGACAATCTTACTTGAAAAGAAAGAGAGAACTCCTTAAGGTCTTTAATAAGCAAATACTACTAGGAACTATGTGGTTATGGTAGATTTTAGCTTCCAAGATATAGATGGTTGCAGTAAGAGAGCCCAGATTTTCCTGGATTGGGCCATTTGAATTCTCTCACCACTTACTGAACCAATGGGAGGGAATGCCATCTTAGGTTTGGTATCGGTGACTAGTGAGGACCTTGTTGGACCAATGGTTGTAGAGGACAGCCTTGGTTTGAGTGACCACAAACTAATTCAGTTGAAACTGAATGGCGAGATTAAAAGAAAAGATAAGAGAAAAAGAAACCTGTGACTAGAGTATTTGATTTCCAAAGAACTTATGTTAAAAAAATTAAGAGAATTATTAGGGGAAGTGGATTAGACTGAAAAACTTTTGTATCTAAAGGTAAAGGAGGCTTAGAATTGCTTCAGGTAGAAGTTACAGAAACAATATGAAACCTGCATCCCAAGGAAGGAAAAAAAAAATCATAGGCAAGAGTTGTAGATCAAGCTGATGAGTAAACATCTCAGACAGGTGATTAAGAAAAATCATGAAGTCTTTAAGAAGTCAAAAATGAGAGGAATCAGCAAAGAAAGTTACCTCTGGGAGATCAGAACAGGTGAAGATAAAGTGAGAAAGGCCAGAAGCCAAGCAGAGTTAGACCTTGCAAAGGGAATTAAAACCAATAGCAAAAGGTTCTATAGCCTAGTGATTTTTTTCAACCACTGTGTCAGGACACATTACTGTGTCAACACAGAGGTGTAAGTGTGTCACAGAGAGCCTGGGAAATGGCTGGATTTAGATGGCTGGAGGTGGTAGGGTAGTGTGGCCTGTTGGGTTGCAATATGCTGCAAAGTATGTCACAACCAACAAATGACTGAGAACCACTGTTATAGCCATATAAGCAGGAAGAAAACAAAGAAAGAACTGGGATCTCTAAATTTTGAGAATAGGATGGAGGTTAAGTATAATCTAGGTATGGCTTAAGGTAAAGAAATATTTTGCCTCTTTTTAATGATGAACTTGGGAGTAGTGCTAAGAAAGCTAATGGGAGTGAGAATATGGAGGTAGAAATTACTGCATCCAAGGCAGAAGTCAAACTTGAACTGTTCAATGTGACTAAATTGGGAGCCCCAGATAAATTCTGTCCAAAAGTATTAAAGGAACTGGCACATGAACTTGCAAGCCTATTGGCAAGAATTTATAATTAATCTGCGTACTCAGTGGCTATACTGTGTGTCAAGGAGAATTACTAACACAGTATCTGTTTTCAAGAAAGTGGGGAAAAAATGGTGATCTAAGTAGCTGTAGACTGGTTAGTTTGAACTCAGTAGGATGCAAGATCTTGAAAAAAAAGTTTGAAAGAGAAAGTAGTTGAGGATACAGAGGTTAATGGTAATTGAGATAAAATATAACCTGGCTTTAGAAAAGGTGAGAAGTTAACAGATTTATGGATAAAGGAAACACTTTGGATCTAATTTATCTAGATTTCAGTAAGCCATTTCACACAATTCCACATGGGGAATTATTAGTTAAATTGGAAAACATGGGGAATAATAGGAAAATAGAAAAGTAGATAAGGAACTCATTAAAGTGGAGACTACAACAGGTCATACTGAAAGGTGAATTTTCAGGCTGCAAGGAGGTTACTTGTGGAGTTTCTCATGGATCAGTGTTGGGATCAATCTTACTTAACCTTTTTGTTACTGACCTTGGCTCAAAAAGTGGGAATAGCATAATAAATTTTGCATATGACACAAAGTTGATAGGTGTTGCTAATACAAAAGGATTGGGATATCATACAGGAAGATCTGAACAACCTTGTAAACTGAAGTAACATGAATAGAATTAAATTTAATTGTAGAAATGGCAAGGTCATTTATTTAGGGTTTAATAAAAATATTTTTCCTATAAATTGGGGATGCATCAGTTGGGAGTGAGGGAGGAGAACGACCTGGGAGGACTAGTTGATCATAGCATGACTTTGAGTCACCAAGGTGATTTGGCTGTTAAAACAGCTAATGAAGTCTGAGGATGCATCAGACAAGCTATTTGTAGTAGAGATAGGGAGGTGTTAGTATAGTTATACAAGGCACTGGTGAGACCTCATCTGGAATAGTGTGTGCAGTTCTAGTCCTCCATGTTTAAGAAACTCTGAGTTCAAACTGGTACAGGTGCAGAGAAGGGGTACAAGCAGGAGCATCACTGGCGCCGGTCTTATGGGGCTCGAGCCCTGAGTTTCAGCACCCGAGCCCCAAGTCTACTGCCGGCCTGCCCGTGGCAGCAGAGTGCTCGTACAGCTTGAGGCCCCAGTGCCAGTGCGCCAAGCCCTGAGTCTTTTCCCAGGCCACTGGAACTTCTGGATACAAGGATACTCTGTGGAACGGAAAACCCGCCTGAATAGGGGAGGGTGAAAGAGCTTGGCTTGTTTAGCCTAACCAGAAGAAAGTTGAGGGGAAATATGATTACTCTCTATAAATAGATCAGAAAGATGAATGTCCACTAGACTGAGGAATTATTTGAGTTCATCACCAAGACATAAGAATGAACAGTCCATCAGGAAGTGTAGACTTGAAATTAGATCCGTTTTTAACCATCAGAAGAATGTAGTTCTGGAATTGCCTTCCAAAGGGAGCAGGGAAGGCAGAAAACTTAGCTAGTTTCAAAATCAGCTTGATAAATTTATGGAGGAGATGGTATGATTGGCAGGGGTGTCGCTGGCGCCGGGCACATGGGGCATGTGCCCTGAATCCCAGAGCCAGTGCCCCAGGTCTGGCGGGGCCCACCTCTCCCCATCTCCGGCCAGATCGGGCCAGCGATCTGGGGCCCAGCCTCCCGCGGCAGCTCCTAGCCCCGTCCCTGGCCAGGGATCAGGGGCCCAGCTGCCCACAGCTGTGGAGGCCGCTCCTGCCCTGTTACTAGCCAGGGATCCAGGGCCCAGCTGCTCACGGTGGCAGCAGCCCTGTCCCCAGCTGGGGTTCTGGGGCTCAGCTGCCCACAGCCACGGCGGCCCCATCCCTGGCCGGGAACATGGAGCTCAGCTGTCCGCAGCCACGGAGGCCGCTGCCGTCCCCATCCCCAGCCAGGGGTGTGGCCTCCGGCCAGGGGGCATGGTCTCCTGGTGGGGGTGTGGGCTCCTGGCGGGGGCGTGGCCTGGGCCAGTGCCCCGGGTGCTTCACCAGGGCAGCGATGCCCCTGATGATTAGACAGCCTACTTTGGCAATTGACTGATCTTTGATGACTGGTATTGGATGTAGCAGTGGCCTGATAGGGGATGTTAGATGGGATGGGTTCTGAGTTACTAAAGAAAATTATTTCTTGGGTGCCTGGTGAGTCTTGCACATAAGCTCAGGACCATATTGACTGCCATATTTGGGATTGGGAAGGTGTTTTCTCCCAGGACAGATGGGCAAAGGCTCTGGGGAGTTTTCTCCTTCATCTGTAGCACAGTTCATGGTTCCCCTGCTGATGGATTCTATGCATCTTAAAGACTTTAAACCATGATGTGAGATTTTACCCCACAAAAGCTCATGCAAAAAATAAATCTGTTAGTCTTTATGTCCCACATGATTCCTTGGTGTTTTTTTAAAAATAACTTAGTCATAGGTTAGAGGTTTATTACAGGAGTGGGTGGGTGAGTTTTTATGGCCTGCATTGTACAGGGGGTCAGACTAAATGATTGTTTTGATCTCTTCTGACCTTAGAGTCCATGAGTAGCTTTAATTAATCAACTGATGATTTCACTGAAATAAGGATAGCAGGATATGATTCTTGCTTGAAGTATTTTGTTTCAGAAATCATGAAATTTCTTCCCACAGTATGAGAGAGGTAAATTCTTTTCCAAGCAAAGGAATTATGCCTTTTGCGCTGGTAAAGCTTCATGATGTTTCCAAGAGTGAGACCTTTCAGGTTGTTAATTTGTCTAATGTGTCATTATGGTATTTAAAGTTGGCCAATAAATAACTATTTCCCTTTCACTTGAACAACTGTAATCCTTTTGTAATTTGTTATTAACAAACAAATATGTGATTTACTATGTGTTTTAATACAACATTCTAGCTAAAGCATGTATTTATCTTCATTTTCCAATGTAAATGTAAGACAAATTGTAGAGTCTTTACTTACGTTAGTGAACACTTACTCATGGAACTGGTCAGTAATGGGACCACTCACGTACATAAGTGTTTAGCACAATATAGGTAAGGTTTGCATAATATTAGAAATCAAATGATGAACATTTCGTCTTTCCTTGCTCTCTCTCACAAATAACAGTAATTCAAAATATGTAAATAACTATTAACAATAAGAACATTCAGTAATGACTGAAGACATTTGGTTGCTTGTAGAATCAGAATCAAATTATCCAAGACCATAGTAAAAGAAGATAATGTTTTGGTCCAGCTGGTGGTTAGCTATGAATCTGCACCTGGCAAACAGACACTATAACTATTTGTTTTCTCACACGTAAAGCCAGCTATTAATTTAATGCCTGGTTATAAACTTTGCTTGTTTGCCTGTTATTGCAGATCTTTTTATTGCATTTGTTTGTGTATGTGTGTGTGTGCAAGCCAGGTCCCAAAGGAGAGACATGGGAATAAAATTGTGCTCTTCCTGTGAAGAATATAGTAGTTCCCATATGGTGGGACTGACCTTTAACAAACATTAAACCTTTCTTATTTTTGTAAGTGTTCACTGAAAGATATTTGAACTTTTAATATGTTTCATCAAACTCAGCTAGTCATGCTGAAGTACGTTTTTACAATAGTGTAACCAAAAAAGATGAAACAGTTTTATACTTGACGAGGTACCTGGAAGCTATGTTTTGTTATGCTGTTTTAATTATCTTTATGCTTGTGGTCCATACAAAACAAGCTATACTGATAGAAAAGCGGGAAATTCTCCTAAAATGACTTGATCCAAAAGCGGGTTAAGGATGTCAGATGGGGTAATGATGAGGAATGAGTTCTGCTTCGTACTCTATTTTCTGACCTACTGTTTAGAGTATCAGATATCAAGTTTTTTTTCTTGTATTTCCCAGTTTAAAATAGGACAAATGAAAATATTTGGTGGGCTATTTTTTAAAACTTGGAATTCTTTCATATTTTAGTTGGATATGTTCTGTTTGAATTCCAATCATGGTGTGGGAAGATTTGCTATATGTTGATAAAACGCCTTATGAAGTTGACTGTTTCCAGGGGTGAGGAGATTAATCTACAGAAACAAACTTTAAAACACAGATGAGGAATACTGCACAACTTTTAAAAATCGTACACTCCAAGTACATAAATCACACTCCTTTTTGTACTTGGAATGTACAAGAAACAGTATTAGCACAATTTAAAGATGTGTCACAGTACAGGGGGTAGCTGCACTCTCATCACTTCATCAGGTACCTCTTGCCTTCATTATACTATCTGGAATCCTATGATCTTCCCCATTCTTTAGATCCAGTGCCAGAGCAACAGCACACCTGTGCAGGTATGACTGGCTAGGGCATCCTGTAGGTTTTCCCTTCAGGAGCTGTGATCTGAATTGAATACAGTGCCCCAAGGCAGCCTATTCTAAAGGAAGGGTTGTTTAAGTTGAAGAGTTGGAACAAAGAAAAAAAGGGTTTAACACAATGAAAGGTCTACCACCACATCTGTCTTATTGTAGGCTTAAATAGTAGACCTAGTTTATCCTAGATGTTACGACCTCTAGAGACTGGAAGTCTGCTCCCCAGAAATTTCTCTCTTCCCCTCCCTCCATCCCTAGTTCTTCAAGGGCTATCTCTTTTAACCCACTGCTAAGTTCTCTGTTCCAGTTTCCTGCCTCAATATTTTACATGCCCTCTGTCTCCCCATCCCCACGCACAGTGTGGTCTTTAACTCATGCAGTGCCTGCATGGATGACATGTTAAGTACATCTTTTATTCAGAGATGAGATGAAAGTTAATATCGACAAATGACATAGCTATTTCATGGTAGCTCATTTTAAAAAGATCTAACTTTACGTTAGTGCTACTTTAATTTTATTGCAGTATTAGCACTCATTGTTTCCAAGAGATACAGGCAGGTAGTAGACACTTTCATCATTTTTTTCATAGTAACTTTTTCATCTTCAATCCTCTTGTTACTAGATTTTGATCCATTCACTGTCAGCACCTATACTGACCAATAAAATGTTACTGATCTATTTGTTTAGAGCAGATGGGTCCATCCTTTTATATATGACCCGTTGTTTGGGGATGAATTACAGCAACGTCTACTTAACTGTATTCTTCTGTTGCGATGAGAGTTAAAAACAATGGTATTTTATTTTTTTCTTATATGGCAATGCCATTCTTTCTTTTTCTACTTTCAATACTTGGTATCTGTTGTTTACACAGTCATGAGGCCTTAAAAGCCACTGCTTGAGCGACCAGGAGGAGCTTGCAACCAAGGGACTGCAAACAGGGGAGTTTGAGAAGGAGTTTGGTGAAGCCACGATGGTGAAGAGGAGCCACACTGCTTGTGCCAGTGCCCCTTCTGTTTCCCTTGCCTCTGTTTGTAGCCAGACAGACTGTCTGAGCATGGATATCTCTACCCAGATCCTGGTGTGGACTTGCAGGGACTGTGGCCTTCATTTTCCTGCCATTGATGATCAGGCTAGAGAGATGAATCTATAAGATAGGTGCCTTTTGGTGGCATCTCTCAGGAAACAGGTAGGAGAGTTACAGGAGGACGTGTCATGACTCAGGGGTATCCATGCCCTGGGAAAGTTCCTTGACAGTGTCCACGAGGAAACATGCAAGGAGGAGATCCCTATCCTGGTGCCAAGGGCTACTGCCACAGCTCTGGAGATGGATGGGATGCCTATGGCAGAGGGAGGACACTGGCAGCTGGTCACCTCTGGCAGCAGACAGTGCTCCACGCCTGCTCACATCCCACCCTCCATTGTGGTGAGGAACTGTTATGCGGTACTAGAGACAATGCAGGAGGTAGGGGAGATGCCATGCACCCCCGAGGCTGGGGAGATCACAGCCGTCTCACCTAAGAGGAAACATAGGGTTGTGGTGACTGGGGACTCACACCTGAGAGGAACGGAGGCACCTATCTGTCGCCCTGACAAGGCCTCTAGAGAGGTATGCTGCCTGCCAGGTGCCCGTATCTGAGACGTTATGGAGGAATTGTCAAAAATCATCTGCCCCTCAGACTACTACCCCATGCTTCTTATCCACGTGGGTGCCAATGATACTGCGACAGGTGATCCTTGGCAGATCAAATATGACTACAGGGCTCTGGGAGCGCGGGTGAAGGAGTTTGGAGCACAGGTGGTGTTCTCCTCAATCCTTCCGGTCAAGGCTAGAGGCCTGAGGAGAGACGGATGCTTCCCAAAGGTGAATGCCTGGCTGCGAAGATGGTGTGGTCAGGAGGGATTTGGCTTCCTTGACCATGGAGTACTGTTTCAGGAAGGAGGATTGATAGGCAGAGATGGCATTCATCTGTCCAGGAAGGGGAAGAGCATATTTGGGCACAGACTGGCTGACCTAGTGAGGAGGGCTTTAAGCTAGGTTCAAAGGGGGAAGGAGACCAAAGCTCACAGGTAAGTGACAATGTGGGAGATCTGAGGGAAGGGATGGAACTTGGGGGTGCTGGGGCTGTAACACCAGGAATAAAAGAGAAGGTAGTTGGAACATGGGGTGGGACTCAAATAATTGTCTTAAGTGTTCTACTGAAGCCTCAATATGTGAGGAGAGTGGGTGAGGACAACTCCAAGAAAAAATGCAAGGAGGTATATGTAATAGAATTGAAAATCAAAATGACAAAGGCAGGAAATCAGCCGGGTATCTTAGATGCCTATACACAAATGCGAGGAGCCTGGGAAATAAGCAGGAAGAATTGGTAGTACTAGCACAGACAAGGAACTATGGGTATGTTCAAACAGGGTTTTATTTCGAAACAAACTGGTTGTTTTGAAATAAAAGTCCCTATCCTCAAATGATGTTTTCTTGTTTCGAAAGGAGGGAGCTCCTCGTTTCGAAACAAGAACCCTCCTTTCGAAACAGCTTAAACCCGCTTTGCTTTCGAAAGGAGGGTTATTTTGAAACCAGTGGTTTTGAAATAAGCCATTTGGACATGTTATTTCAAAACAAAGAGTGTTTCAAAATAATAAGGACCTTCCGCCCAGGGTGCATACCACCCTGGGGGGAAGGTCCCACCCCCCTTCAGCACCCCGGCCAGGATGCTGCGTAGGGTGCAAGGGGTTGGAGGGTGCCCCAACCGGCTTCCCGCTTCTTCCCCTTGCTGGGAGCGGGGGGGACAGGAGCCTCAGCCCCCTTCGCCCCACTACCCCCAGCAAGGGGAAGGGGGGGAATCCGGCTGGTGCTGCTCCCAAGCCTGGGGCACCCTGGCCCTGGGGTTCCTCTGCCCCCCATGGCCCCTGCCAGGCGCAGGGAGCTTCCTCCCCCCTGTGGCTGTTCCCTGGCATGGGGGGGCTTCCCCTCTACCAGGGAAGCCCCCCCAAGCCAGGCAGCAGCTGCGGGAGGGTGGAGAAAACCCCCTGTGCCCAGCAGGGGCCGTCGGGGGGGGGGCGGAAGAAGCCCCCCCGCTCCTGGGTGGGGCCATGGGAGGTGGAAGAAGCCCCCCATGCCAGGCAGGAGGGGGGGCAGGGGAATCCCAGGGGTGGGGCCTCAGGGGCCCAGCACAGAGCCTCCCTCCCTCTCCCCTCTCCTATTTTGAAATAGCATGTCACACTGGACATGCTATTTTGATTCCCTCCTTTTCCCTTATTTTGAAAACACTTTTTTAAATTTCAAAATAAGGTGTTTTGAAATAAGGCTTTATTTCGAAACAGCTTGCTTCAAAACACCTTGTTTCGAAACAATCACTTTGTGTGTGAACATAGCCTATGATGATATTGAAATAACGGAGAAGTGGTGGGATAGTCTGCATCACTGGAGATCTGCCATGGATGGGTATAAACTGTTCAGGAAGGACAGGCAGGGAAGAAGAGGGGGAGTAGTAGCACTATATGTAGAAGAGCTCTATGACTGCTCAGAGCTCCATTATGGAAGTGGAAGCATGCTAGGAGAAAGTCTGTGGGTTACATTGAGAGGGGAAAGGAACAAGGGGGATGTTGTGGTGGGTGTCTGCTATAGACCACCAGACCAGAAGCAGGAGGTGGATGAGGTGTTCTATGGACAACTAGCAGAAGCTTCTAGATCACAGGCCCAGGTGCTCATGGGGGACCTAAATTACCCTGACTTCTGCTGGGAGGCCAATACAGCAGTGCATGGGCAATCCAGGAAGTTTTTAGAGAGTGTTGGGGACAACTTTCTGGTACAAATGCTGGAGGAACCAATTAGGGGACTTGTACCTCTCGACCTGCTGCTCACAAACAAGGAAGAATTGAACAGGGAGGTAGAGGTAAATGACAAACTAGGCAATAGTGACCATGACATGGTTGAGTTCAGGATGCTGATTAAAGGAAGGAAGGAAAGAAGCAAAACAAAAACCCTGGACTTCAAAAAAGCAGATTTTGGCTCCCTCAGGGAGCTGATGAACAGGATCCCTTGGGAAGCCAGTCTGAAGGGGAAAGGAGTCCAAGAGAGTTGGTTATATTTTAAAGAAACCCTGAAAAGGGCACAGGAAGTTGCCATTCCAATTAGGAGAAAGAACAGCAAACATGTAAGGCACCCAGAATGGCTTAGCAGAGAACTCTGCTCTGAGCTTAAACATAAAAAGGAAGCTTACAGGAAGTGGAAGCTTGGTCAGATGACCAAGGAGGCATATAAAGATATTGCTAGGGACTGCAGGGATGAAATCAGAAAGGCCAAAGGACAAATGGAGTTGCAGCTAGTTAGGGATGTAAAGGATAATAGGAAGGGGTTCTATAAGTATGTTAATAACAAGAAGAGGATCAGAAATGGTGTAGGTCCCTTACTGAATGGGGCAGACATCCTCGTTACAGAGGATGAGGGAAAAGCTGAAGTACCCAATGCTTTTTTGCTTCAGTTTTCACAGGCAGGGTCAGCTCCCAGCCCACTACCATGGGTATGGCAGATTGGAGAGAAGAAGAGAGGCCTTTGATGATGGAAAGTCAGGTTAGGGACTGCTTAAGGAAGCTGGATATACACAAGTCCATGGGGCCAAATGAACTGCATCAAAACTCATGGAGAACGGGGAGGTGCCAGAGGATTGGAAAAAGCAAATATAGTACCTATTTTCAAGAAAGGGAAAAAGGAGGATCCGTGGAATTACAGAACTGTCAGCCTCACATCAATCCCTGGAAAAATTATGGAGCAGGTTCTCAAAGAATCCATTCTAAAACACTTAGAGGAAAATAAAGTGATCAGGAACAGTCAGCATGGGTTCTCCAAGGGCAAATCATGCCTGACCAATCTCATTTCCTTCTGTGATCAGCTGACTGGTTTTCTGGATGTAGGAAGAACTGTTGATGTGATATACCTTGATTTTAGCAAGGCTTTTGTTACAGTTTCCCACAGCATTCTCACTGGCAAATTAAGGAAGTATGGGTTGGATAGGTGGACTATAGGGTGGATAGAAAACTGGCTGGATCAAAGGTTTCAGCATGTAGGAATCAATGGTTCCATGTCTAGCTTGCAACCAGTAACGAGTGGTGTGCCTCAGGGGTCAGTCCTGGGGCCAGTTCTGCTCAACATTTTCATCAATGATCTGGATGATGGAATAGACTGCACTCTCAGTAAGTTCGTGGATGACACCAAGCTGGGGGGAACAGTAGACATGTTTGAGGGCAAGGACAGGATTCAGGGAGACCTAGATAAATTTGAACAGTGGGCCAATAGAAATCTTATGAGGTTCAATAAGGACAAGTCTAAAATCTTGCACTTGGGATGGAGAAACCCCATTCACTGCTACAGGCTGGGGAACTTTCAGCTAAGTAGCAGCAGTGTAGAAAAGGACCTGGGGATCATGGTGGATGGGAAGCTGGATATGAGTTAGCAGTGTGCGCTTGCTGCCAGAAAGGCCAATGGCATACTGGGCTGCATCAAAAGAAGTATTACCAGCAGATCAAGGGATGTGATCATTCCCCTCTCTTCTGCACTGGTGAGGCCACATCTAGAATACTGTGTTCAGTTTTGGGCTCCCCACTACAAAAAGGACAGGGACCTACTGGAGAGAGTTCACAGGAGGGCAGCCAAAATGATTAAAGGGTTGGAGCACAAGCCCTATGAGGAAAGACTGAAAGCATTAGGCTTATTTAGTCTGCAGAAGAGAAGATTGAGGGGGGATTTGATAGCAACCTTCAACTACTTGAAGGGATGCTCCAGGGAAGATGGAGCTCGACAGTTCTTGGTAGTAACGGAGGACAGAACGAGGAGCAATGGTCTCAAGTTGCGGTTAGGGAGGTCGAGGCTGGATTTCAGAAAAAAACGTTTTTACTAGGCGAGTGGTGTAGCATTGGAATGAACTGCCGAGGGAGGTGGTGGAGTCTCCATCTTTGGAGGTGTTTAAGGCCCAGCTGGACAAAACCCTGACTGGGATGGTTTAAGTGGGAGTGGTCCTGCCTCTGGCAGGGGGTTGGACTAGATGACCTATGAGGTCCCTTCCAACCCTATGGTTCTATGATTCTATGACAATCTTAAGTCACACTATTGTCCTCTATCTCCAAACAGTATCCTAAAAGACTGCCTTAGCTTCATTCAATGTATAGCTCATCACTTTCATTCTGAAACCCAATACTAAGAGATGAAGTCTGATATTGCCACAGTCCTTCTCAGATGTTAATGCCCTTAGCCTTTAATCTTTTTTCCCTTAGCTGTCTTAGTCTAGTTTCCTTTCCAAACAGTGGTGTACTTTCACATGTGTGGCACAAGTAGGTCCAGGTTGTGGCTCTTTAGCATAACCCATTTTGATTTTTTTGAGTTTTATTGTTTACTAATAGTAAGTTCCCACAATGTTCTGCATGCTGTGTATATATATATCTATATCTATCTATCTAGATAGATAGATAGATATAGATATATATATATATGTAGTGGTTAAGCACAACACCCTTTTATATGGGAGACATTGGTTCAAATCCCGGTGGGTACTTGCCTATCTTCCCAGTAGGGGTCCTTGGCCAAAAGACCCCCTAACACTTCACTTACCTACCTGGAATTTGAGAGTGACACAAACTTGGAGAGTCATGCCAGCTGGGCCGTTGCTTGGATTAACAAAGTCTGATCCAGATGGGGGGAACCAAGACAATCTGATGATAAGTGGGCTACTGGAACAAACCACAGATGGATGAGAGAAGAGAACCTGGAATTGATGGAATGCTACTACAACAGTAAACCTAAGGAGAGGGGATATATGAAACGTATGAGGGAACTATGGATGGACAAAAGACCTACATCCACACTAACTGAGAAACAGCTAGTTACCCAACACTTCAACATAATAAAGAGGCAGCTGCTCTCACAACTAGAGATAGACCAACTCAAGAAGAAGACCTAGAAGTACAACTAGATGTGCAGCCCAGAGCTGAAGCTGGAACTTCACTGCCACCCCCTCCATTACAGAGCCCAGCAGCTGCTATGAGGCATAAGATCATGGATAAACTAGCTACAGTCAACCCTCAAGACTGATTACCAAGGCTCGATGGAGAAGTACCATCAGCTAGTATTCTAGAAGATGCCAATAGAGCCCTAATGACAATTCCTACTACCACCACAACTCAAACCAATGAACTGGTATACACTACAGCCTCTGTAATCCTGGAGGTGCTTGGCTACATGATCAAGAGCAGCAGTACATTCCTCCCCCCCACCCCCCGGAAAATGAGGTTGGAGGATAAGATCAAGGCAACTCGGAGAGAAGTTAGTCAGCTGGTGGAACTACAGAAGGATGTACAGATTAAGGATAAGACTCGGCTACTGAAAAAATACAAGGGCGTGACTCCATCTGAAGCCCTAGAGACTGCTAAACAAAGGCTCACAGCCCTGGCTACCAGGCTAAGGAGATACAGTAGAGCAGCAGAGGCCAAAAAGATAAATGCCCTGTTCTTCAAAGAACCATCCAAGGTGTACTCCCAACTGCAGTGCAACAACACAATAACAGCAGAGCCACCAACAGCAGAAACTGAACAGTACTGGAAGACCATATGGGAGAAAGAGAAGACTCATAACACCAGTGAAAAGTGGCTGCAGGACCTGAGAAGAGACCACAGCAATCTCCCAGAACAGGAACCAGTCACCATCACAGTAGCAGACATACAACAGCAGGTCAAGAACATGAAGAGCTGGACAGCACCCAGACAGGACATGCTCCACACCTACTGGCTAAAGAAACTAACAGCAGTGCATGAACGCCTAGCAGCACAGATGAACCAGCTGCTAGCAGCAGGCTCCCACCCAGACTGGCTAACACAAGGAAGGACAGTGCTGATCATGAAAGACCCCCACAAGGGAACAGCACCGTCCAACTACCAGCCAATAACCTGCCTCCCCACAACATGGAAAGTCCTATCAGGCATCATAGCCACCAACCTACAGGACCACATGGGCCAGTACCTGAGCACAGCTCAGAAGGGCATTGGGAACAACACCAGCGGCTCAAAACACCAGCTGCTCATAGATAGAGCAGTCGCCCAAGACTCAAAGTCTAGACAGACCAATCTGAGCACAGCCTGGATTGACTACAGGAAAGCCTACGACTCAGTGCCGCACAGATGGATCTGTGAATGTCTGGCACTATACAAAGTCAACAGGACAGTAAGGACCTTCCTCAAGAACTCAATGGGACTGTGGAAGACAACACTGGAAGTCAACTCAAGACAGCTTGCACAAGTGACCATCAAGTGCGGCGTATACCGAGGTTATGCACTGTCCCCGCCACTGTTCTGCATTGGCTTGAACCCTCTCAGCCAGATAATCACAAGGATTGGATACGGCTACAATTTCAAGAGTGGAACTACCATTAGCCACCTCCTCTACATGGATGACATCAAGCTGTATGCTAAGAATGAACGAGACATCGACTCGCTAATCCGCCTGACACGGATCTACAGTGAGGATATTGGGATGTCATTCGGACTGGAGAAGTGTGGCCGGATGGTAGTAAAGAGAGGGAAGGTAGTCAAGACTGATGGGGTGGAACTACCAGTAGGCCACATAGCAGACATACAGACCAGCTACAAGTACCTTGGCATCCCACAGTCACATGGGAACCATGATGAGGAGGCAAGGAAGACAGCAACATCCAAGTACCACCAAAAGATAAGACAGGTCCTGAAGAGCCAGCTCAATGGGAAGAACAAGATCCATGCCATCAACAGGTACACCCTGCCAGTCATCAGATACCCTGCCGGTATAGTGAGCTGGCCAAAGGAGGACATGGAGGCTGCCGATGTGAAGACCCGGAAGCTCCTCACAATGTACGGAGGTTTCCACCCCAAGTCCAACACCCAGAGACCATACACCAGCCAGAAGAAAGGTGGGCGGGGTTTGGTGAGTGTCAAAGCCACTGTCCTGGATGAAACCCAGAGCATCCAGGAGTACATCAGTAAGATGGCACCCAAAGATGAGCTGCTGCGAGAATGCCTGAGGCAGCAGCAGCAGACATGGGAGGAAGATCAAGCAGAAGAAGTGCCATGGCAAGACAAGACCCTGCAGGGGATGTACCATCAACAGATAGCTGAAGTGGCTGACATTGGGAAATCCTACCGGTAGCTGGAAAAGGCTGGACTAAAAGACAGCACTGAGGCACTGATCATAGCAGCACAAGAACAGGCACTGAGCACGAGATCCATTTAAGCAGGGGTCTACGACACTAGACAGGAGCCAAGGTGCAGACTGTGCAGAGAGGCCTCAGAGACAGTCCAACACATAGTGGCAGGATGTAAGATGCAGGCAGGAACAGCATACACTGAACGGCACAACCAAGTAGCTGGCATTGTGTACAGGAACATCTGCACAGTGTATGGGCTAGACCCTCCCAGGACCAGATGGGAGATTCCACAGAAGGTTGTGGAGAATAAAAGGGCTAAGATGCTTTGGGACTTCCAGATCCAGACAGACAGGCAGGTACTGGCCAATCAACCAGACATCGTGGTAATAGATAAGGACCAGAAGACAGCAGTGGTGATAGATGTAGCAGTGCCAAGTGACAGCAACATCAGGAGGAAGGAGTATGAGAAAGCTGGAGAAGTACCAGGGCCTGAAAGAGAAACTAGAGTGAATGTGGAAAGTAAAGGCCAAAGTGGTCCCAGTGGTGGTAGGAGCGCTCGGGGCTGTGACTCCTAAGCTGGGAGAGTGGCTCCAACAGATCCCAGGAACAACATCAGAGCTCTCTGTCCAGAAGAGTGCAGTGCTAGGAACAGCTAAGATACTGCGCAGAACCCTCAAACTCCCAGGCCTGTTGAAGAGGACCCGAGGTTGAGGAAGACACATACCACCCGTAGGAGTGAGAGGGGAATATATATATATATATATCACACACGTACACACGCACACGCACACACACACACGCTGTGTGTCCCCGAAAAATGAAAGAAGAAAAGAGCAGGAAACTTAACAATGGTTTAGGAAGAAGTTGAATGGGGCAGAAAGATACATGTATAGTAATCAGGTTCTGGAAACATAGGTGTGTTTGTCTAGTTCATTAAAACAAACAAAGAGCCCTGTGGCATTTTAAAAGGCTAACATATTTATTTATCTCATGAGCTTTCATGGGTAAAATCCCACTCCATCATAATCAGGTCTATGATGGTGTCACTTGATTAAATACATAGGCAGAGTTGGCAATGGAGTTTTTTGAAGGAATAGGTTCCTGCTTTATGTTTCTGGTATTTTTTGTGTAGTTGCTGGTGTAGTATTTCTTTAAGGCTGGGGCTTGGTATGCAAGGAAAGGTCTACCTCCAGAGGCTTGAGAGTGATGGATCATCTTGCAAGATAGGCTGGAGATTTTTGATGAGGCACTGCCAAGGTTTGATTTGTGGGCTGTAGGTGATGATTGGCGGCCTTCTGTTTTCCTTTGTGGGCTTGTCCTATAGTAGTTTCACCTATCCCTGCAGCAAACCCTGTTGCCAACTCTGCACACGTCTGCTTATGTGAAACCATCATATGACTTAACTAAACCAGCTACTGTCTAAGGGGGTAATTCATGGGCTAATACACCAATGTGGCCATTATGTGCCAACAAGACCCCTCTGCCTTATACATTAGCCAAACTGGACTGTTTCTCTGCAAAAGAGTAAATGGACACACATCAGATATCAGGAATGTTAACATTCAAAAACCCGTAGGGGAACACTTCAATCTACCTGCACATTTTGTAAAAGACATGGCAGTTACAGTGCTACAACAGAAACCCTTCAAATGAAGACTTCAAAGGGAAACTGGAGAGTTAGAATTCATATGGAAATTTGACACCATTAAATTGAGTCTGACTAGAGATTTAGGGAGGTTCAGGTTCACTCAAAAGGTGATTTCCCCTCCCTATTCCTTTTTTTAACCTTTCCAGTTTCTAATCTGTTGCTCCACACTATCTGAACCAAAACAACTTGCTTGTTTTGCTGAAGAAGTCTGAACTGGCCTTGTGACTTACCCTTCTTCGTATTTATATATTCAGTTACATACTGTAGTTTCCATTTCATGTATATGATGAAGTGGGATTTTACCATTGAAAACTCATGTGATAATTATATTTGTTAGTAGTCAGGATGACTGACTGACATCTTGCTATGATTACAATTAAAAAAAATTGATAGAAAAATGTTTCTGCTGTTTTACCTATTATTGCAAACATATTCTGTTATCCTTAATGGAACCAAATCATTGTCTCCACAGCTCAAATCATATGATTGAAAATGTATATTTTACATACATATAAATATATTAAAAATGTTTTAAGCCTCTGGTATATAAGGACTGAGATCCTCTTTCTGATTCAGGAAAACATCCACATCCATCCTAGTAACTTCGAGTGTTTTTTATCTACCAATGGACTTAAATATAGGTTTTCCTAAATCAGACTTATATAGACACAGGAGAAGGAGGCATTGTAAGCTTCTCTATAGCACTGAATTCTCGTGCCTCATTTTCAAGGGCAATCCTACTGTTTTGCATATATACAGCACTTTAGTGTATCCTTCTGTATTATATGGTAGTGAAGCCCTAAAGACATGCAAATTAAAATGTAGTCTGTGCGCTGAAGAGCTCACTGTCTGATTTTGGAAAAAGATGGCATTTTAGGCTAATAAACAGTAGTTGTAAGGGAAATGGGAAGATAGTTATCATAAGTTAATCATGATTATTCATCTTTTTTTGGCTTAATAAATGTTCACATCTTATTAATTCCATAATGTATGGGACCACCAACTCATGCTACAGAGCATGTGGAAAAGGGATATTTACCTTCCTCTGGCAGCAAAGGGATGGCCTATGAGCTGCAATCTGGCTGGTTCATATTGTCCATAGAAACCTGGGACCCTAAACAGGTATTCACTTTGCTTCTATCTAAATCAAGTCCTGACCATAGCTTTTCTTGAGGGATTGTTTTGTGGGAAAACTTAAAGTTTTTAATATATATTAGTTAAATCCTTGGTGCCTGTTTTTTGTTTTGTTTTGTTTTGTTTTGTTTTTTGTTTTGTTTGTTTGTTTTGTTTTGTTTGTTTGTTTGTTTTTAAGTCTTTTCCTGCCAGTTGTGATGGTGGTGTTTTGTGTGCTCTTCTGCAAGTCAGAGCACAGCATCTCAAGCTAACGACTCAGAAAATAAGAAATACCCAATTAGTACCCACATTAGGGGGTATGAAAAAATCTACATGCCCAAGAGGCATAGCTATACTGACCTAAACCCAAGTATAGTCAGCCCAAATCTGATGGGTGAATTCTTCTTCTGAGCTAGCTACCCTCTATCAGAGAAGAGAGCTGCTTATGCTGACAGATCTCCCATTGCTTTTAAGTATCATGTATAGCGAAGTGCTACAGCAGTTGCACCACTGTAGCAGTGCATGTGTAAATATGCTGTCATCCTCAGAGCACCATCCATCCTGTACACTGAACAAAGTAAGGATCTTGTGGGATGTCTATATGTGATCATGTAATTAAAGAATATATTAAACAGCATATGCACAAAGAGGGTGAATTTAGGTTGCATGGGAAACTTTAATCCTGCCATTTCTATTTTTTTTAATGCTTAATTTTGTAAGCACTAGATACTTTTAGAGGGAGAAAATTTGATTAATTTTTTTTTAAGAAAAAATCAACACAAAGGATAGCAGTTACATCATACGGCATATTGATTCCTATGTGGCTCATCGGCAGGGTTCAGGACCTTTGATTCACTACCCAGACATCTGACATTTCGGTTACTGATAAGAGTAGTAGGTAACTTTACCTATATAGTGCTAAAAGGAGATGGGATACTTTGTCAATACCACTTAAAGACTAACAGATTTACATTCCCTTGCATTTATTTTCATCCCATTCTGCAAGTTCCCCCATCTTCGAAGCATCTGACAAAGTGGGATTTTCTCCCACAAAAGCTCATGTGATAAATAAATCTGTTAGTTTTTAAGTTCCACAGGACTCCTTGCTTCTTTTGCCAGCAGGTTTCACAGATGTTTGCTGACAGCAGAATTCTCGCCATTTGCTATGACCCTTCTCCTTCTTTGTTCCTTTTGAGCACAATCTCGTCATTTTGTTATACATTGCTCCTCACTCCAGTTCCATTCTTTCTCAGTTTATTGGGCCAGACTCCTTGCTATCAGTTCAGATGCCTAGCCCAGGGTGGCTATGATGGGGAAAGTGTTGTTTTGTGCTTTTAGCCCTCAGCTGGATGGTGTAGGGTCTTTTGCGCTAAGGGATTCTGTGAAGGCAAATTTCTGTTTTCATGAGCTGTGAATTTTAACATCCTTAAGCACCTCAAATTTAGAAGTTAATTACCTGAAACATGTAAGACTTCTATAACAGTGAGATTTCCAAATGCTACAAGCACACCAACTAACTTGGAACATAAGGTATGTATAGTTATTAATTGTCCTCAGCTGCAATCCTGCCTTTGTCAGCCAGCTAAGGAGATGTTTGAGTGGTTAAGAGCCTGTTTCATTGCTTAGACACCATACAGCATTTTTTTCTGTGTTCAGGTGTCATTAATTGTCACAAACAATCTAGATAAAAATTCATAATAGAACTAATTTTCTTCAGGTAACATCCTTTTATTTCAGAGCTCTAAGAGCTAAACTATTTGCATGGTGATTTTTCTGATTTTTGAACTTATGCTTCTATCATTTATAAATTAACTAGTAACTATCTGTAACCCATCACAAATGATGGGGGGAAATAGAATTTATGAAATATTTATTTTAATTTATTAATAGCTCTTTAAATACAACATTTTTTGCAAAAGTTCTACGGTCAGCTAAAACTTCATGTAAACTTTGAGATTTTCATAGTTTCTTCCCCAACTGAGTGCCAGATACAATTGATCATGTGCAAAATCAGGTTCAGGAAAATCAGGGTTGGTTGGTTGTTTGTTACCATGGCAGTATTGTGACACCTGAGGTGACTCAGGTGGTCAGAGGTGACATCCTAGGCCTTTGTGATATCAGAGGTGTCTCAACCAATCACTCCCCTGATCCCCTGTAACATTACACCTCATATCAGAGATGCACATTTTCACATCACAAATGTGCACTGTGAATTAGGAGGGTTGACTGTATATATATATATATATCTTCCATTTAAGAGAATTTTGTACATATGTATAGAAGAACCTTGCCGTTAATTGGGGAAACTTATGTCTGCACTTCCCATCTTTTATGATTCTTCTGTTTTATTGTATTTGCATCTTTAGAAGTGCTCCCCCCATTTGCCCTAAAGATAGCTGTGAATTCAGCTAGCAGCATTGCTCCCCCCCCCCCCTTTTTGCTAATCAGGTGGAGCAACTGGGGCATCCCAATTGCATATTCATGAAATGGTCTGGTTGGATCCTCTGTTGGTTTACAAGAAGACATAGCATTCCAAAGTAATAGTGTAAGCTGTAATATCCCCTCAGTGGAAGTATAGATTTTATTATTTATATATCTATTTTAGAGGGAGAAAAGGATGTGTTTGTTACTGAATTGAGTTCATTACAGGGGTTTGAACTGATTACATCATTTGAACAGTTGACTATGTTCTCTTTGCTTCTTAAGGATCTGTATCTAAGTTTTCTCTTTTAAGGTGTGATTTAAAACACAGGTCCTAAGCATTTGTTGTTGTGAAATATCTCATGGTACTTTTAAGATATTACTTGTAGCAAGGGGTGTTACAGTCTAGCATCTAGCAATTTTTGGTTTAAACTGCGTTTGTTCCTGAAAAGTCTAGGGACTGAACATAAATGATTCACAAATGATGAGAACATTCTTTCAGCAGAGTTTCATTAGTATTGAAATCTAATAACTGCTAATTAAAAACACTTACAAAATAGATGTCCCCCCTGTGGAGACACTGAGATGTCTTTTGTAACAAGTTCTTAGGCTTGTCGGATGTGTATACGAAGTTGATGAAATTGCTGGTGTAATAGGAATTTATTTTAGTTAGGTTCAAGAACTTTTGACTTGGGAAAAGAGAAAGTAATAGATGGAAAGACTTGCTACTAATACATACATTGCAGAAGGAGGGCAGTGTCCTTCACCATCATTCTTATTTTTTGTCAATCTCATTTTAAGAATTTCAATAAAGAAAAATATTGCTTGCAAACCAAAATACCTACAGTCTTATTAACTAGCGTGCCAAATTATAGGTTCCTTATATTTCACAAACTTTTGTGTAAATTCATTGCTGGTATCCTAAAGTTATTAAGTTTTTAAACTGTAATCAATAATTATGAAGCAAGTAGAAATCTGCGATTTTGCACAGTTTCAGTTCATTGCTCCAAAGCAGCCTTAAAATGATCTATTAAATGATTATTAGAAACAATTAATTATACTGTGAAACTGTAGAAGCTCAAATATAATTTCATGGTTATAATTTTCTTGTCAGGTGATAAAACAGGATGAGTTTGGCAAAGATCTAACTGACTGCTCTCTGTTCGATCTGCTGAAATATGATGATTATAACAGTGACAAGCACCTAGTTCTGGAAGAATTCTACAGAGCATTTGGTAAGGACAAGATTTTGTTTACTTTGCTCACATTTTCCTTTCTATCCCACTCTCTTTTTAAAAAACAAAATTCCCTAAATTTGAAATGCCATGATGAATTGCTTCAACAATGAGCACAGTTTTTACTCTTATGATGTAAGGAAACATCCTGAAACAGAAATTAACAGGTGATGCATTGGTGCTCATATTTTCCAAGACAAAGATTTTAGTAAATGGGGCTTCTGTAAAATATCTGCTTTTCTGCTAACAAACAAATTTATGGATGCACTAGAGGAAAGCAACTGTGTTCAAAATCTGGTAATAATCTATGGATATGTCCACACACAGGTTTGAAATCAAAATAACAATGGTTATTTCAATTTAAAAAAGCTTTGGTCCACACAACATTTTCTTGTTTCGAAATGATGAGCTCCATCATTTCAAAACAAGGAAAGTTAGACTGATTCAACAAACCTTTGTTTAAAATAAAAATGATGCTTAGATCGCAACTGTTATATCAAAATAACACAATGTGGACGTGTTATTTTGATTTAATTGTTGTTTCAGTTTAACACTTTTGCCCTTTTCCTTCCCAGGGTGCCTTCCTCTATTCATATATTGGGTGGGGGCATGGCACTTCAAGGGGGCCATCTTGCCACACCTTCCATGGTTCCCCTCTCCTAAATAGAACAACCATGTCCCTGGACATGCTAGTTCGATTTGACTTTCTGGTGTAGCTTAGCTTAAATCGATTTCATAATTTTTATAGCAATTTTATTAAATCAATTTAAGTTAAATTGATTTAACTGCCTGTGTGTGGACATAGTCTATAAAATTGGTCAAGCCACATCCTTTTTCCATATTTTGATTTCCAGAAGCCTAAAAGATGCAGTTATTTTTTTCATGCTGATCTGTCGCTGCTCAGCTTATTCAGCAAAATTTGTCAAAGGACACCCTGTAAAGGATTCATGTAATCAGGTGAATTTTCAGTGCAACTTGGAGTGGTACTTGTTCTTTGAAAACCTTTTCTCATTACTAGATGTCTGGGAGCAAAACTTTACTGCTATATGGTGTTATCACATCTCCAGACAGTGATGTTTTCCCTGTTTAATGACCCTATTAATTTTGACTATTCTAGTGAGTCAAAAGGTGTAACAATATTATAACAAAGTGACTGTTTCTTTCCTGCTTAACACAGCAGTATGCAAGAGAAGACTCTACTTAAAACTGGGGAACTATGGGAAAACAAATGAGAGTTTTTTGGATACTGGAAGCATGACTTTACAACCACCTTAGATATTTCTAATAAGAAAAAAAAAACACAATTCACCTCTTCTTGTTTTCCAACTTATGTATCTGTACTGAGTTTTAAGGGACATATAATTGACATTAATTTAAGTAAGAACAGAGCAGTCTGGGAGTATAAAGTGTGTTTGGGTGTTAATTTTCACTCAGATCACAAACAGAAATGAATTTTGTTTTTTCTTTCTTTTTGCTCTATGGAATGTAAAACTGAGTTATTTAATAATTTGCCACAGACTAGCATAATCAACAGTAAAGGCCAAGAGTGCTCAAGATCAGTCCTCAAGTTTCATGATACAGCTATACAACTACTGCAGGCACTAACTCTATTTTTGGCTGTTAGTTACCACTTGTCCTTCCCATTCATGAATTCCAAACTTCACCCTTTTTAAAAAGGAAATAATTTAGTGTATCCAGAAAGGTCACACTCTTGCTGTCTGAAATATGCAAAAATAAAATCATTTATAAATGATTCAATATGAATTATTAAGTAAGGTTTTAAAATTCTTAGGAAAGGCTCGTGGATAATTGATTGTTTTGCTTAAATTTAGACCATATTCAACATTTTGTGGAAACAATAAAAACTACTAGTTTTCTTGTTTGTGTATGCAGAGTCCACCAGAAAGATAGTGTCTGACACGTTACATGTCTGTATAAAACTTTTTGCCATGAAAGATTAAGAAAATGAAGATAGGTATAGTATTAAATAGTCAACATCACATACTTCACGTACTGTAGCTTTTTTCATTGGCTACAACCAAGAGTGTATCTGGACATTTAAACAAGACAACAGATATGATCGTTAAGGGTTAGGTAACTTATTTAAATAAATTTCGGCTCATTTTAACCTATTTCTGGAACAGATACTCAAAGAAGAATCCTCTGATTCTGAATGTGCAAGTCAACATAAGCAATCCATTCTGAGTACCTGTAATGTATTTAAGAAATCTTACTAATTGCATTATGGGTCTCATAGATAATATGGGTCAGATAACAGCTTTGACTGAACCAACTTCTGTTGCTGAGAGAGACAAGCATTTGAGTTAAAGCAGAGATCTCTAGGTCTGGAAAACTTATTCAGAGTGCCATAGCTAAATACAAGATGGAACAAAGCGTTTAGCATAAATAGCTAATTCGTATTTCAAGGGGCAGTTCAAGGTGAAGTGGCCTCTTACCACCCAGCTAGTAAACGAGCGGAAAGGGAGAAGGAAGTAGCTAGGGAGGTGGGGATTTGCTAATGGGTTGTAGATGGTTTTAATAATCCATACATTGTGGTTCTCTCTTCAGTCCATGATTTTTGTATCTGGCAAAGTTAAGACTTCCAGCTTCCAGACTTGTTTTCTGAAAGGACAAGGACTGATATATGAGATACAGAGTGATCACTTTGTAAGAAGTGTATACACACAGCTGAGGTTGAGTGTTTGTCTCATCATTTTCCTGTCCAAGTTCACTGGAGAGCATAGTGATTGCCTGGTTTCACCCACACTGTTAATATTTGGGCAACTAGTGCACTGGATGAGGTACACCACATATTGTGAAAAACATATGTTGGACCTTTGGATCTTGAAAGATGTCTTGGGGGTTTATGATTGTTGTAGCACTGGTGATAAGTTTACAGGTTTTGTATCTGTTGTTCTGTCAGGGTCTGATGTTGCTTTGAGTGGGTTTTTCCTAGTCTGTGAAGAGCTTGCTTATGATGATAAGGTTGGAGGGTTGTCTGAAGGCCAAAACTGAGGGGGTTCAAAATTATTTCAGGATGGGGATCCCCATCAAGTAGGGTTGTAATTATTTGATGGTATCCTAAATGAGCACCAGGATATTGAAGAGGGGAGCTGGTTTCATTTCTGTACTGAAGTAAGTTTCCTTGGAGTATTTGGGTGATTTGTTCCATGATACGATTGGCTTCTCTGGAGGAGTGTCATTGTCCGAAGTTGATTTTGAGCGTGTAAGGCATATGTTCCAACCTTTCTCCTAAGAGCACATTCTGTGGTATCTCAATGACTAGCTGTAGATAAGACTTTTCTATATGTTTTGGGCCAGTTATTGGATCTATGAAGATAGGTTTGGTAATTTTCCGGTTTCTTGTATAGTTGTCTGTAGATTTCCACTGATAAAGTGGATGATTGTTTCCTGGAAGTTGATGCTGGTAAGGAATTGTAGAGAGGGTTTAATGATTGAGTGGTAGTTTCATAGCTGAAGTTGTGGTGGAACTCTATGGAGTTTAAGTTGTCTGCCCAGAGGATGAGTATATCAAGGTATCTCAAATATATCATTGGTTTTCCAGTGCATTTGTGCAGAAATTCTTTTTCATAGTGGCCTAGGAAGAGCTTGGCATATTGGGAGCCATGCTAAGAGTCACAGCTGTTCCCATGGTTTGGATAAAGTGTTTATTGCTGAATATGATGTTCTTATAGGTGAGGATTAAATGGATGAGTTTGGAAAGTATTTGACATGGAGTGACATGCACTCTGTTTTTGGTAACCTTTGAGCATTGGAGCCATTGATGCAATGATCTCAGCTCTGTTGATCTCTGTGCACAAAAATACATTTCCAGAATGTCAACTCTAAGAAAAGTCCCGTTCCCCCAGTGCTATATTCTGGAAATCTGTTGGTCAGATGGCTGAAATTTGAGTCACTGACCACACATCCTGCTCCCCCGTAAGGCACAAGTGATGTCAAGACAACTCAATTAACCATACAGTTGTTTAGAGCACTTTAAACAATCAAACTTTAAATATAAAGGTTTGTTTTAGTCTTGACTATAGCTCTGTTGTAAAATTTCTTATGGTATCAGGGTAATTCTGTATGGGCTAGATACACTGTCGTCTTTATCTTTGTATTTTAGCAGTATTATTCAATTTCTTAAACAAATTATTTTATATTAGTATGTTGTCCTCTTCAATTTCACTTCTAACATGAAAATCTCTGAAGTACATAACTCAGGTGGCATTCACAATGGTTTAGAAAATCTCAAGGCTTTACTATAAGCAAATAGCAGTAAATTATTCTGTGCGATCACTTAACAGATGCAAATATATTTGTAGGCAATTCCATTTATGATAGCAGTAGAAAAGAATGAAAGTAATGTGGAAATTTCTGAATAGAACTCATTGATCATAGTGGATGCTAATAACAAGCTTT
Organism: Podocnemis expansa; assembly: GCA_007922195.1. Classification (NCBI taxonomy): domain Eukaryota; kingdom Metazoa; phylum Chordata; order Testudines; family Podocnemididae; genus Podocnemis; species Podocnemis expansa. The sequence continues at coordinate 23,052,022 of ML681966.1, forward strand.
ATCATAAATAATGTAACAAAATCGTGCTTTGGTTCTAGTTAGTGGCATCGTCTATGAAGTGGAGAAAAAATTATATTGTCTTCTGCAGTGTGTTATGCTTATTAGTGTAGAATTATTTCTAAGGGCAATTTATGGGGAATAAAGGTGCTTCAAGACAAATATTGAGGCAATTTGGATTTTTAAATGCTACTGAATGCGCCAGGAGCTAACTGAAGAATTAGCTGCACAAAACAATACAGGGTGCAGAGTTGTGAAACCTTGCATTGCTATTCATTGAGAGTAAGGGTACTGCTCAGCCTCAGTAAGGGTATCCAGTCTTGCCCACAGTGGTTAGAGTACCAAGTCTTGGTTCTCTACATCAGTGGTTTTCAACCAGTGTGCCGTGGTGCATTGGTGTGCCAAAGAGGCATTGCTACCCTGGGGTCTGGGGGCCTCAGACCCCCTCTGAAACTCAGGGCCAGCCCCTCAGCAGCGTGTTTCTAAAGTGCATGAGGGTGCAGCCCCACACAGGGAACACTGCCAGCTGCATCTTCTGGCAGGTGGGATACTGCCTCAGGCTGGGCCTGGGAGTTTTAACAACTCCCACCCTGGCCAGAGCCAGAGTCGTCGTCATCTCCAGAGGCCAGGTAAGGTGGTGGGCAGTGGTGGGGACAGGCACACCAGACTGGGGGGAAACGAGTGCAGGGGAGGGGGTCACCCTGGGGCAGCGGGGGCCAGTGGTGGGACCACGGGATTAGGGAACTGCTCGAGGGACTGCCGGGGGGGGGGAGTAGGGAAGCACTTGAGGAACCAGTGTATGTGGGGGGGTGGTACGGAATGGATTGGGGCCTGGGCTCCAGTTAATCTTTAGGTTTTGCAGTGCTCCTGGTGTGCCGTGAGAACTGTCCAAGTGTCCCATGAAATTTTGTACAAAGGTAATGAAAATCAATGTAAACCAAACAGTATTTCTTCTTTAACAATATTCTATCTAACCAAAATTACATTCTAAACACAGGTGACCAAAGGGCAAAATTGAGATGACACATTTTTTTTCTGACGGATTTGAAACACTACTATATTTGATCCTTCTTTAGATTGTTGTATGTGCTATGTTGCAAATCACTGTAGTAAGACTGTAACCATAGTAAATGCAAGTGTGGCATTTATGAGCAATCAATTCAGCTGGGGAAAAAAAAAAGAGTGTTCCATGAAATTGTTTGTCTCATTGAAAAGATTGGGACCCACTGCCCTGCGCAGTAATTGAATCATAGAACCTGGAAGGGAACATGAGAGGTCATTGTCTTCAGTGCCCTGCACTCCTGGCAGGACCAAGTACACTCTTAAACCATCCCTGACAGTTGCTTGTTGAAGCTGCTCTTTTAAAAAAAACAAAACAAAAACAAAAACAAAAAACCCTTCCAGTGATGGAGAATGTTATTTTTGATGCCTGATTTGGATCCATTTATTCTTTTGTTCATAAATGGACCCAAATCAGACATCAGAAATAACATTTAAAACCCAATAGAGAAACACTTCAATCTTCCTGATCACTCCATCAATCTGTCAATAGCTGTACTTAGGCAAATGGATAACAAATCAAAGCTTCAAAGAGAAATTGCAGAATTGAAATTCATATGCAGATTTGACACCATTGGCATAGGGTTAAATAGAGACTACAGGTTTTTTCCCCCATTGCAACAAGTAATTTTGCTTACCTTTTTCCCTCACCTCCCTCCTATATGCTGTTGTCCACTGTTTGAAACTAAACTCTAGCACTGATTTGCTGTAACTGTCTGCCCTGATCCTCTGATCTACACATCCCTGCATTTATTTTCCTTCCACTCATCCGTACTTCTCCATCTTCAAGCATCTGGTGAAGTAGGATTTTCTCCCATTAAAGCTTATGTGATAAATCTGTTAGTCTTTAAAAGCACCACTAGACTCCTTTGTTTTGCTGATCTAGACTAACAGGGCTACCCCTTTAGAACTTGCAAGGAACTTGGGCTTGTTTATAGTAATAATTGATTTTTTTAAAAATTATGTATTTGAAAACACATTTGTGAGCCAATCATATTTCAGGATGGCATTCAGAGCTTGCAAACCTTTTTCAATTGCATAGTTTTTGCCTTTCTGTAACTAAGTTTTATTCACTCACTCACATCTTGCATGCAGACCTTGACTCAAAGCTCATGGAAGTCCGGTAGCAGGATTATCACTGACTTCAGGTAACTTTAGATGAATATTTTGGATGATTGGTTATGGCCTTAAATGATAACCTCAATATGCAGTGTGCCCAATTCTGCCCTCTTACATGCACTTACACCTCCACCTGACATTAGTTGGAATGTAGAGATTAAGATATTGGCACTTGAGGGTAAAACTGGGTCCTATTTTTGGAATGTCATATACAATAGCAATGTGATAAATTACTATTAAGACTTAAAATGGTCACTTTATTGTTACAATAACAATTTTATCTTACAATTTTCCCCTCTACTGCAGATCTCAGCATAATTCTTTAAGGGCATTTTTTTTTTTTTTTTTTTAAAGTCTAGAATGCTCTCATTGTGGTTGGGAAATTGTACAGCTGAAGATCACCAAAAACCCAATGCAGTTTTACCTAGTCAGATCAACATAGTAAACCAAAACATCATAGTCGATATTTAGTAATGTAAATTTACTATTTTTTTTCATTTTTAAAATTTGACTAATTGTCTGTTAATAGAAAGGACGGATTAATATCAGTGTAGTTAGCTAGGCACATTGCAAACAGATTCGATTCATGCTTCACAGCTCACATACACAACTCTGACAAAATACCTTGATCTTCAACAGATGAGCAGCTGCTGCATCAGCCCTAGATCACTAGACTATTACAGAAAATGTTTGCATCAAATACCTGACTTGTGAAAGAGACAAGTTAGAGTAGACCAATCACATTTTACTGTGACTAAACCTGTATTTGTTAAGCATAGGTGGCTTGAAAGGAAAAAACTAATGTACATAGTCACGGTACCCCCTAGTTGCTTTAATAACTAGAGAGGTCCAGCCTTATGAATTCTGCAATTCCACAGCTGTAGAACTGGGCATTTTGCTACAGCAATGTAGCTGACATTTTTTTTCCATATGGTAGTAGTTAGATTAATGTAAGATCATAATAAGCTGCCTATAAATGCCTGGAAGGCAAATTTTGCAACCTCTTCAGCTGTCAGACATTGTGGTATGGGTCAGTATCTCTTGCACATAAGCAACCACAGGGGCATCACTTGAAGAAGCCTAAAGTTCCCATGCAAGTCCTGTGGTGGTCTTTCATTGGAGCTTTATATTCTTTGAGTGGTATTTGTGTGATTTCTCCACTTTAGGCATTATAGTATCTTGCATCCTTGATAAGAGATTTTTTAGCAATACTCCTCCAGGTCACACATGTGCAGTTCCTGTCTCTTAGCAACATTGGTGAGTCATTACTGTGTGCATGACCCTACCCTCCCACCCTTCGTTCCTTCTCAACTGTCCATGGTACAAGATGAAGCATCAATACCAGTGAAGTTTTTTTGTCCTAGATAGAATGGAAGAAAATTAGTTATTTTAGCCATTTTCATTCAGTTGTTTAGTCATAGTTTCATGTTTTAAAAAACACAGAAACAAAAAACAACACTATACATTTTATTTTTTTCTTTTTGTTATTAGAATAGAATTAGCTTTTAATTATGCCAGGTTCTCTAGGCTTAAAAAAAATGCACCTGGCAGAGAGAGGCTATGCCAGTCTCTGATGGCCACTGACAATGGCTATTTCTACACTTGCAATTTAGATTTAATTAAGGAGGCTTAATTTGAACTAAATTAGTTCCTGTATACACTAGACTTTCATTAAGTTGAATTAAGAAGTTCCTTAATCTGACTTAATGAAAGCTTAATTTGAATTAATAAAAACTGCTTGTTAGTTTGAATTAGGTCTTAATTTGACTCCTTAGTTTAAATGAAGGATGGTGTAGACCTATATTAACTCTTAATTCTACTTTATTATGGTCGAATTAAGGGCAGTTAGGTTGAATTAATAAACTGGACTAAGTCAACTTAACTTTAAGTTGACTTAGTCCACTTTGTTAATTCAACTTAATAAGGTTGAGTTTAGTTCGAATTAAAGTCAAACTTATTGGTTCAAATTAACAAATTAGACCTAACTTTTTTCTAGTGTAGACATAGCCACTGTGTTAACTGTCTGAAGGATGCCCATGTGCTGCAGAAGTTCACAAGCTGCAGTAACTTGAAAGCCAGGGCGAGGAGAGGCACAGACATAAGGCTAAAACTGATCCTCATGCAAAAATCCCTCAGACCATGCTCTGATCCACTGAGAGCCCTGCGTGCACTCTGAGAAAGAGAGTGTCATTGCCACCAGATAGTGCTTTGTCCAAAAAAAGATGCTCACTCAAAAGACTGCTCACTAAACAGAGTACAAAAGGTCCCTCAGATACAGTTTGGTTTATGGTATCCAAGAACTCAAAATGCCCCAGTGAGGAGTTGACGAGTAAGCAAAATCATTCTTCCCGCTACTCTTCTTTCCCACTGTCAAGGCTTTTTCCCCACTCTGGCACTCTGAGTGCAGAAGGTGGG
>ML681966.1:23056621-23073989 GCA_007922195.1 Podocnemis expansa
TGTCAAGGCTTTTTCCCCACTCTGGCACTCTGAGTGCAGAAGGTGGGGGCCCGCAACAGGCCAGAAAAGCCACTGGCCTTAAAGCCTGCTCTTAAAAGTCTCCAAGGCCTCCAATTCCTGGCCTTGGAGTGGTATCGCTGCCACCACCCAAATGCAAAAAAAAAAAAAACCCTCTTGTGACCCAGGAAGGCGCACTTGGGAATTCCTCCCTGTGAGGTACTTGCAATCCTCTTTATTCCTCCTTCAGAAAAGTGACTGAACTCCAGCTGCCATATGAGCTGGAACTGGAACAGGGTTCCCTCTAGTAGCTGCCTGTGTAGTCTAAGGCACATGCACACAAACCTCTTGCCTCTCAGGACACAGAACCAGAACTTGCTTAAAAGGTAAACTCTTTAATCAAAAAGAACAGATGATAAACACAGAGAGTTGCTTCTCTGGGAATTAACTTAGGTAGTTACAGGGTAGTGTGCTCAGCACAGAGAAATCCAAAAAACAAGCCAAAAACAAAGAAAATACCCTGACCGCATCTAAACAAACATTCCCTGTTCTACTCACGCCTGGTCAGTACCAAACTTAACTTATCTCTGGTAAGGATGTTGCTGGATTCTTCCTCAGGCCCCTCCGGCCTCCTCCTGATCCTTCCAGGAGCTCTGCTGCATCCAAACAGGCCCAGGCCAGGCTGCTGTTACCATTCAAAAAGCTGTGCTTCGTTCCTATTGGCTGTCCTGGGACTCACTGACCAGAGTGTTAACCCCTTCCTCCCCAAGGGTTATTACACCCACTCCTCCCAATAATACCCAATACCCTCCAAAAAGTCTAAATACACAAAGTGATGGTTCTAATAATGTCGCCAGCATAGCCCAGATAAGTGTAGTTCTTGGGCCCCTTCAGACTGTCAGCATTCAGACCAGTCAAATCAACCTTCCACGAAGGGAAGATCTCTCACAGGAAGACAGACAAATGTATCACCCAGAGATGAACAAATTACATCTGACAACATGGTTCCTAATTGGTTCCAACAAGACAAGATGGAATGTTTGGAAGAAGTTAGAAACTATTAAATAGTAGAAAACCAACAATTAGGAAGGCTTACCTTCAAAAATGGCACAGATTTGATTCCTGGTGCAGAGACACACAAATCATGGCAGCATCCTAATCTATACCAGTCATATATCATATCATATCATATCATAGGGCTGGAAGGGACCTCATGAGATCATCAAGTCCAACCCCCTGGGAATTGAACCCAGGACCTTCTGCATGTTAAGCAGAGGTGCTAGCCAGTCATCCTAGATTATATCCTAGTTTTTAAATAATTGGTATTATTGATGAGTTCATTAAATGTTCATCTAGCAGCAATTATAGTATTCCATGGCAATATCAATCAAGGTGCAGTCTCCACTCACCTGATGGTAAAATGGTTCTTAGCAGGGATACAGAGAGTGCTTCCCATCATGCATCCCCCAATAACAACATGGGACCTAAATTTAGTGTTAAGGTCCATGACAAGGCCGCTGTTGGAACCATTAGAAACATTCTCATTGTTACATATGTCTATGAAAGTTTCATTTTTAGCTGCAATCACATCAGTCACATGTGTAGGGGAAACTAGCATGCTCGTGGCATATCCACTATACATATTTCACAAAGCCAAGGTGACTCTTAGGCCCCACCCAAAGTTGCTGCCAAAAATTATCTAAGATTTCCATATTAACCAACCCATCCATTTTCCTATCTTCTATCCCAAATCACATTGAACTGACGGGAAGCTACAAACCACATGCTGTATGTCACACAAGTAATATTGCTTTACCTAGAGAAAACAAAAGCATTTAGGAAATCAGATAAACTGCTTATTTCAGTGGTTCACTATACAAAGAGCAAGGCCATATCTATCAAAAGGCTGTTTAAGAAGATAAAAGAATGTATCCACATGTTAGGGACACAAAGAATTAGCCCTACTATACACTGAGAGGGCTTTTAAGTGGCAGTCAATCAGCAGTTATGCAAGGCATGTAAAATGCCCTTTGTAACTGCCAGTGACTTCCTAAGCCACTGGGATACACTGCTGAAAGCCAACTGCAAAAGGCTTGTGGTTGGCTTTCAGCTGCATCTCCTGAGGGGAGGACCTCTGATGCCGACCATCCAGAGCATAGCAGCAAGTACGTACATACTACTAATTGCACCCACAATGTCAGGCTGATGGCTGTGATTTTGCCACCATCAGTGAAGACAAACCCTAAGACTTCATTGAGTATTAGAGCTCACTCAACCAGACCAATGTCTGCAACATTCCTGAATAATGTTCCCATTACAGACATACGCACGACAGCCACATGGGCCTAAGTCTATACATTCGCAAAACATTATGCAAAAGATTAGGCATCAGTTAATCCATAGTCACAATGACCTTTGATGATATTTTGAAGGAATATATGCCATTCGAGCACATTGAATGTAAGTGGTCCTTCATTTAAAAGGAACAGCACTCCGTGGTTATCCATTCCTCTTTTCAATATTCATAAAAGAATCTATATGAAGGTTGTTTGCATGTCAGGCTAGAAACTGAATTGGGCTTTCTGGATGAAAATACCCTGCCAAATTGTGTATGATTCTGCACAGAATTTAGTCAAAGATCCTTTTTGCCTCCCATATTCTGACACTGAATTTTCTGAGCACCTGCAGTGATACTTAAATCTCATTTCTTTCTCTTGTGCATTCAGATTTTAGTGTTGCTGTCGGTGCTCAGAAAGTTCAAAGAGACATGGTTATAGATGAGGAAAAAAACATGTCTGTAGATTGAAATGCAAGATCTTAGTTTGTGGCAGAAGTCATATTTTTTGATCCTTCAAAGGTAACTTTCCTTCCACAAAGTATGAAAACTATTGAAACTCCTGTTCCAGTCAGAATTTGGTCTCTACACAAATATCCTAGCACCAAAAGATGTTGCCATTAATAAATCATTTGGTTAAACATTGCTGTATTATGGAAAACCACTTGTGACAGAAACTTTCAAATCTGGCTGAGATGGCATAAACTTTTTGTGTCAAACCAGTCTCAACCTGTGCTTATGCAGTTGTGGCATATCCTTATATTCTTGCGCTTGTGTCATGGTCTTTAGAAGGACAGCATATACCAGGTAACAATCTTCTGCTATAGCACAAATAAACAAACATGTTTGCTGTATTTTAAGCTGTGGATGAGACTTTTCAAAAATGACCTCCTACAGCTTATCTCTGAGGTTCATGTTTAGGTGCCTAAATGTGTGAGCTTATTTTCTAAAGTGCTTAGCAGCACTGAAGTCAGGCCATTTTGGCCACTCATTTTAAATCTATTTAAAAAAAGAGATGAATATTGCATGTTGCAACAAGAATGGAATTAGCAAAAACATCTAAGTAATTGAGGAACACAAACCTCATTTGACAGCCAACAGGATTTATACTCATAAATTATTTAGCCTCTTTTGAACATACTTACCTTTAAATTAAAACAGTTAATATGCTTGTGCTGCTCTATACCTGAGTGCTTGCTAAATACAATTACTGAATACTATCATTGTATGTGCTCATCGTAAGCCCAAAATAAACAAATCTCCTCCCCCCGAAAAAATGAAATCAGTATTTTTAGCAACACTATTGCAGATATAAATCAATGAGCTACTTATGGTATAGTATTTTCAGTTTAGTGCTAAACTCCCATGGTAAAATCTTCAGCGGGATACAAAAAATACTTTAGAAACCCCATGAGCCAATGCAAAGCAGCTGGAGATGAGGCCACAGTTTGAGCTCAGGAATGATCTTTAAGTATCCATCTGGAAGTTGGCCTTTGCATTTCTTCTCTGAATTGCACATTTCTTCTGAAAGTAGATGGCAGCACCAAACTTAATGAATTAGGTAAGGGGGCATGGTGCCTTTCCCAGGGGACCTTCCAAAATATGGAAATTTAGCCATCTCTTTATATTTGTTTGGTTTGGGTGTTTTTGCTCATGGGCTGGATCACTCTGCCCTGGACTGGCTGTTCCCTGCCCTAGGGGCAGGGCGAACTAACAAAGAACAGGGGGGCAGTGTGCCGGCCCCTAAGTTTTGGTGTCTTGAGGCAGTATTGGCTTATGGGTAGAGCCAGCCCTGCTGATAGGTCTATTAGGCATCTTTAAGATATACAGGACAGGGCTTAGGATTTTTTTTAAATTGATATCTTGTTTCCATTTTTACAAAGCTTGTGTAGAAATTTGTTGTACAAGCTGGAAAAATTATTATACTGAATGTATACAATATGAACAAATCCAGCATTAAAAAAATCTGTCTCTTTCAAGGAACAATATTAGAGAAGGAAACCCTTTTAGCTTCATTCTGTTGCTTTAGAAAATAACACGGCAAAATGTACTAACTTCAGGAAATTCAATTACAGACTTCATTTCCAAAAGTAATAAGCAAATTTTCAAGTATTATTATGCTATTAATCCATAGCTTTTTGACTTCTAAATCCCTTTTTTCCCTTTAATGTTGCACTGTCTTAGTGCGCTTTCATATGTGGTTTCTTTAAGTTCATATCTTACCGAAATCAAAGACTTGGGAAGAGATTATTGCTGGTCAACTGAAATAAAATGTAAGATTGTAAGATAAGAAAATGTAATGTAAAATGTGATGTAGAAATCTTCAAAGACAGAATGGGAGAAAATAGTTAATTCTTATTCTATGAAATATTAGAAAATCATTGGTTTTTCTATTACTTAACACAACAAACTTAATTCAAGAAACAATTAAACCCTTGTTTTCCACCTTCAAAGTGTGTAATATTGCATTTTAAAATGTTCAAATGGGGGGAAGGGTTAGTACTCAGTGGCCTATAACAATGGATATAGTGTGTATGTTTTTATGTATATATATGTGTGCACACATTTTAAATAGACCTAGGTATGTCAGTTGCATCCAAGCTTGCATGAGACCATTCACATGTGCCTCATAGCCCTTCACATGCAAGAAGGGATGCACCCTAGGTACAGTTTCCACATTGCTGTTCCTAACTCCATCTTTTCCCACAGAGCCTGGGGATTGATCAGAGCTATAGTGGACTGACTGAGAAGGAAAGTGTAAAGATTGGGGGATGTGTGCTGTCTGTTGTCCCTTCTCCCCACTCCCTTCCCATCTCTCGCCTCATGGAGGTTTCCTAGGGAAAATACTACAGCTAGACATGCAAGTCTTTGAAGGACAGCTCTAACATACTAGTTACAAATTTCTTCTGGTGGTGCCACTCTAATTGTAGGCCTGTTTAAAAAGCAGTTATTAGTCACAATAACCTTCATGAAAGTTTTCAAGGTACCCCACTTCTTGTATTTCTTCTTACATGTCCTACACAATTTTATCTTTTTTTTTTCTGTCTTCCATTCTGCATCTGTTCCCAGTTCTTTTCTCCTCTTAAAAAATGTCACCAGTTCATGCTTTAGCTTTCTAAACTTTAGTGTTTATTATATGTGGGTTTTGGTCTCTTTCTACACTCGCACATTAGCAAGAGTCTAAATGATGCTGGGGCTTGGGATTTCATGTGTTCTTGACGTCTGAGTGCTATTAGAGATGAGGAGTAAGACTCAGTCCAGAGACCTGCTTCCTGAGCCTGCAGTTCTTTCCGTGTCATCTTCACCACTACAGATCATTCTCGAAGAAGAAAGGGAAAAAGGATCTTTTTCAAGAAAGTACCTGTGCAATTACTTGAGCGGAGTTGTACAAGCACAGCTGCACTGCAGAAGAGCCAATCCAAAGAAACCTTCTATGTTTTGTTCCCTTCTCTGTTCCCATCTACATTTTGTTACCTTCTACTTAAGACATCCCTGCAAGGGTCTGGTGCCTAAGTTGGAAATACTTCTCTAAATAGCAAAGAGACTTCAAAATTTTTTTTTTCATTTTGAAAATTAAAAGACATAAAATATTGATGTGTTTAAAATTCTGAATTTTACACACAGTATTTTCATAAGATGACTGCATTAGACAACTATTCTCAATGTCTCAACCCATCTTTACAAAAAAACTGGGAAAAAACAAAACTAACAATAAAAAAAACCTGATAGCTCCTTCCCTATCCTTCTCTTATTTCCTTGTTTCATTTATATTATGTACACTCTGCAATAGCATCATTCTTAATGTTTTTTTCCCCTTGTAGAGCCCTGAATCACTACTTGATTAAAAAAAATCTAAATCTAAATTTAGAGGTTTTTCATTAAAATGTTTAATTTTATCAATTGCCAAATGAGTGCTTATCTTAGAGGGTGAGTAACAGATTGTATTTTATTTTCTTAGTTTCTTAATTGGCTAATTCTCATTCTATACAGTGGTCTAAAGGTAATCATTTTCAAGAGCACCCTTTTTGGAGTGGAAAAAGACATGAAGGAGACTTTTCTTTAAAGAGAGACTACTCCTGTCTCTCTAAACCATGAAATAATCTCAGCAGGGCAGTGTATAATAATGATAGTTTCCAATAACCATATTTGACAGTGTCCATCATTTTGGTGCATGCACAAGATGCTTTCTAAAAAGCTTCCATTGTGACAGCTGGTTTCTTGTGACTCATTGATGGATTTGGAAAGTCTAAACTAAAAATGAAAAATCATTTTTTTTTGCAATCCTATGTAGTATGAAAGCTGAATATATCATTTACTGAACCGTGCCCTAAGAGCTATTATGAAGTCTTGAGAAGTAGGTCTCTTTAATCCTCTAGCGATAGATTTCTTTCAATATGTTTTAAAACTGGAGCACATAAAAATGTATGAGGACCTTTGTAAAGTTTGGATCTTTTGTCAGTCCACGTTGCATGGTAGCATACTTCAGATTTGCTTTATTGTTTACCCAAAAGCATGCCTACTGTGGTCACTGTTAAAAAGTTAAAAAAAAAAAAAAACACCAATAATTGTGATACTCTAGTCCTATCTCTACATGTAGAATAGAAAATACCCGTAGTATCCCAAATACGGTGGCATGATGATTCTTAGTAAATGTCTTTTTCTGAGAAGCTAGTTCATGTATGTAATGGAGAAGGGAGGAGGCAGAAGCACTGTTGGCCCGAGAAAAGACCTGGGACTCGGCCACTGGGGTTTGGGGCTCGAGCCCTGTAAGCCCAATGCCACCGACACCCCTGGGAGGAGGTATCAAATACTTCATTTTTAGCTATTTGTATGATCTAGGCTAGCCCCTGGAACAATTTGCCAAGGGTTATGGTGGATTTTCCTTAACTAGTAATTTTTAAATGAAGATAGCATTTTTTTTCTAAAAAATACAGTTTACATATTATTTTGGGGAAATTTTATGGTCTGTGCCCTCCAGGAATTCAGACTAGATAATCACAATGATCCTTTGTGTCTTTCCAAACAAGGAGTCCTGTAGCAGTTTTAAAGACTAACAAATTTATTTTTTGTGTTAGCTTTTATGGGAGAAATCCTACTTTGTCAGATGCTAGAAAATGGAAAACTGAGAGTATAGAAGAGGAAGATAAATGCAGTGAAGTGTAATCACAGGATTAGGTCAGATTTCTTCATCAATCAAACAAGTTGTATAGATTCAAAGAGTGTGGAACAATGTATCAGAATGTGGCAAGGTTAAGAGAGGTTGAAAGAGGCTTCAGAAAGAAACCACAATTAGAATTCATATGCAAATTTGACACCATTAACTTGGGTTTGAATAGAGATATGAGCTGGCTTTTTAATTACAAAGATCAAAAGGGGTAGCCATGTTAGTCTAGCTCAGTAAAGCAAACAAACAAGGAGTCCTGTGTCACTTAAAAACTAACACATTTATTTTTTGCATTAGCTTTCAAGGGAGAAAATCTCATTTCATCCGGCCCATCTTCAAAGCATCTGATGAAGCGGGATTTTCTCCCATGAAACCTCATGTAAAAAATAAATGTGTTAGTTTTTAAGTGCCACAGCATTCCTTGTTTGTTTGTTTTAATTACAAAGAGTGATTTTTCACCTTTTTTCAACCTCACTACTTTTTAATATATTGTTCCAAACTCTCTGAATCTGTTATAACTTGTTTGATTTGCTGAAGTAATCTGACCTGATCCTCTGATTATACTTCACTGAATTTATCTTCCCCTTCCATACCATAAAATTCTCATTTCCTAGCATCTGATGAGGAGGGATTTCTCCCATCAAAGCTCATGCAAAAAATAAATTTGTTAGCATTTCAAAATGTCACAGGACTCCTTGGTTGTGTTGCTGAACCAGACTAATATGCCTACCCCTATGGAATTTGTCAACGTCTAGCCTTGGAATCTATGAAAGCTGATGTTGTTTTACAGTGGTATTCTTCACTCCTTATCACTGCTGGTTCTTCATATCTCCACACGTATCATTGTATATCATATAGACCTGGTTGTGGGGGGTGGGAGGGGGAGAGAGAGACCAAATTAATAACATGGTGGGATGAATCAGTCATTGAAATGCGCTACCTAAAAATTCTTAGGTAGCCAGTGGTTAGTCATGTCCTCACTGCCTGTCATACTAAACACTGAACTTCCAATTTCTGAAATCACATTTCTCCAGAGATTTTTAGATTAATTCCAAATGCTTTCAAAAACTGGGATTGAGCTATGCCAAAAATAAACTTGTCAATGGATTCTTGAGCTTGTCCTCTGGAATTCTTAGGCATCCAGAATTCTGTGTGACTGTAGAGATTTAATTATGAAGTTCCTGGAGGTTGGAGAACATCATGCAAAAATGTCAAAGCTGCAGGCAGAGGTAAGTATATTGGTGTTGTGTCATAAAATGTTTAAAAAGAGATAACACAAAGAAAAGGAAAAATATAGAGGAAGAGGGGAACATACATATTCCTTGTGTGGGGAGTTGTGAATATGCAGAACTAGGGAATAGATTGTGTAGGAAGATTAGGGCAATTTACCTGGTTACTTCCCCTACAGATGAATAAATCACTGAAGATAGAAACAATGTTAGTGCATTTTATTCATTTTATATTATAGATGCAATCCTTCACAGTGAGGACATATGGTAATACTTAATGGCTGTGTTCACACAGCACTTTTGTTTCGAAACAACCTCTGTTGTTTCGAAATAAGAAATACCCTGTTCACACGACGCACGGTTGTTTCGAAACAACGGCACCCGTTGTTTTGAAACAACGGCGTTGTTTCGAAACAACTTAAACCCCACATGGGGATGAAACAATGTTGTTTCAAAATGATTGTTTCAAAACAATGCCGTCCCAACATATTGTTTCGAAACAACAGTGACTTGTTTTGAAATAACTGTTGCCTGAAACTATTTCACTTTGAGCTTTTTCCTTAATTCGAATTAACAAACTTAATTCGAATTAAGTTATTTCGAAATAAGCCATTATTTCGATACAAGTTGTTTCAACACAACTTGTATCAAAATAATGCCTGTGTGTGAACACAGCCAATGTGTTGGGGGGAACATGTATATTTTAAAAAACAGATTGGACTTTTTATGTAATAAATGGGCAGATTAATACGTTCTTGATGTGCTTCTTGAAAGGCTGAGTTGATATTCATTACTGACTATTCTTATGCATTTCTTTTTTAATTACTTATGGTATTGAATACAAATGGATGATGGTTTCAAAATTCAATTAAAACACAATAATCTATAGATATGACTTTTATAAAGCTGTGGTTAATATTCATATCCTTCTCTCTCTACCACCAACTAAGTGCATGTTAAGTACTGATGTTCTACTGTAGAGGGTAAAGTTTATTCCAATGCCAAGGTGTAATACTAGTGTTTTAGCAAGGGACTCAACAAATAGTTTTGCTTCCATTCCCTGATCCTGTCAAGAATTTAAGCCTGTGATTTTTCCCAGTGTGATTATTCATTTGCTCAAATTCTTGTTTGGGTTGGGGCCAAAGTGTTTAGTAGCTTGGAAGATCTTACAAACACTTATGAATGTGCTTGACTTCAAACACATGAGTAATCCCATTGATTTTAGCCTGTGTGTAGGTGTTAGCAAGGTCAGGGATTTAAAAAGGGCTTCTGGGCTTGGTATCTTCTTGAATTCAGAGAAGTATAGTGAAATGGCTTCTTGGCTTTGGAAAATGCCTCTAATCAATTATCAGGAAAAGAGGAGAAATGGATCACTTTTGAAATGTTTTATCTTCATCTAAATACTCTACCTAAAGAGGGAGTAGAAACATGTCCCTTACCTAGAATGCTTGTAACAATCAAGACTTTTTAAAAATAATATTTGTAGATTTTAAGTAAAAGGGTGCTGGGGCAGAGGGGGATTGGAGTTACTTACTGATTGGAGACAAAATTTGTTCACATTAGTACAAAGAGCTTGTGGACTTCTGCAGTTATAGCATGGGGCTTTTAATTGATAGTGCCTAAAATGACACACACAACACATAAAAGACTGACACTGGGTGACTATTGATAATATGATACTAGCACTGGTGTTTTTATATTCCTAGTTGAAAACAAGAAATGGAATTAAACGTGTGATGTGGTTCATAAACTTGGTCTAACAAGATATCATGAAAGCTATATTACAAAAACCTGTCTATTTTATGACATTGGCTACATTCAATAACAACCATAAATTCAACAATTTCATGCTCTTAAGACTTATTTCAGAGAGAGAATCTTTCTTTTATTTAAGAATTTCAGATCCACGAATGCAAATTGTCCTTACTGGTTTGGTTTACTTCTTTTCAAGGTGACTTAAGTAGAGCCTGAGTCTCCCTTACTCTTGTATATATCATAATTTATTTACATTTGTTGCATCCTACATAAACTATGAGGACAGGGTCAAAACTGTAGCATTAATGAACTATTTATAGCATGTTTTATTTTTATAGCATAATAACTAAGGTAAATTTGTGAAAGTAAAATTTTGTTTGGTAAGCTTTTAAGGAAAAAACTTAACATTTTTTCTCTGTGTTCATAGTTTAAAATTTGATCTATTTTACCTATTTTTACACACTTATAATTTTTTATGAGCAAACTTTAGAATGTTCAGCAGTCTCATGACTTTGTCCTGCAATTGGATCCCTCATCATAAATATTTCTAGCCATACAGAGCCTTGTTAAAGACAGGCTCTGCATGGGTGCATGGTCCCATGCTAATGGATCCACTTTTGGGTGCAGGAACAAGTCTGAATGCTTTTTTGAATTCTCAGAACATCCTAAGCATACAACATTGGATTGACAGTTTTGCAAGAAAGAGCTCACTTTTAAGATTTATTGCTGGGGTGGCCAAACCTACGGAACTCAAGAGCAATGTAAGTTGATTATTAAACCTTCAACAGCCGCACTGAGGCATATAACCATATACTTTTACCTACTAAATTGACTTGCTGATGTTCTTCCGCGAGTCACACTTTTTCATTCAAGAGCCATATGTGGCTCCCGAGCCTGAGTTTGGCCACACCTTATTTATTGCATCTGATTAGACGAAATATGTCATAAGAGCAACCATCTTCACACTTTTTAACAGTCTGCTTCTGGTTCAATCTGATAGTCAAAACTGCAAAGGCATATGAAAATGAAATTTAATTGCAGAAGTTATCCAACCTTTTACAAACGAATAATGTTGTCCAGATTGTGAGGGGGAGCAGTGGGTCCATTTTTATGTTGTGTGAATTATTTCAACTCGTAAAAAGTCTCTTGCTATAAAATATTAAATCATGGGGTGAGATCTTTTGTTTCTACCAAAGTCTCTGGCTGAAGCAATCCATTGCTTAAAGCAGGCTGTGTTCTATACCAGTCTGCCTGAAATGCTGGACCATACTCATTCTCTTAATCTATGCAGGCTTCCATGCTGGCTCGTTTAGATGTATTACCTAGATTAAAGCTAGCACAGATTTTGATCTGTAATCACATCTGACTAAACTGTAGAAATACCCTTAGAGTATATTACAACACACGCAATTGTTAACTTACTGCACAAAATAATTTAAATAGGAAAATACTAACTGATTATTCGTAGTTAAAATTCAGTAGTAGATAGGTATTTTATGTTATTCATCAGAGTTCTGTTAATGAAAAATCTTGAACACTTTCATAAATTATATCTCCAGCGGTACAACTCCACAAAAATTTCAGTTCTCATTTAATACATTTTTACTTCAGCTACAGAATTTTTGTACACATTTAGCTACTAGTTCAAAATATAATTGTATACATGCTGTGATTCAGGAATAATACATAAAGTTAAGCATGTGCTTAAGTCCCATTACTTGCAATTGAGCACATACTTAGAGTCCTATGGGACCTTAGGCTTTGTCCACATCTAAAAGCTTAGTTCATACTTGCTTAGTCTGAACTAAGCAGTTCCTGGTTAGTTCAAACTAACTGTGGCTTTTTAGTTTGAACTAATCTTTTAGTTTGAACTACCCACGCTTTATTTAGTTTGAACTAACTTTTTAGTTCAAACTAAAAAAGCACAGCTAGTTCGAACTAAAAGTTAGTTCGAACTAAAAAAGCACAGTTACTTCAAACTAACCACTTATTTAAAACATATTTAGTTCAAACTAGAGCAGCTACATTGAACTACAGTTGAGAGGTATATATATATATATATATATATACACAGAGGCCAGGATGCAGGATAAGCAATACGGTGGGGAGAACACTATTGCTGCTGCTTTATCATCCTGGCATTTGTATATAAACTTTTCAACTGTAGTGTCCGCTTTGTGCATCTGATGAAGTGGGTTGGAACTCATGAAAGCTAATGCCTGAAAAAATTCATTATTCTTTATGGTGCCACAGGACTCTTGGTTTTTTGTTTGTTTTTTTTGTTTGTTTTTTGTTTTTGTTTTTTTTGTTTTTTCTGTACATAGACTACCACGGCTACCCTTCCTGGAATGGATACTTATATGTTTGCAAGTGAGGAGTCAGTGCGACTACTCTGTGACTATGGCCACACTAGGAAAATTTAGTTCAAATTTGTTAATTCAAACTAGTAAGTTTGAGTTTAGTTTGAACTAAACTTGAACTTACTAGCTCGAAGTAACAAAGTGGACTAATTCAACATAATGTTAAATTGAATTAGTCCATTTTGTTAATTTGAACTACCTCCCCTTAATTCGACCTTAAGTTCCTAGTCTATGCCATCCTTAGTTCAAACTAAGGGCTTATTTCAATCTAACTGGCAAGTCTTACTAATACAAGCTAAGCTTTCATTAGTTCAAATTAAGGAATTCCTTTAATTCAAACTAAGGAAAGCCTAGTGTAGACAGGTACTAAGTTAGTTTGAATTAAGCCTCCTTAATTTGAGCTAACTTGAAAGTGTAGACATACCCACTGTATATAAAATTACATACTCACTATATAAAATTACATGATCACTGTGTATAAAATTACATGTATACTTGTGTATAGTCTTTGCAGCATTGGGATCTGAATATTTAGCCACCACTGCCTTACCAAAGTCTATTTTTATATTGGCTGGAAGCATTTGTAGGGGCTGAGTAGGATAATGGTTTCTTATTGCCATCTGGTCTTCGGACACCAGGAGTTCCAGCAAACCAATTTAACTATCCAATGCAGGGGTCAGCAACCCAAAAGATAAGAGCCATTTTAAAAACAATTTCTCCATTAACAAAGTGTTTTGAGAGCTACGATGAGTGCAGCGACCTGGTGGGGGGAGCTGGGCCAGGGCATCTGCCACAGGGTCTCCTGTTGGGAGAGAGTATAGGGGAGCCCAGAGTCACAAGGGAGCAGCCATATCAGTGCATACACTGAGGAGTCACTGGGGGATGCAGGCCTCCCAATCTAGTTTGATAACAACTTTCAAGAATATCGTGAATCACCACATTATGGATCCTGAGCACACCACCTACCACCCCTGAAATGATGGATTATCTTTGTTTTCATCTGACTTGGAATTTTATCTGGTTTTCCTTTCTAAGATTAAAACACACTGGTTCAAATCCTGTATAAACAATACCAGAGTTGTGGGGGATATAATTCAGAACAGAATTTGGCATAATGACGTTAGTGAGGATCAAATAGTTACAAAATTATGGCATAGTCTGCTCATTATATAACAACTAATTTAATTTGAGGTGAAAGTTGACTTCTAGGCAAAACTCCAACTGAAAATCAGTATTTCTGAAGTGGGAACCTCCTCTTAACCTACAACCAAAATGAATGGCACCTGTACAGCTGAGTGGTGGCCATTGCCTTTCCCCTCCCCCATCTGTGACTATCCATCCGAATGATTCACAGATTTGCAGAGTCACTGGCAATTTTTGTGACCCTCCAGTCCACCTATTTCTCCATTTCAAATCCTCACAGACTTTAAAGTCAGAAGGAATCAATATGATCATCTGTTCTGACCTCCTGCACAATGTAGGCCACAGAACCTCACTTACCCCCTCACGTAATAAACCTCTAACCCATGACTGAATTATTAAAGTCCTCAAATCATTATTTAAAGACTTTAAGGTACAATGAATCCACATGCAACTGAGCCATGCCCCATGCTATGGAAGCCAAAAATATAAAAAAATAAAATGAAAAATTAAAAAAAAAAACCAGAGTGGAGTCTTTGCCAATCTGCCTTGAGTGAAAATTCCTTCCTGAACCCAGTATGATGATCAATTAAATGCCAGGCATGGGAGCAAGATTCAGGAGTCAGATACCCAAGAAAGATCTTTCCTCTAGAGTCCTGAACCACAGCCCCATTCTGTAGTAGACAGAGGCTATGTCTGTATTAGTCCGAGTTAGTTCAGACTTGCAAGTCCAAACTAATAGGTCCGAAGTTAGTCTGAACTAACCTCGGAATAGTTCAAACTAATCCCGGACTTCTTAGTTCAAACTAGCCGTACGTTCTAGTTTGAGCTAACATTTTAGGTCAAACTATGAATAAGTGGTTACTTCAAACTAATGGCTTAGTTCAAACTTTTTAAGTTTGGACTAAGCCTTAGTTCATGTATCACACATTTTTACTTTGAACTAAAGTTTGAACTAAGAGAGTAAGTCCAGACTAGTGCCAGATCTTACTAGTTCAGACTAAGCTTTGCCTAGTTTGAACTAAGAAATTTCTTAGTTCAGACTAGCCAAAGTGTAATATAGTCATGGGCTAAATTAGTCTGGACTAAGCTTCCTGTGTCCAGACTAATTTGCCAATGTAGATGTAGCCAGAGTGCTTAGCCCTAGTCTATACTTAACTCACTTTTTGGTGGCAGTCAATGGGAGATACACAGGGTATGTAAAATACCTGGCATATCTCTTGATGACTTACTAAAAGCTCTCTACACACTTTGCTATGCCTTCTGGTCTATTTACCACAACTCCAGTTCCAGGGCTGGAGTTGCTGTGATGATTTCTGGATCAAATGAGTGCATGCACACAGAGCACTCATTTGAACCCAGAGGATTGTGCTGACCGTGGCTATTGTGCTGCTGTCGGTATAGACTTAACCTTAGAGTTCTTCTTGTGTGGCGTCTCTCATTCAGATCCAGTGACCTGTTGCAATTTACTTGTTTCAGGATGTCTGAAGCCCATCTGCAGTTAGGAAGATTTAGCACTGATGACTCTATTAGATTGATTGTTTTATCATTTTGTTGATAGAATTAAAAATGAAAACAATAGTTACTAAAGTCTGATTATTGTGAAATTCTAGGCAATTTCAGAGGTTCTAAATATTTAGTCATTCTTTCACAGTTCAGAGAAAGGAGCACTGAAATTCAGAATGTAAATCCATCTATGCACTAAATAAAATGGGTAAATTATTATATTTTATAAAACTAATCCTTAAAGTATAAAATCATGAGTTGCTGGGGATGTCAACTCATCTTTTAAAATTTCCATTTTGTTATTGATTACTTCCAGAAATGCCTTGTAGACTGAACTGATGCATTTTAAATGTTCAATCTGAGGCAACTGCAGGTATGTAATATTTATAGTCAGCATCTGTATTTGTAGTAAACGGAAGAGGCATTAAATTGGGATCTATACCAGTAAAATTGCTGAAAAATGTTTCTTACAAGTTTTAACATCTAAGTAAAATGCTTTTTCTTGATCTAGTCATTTGCAAAAACATGTATGGGTGGCTATGGAAACTGATTTTCGCATAAATTTCCTTTTCCCAATTAGATAAATTTACCAAGATATTCTACAATATATTAGGTCAAAGATTATCGTTTTATATTTATTAATTATATCACTATCACTTTAGTGAACTGAAACATAGGCCTGGAATAAGTGCCACAGTGTTCAAATCAGCATCATTGCTATGGGTACCTGGATGGCCCCACAATATGCCAACATTTATATGAGTGACTTAGAACAATGCTGCCTCAGCTCTCGTGCCAAAGTGCCATACCTCAGTTTATGCTATACTGACAGCACCTTTGTCATTTGGATCCACACAAAGGAAGCAGCCATGAAGAAGTCAGGGAGAAGGGGCAGACAGAACTTGTGGCTGCAACTTGAAGCCTCCTTCCTCCCACTTCCCCAGTCCTACCTCAGCTTTCCTGCTACTGCTTGTGGAATGGCATGCAACATGCCTGTCTGGGAGATAGAGGGTGCCCTTTCCTAGCTGGATTAAGGGTCTGCAACCTGGGGCTCTGAGGCAAGTTGGGGGGGGAGGCATTTGCATTCCCCTTGTCTCATGTTCTCTTTGCAGTACAGACCACGCTCTCCAGGGCACGTGGGGGTCAGGATGGACCCCTTCTGCTCCTGGGGGGCAGTGTGAAGTGTTGGGGGTGCAAATCTTAGGTTTGCATCTGTGTGGCAGTCACCCTTTGTACACCACTGACTGAGCCAGCTACTTATCCCTGCAACAAATCCCATTACCAACTCTGCCCACATATTTACTCAAGTGACACTATTGTAGGACCTAACCAAATTAGTCAGTCCATCAAGGGGTCATTCACCTCTACATCTCCCACTGTGATGTATGCCATCATGCTTCAGGAATGCCCCTGTCTGTGTCTTGTATATTGGCCAAACTGGACTGTCTTTGCACAAAAGAATAAATGGAGATAGATCAGACATCAGGAATGGTAACATTCAAAAACCAATAGGAGAACATTTCCTTCTACCTGGATATTGCATAACTAGTATGCTAGTTACAGTACTTCAGCAAAAACAAACTGAAATGTGAAACTACAGGATTAGAATTCATATGCAAGCTAGACACCTTCATATAGGGATTGAATGGAACTCTTGAATGGCTAAATCATTACAAAAGGTTATTTCCCTGTTATTACTCTTCTCAGCTTTGTTTACAGCTCTGGCTTTCCCTCCTACACATTGTTTGAATCAAAACAACTTGTTTACTCTGCATAAATAGACTAGCAGTCTATCCCTCTGGAAATGTTTGAATTTACCTTATGGCCCACCCTTCTGTGTGTGTGTGTGTGTGTGTGTGTGTGTGTGTGTGTGTGTGTGTGT
>ML681966.1:23073999-23252194 GCA_007922195.1 Podocnemis expansa
TGTGTGTGTGTGTGTGTGTGTGTGTGTGTGTGTGTGTGTGTGTGTGTGTGTATTTAATAGGTCTATGAAAGTGTATAAATGAATTCAGTATAGTGCTTTTTTTCCCTTCCTTCTTTCCAAGAAGGAAACAAGTGACCCAAATTTAATGCATTACTTCGCAGAAATATAATTTTAAAAGTAATTAGCGCATCAGTTCATTTATAGTGAAATGTAAAAGTCTAAAAAGCAGAACATAATTGACTAAGGCTTCTCTTGCATACATCTCAGTATGTCTTACTGACTAGAGTGTTTAATCAAATATTGTCCCTAAGAATGTCCATTTTTGTTTTGTATCACTAAATGGACTGGGAATTATGCTTAACTTCAACTCTTTTAATCACACAGTTGGTTTTACTGGCTGGCATTGTGAGACATAGACATTAAAGAAAAGGAAGTCAAAGCATCATTTCAAGTTATAAATGAAACACTGGACTAATTCTTTTATTGTTACTATATAAGAATTTAATAAATTTATCTTCAACACTCTGGGCATTATTGTTCTATGGGCTGCAACTTCATTAAGTGCTTAGAATGCTATCTGCCTTAAAAAAGAGTTGAATAAAATAAATTTAGATAAGTCTTCAACTAAAATTGTACTGTATCATTTTGCATATCTAAATTACTATTTCATAACTCAGGGTGTAGGTTTTAGATACAATGTTTAGAGATACAAATTACTTACGAAAACAAGATTACAGACTAGAATGTCCTGGTGAGGTTGTACCCTGTGCTTCTAGTGGTTTTATGGACACTAGAAATTTCCATTGCATTCAGAAAAGTTCTTATATCAATGAAACAAAACAAAAAAAATTCAGGGGAAACTGGTAATAAGCTTGGGTCAAACATAATCTGTATTTGGGCAGCACTTCTATTAGTCTAATTTTAGATGATTATATTTACAGGCTGAGGAATGATGATGGGGGTGGTTGTAGGAGCTGGGTGATTGGGAACTGCTGGAGGAATAAATAAGGACTTGGTGGGGGAGGAGGTTGAAAGAGACAGAATGGGGGGCTGGTATGAACAGGGAGGGAGAGAGTGTGGCAGTGTCAGAAGTTTCTATAATAATTATCATAACTTACTGTCCTGACATTAAATCAAGTTTGTGCAATCTGTGCTATCAGAAATCACCTGTGAAACCCAGGGGTAAAGTGTCTCTTTTCCAATGCCCGGTCAATGTAGAGGATGCAGCTCTACTCCTACAAACAGTTACTCTAGTATCTTAGCCCTAGTCTATACTTACTTGCCACGTTCTTCAGTGGCAGTCAATGGGACAAACGCAAGGTATGTAAAACACCTTGTGTGTCTCCTGATGACTCACTAATTGGCTCCTACGAACCAGGGTAAGCTGACTGCAAATGCCTTGTGGTTGGCTTTCAGCACTGTGAGAGGTGGAATTTTCCACCCTTCCTTGTTTTCCTTTTTGCTATGGCCAAACTTCCACCTTGGAGGAAATGTGGCCTGTTGGGCCTCTAATTGAAGAAAAGAAACAATTAGGTGATGTTATCTCTTGACAGCAGAGACTGATGGCCTTCAAGAAGGGTTATTGTCAATCTGAGGGGGACCCAACCTGAAGGAAGTGCTAAAACAAACTATAGGTTACAGCTGCAAAAACTTATGGGTTACAGCTGAAAGATTTATGAGTTCCCTACTGACCGGACCAAGGTCAGTAAGTTGTCATGCCAACAAGCGATATGCTAATTTTTGGGGCTCCAAGACATAAAGCCGGGGTTCTGGTCTAGGCACGTTGGAGAAGCGATAGGTCAGCAGCCTGTTGTGTTGCCAGGGGATCTGGCCACCCCCTAGGCATCTCCCCAATCTTCATAAGGGAGAGTGTTAAACCCCTTGACTGATCACCAAGAGAGTCTGCAGTTTTTTTTCTTTCTTTTTGTCAGATATTTTTCTTTTTCTTTTTGAATTCTTTTATTAAGTCTTTAATTTTCACCTGTTCACCCTGGAGTGGGAGGTGGGCAGTAGCCCTCAGGCACTCTGAAGGGGTGACAGGGGGTGTCCGACCACTGCAGCTGGTCACAGTGGGCTCTGGATTTTAAGGCTGCAGGCAAGAGCCACGAGGCTGCCTGTTGGTCAAGCCGTTTTAACACTGGGCTGTTTTATCACGTCTTGCTATCTTTCTCTTAAAAAACAGGTCTGCTGTCTGTCACTCCTGAGATAACATACAGATGTGGTATATATACTCTGGTCAAATTCGGGATTTAAATTGGGAAATGCTTTTTGAGAACGTTTATGTGTATTATTACTGCTCTGAACCTATTAACCTCACAGATCAGAATCAAGCTGGTGTTCCACAATCAAATTGGGAAACAGCAGTGTAAAAAAGTGTGATGAAAGAATAAATCCACTTGTGTTCCCTGCCAGGTACCCCAGCTGACCCTTATAACTCCTAGCCACAAACAGCCCATGGCTAGCCTCACTGGGCAGTGATCCATGGTGTCTGGAGAGCCAGGGGAGAAGCAAGGTGTTCATGCTGTCCTGGGCTGTGTATGATGTTTTGGTGTGATGTTTCAGTGTGTGTATGTGGTAAATAGCAAAGTTCTTTTTGCCTACAGACTGTGTGTTCTATCTCTGTCTCTCATAAACCCCACTCTGTTAAATTATATCAGTCAGGATTGGCACTGAGGGGGTTGATTCAGGGCTAGGCACAAGAATGGGAATAAATGTTATAGTGATATTTGTGCTCTATTTTCTGTTTATTGGGCAATTAATTTGTACTTAGAAGATCTTTAAGAAATAGAGTTCTAAAACCCAGTTTGTATGAGTTTTAATAAGTGTAATTTAATAGGAATTGCAAGTTTTAATTTTGGTAATAGGAATATTAGTAATTAAATAATATTAACCTCTTATTTAACTTTTTTTTCCTCTTCTTGCTTTTTTTGTAATTTTATTTATCTCAATAAAAGTCACATAGAAAGTAGTTAACTCAAAAAGTTGTGGTTTGGTCTATTGCCTCTCAATTGGGACTTCTTCCTGTAGTGTGGGGATCGTGCCCCCTACACCCACTCCCCCACAACAAGCACCTCAGTTCCAGGGCTGGAGTTGTGATGGCAATTTCTGGAGCAATTCAGCACATTTACACTGATCACTGAATCACATCTGGAAGATCGTGCTGACGGTGATTTTCTGCCATCAGTCTAGACTTACTCTCAAGTCTGTGTTGTGAATCTAAAGATCTGACAATTGCTTCTGACATCTGCTGATAAATCAATATATATATTTTTCCAGTTTTTTTAAATTAATAAATCAATAATATATATTTTACAAAATGGAAAACAATTAAAGATTATTGTTTCAAAGTCAAATGCTCAAAAGTAAGGATATGCCTTAATTAAGGTGCTTCTGGCACCCTTTATTCAACTGTCCAGTGTGTGTGAATTATGATACAAGCTCTATGATCACATATAATTAATTGATAGGTGACTGGATAGTGTAGTGGTTAAGAGCACTGTAGTGGTTAAGAGCGACACCCTTTGATATAGGAGACTGGGGTTGAAATCCTGGTGGGTACCTGTCTACCTTCCCAGTAGGGGTCCTTGGGCAAAAGACCCCCTAATGCCTCACTTGCCTACATCGAATATGAGAGTGACATGAACTAGGAGAGTCAGGCCGGCTCAGACGTCGCCCGGATTAACAAGGTCTGCGCCAAATGTTGGGCAACCAGGACAATCTAATGATAAGTGGGCTACTGGAACAAACCATACATGGATGAGACAAGAGAACCTGGAATTGATGGAATGCTACTACAACAGTAGACCTAATGAGAGGGGATATATGAAACGTATGAGGGAACTATATGGATGGACAAAAGGCCTACATCCACACTAACTGAGAAACAGCTAGTTACCCAATGCTTCAACATAGTAAAGAGGAAGCTGCTCTCACAATTTGAGATAGACCAACTCCACATTGCATCCCGGACTCAAGAAGAAGACCCGGCAGAACAACTAGATGTGCAGCCAACACTTGAAGCTGGAACTTCACTACCACCCCCTCCATTACAGAGCCCAGCAGCTGATCTGAGGCATGAGATCAAGGATAAACTAGCTACAGTCAACATTCGAGACCGATTACCAAGGCTTGTTGGAGAAATACCATCAGCTAGTATGCTAGAAGATGCCAATAGAGCCCTAATGACAATTCCTACTACCACCATCACTGAAACCAATGAACTGGTATATGCTACAGCCTCTGTAATCCTGGAGATGCTTGGCTACACGATCAAAAAGAACAGCAGTACATGCCCTCCCTGGAAAATAAGGTTGGAGGATAAGATCAAGGCAACTCAGAGAGAAGTTAGTCAGCTGGTGGAACTACAGAAGGGTGTAGAGATTAAGGATAAGACTCGGCTACTGAAAAAATACGAGGGCGTGACTCCATCTGAAGCCCTAGAGACTGCTAAACAAAGGCTCACAGCCCTGGCTACCAGGCTAAGGAGATACACTAGGGAAGCAGAGGCCAAAAAGATAAATGCCCTGTTCTCCAAAGAACCATCCAAGGTGTACTCCCAACTGCAGTGCAACAACACAATAACAGCAGAAACTGAACAGTACTGGAAGAACATATGGGAGAAAGAGAAGACTCATAACACCAGTGAAAAGTGGCTGCAGGACCTGAGAACAGACCACAGCAATCTCCCAGAACAGGAACCAGTCACCATCACAGTAGCAGACATCCAACAGCGGATCAAGAACATGAAGAGCTGGACAGCACCTGGCCTGGACATGATCCACACCTACTGGCTGAAGAAACTAACAGCAGTGCATGAACGCCTAGCAGCACAGATGAACCAGCTGCTAGCAGCAGGCTCGCACCCAGCCTTGCTAACACAAGGAAGGACAGTGCTGATCATGAAAGATCCTCACAAGGGAACAGCACTGTCCAACTACCGGCCAATAACCTGCCTTCCCACAACATATAAAGTCCTATCAGGCATCATAGCTACCAAGCTACAGGACCACATGGGCCAGTACCTGAGCACAGCTCAGAAGGGCATTGGGAACACCACCAGAGGCTCAAAACACCAGTTGCTCATAGATGGAGCAGTCACCCAAGACTCAAAGTCTAGACAGACCAATCTGAGCACAGCCTGGATTGACTAGAGGAAAGCCTACGACTCAGTGCTGCATACATGGGTCTGTGAATGTCTGTCGCTATACAAAGTCAACAGGACACTAAGGACCTTCTTCAAGAACTCAATGGGACTGTGGAAGACAACACTGGAAGTCAACTCGACAGCTTGAACAAGTGGCTATCAAGTGCGGCATATACCAAGGTGATGCGCTGTTGCCGCTGCTGTTCTGCATTGGCTTGAACCCCCTCAGCCAGATAATCACAAGGATTGGATACGGCTACAATTTCAAGAGTGGAACTACCATTAGCCACCTCCTCCACATGGATGACATCAAGCTGTATGCTAAGAATGAACGAGACATCGACTCGCTAATCCACCTGACACGGATCTACAGTGAGGATATTGGGATGTCATTCGGACTGGAGAAGTGTGGCTGGATGGTAGTAAAGAGAGGGAAGGTAGTCAAGACTGATGGGGTGGAACTACCAGTAGGCCACACAGCAGACATACAGACCAGCTACAAGTACCTTGGCATCCCACAGTCACATGGGAACCACGATGAGGAGGCAAGGAAGACAGCAACATCCAAGTACCACCAAAGGATAAGACAGGTCCTGAAGAGCCAGCTTAATGGGAAGAACAAGATCCACGCAATCAACAGGTACGCCCTGCCAGTCACCAGATACCCTGCCGGTATAGTGAGCTGGCCAAAGGAGGAAATGGAGGCTGCCAATGTGAAGACCCGGAAGCTCCTCACAATGTATGGAAGTTTCCACCCCAAGTCCAACACCCAGAGACTGTACACCAGCCAGAAGAAAGGTGGGCGGGGTTTGGTGAGTGTCAAAGCCACTGTCCTGGATGAAACCCAGAGCATCCAGGAGTACATCAGTAAGATAGCACCCAAAGATGAGCTACTGTGAGAATGCCTGAGGCAGCATCAGACATGGGAGAAAGATCAAGCAGAAAAAGTGCCATGGCAAGACAAGACCCTGCAGGGGATGTACCATTGACAGATAGCTGAGGTGGCTGACATTGGGAAATCCTACCAGTGGCTGGAAAGGGCTGGACTAAAAGACAGCACTGAGGCACTGATCATAGCAGCACAAGTACAGGCACTGAGCTCCAGATCCATTGAAGCAGGGGTCTACGACACTAGACAGGAGCCAAGGTGCAGACTGTGCAGAGAGGCCTCAGAGACAGTCCAACACATAGTGGCAGGATGTAAGATGCAGGCAGGAACAGCATACACTGAACAGCACAACCAAGTAGCTGGCATTGCGTACAGTAAGATCTGCACAGTGTATAGGCTAGACCCTCCCAAGACCAGATGGGAGATTCCACAGAAGGTCATGGAGAATAACAGGGCTAAGATTCTGTGGGACTTCCAGATCCAGACGGACAGGCAGGTACTAGCCAATCAACCAGACATCGAGGTAACAGACAAGGACCAGAAGACAGCGGTGGTGATAGATGTAGCAGTGCCAAGTGACAGCAACATCAGGAAGAAGGAGTATGAGAAGCTGGAGAAGTACCAGGGCCTGAAAGAGGAACTAGAGAGGATGTGGAAAGTGAAGGCCAAAGTGGTCCCAGTGGTGGTAGGAGCGCTCGGGGCTGTGACTCCTAAGCTGGGAGAGTGGCTCCAACAGATCCCAGGAACAACATCAGAGCTCTCTGTCCAGAAGAGTGCAGTGCTAGGAACAGCTAAGATACTGCGCAGAACCCTCAAACTCCCAGGCCTGTGGTAGAGGACCCAAGGTTGAGGAAGACACATACCACCCATAGGGTGAGAGGGGATAATTTTTTTTTTTTATCCCAATAGACCATTTCTCATTCAGAGTACAGGATAAATGTTGTTCTGGGAATGAATCAGGACTGTGTAGTGAAATAAGCTGTTTGTAGGACCTCTCCCATTTGTTGTGGACACTGGAAGGGGGCTAGTGAATGAGGCAGAGGATTTCAGCAAAATAAAGGATGGCCTTATGCTTAAGGTTGCAGAATACTATTCTGGAAGATTGGATTGTATCCCTACCATTGGCAAAGTCTCTATGTGATGCTGAGCACATCACTTAAACAGAAATGTTTACATTTGGCCACTAATTGTGTGCTTCTTGATTTCTGGGTATGTAGGGACCTTATTTGTAGAAGAGCTATACAGTCATGACTGTAAGTGAAGTTAGCATGGGATGTGCTTTGAATACATAAAGTGCTACAGAATCTAAGTACTCTGAAAAATCAGCTCCTAGACATCTCAAATTGGGCACCCAAAATTAATGGACACTAACGAGTTTGACCTTCAGCCCTCCATGCCTCAATTCCCCAATCTGCAATGAGGCAAAAATAGTACCACATAATCTCACAGTGGTGGTGTGAAGATAAATTCACTAATATTTGCAAAGCACTCACATACATATTGACAGCATCACAGAAAAACTAAGGAAGAAATTAATAATTTTGTAGAGAGTGTAGGTTTGAATGACATGTAATAAATATGGTTTTGGTCCACACACCAAATGTGGAGGTTGAAAAGAAATATTGAACTGAATGAAGCAGAAGTTCTGATTGATTTTACAATCTTTATATTTTTTAATCATTGTTATATAATTATATACAGACAAAACAATACAAACATCATAGAAGTTTTTCATATACATTTTATGCATTTCTAATATATTCTATAATTGAGGATATTAGAATACAATTTAACAAAAGGTGGAAGAAGTAGTTATAATGAAGGAATGGAAAGGGAGGATGAGAGAAGTGGCAATAAGAACACATAGTTTTTTAAGTGAACACTTTTATAATATTTGCATTGTCCTTCTGTCCATATACCCTATACTCTTCTAGTTGACTTGTACTTTATAAAACTGTAGATAACTTTACCAGTCACTCCGTCCCTCATAACTAAAAGCTGTATTTCTAATGTCTCATCTTTCATGATGTGTATAATTCGAAATAAGCCATTTAAAGTTCCAGTAATCAGTATTAAGTTCTTAGTCCTCACATACCATCCGCAATGCATGCTGTAACATGTCACTGTTTCTATGGGAAACACTATTTTCAGCTTGATAGCGTTCAGTGTTATCATTTTCTAATTTCTGATATTGGGTGAATTTGATGTTAATGATGTGATAAACCTTTATAATCAGACATATCAAGACCCACGATTGATTTTTATTCCTCATTAGACTTCTTGTGTGGGTTTAGAGAATGCAGTGTATAATCACTCTGTAAATCTATTTTTTCTCAGTCTTTTGTACATAATGGAATTTGGGTAGTTAATCAAAATATTTTTTTTCTTTTTCAACTTTAACAACAATAAAATAAAATAGTAAACAAAATGAAAAATAATTTCAGAATTAAAAAAAAACATTCCAAAGTGTTAAAACATCCCATTTCATATTACAAGAATTTCTTCCTCCAGTTAATCAAAATATTTTGTTTCTTTTTCAACTTTTTAAATATTATGTTAAACAATAAAATAAAATGTTAAATGAAATGAAAAACAATTTCAGAATTAAAAAAAAAAAGTTTCATTCCAAATTGTTAAAACATCCCATTTGATATCACCACTTCTTCCTGGTTTCTTTCTAAATAACTTTCCAAAAATTCACCAGATTTTGCAACACATATTGATGAAACCATACCTTCTGACAGAGCATGATTTTACTGAAATTTCTTTAACCAAGTAGGATAAATTATCCTAACATTATTTCACCCTCAGGGCCTGACAATCCTGTTTTGTTTCATTTCATTCCTATTTTCCATTTCATTTGTTTATAAATGGAGTTTCTACTTGTAACTGGATGAGTGGATTGATATGCCCCAAGGTTTCATTCTTGACTCCCCTACTCATTTTGTCACTGGAATAAGCCAGTTGTTTTATAAAAATAACTTTTGTTTTCTTCTGAGTATTGAATTTCCTTTGTCATAAGGATCTCTTATTAATATCAACTCTCATTTTGTGAGTTTGGAACTGAAACAGATGATTTACTCTTGGTTCATGACTTGCTATAGGAGGAGTCAGCCTAAGAGCATATCGATTTTGGAAAGGGATGCATTGTGAGGGAGGGTCTTTGATTTAACTAAGCATTGAAATATGTAAACAAAGATGATTGTAAGATTTTTTTTCTCCACTAAGAAATTAATAATTTTGTACCTTTTTCTCTATTAAATTTTAAAAGCATCTCACTGTAGATGTATAGTAACTGAGGATTTTTTTTCTTTTGCCTTGTTGGAGAAACTTGCACTCCTCCTTCTTTCACCTGAAGAAATTCTAATGTATTAAGGCAGTAGCATGGAAATTTTATTTCTGAATTTCAGCTCACAGTCCAATTAACGCGGCACTTTTTCTGTGCCCTCCTCCCCCATTTAACTCCCTCTTTTCTGATAATCTATTTACCAGGTATTTTAATTTCTCTTTGGGATTCCCTTTCTTCCCTCCCACTCTTGTTGGTAGTTTTGGGAAAATGTTAGGTTCCATGTACTTCTTTCAGTGAGAGTTTCTTCTATTCGGTAGTAAGAGAACACAGTTGAAAGATTTTAAGCTATGGTCATTAAATATGTAAACACTACATTTGCCTCAGTATAAAAGACAGTGATAATGGAGATATTATATTCCATCAAGTAATGGATGTACAAACAGAAAAGTGTATAAGCTGTAACAAGATAGGCCAGTACCATGTAACTGGAAATATAATTGCCTATTGTAGCAAAGACATGTGACTTGAAAACTGTAGAATTACAAATTTCTTTACCTCAGCTGAACAGTAACAGTGTTTGATACTTCTGTATGAATTTACTTGCAGTTTTGAATTTAAATTCCAGTGCACTAGAGACCTTGTAAAAGGTAGCTCTGGTTGTTAAATATAATACTATAAACTGGTGTGGCCGAACTGTGGCTCGGGGGCCACATGTGGCTCCTGAATGAAAAACGGTGGCTTCTGGAAGAACGACAGCAAATCAGTTTAGGAAAGCAGCCCCAGCCTAAGAGTTCAGGAGGGGATCGGGACAGTGGGGAGAAGCGTGGCATGGTCAGGGATGGTGGGGAGAAGAGCTGCATGGTCGGGATTTTAAAAAACTTGCCACTAGCTTGCATTCTTCTACATCGAGCAGCAGCTAAGTTTTTACAGTGTAGGCCTAGTTTTCATGGTAACCTTAAGTATTAGAATTGGAAATTGGTAGGATTAATATTTGTCCTTTTTTATGATAAAATTAAGGTGTGCAATGAATTTTAAACTCAGTAATTTTGGCGTAAGTAAAAGTATATGGCTATATTCCTCAGTGCAGGTCTCAAAAGTTTAATGATCAATTGTGTGGTTCTTGAGTTCCATAAGTTTGGCCACCCCTGGTATAAACCATGTAAGTGTAATAATATAAACCATGTCTGTCTGTCTGTCTTTGTCTAAAAGGAGGTTCTGTGACCACCTTTCTCCAAGAGGATTTGGTAACAGGAGTACAAGTTGATCCTATGTGTAATGAAGAGTTACATGGAGTGTTTAAAAGAAATTACAAATCCAGAGAAAACTAACCCATACACATCTTAAACTTTAAGCTAATTCATAAATTTCATATCTGAGCACTATCAAGAATGAATATGTGAGGTGTAATGGAGTCACTGGGCAGAAGAGTGGCAAGGTGAAAGGACAAAGTTAAAAAGTAACAGGGCAGAGAAGAAATTACATTGGTGGCGATAAGGAGGTAGAGTAACTCAGGACAGGAGGGGGAGAGGAAAGAAGTGGAACAAAGGCTATGAATAGAGAAAGGTGAAATGAAAGATCACTAAAAGGGATAGAAGAAAGGACAATAAGGCTTACTGCTGGAAAAAAGAGAAAAATGAAGGATAATATGAGAAGTCTTTGAACTGAATGCAGGATTGCAAGGAGTCTTTGCCCTTGATGGATTTCAGCCTCATTTCTTAGGTTTTTTCTTTAAATCATCCTTTGATTTGGATTTTTTTTTAAAGTTATCCTTTGAAGATACTTCTGAGAACCAATATTTTTGTCCATTGAATGGAAGAGTTGATATCAAATTGCAGGCATTTTTTCAAAATATTTCCATGGGGAGAGTGCTCTTAGCTTTTTATGAAAGATTTATCTCTTCTGTCTACCCATGCCTTGAATGAACTGTTCAGAAGGCGTTGGTCGAGCTGTTCATAGAGCCTGGTTGAGCCCTGCTCTAGGAGTTTATATCCCAGTCTAGCCACAATCAGATTGCCTCTATTACTCCAGTGTGAGGCTTCAGTAACCCTTGGTTACTTTTTCTACCACCAGCCACTGCTTCATTCAGGTTGTAGGAAAAAATACACACTAATAAAATTTGTTGCACCAAAGCTGTCATTCTTCAGAATCCTTCCTATGTATCAGCTACTTCTGTCTGAATCCTTTCTCTTTAAAACTGGCATATAGGCTAATAGACATATTATTATCAGTTTGAGTGTGGGGTTAATAGGTACAGCAACTTTTCATCTTTTCCTTCCCTCTTATCTCACAATGGAGATGAAGTATATTTTAGTTAAAGGAGCAACCTGGCAAGAAGGGGAGCTGGATGCTAGCTGACCAGTCTCAGAAAATGAAGGAAAAAAACAGAGCTATTAACTTTGTTAGACAGATGCCCCTTTCTCCTTAATTTAAAATTAGCCACCTCTTAGGAGAGGGGTAACTGTGTAAGAACATCCTTGCCCCTGATCACATCTCCTTACCTGTTTCCAGAGGCAGGGTCAGAGAGAAAGTTCCCCCTACTCTCTCTTGCAGGGGCTTCAGTCCCACATGTAATCTGGAACATACAGTATTCCTGGAACCAGTGAATGTTTTAAGTATTTTTGTTAGGAACTATTTAAAAATCCTTCAAATTCTTCTGAACCCTTAAAAGACGCATTCACCACATCTTTAATCTGTGGAAGTTATCTATGAAGGTGTGTTTGTTTCTAAAACAGTGTGCCAGATCCTCAGCTGATGTAAATCATTGTTGCCCCACTAATGTCAGTATAGCCACAACAATTAGGGTTCCATCCCTATGATCCAAAAGGGCAGCCATGTTAGTCTAGTAAAGCAAAAAAAAAAAGGAGTCTTGTGGCACTTACAGACTGACAAATTTATTTATCGCATGCCATTTGCTTTTGGGGGCTCATTAGCACAATACATGTTCTTTCTATCACTGCAGCTCTTCCACGTTGACCTTCCTCCATGAAAGTCAATATATAACCCATTTAGGAATGGCACTGAAAACCTCTGGTTCAGCTACAGCAGCTACCAAGCATAAGCTGCTAAACCTGATATTATTTTCCATAATGTAGATAAGGATAGAGATGAAAGGATCAGTTTGAAAGGAGAGTATGGAATATGGAAAGGGGTGATGTTCTTGAAGTGACAGAAAAATAATATATAGGGCCTTTTTCGATATCAGATTTTTGTCCACCCTTGACATATCTTAAACATATACAAAAATCTATGTATGTAATGGTCAGAATGAAACTGTGACTCATCCTAATAATCTTGCAAAATATTTAATTATTTATTTCTGCTGTTGGGCATGATTCCTTGAGGGTCAGGTCATTGCTAATCTCTAAAAATCTCTGTGGGTATGTTTATACTTAGAATTGAATTTGAACTGATGACAATCAATTTGAATTCAATTAAGTGCATGACCACACTTGCTTTCCTCAGTTTGAACTGAGGAACTCCTTAGTTCAAATTGATGAAAGGTGACTTTGAAGTGGTCAAACCTCGTTTGACTTCGAAGTCCTGGTCAATTCGAACCCAGCAGTTCAAACTGAGGCAGTGTGGCCATGTCAATTGAACTCACTGTGAGTTCAAATTGACATAGGTTGACCTTTCTCCTAGCATGCATGGCAGCCCTTCAGCACCTGGGGCCAGCAGCCCCAAAAGTGCCTATATCACCACCCAGCCAGATCAGACTGGGGGGCAATGGAGTTCCAGTCACCAGCCTGGGGACAGGAACTCCTGCGGGTGGATCCAGTCCTGCTTGCCAGCTGGGGAAGGGATCTCCACCGGGCTGCAGCCCAACTCACTCAGCTGGGGAAGGGACCCACACCCACGGCTCCTAAGCCTGGCATGGGGAAAAGCATCCCCTTCTGAGGATGACACTGGGAAAAGCATCCCCTGCTCAGCTCTAGCCATGGTGCAGCTAGAGCTGGGCAGGGGATGCTTTTCCCTGTGCCAGGCTCAGAGTGCTGGAGCCTGGAAGGGGATTGGGTGGTGTCATGGCCTTTTTTGGGAGCCATGTTGTCACATCTCCTATGGTGCCCCTACTCCAGTTCGAATTAGCAAGTCTAGTCCATGGACTTGCTAGTTCGAATTGGAGTTTGTAGAGTGGCCATGTCAATTTGAATTGAGTGAATTTGAACTAATAATGATTAGTTCAAATTGACTAGTTTGAATTCACTCAATTCGATTTAACACTCCAAGTGTAGACATAGCCTATGTTAGTAAGGGATGGTTCCTCATATACCAACTGTAATCTTCTCTTTCCTTTTAATTTGGATTCTTTTTGCTCTGTTTTGGTTCTTTTCTCCTCCATCCCAATCTCAGCTCCCCCTCTCCATCTTTCCCTTTCTGTGCTTTCATTCTCTTCTGTTTCCTTTCTTCTCCTTCTCTGTCTTGCCTTAGGGTTTTTTTTTTTTGTTCATTTGTACTTCTTTACTAATCTTTGTGTTTTCCTTTAAGTTCTCTCCCCTTTATTACTATCTCACATCACCACCGTAAAAGAATAAAACTTTGGTTGTACGTATTAATTTGTCCCTTAACTGAACATAAAAACATCATTAAAAAGTACTGAGGCTAAAATTTGAACATGCCTATTAATTTTTATTGTTATTGCTATGGAAGGAGGGAGGCAGAAGCACCTCTAGACACAGCTATTGTTTACCTCCTAAATACCCACAATGACATAGTTAACAAGAAAAGTTCCTGTGTTCATTAACACAAAACCACTTAAAATGCAGCATACTTACTGTTCTCTTTAATTAATGAAAGGACCAGTATTACTGTAGTAAGACCTTTTTGCCCTGAGCATTTTTCTAACTTGTTCCTTGGTGAACAGTAAAAATTGCACAGAAATATAATTTATTAAATATCACATACTAAACAAGGGAATTCAGGTCTAAGCCATCCCAATATAGCTTTGTCTTTTTACACATGTAAGTTTAATTAATTCAATACACTGGTACATCCCCACTCTTCCCTCTTTTGTTTCACAAAAGTAAACTTAGTTAAGGTCAAATTGAATCCACAGTTTTATTTTCCCTGCAGCTTTTAATATTAGAGATCACATGTATTTGTGAGGTGTTTTTTGTGTGTCTGTTTAGTTTTAACAACTATTATGGCAGTAGTAATTTTTCAGTTATTATTACCACATGGCGGGTGAAAGAATGCTCTGGAATTAAAGAATAGTGAAGGAACGAGTGAATAAAGTTAATGGGGCAGGTGAACCTCTCCTTGCTGCTGGTGTCACATCGTCATATACTACAAGCAAAGTCACAGCACACATTACGCAGTCCCACTGAAGTGGCTGTTTCCCCAGTGATGTAGCTATGTAGGTGAGTGGGCTAATGACACTTTTCTAAACCTGAGGTGGGCATGAGCAGAGTGTGGAGCTTCCTCTGGGGAAGTCGGCTCCACAGCTGACTCTGACCCCTCCCCATGCACCATTGCCATCATGTCCCTTCTTCATCCAAGGTCCTTACTCACACTGCCACCTGTCCTGCCCCAAACCTCTCCCCAGCCCTTCTCCCCATCACCATTGCCACTGCAGGGGCTTCCATGTGGGTCATTCCCAGGTGGGTTGGGGGAGACCAGGAGGGCAGGGAAAGGCAGATCCTGCCCAATAGGGGGAGGTGGAGAGAGCAGAGAAAGGCAGGGCCACCATGCCCACAGTTCAGCAGGGAGGGGGACAGCGGGGAGAGTGTAGAAAGGTGGTGCTATGGTACTGTTCATAATTTTAGACAGTTTCCATGGTTCGCTGATCCTGCTCTTTTACCAGGGCCCCACAATGCTTTTCCTTGTTTATCCATGTAAAGTAGGAATACAGTGATGTTTTCAGCATACTTTCTGTTTTCATGTATTAATGTTATGTGAGAATTTGACAGCTGTGCTGGTAAAGAGCCCCTTCTTTTGACTGTTTCAAAAAATATGTCACCTTTCAGAACCCTGCTTGCATGCTTAAGGTATACTAGTGTAGTGGCTAGCATGCCTGTTTTACATGCAGAAGGTCCTCTGTTCAAACACCAGGGGGTTGGACTAGATGATCTCACAAGGTCCCTTCCAACCCTATGATTCTATTCTATTCTATATGGCAGATTGTGTATGCTTCTGAAGCATTATTCTTCTAGTTTTCCAGTCCCTTATTCCATTTTCGGTGAATCTGGGATCTTGGAAACCACTGGAAAACTGGTTGCAAAGAAAGCAGAAAACTGGATCTGCCAGCTTGCTGCACTCTAAAAATGAAAATGCCATCTAATATTCTGATGAAAATGAATAAATCTGCCTTTGTTTATCAAAAACAGTTTTTGGATGCTTGGGTAAATGAGGTTGTGATGGCCCTGTTGCGGTTGTACTTAAGTCCAAAATAGGAGACGTAGAGAGGCTGTTGCTGTCATAGATCACAACAGGAGGCTGAATTAACTGATCCCCTGCAGCAGTCCTTCAGCCCAGGTGGGACATGGCTGCCTCCCCCACCCCATCTGGGGAGGAAAGGGTGGCTGGGTCATCTCTCCACCATGTGAAATGTGCGGGGGGCACCTCTCAGCATCTCCTGCATCCCCCTCCCCCACAAAGGACCAGCCCAGCTCCATGTCTCCCCCAGCATTTGGTTGGCTCCTCACCACATGATGAGGCACTGAGGGGCATCACCTGCATGCCTCAGCCAGCATTTACTGTCCATCACAGTTCTAAGTGTATGCACTTCTTTCTTCAACCCACCCTCTGCCCCACTCAGTCCTTCCTTTCCAGGGATAAGGTGATACTGCTTTCCCTCCTGAGCCACGGAACTTAATTTAAATCATCTGTGTTATGCACTTCTCTACTGTCTAGGGGAAGGAAGTTCCAACGGAGTAGCCATATAAGTCTAGCTCAGCAAAACAAGCAGACAGTCTAACAGCACTTTTAAAGGCTAAAAAAATTATTTATCACATGAGCTTTTGTTTGAGAAAATGCCACATTGTCAGAAGTTTGAAGATGCAGAAATACATGTACAGATGAATGGGAGGAAAATAAAAATTACTTCTCCATCTTCAATTGTCTGATGGAGTGGGATATTCTCCCATGAAAGCTCATGCGAGAAATAAATGTGTTAGTCTCTAAAAATGCCACTAGACTCCTTGTTTGTTTTAGGGGAAGGAAGACAGCTCTGTTTATTTAGCCCCATGTGAGCTATGTGAAATGCATGAGACAAGGATGAGAGGAGGAGCACAAACAAAAAAGGCTTGGTGAGAATGAAACCACAGGTAAAGCAGTGGTTAAGGCAAGCGAGGCTAAAATTAAAGTGAGAGAATGCTAGGTGGGCTGAGCGAGAAGTTTGTCATGCTGCCTGCTGCCTTCCCGGCAGGGAGAGGGCGGCAGAGTGAATAGCATCTGATTAGAGAGGCTGTGCTTC
The DNA here is from genome assembly GCA_007922195.1 of Podocnemis expansa. NCBI lineage: Eukaryota > Metazoa > Chordata > Testudines > Podocnemididae > Podocnemis > Podocnemis expansa. The sequence goes on from ML681966.1 coordinate 23,090,729, forward strand.
CCCATGCCTACAGTAAAACCGTCCACAAATGTGTTCAGTTCCTGCAGGGAATGTTTGTAATGTGCAGTTATTTTGATGTTGTCCAACCAAAAATAAATATACCACTTAATATGTGGTTGAGCATGTGCAAGGAAGAAAATAGATAACTAGGAGACCATAATTTTTTTTTGTTCTTTTTGGAGATCAATTTCTAAATATACTTTTAACATTAACATTTGCTATAAATTTATTGGCTGCAAAATATTATTAGTTGCTGTAAATTCTGGATGTTTACTATATAAAAAGTTGCAAACTGCATACACTTACATAAGTCTACAGCACCAGGTAATTTGAGAACATTGAACAGATCAGTCACTGCAATGTCATTAATATAAACATTCTTTGATCAAACTGTTCATACTATAAGGAAAAGATATAATTATAGGATGACTTGATGTATTCTATATTCATTTTGAAATCTTTACTAAAGACATAATCAGTTAGACAACAAAACAAAGTAAAGCTTAGGTGTGTTAGTGACTTGATGACAGCAGAAATTGGTTGAGTTCCTTAACTGTTCGATTCTGTCTTTCAATGTATGTTTTCCAAAGTTTTGTAAAGAAAGTTTAAGTTTTAAGGAAGTGATGGTTGAAGTACACTGAAACACACTTCCATGCTGAGTTGTCTTTAACTGTTTTTTTAGGAATAAATATTTTTATCATGGAGGAAAAAATACATGAATTACATTGCAAGAATTACTCTAAAAATTTTGCTAATTTCCTTAGATGGTACCAGCAATGATGAATTCAATGGGACTACTTGAGTCCTTATATTTAACCATGTAAGTCTTTGTAGCATCAGTCTCCTTACATCTAACCTGATAACATCCTCAGAATGAAAACCAGTAATTAGGTATTTGCAAAACTGTAGAAAAATTAAATATCTTTGCATCAATACAGAGACCATAAATGGTATGCAGCTAGGGTGGAGAGGAAGCAGAAGATGTGTCCACTGTTTTGATCTTCCTTTATTCTCCAACAGCATCACCTTTTTATTCCAAAATATTTCCACTTCAGATAAATCAATTTTATTTTAAAAATGTCGTTCCCAAATTTCATTCTGACACCCAAATGCTATGTTTTTGTGATTGAAGATTGCTTATCCAAAGATTTTATTATTTATTTGTATAATAATAGAATAAAAATGTTCCAGGCAAAATGGGAATACCATTGTGCTTGGCAAACATGGAGTAAGATAAAAACCTTTCTTGTCTCCCCTATGTGGACTCCATGAAGCCTGGTTTTGAACACCTGGACATGTGAAAAAGTAAAATATTACTTACTTGTGATTCCTACTTGACAATGCAGTTGTATATGTTCTCCCTTTCTTTGACCTTCTGCCTGTGTCATCACCTTTTGAAGTATATCTGGACTATATAGAAATTGAAGTTAAGTGGGTAGGAAAAAAGATCATCTGCCATCTGACTCTTCCATTCTCGTTAAACCAGAGAAGTGACTTCTGAAACTCAGAACATAGGCAAAAGGAGATATCTTGAGATAGAAAGAAAGGCAAAATAATTTTAAAAAGGATCTATCAGCTGTTGTTTAAGTTAATGTGTCAAGCTCTGTCAGGAAGCCTCTGCTGTGTATTAATATTTGTAATTTACCACATAAAGTCAGCTTCTGTGTGGGGCAAACACATTTAGGTCTCAGTGAAGACCAAGAGAGAAATCATCACTATGATAAGAAAAATATTAACTTAGAAACTTATTAACTGATAACTTCCAATATACATTATTACTTGTATTAGTAAATTTATATCAGAAAACATAGCAATATAATGTTAATCCATTCTTGTCTCAGAGGGCAACTTTTGGAAAAGATTGATAAGAAATCTGTTCATAATAATTAAAAATAAAAGAAAACAAGCCTCTGCCCTATCCCCAGCTATAAAGGAACTGTATCAAGCTAGCAGTATATCACTGGAACACTTCACCTTGTTTTCAGATGTTAATCTTAATGTGAAGGGGTTAAGTGATTCCTGTTAACTCATTGAGCCAGGTGACTCTCATTCATTTCTGGATATATGAGAAGCAGGAATGGTCCTCTGTGTAAGAATATCTAGGTTATCAAAGCAAATGAGTTCTGAGTCAATTTTAAAGACTAATGAATGCATTTATCACATGAGCTTCTGTAGGCAGAATTTCATTTCATGCACCTGATGAAGTGAGATTCTGCCCATGAAAGCTCATGAGATAAATGCATGTGTTACTCTTTAAAAGTACCATTGGACTCTGTTTATTTGCTGAGTGAAACTAACATGGCTACCCCCTCTGGAACTTGTCAGTATCTAAATTATAGATGATATCCTGATGAGGAATGCTAAGAGCAGTTAAACCTGGAAAAAGTGATGTCAGTTAGTCTATTTCACCTTATTCACTCTTGTTTTGTTTCTCTTCTTCCCCCCATCCCAAGAAAGGGGATATATTTGATTTTTTTTGCAGATTTATAGATCATAATTGTAGAATAGCTTAGTAATGGCATTTGCTCCCAGAAATGTATTTATGAAATAAACTTAAATATAACATGTTTTATATTATTGAAAGCATTTTAATCAAACATTTCGTAATTATACTAGAATTTTAATACTTATTTTCTGGGGCTGTCTTTGTAATTTGTATTTTTTAATACTTGTGTCATTGACCAATAGAACCAAACCAAAATCTGCTGTTAAACAATTTTCTAAAGTAAAATGTTGGAACCCTTGTTTCACCTTGTACTGATCAGTGTTGTACAGATGATATATTCACTTTTGTATGTCATTAGTTTCTTTCCTTTTCTGAAGAGCATTAACACACTATCAGCTTGTGAAGACAGGACTGTTAAAATTGTTGTAATGACAGAACTGACAGAGACACTGAGAGAGCACCCTTACACAGGCAAACTATATGAATTATATTTATATGACAAAGTTAAGTGGAAATTGACTAAAATATGACAAATGTTACATTTTCACTATTAAAACAAGTGAGTAGACAATAGTAAGCAATCTTCTATGAGTAAGAATGAATTGGCTGAATATAGATGTTTGCATTTACATTTAGGTTATACCTATGTATTTCCTAATAATTTTAAATATGCACATATGAAAATGTTAAAATTACATGGAACACATTCAATACTTCCATACAATTTTCAGAACCCAGAAGACAGTAGTTTTAATGTTTTATTAAGTGTTCATTCTGTTGAATTGTGTGTATGCCTGTTTCATTTTATATGTTGTTATTCTCTTGCATCTTCAGATTTGTATTTTGATTTTTAAATATCATATTAGTCTCTGATCAGTTAAAAAAAATCCCTGGTTCATAATAATTATTTGGTAGGAGTTCATGAATTAGATAATTGCATTGGACTCTAACAGCTATGGTAATTTGCATTACCTATAGAGAATCTATAAGGTAATTTCTTTGCTTAAGGCATATGATTGTAGAAGTTATTTTCCTGTGCACGTTTTTTATTAGTGAAGGCAATTATTCCTTCCTAGTGCTGCTTCTTGGAGACATTCTTTGCAAACCAACTCATTTCATTCCAAAGTGGATGTATGCAAATGAGCTAAGGATTATCACTAATCTTCCTGTGCTGATTATGTTTTTCTATGACTTTTTTAAATGTGGTTGCATTCTAAATCTTCCTCAGCAATGGCATTCGTAGTTTTAAATGCAGAACTGTTGTAATATTAAGGCATGTTAACATTTTCATGTTGGTAATCTCTTAATTTCTTTTCCAAATATTCCAGAGATGTGAGAAGAGCTCCACAAAACAAGTAAAGGCATATACTTAATTATGTATTGCTCTGAACCATCAGCATCATCACTGTAGCAAAAGAGGACTCAGCTAGGTCCCACACATAATTTTTTCAGACCCAGTGTACAGACTTATAACACAGACCCCAAGGTAATGGGGGCTGCATCCTGGACTGGCCCACCTCAGGGTCTCCAGGTCCACTATGTGGGGTCCCTGGACCCCAGCATAAATAAGATCCCATTGTGTCATGATCTGAGTAAAGAAAAAGCATGAGATGTTACTTGTCCCAAAAAAAGTTTACGATTTAATTTAGATCAACATGAGTGAATGTAATACTGTAGGGTATCCAGGAGATACTACATAAAGGAGCTAGCTACAGGTAGTGATTTTTTTTGTAAATACATGATAAATATTAAAGATATTAATAATCCCTACATTAATAATCCTAAAGCTAATATCCTTGTAACTTTGTTTGTCCTTTTAAATATAGTGTAGTTAAGATCCATTTAAAAATATCAGAATAATTAGAAAACAATATGTATAGCATTATTTAAATAATCCATGGTAATACTGTTGATGTTCATCAAATAGCATACTGTAGTATTATATTTAAATCCTGTTTTACAGTAATACTTAAGAGTAATACAAAATTTTGTCATACTAGGATCAGTTAAGTTGTGCTAAGATGACTTTGTTGCTGTAGCTGAAAAGTGAAGATACTAAACCTGAGAGGAAAAACTAGAAAAAGGATTTGCTAGATGAGTTCTATGTAGGATCCAGTGCATCACCGCTTATATCTTTCTAGGATAGGACTCCAAGGTCACGGGGGGCCAGATCAAACTGGTGTAAATTAGCAAAGCTTTGATCTCTGTGTTATTACTTTGTGTGACATCTTTATGACATATTTTAATTAATAGAGCATTAATTCTCATCTTTACAATCTATGAACTGGTATGCAAATCTCACTATATATATTCTGTAAGTTTGAAGTTAAAATTTTTAATTATCACAGACATTTAATTATCCAGCACGAGCTATTTTGTTACAATAACTTTATGAAAAACTTGCGGGTTGGCTTCCATAGTTTTGGCAAACCTATGCCAGTGAATTCAATTTATCCTACTTAGTTTTCTTGGGACTCAAAATGTCTGACCTGCAAGTCTCATTTTTCATAAAAGCTATTGTAGTTGTTAGTCTGCCCCTTCAGTTTTTGGAGTCAGGGGGAGGAGCTGTTTCTCCAGGCATCCTTTGTGATAGTCTTATAACACAGAGAATCTAAGTTCAAAGTTAATGATATGGAAAAGACCTTCTAAAAGAAGAAAACTTTTCTGTTGGAGGCAGGATTTAAACAGATGGAAGGATCAAGGGTTTCCTTAAAGGTCCTGTACCACCACACTGGACACCAACTCCATTGCAATGTGATTTAACCATCAGGATTGCCCTGGAACTTTGAGGCTTGTCATGAAATGGGGGAATTTTCTGCAATAAAAAGTTATTTCCCATAAAACGATGTAGTTAAAAACATTATTTAATAGAGTCCAATTGGGCTCATTCTCCGTTCCCTCCCCAACACTTCTTGAAAATACTTTTAGTAAGATAAAAATACAGACCACAAGGGTTTGCAACACAGTTTTATCAATGCACAAAGTCCCCACTTTAAACCATCTCTATTCAAGTTATCCAGTACAGTTTTATTCACAGAGAGTTTTTTCCATCTCTTACAGTACCCTCCAGTGTCCCAACTTCAATGCCCTTCCAGTTTTGCTGAAAGCCTTGCACCATTAGCATCATCTTTTTATCTGATGATGACTGTCTAGACAGGTCTGCTTTAAAAGCCCATGGAGCTTAAAAGTTCCATGATCAGTAAGAGGTCACTGTTAACTGACAGCGGCCATTGCTCCCCTCCTCAGCAAAGAACAAATATATTGTCTTCACAATTTTTCCAACTCCTGTCAGCCCAAAACCAGGACCTGGTAACTAAACATGACATTTCTACATAACTTATTAGAAAACATTACTGTAACATGCAGGCAGTCTTTTACAATTCTGTCAACAAGATAGTTTGCATATAATTTCCTTAGTCTTATTAAAATACTAAGGAACAAATCAAAATCAAAATCCTTTCCTTAACTCTATAAAGTTCTTAGGGATATTCAGCGAATCAGATCTCATCAGATTAATTAAATATTTCCAACACTGTTATTTTGTGTAGACACTAGTTTACTTCATGAATTCTTCATAAATCTTCAGATTAACATATTTAAAATTTATTTTAACTATGTTTATTTTCCAATTTAATATTATAATATGAAGAATAAAACATTAACTTTAATAAAATAAATGTGTAGTATTTTGTCATTACTATGGGAGCTGGGTTGCTGAGGGAGTTTATTAATTGATTGATTGTTAAACTATTGTTCTCTTTCTTGGCATCAATCCTTAATCCAGGACTCTCCTTTTAAACAGTGCCTATAAAGGAAATGAAATTCTGGAGCCAGTATAGAGGCATAAACTTTCTGCATCTTTTTTTCTACTTCTGGCATACTTTTCTTGGGTCTGTGGATTATGGAAATGGAACCATCTGCTCATTCTGTGGAAAGGGAGTGAATTCTCTGCCCCCAAAGAAACAATCATTAATAAACTACTTGAGGGTCATTTTATCAAGGATGTATAAGAAGAATAGTAATGAGTGGGACTAAGGAGTTGATTTTACCTCTGAATATGCCATTGCATACAGCTCTGGTATCCACATTTTGAAAAAAGATGTTAAAAAAATGTATAAGATGTCAAAAAGAGCAACAAAAATATTTTGAGGACTGAAGAAATATTCTGTAATGAGAGGTTTTAGATACATCTACACCTCTGTTAAACACCTGAGGTTGCTCTGGGTCAGGTGACTTGTTCTCAGCCTTTAGGGATGTTTAATTGTGAGATAGATGCTGGGACCTGATCTTCCTGTTGGTGGGCAGTGGGCAGGAGTGGGGAGGTGGATCTTAAAACCTATGAATCGAAGACCCTTTCCTGGCTTTCTATTTTAACTGTTGTCTACTGAATCCATAGTGTGCATATCATATGTGGGGAAAGTATTTTTTTTTTAAATTCATATAATGACTGACATTACACAGACTCTAATATAGGAGCCCCCACTCCCCTTTTGGTTGGTATTAGCCACGGTCACTCAGACTGGTATGTTGGGAACCCACAACCACTCATATTTGGGCAAACTGAACCCTGTGGACCACTGCTTTGTGTCTTAAGGTCAGTACCTACCATCACGCTTGAATTGCAGGAATGAATATCTGATCCCCACTGCTGAGATGCTACCTTATATACTCACAGATAAGCCAATCTGTGCATGAGCCACCCCTCCTTCTGAGCTGCAAAGGTAGTAAAAAATGGATGACCTGCGTATAAGTTGAGGTTCACCTGTGGCCTCGGATGCTAACCCCCCAACCCTGCACCACTGGCTTCCCCTGGAGTCCCCAACACCCTCCCTATCCCCCAAACCCATGCTGCTGCTTTTTCCCGACACCCCTGCTGCCACTGCTGCTGCTTCCCCTGACACCCCTGCTGCCATTTCCCTGGACATCCCTGCTGCCCCTGCCACCACTTTTCCAACAACCTGGCCGCCGCTTCCCCCAACACCTTTGCCACTGCTTCTGCTGCTTTCCAGGACACCTCCAACCCCAGCCCTGACATTGGGTCCCCCAGGCAGACCCCCTCTACCCGGGATTGCTTATCTGCTGCTCCAGATGCAAGGGTCCCCTTCTTCTCTAATGCCAGTGCAGGGTCCAACTCCCCAACATGGCTGCTCCAGCCACGTGCTGGTGCTCCAGCCTGGAGCATGCTCAGTGCATGCTCAGGGCTGGAGACTTACTGTGACACTTGTGGGCTGGGGCTGTCTACCATATTGACCTGTGTACAAGCCGAGTGCCTGCTTTAAGGGCAGTTTTCAGGCACAAACATCTCGGCTTGTATGAGAGTATATACAGGATATGGAAAACCTGGGAAGCAGCAAGTTGGAGACTTAACAACACATTATGATGAATGGTAGCTTTCAGGCTTCCTTCGGACTCAGACAGACAGATGTCACTGAACGGATGCACTCAATGTTTTCATTACAACCATGAAGGCTGGAAATGTTTCCTTTTTGTAGAAAGGAAAATCAACAAAAACATACATTTGGAAGTTATCTTCCAACTCCAGGAGCTGGGACTGTATGCAGATGCTTATATCTTAAGCTATCCCTGAGGTATATTTTCTTATAGATGTTATATATTTGGGAAATGTTTATGTGGGGATATGAATAACTATAAATACTGCTTGCACTGGGAGCATAGGCAGCGTTTAACTAAGATGGAAAACTACACAAGGATTCACAACTTTTAGATACACCAGGAAGACTGTTTTAGTTTACTGTGGTCCGAATACTAGGAAAGACCAACAGATTGTATGGAGAAGATTCAACAGATTGTACTATTGAAAATCTAAATATTACATTGCCTTTCACTGTAAATGCATGCACTTCATTAAATATGAAAATATGTATGGTAAGTTTATATTGAGGTTATTTGTAAATATAATGTGTAGCAGTTCATCAGTATTAACAGGAATTGCTGTCTCCTGCATATCTGCATCTCATTCATTAACTTACTAAAATGCTATGTCTCATTTGGACATTTGCTTCTATTTAATACCTTGGCCCTAGCCTAATCAGAAGATGAAAGATATTTTATCTATTCCAGTTAATGGAAGTCTCTCACAGTGTTTTGATTAATCAAGATGTTAATAGACAAAGTTTACTTGAAGCATTCTTTTGGTTTTCCAGACAATAAAATAAAAATGTTGCATTCTGTACACATTTAAAAAAGGGGCAAGTGTTTGCATGTGCTTCATCTCTAGTCATTATTTTTTCTTGTAATAAATGTTGGTTAATATTGACCTATAAATCACTCGCTATTAATACCCATTACTTCAACATAAAAAAAAAGAAACACCTTTTACAGACAGGTGTGTTTTCTTCTACAGTTTGTATTGATTTTCCCTATGGAATCAGCTCATGAAAGATATCTTACAAACCTGAAATGTTCTAATCTTAGCTTTACATGTCAACAGAAAAGTGACTTTCAATTCAGTTATGAGCAGAGAAGAAGAAAAGAATTTATTTTGGTTTTGGATGCCATGTTACTGTCTTAGAATGGCAGAGTACTCTACTGGGCTCAGCATTATTGTAGCAACCAAAGATGACCACTGAAGTACATTTAACTTCAAGAAGGATTTACTATATGCTTCTTATCCATGTGGGTATCAATGATACTGTGAGAGGTGATCCTCAGCAGATCAAAGGTGACTTCAGGGCTCTGGGAGCGAGGGTGAAGGAGTTTGGAGCACAGGTGGTGTTCTCCTCGATCCTTCCAGTCAAGGCTAGAGGCCTGAGGAGAGACAGATGCATCCTAGTGGTGAATGCCTGGCTGCGAAGATGGTGTGGTCAGGAGGGATTTGGCTTCCTTGACCATGGAGTACTGTTTCAGGACAGAGGATTGATAGGCAGAGATGGCCTTCACCTGTCCAGGAAGGGGAAGAGCATATTTGGGCACAGACTGGCTGACCTAGTGAGGAGGGCTTTAAACTAGGTTCAACAGGGGAAGGAGACCAAAGCCCACAGGTAAGTGACAATGTGGGTGATCTGGGGGAAGGGATGGAACTTGGAGGGTGCTGGGACTGTAGCATCAGGAATAAAAGAGAAGGTAGTTGGAACATGGGGTGGGACTCAAATAATTGTCTTAAGTGTTCTACTGAAGCCTCAATATGTGAGGAGAGTGGGTGAGGACAACTCCAAGAAAAAATGCAAGGAGGTATATGTAATAGAATTGAAAATCAAAATGACAAAGGCAGGAAATCGGCCGGGTATCTTAGATGCCTATACACAAATGCGAGGAGCCTGGGAGATAAGCAGGAGGAATTGGTAATACTAGCGCAGACAAGGAACTATGATATCATAGGAATAACGGAGACGTGGTGGGACAGTCTGCATGACTGGAGCTCTGCCATGGATGGGCATAAACTGTTCAGGAAAGACAGGCAGGGAAGATGAGGGAGAGGAGTAGCATTATATGTAAAAGAGCTCTATGACTGTGCGGAGCTCCGTTATGGAAGTGGAAGCATGCCAGTAGAAAGTCTGTGGGTTACACTGAGAGGGGAAAGCAACAAGGGGGATGATGTGGTGGGTGTCTGCTATAGACCACCAGACCAGAAGCAGGAGGTGGATGAGGTGTTCTGTGGACAACTAGCAGAAGCTTCTAGATCACAAGCCCTGGTGCTCATGGGGGACTTCAATTACCCTGACATCTGCTAGGAGGCCAATATAGCAGTGCATGGGCAATCCAGGAAATTTTTAGAGAATGTTGGGGACAACTTTCTAGTACAAATGCTAGAGGAACCAACTAGGGGCCTTGCACCTCTCAATCTGCTGCTCACAGACAGGGAAGAATTGATCAGGGAGGTAGAGGTAAATGGCAAGCTAGGCCGTAGTGACCATGATATGTTTGAGTTCAGGATGCTGATTAAAGGAAGGAAGGAAAGAAGCAAAACAAAAACACTGGACTTCAGAAAAGCAGATTTTGGCTTCCTCAGGGAACTGATGGGCAGGATCCCTTGGGAAGCTAATCTGAAGGGGAAAGGAGTCCAAGAGAGCTGGTTATATTTTAAAGAAACCCTGCTAAGGGCACAGGAAGTTGCCATTCCAATTAGGAGAAAGAACAAACATGTGAAGCAGCCAGAATGGCTTAGCCGAGAACTCTGCTCTGAGCTTAAACATAAAAAGGAAGCTTACAGGAAGTGGAAGCTTGGTCGGTTGACCAAGGAGGCATATAAACATATTGCTAGGGACTGCAGGGATAAAATCAGAAAAGCCAAAGGACAAATGGATTTGTGGCTAGCGAGGGATGTAAAGGATAACAGGAAGGGGTTCTACAAGTATGTTAATAACAAGAAGAGGATCAGTGATGGTGTAGGTCCTTTACTGAATGGGGCAGGCATCCTCCTAACACAGGATGAGGGAAAAGCTGAAGTGCTAAATGCTTTTTTTGCTTCAGTTTTCACAGGCAGGGTCAGTTCTCAGTCCACTACCATGGGTATGGAAGATTGGAGAGAAGAAGAGAGGCCCTTGGTGACGGAAGGTCAGGTTAGGGACTGCTTAAAGAAGCTGGATGTGCACAAGTCCATGGGGCCAGACGAACTGCATCCAAGGGTGTTAAGGGAATTGGCTGATGAGATAGCAGCACCGCTGGTCATTATCTTTCAAAACTCATCAAGAATGGGGGAGGTACCAGAGGATTGGAAAAAAGCAAATGTAGTGCCTATTTTCAAGAAAGGGAAAAAGGAGGATCCAGGGAATTACAGACCAGTCAGCCTCACCTCAATCCCTGGAAAAATTATGGAGCAGATTCTCAAAGAATCCATCCTCAAACACTTAGAGGAAAATAAAATGATCAGGAACAGTCAGCATGGATTTACCAAGGGTAAATCATGCATGACCAATCTCATCTCCTTCTATGATCAGATGACTAGTTTTCTGGAGGTAGGAAGAACCGTTGATGTGATATATCTTGATTTTAGCAAGGGTTTTGATAGTTCCCCACAGCATTCTCATTGGCAAATTAAGGAATTATGGTTTGCATAGGTGGACTATAAGGTAGATAGAAAACTGGCTAGATCAACAGTTTCAGACTGTAGGAATCAATGGTTCCATGTCTAGCTGGCAACCAGTAATGAGTGGTGTGCCTCAGGGGTCGGTCCTGGGGCCAGTTCTGTTCAACATTTTCATCAGTGATCTGGATGATGGAATAGACAGCACTCTCAGTAAGTTTGCGGATGACACCAAGCTGGAGAGAACAGTAGACATGTTTGAGGGCAAGGACAGGATTCAGGGAGACCTAGATAAATTTGAACAGTGGGCCAATAGAAATCTTATGAGGTTCAATAAGGACAAGTGTAAAATCCTGCACTTGGGATGGAAAAAACCCCATGCACAGCTACAGGCTGGGGAACATTCAGCTAAGTAGCAGCAGTGTAGAGAAGGACCTGGGGGTCATGGTGGATGGGAAGCTAGATATGAGTCAGCAGTGTGCTCTTGCTGCCAAAAAGGCCAATGGCATACTGGGCTGCATCAAAAGAAGTATTACCAGCAGATCAAGGGATGTGATCCTTCCCCTCTATTCTGCACTGGTGAGGCCACATCTAGAATACTGTGTTCAGTTTTGGGCTCCCCACTACAAAAAGGACAGGAACATGCTAGAGAGAGTTCAGAGGAGGGCAACCAAAATGATTAGAGGGCTAGAGCACAAGCCCTATGAGGAAAGACTAAAAGCATTAGGCTTATTTAGTCTGCAGAAGAGAAGATTGAGGGGGGGATTTGATAGCAACCTTCAACTACTTGAAGGGATGCTCCAGGGAAGATGGAGCGCGACAGTTCTTGGTAGTAACAGAGGACAGAACGAGGAGCAATGGTCTCAAGTTGCGGTTAGGGAGGTCGAGGCTGGATTTCAGAAAAAAACTTTTTTACTAGGCGAGTGGTGTAGCATTGGAATGAACTGCCGAGGGAGGTGGTGGAATCTCCATCTTTGGAGGTGTTTAAGGCCCGGCTGGACAAAACCCTGACTGGGATGGTTTAGTGGGAGTGGTCCAGCCTCTGGCAGGGGGTTGGACTAGATGACCTATGAGGTCCCTTCCAACCCTTTGATTCTATGATTCTATGCTTTACAATAGTAAGGGAGCTAGTTAAACAGAAATTAAAAGGAAGAGTATCAAGAGCGAAATTCCTACATGCTGTATGGAAACTTTTAAAAACACGATAATAGAGGCTAAAATTAACATATAACTTTAAAAAAAAAATATTAAGAGGACCCCCAAAAATGCCACCATGACTAAACAGAGTATAATACACTGTTGGAATGGGGGAAGTGGGAAGCATCCTTTAGAAATTGTAAATCAGATCTACTGAGGAAAATAGAAAGGATCATAAATTCTGGCAAGTCAAGAATGAAAGTATAATTAAGGAGGTAAGAGAAGAATTTGAAGAGCAACTAGCAAAAGACACAAAAACTAGCACTAGTGGCAGATTTTTAAGTGCGTAAGAGACATGAAGCCTACCAAAAAAATCAGTGGTGCCACTGGACAAGCAACCTGCTAAAGGAGCAGTCAAGGAAAATAATGTAATTTCAGAAAAACCAAATGAATTCTTTGCATCAGTGTTCACTGCAGAAGATGTGAGGGAGATTCCTAGACCTTAGCAATTATTTAGATGACAAATCTGAAGAACTGCCTGAGATTTAGGTGTCAGTAAAAAAGGTTTTGGAAAAATTTGATATCTTAAACAGTAGTAAGTTACTAGAACCATGTGGTATGAATCCGACTGTTGTGAAGGAAATTAAAGACTTACTGTAGTATGTAAATTATCACTTAAATCAATCTCTATATCAACTTTTGTCTGGAGTCAACACAATACTTTTCTTTTTTCTTTTTTTTTCTCTTTTTTTTTTTTAAATGGCTTCTGCACTTATCTTGTCAATTGTGGGCTGGTAAGCCCAACTTTAGAACAAGGCAAATAGGTTGAAACTGTACTGAAATGTAGTCTATTATCAATCTCAAAGAGGAACATGATTTGTTGGGAAAGAGTTAACATGGCTTTTTGGTGAGGCATAATTTCCCTTCATAATCTATGGCTATGTCCAAACCTAGAATGTTACATTGATTTAATTTAATTTGATCTTATTGAATTAATACAAAAATAATTAAATTGATTTAAGTTAAAGCAATTTAACATGTCCCCACTAGAAACCCAAATCAAACTAGCATGTCCATGGACAGGACTTGCTATTTTGATTTTATAGAGGGGCACTATGGAAGATGTGGCAACATGGCCCCCAGGATGGGCCATGCCACCCATCCAGTCCCTTGCCTGCCTCTCAACCGCTTACCCGGGTGGCAGGGAAAAGCACCCCTCCCAGCTCTGGGCGCTCTTGAGATTGGCAAAAGAGAAGGCACCCCCACACACACACCTGGCTGCAGCCCTGTGTGAGCGGCCAGGCACCGGGGAGGCGACCCCCATGCCCATCTCCCACCGTGAACGCTGAGCAGCAGAGAAGACAGACCCCCATGCCTGGCTCACCCAGTGCTAGCTGGGAGGCAAAGGAAAGAGACCCCCGTGCTTGGCTCCATGAGCACTGACCAGGCATCAGGGAAGGGACCCCCAATGCCCAACTCCTGGTGCGCTGGCTGGGCAATGGGGGAAGGGACCCCTGCATCCGGCTCCCCAAGCACTGGCCAGGCAGTGGGGAGAAGAGCCCCCCACTGGTTTTAACTTGAAAAGCGCAGCTAGTTCAAAGTAGAAAGTTAGTTCAAACTAAAAAAAAAAAATAGGTTAGTTTGAAGTACCCAGTAGTTCAAACTTCTTTAGTTCGAACTAGCATGATTACATATTCTATAGGTCACTTCTATAATGTGCTGCTTAAATAGCAATTCTTGGACATCATTAGTTTTCCAAATAGTGGTTCATGATGCCTCTGTAACATGTTGTTATGAGAAATGCGATCACAAAATAGGTTTGTGTGTGTTTCTGCAGAATGCTTACCATTAATTTGGATTTTACTGTGCTGTCCTGTGGGTCAAATGAAATACAGTTTATCTTTTGACAAGTTCCTATTGATTTCTTACTGTAAAAACTGAGTAAAAATCTCAGGATTTTACTCTGTGAGATTTCAATTACAATTTTGACTTTTTCCTCAGTCCAGTATTAATTGTCCACAGTAGTAACAAAATAATTATTTCAGTGTTCTTACTAGTACCTTTATGTTTGTATAGAAGAACATTCAATGACATAAATATGATGGCTGTGAGGGAGTGAGAATATACTGGGTGTAATTGAAAGGGAGGAAAACTGTGCTTCAGTGTGAATAGGCTTTGTTTCTAACCATTCATAAAACTAGATTTTTGATAATGTTGATACAGATTTTTGATAATGTTCAACATAATGTTTTTTTTTGTTTTTGTTTTTTGCTTCTTCTCCTGTCCAGAGAAACACAGAAAGTAGAATTGTGTTTATGTGTAAACAGTGTATCAGTTACCTTAATGCTTAATACTGAAAGCGTATCTTCTGTTAGGATATCATTTTAACCACTGTCACTGACAGCCCTTAAAAAAATCAAGAAATCCAGACTTCCATCCTCACTCATTTTTAATAGTTTTCTTGAAATCAAAGAGTATTCTTAGGGTCATAATCCACCCCTGTTAAGAAAAGCACTTAAGCATACATGGTGAAAGTTATCCACATGCTTAAATATTGTCCTTAATAGATATGAATTTAAACATGTACTTAATTATTTTTGCTGAAATAGGGCCAGAATAAAGTGCTATAAACATTAGTAAAGGTGGAGAATCAATCAATCAATTCATAGGGCTGGAAGGGACCTCATGAGATCATCCAGTCCAACCCCCTGGGAATTGAACCCAGGACCTTCTGCTTGTTAAGCAGAAGTGCTAGCACACTTTTGGTGCTGTATTCAAGATTGAACTAGACTCTGTATTGTGCTAGAGTTAAAGATACGAATAAATTTTTTGGTGACCTATGGCAAGAAGAAACATAATCCTTCTCACAATGAGCTACTATGGAGGCAGACTTCCTGAGTTGCTAAAGAAAATTAGAATAAGACTAAGAAAAAAAATATGTACCTGCAGATGTCTAGACTGGTTGTTTCAGGAAGTCCACTCCATATACATCTCTACTAATGTGGAAGGAACAGAGGTTTGAAATATTCCAGAGGGATATGACCTTAGATATGCCATTTAATTCACACAATGTTTTGGGTGTTTTTTTGGGGTTTTGTTTTGTTTTTGATGGTGGAGGGATAAAGATTTTTCTATCTGATGACATTCATCACTAGGTCACATGATTATAAAAAAAGTGGAAATTGCATTTACATATCTCTGCTGGGCAATATATTAAACTCTGATTTATGGAGCATGCCTTTTGGAAAAGAACAAATAGATGTAATATTTCTTCTTGTCTAAATAGAAGATTAATATTTATACTCTAGAGAAAGCTGAGAATATTGAGTTTTATGATTTAATGATGAAACAACAAAAATGCTTCCTATAGCTAGTGAAATACTTCTTTGATGCCTACTGTGTGAAACATAGACAAAATTTGCTGCCTTTTCAGTTGTACTAATGCAAATTACTAGGTGTTGCCTTTGTGGTTAAAAAAGAGTAAGTTAAGAATCTCAGAAATGTTCATATATTGCTGTTTTGCCATAATCTAAAGATTAATACTCATAGAATCATAGAATCATAGGGTTGGAAGGAACCTCATAGGTCATCTAGTCCAACCCCCTGCCAAAAAAAGCAGGACCACTCCCATTACATCATCCCAGTCAGGGTTTTGTCCAGCTGGGCCTTGAACACCTCCAGAGATGGAGATTCCACCACCTCCAGAGGCAGCTTATTCCAATATTTCACCACTCGCCTAGTAAGGAAGTTTTTCCTAATATCCAGCCTGGACCGCCCCAGCTGTAACTTGAAACCATTGCTTCTCGTTCTGCCCTCTGTTACTACCGAGAACAGTCGAGCTCCATTCTCCTTGGAGCAACCCTTCAAGTAGTTGAAGGTTGCTATCAAATCCCCCCTCAATCTTCTCTTCTTCAGGCTAAATAAGCCTAGTTCCTTCAGTCTTTCTTCATAGGGCTTGTGCTCCAGCCCTTTGATCATTTTTGTTGCCCTCCTCTGGACTCTTTCTAATTTGTCCATGTCCTTTTTGTAGTGGGGAGCCCAAAACTGAACACAGTATTCCAGATGTGGCCTCACTAGTGCAGAATAGAGGGGAATGATCACATCCCTCGATCTGCTGGCAACACTTCTTCTGATGCAGCCCAGTATGCCATTGGCCTTTCTGGCAGCAAGCGCACACTGCTGACTCATATCCAACTTCCCATCCACCATGACTCCCAGGTCCTTTTCTCCAGTGCTCCTATTTAGCTGATCCCTCCCCAGCCTGTAGCAGTACATGGGGTTTTCTCATCCCAAGTGCAGGATTTTACACTTGTCCTTGTTGAACCTCATGAGATTCCTCTTGGCCCACTGCTCCAATTTGTCTAGGTCTCCCTGAATCCTGTCCCTGCCCTCTAGGGTGTCTACCGTTCCCCCCAGTTTGGTATTATCCGCAAACTTAGTAAGTGTGCAATCTATCCCATCATCCAGATCATTAATGAAAACATTGAACAGAACTGGCCCCAGGACCGACCCCTGGGGCACACCACTTGTTACTGCTTGCCAACTTGACATGGAGCCATTGATTCCTAGACGCTGAAACCGTTGATCTAGCCAGTTTTCTATCCACCTTACAGTCCATGCATCTAACCCATACTTCCTTAATTTGCCAATGAGAATGCTGTGGGAAACTGTATCAAAAGCCTTGCTAAAGTCAAGGTATATCACATCAACGGCTCTTCCCGCATCCACAAATCCAGTCATCTCATCATAGAAGGCGATGAGGTTGGTCAGGCATGATTTACCCTTGGTGAATCCATGCTGACTGTTCCTGATTACTCTACGTTCCTCCAAGCGTTTCAGGATGGATTCTTTGAGAAGCTGCTCCATGATTTTTCCAGGGATTGAGGTGAGGCTGACAGGTCTGTAATTCCCTGGATCCTCCTTTTTGCCTTTCTTGAAGATAGGTACTATATTTGCTTCTTTCCAGTCCTCTGGCACCTCCCCTGTTCGCCACGAGTTTTCAAAAATAATGGCCAACGGTACTGCTATCTCATCAGCCAGCTCCCTCAGCACCCTCGGATGCAGTTCATCCGGCCCCATGGACTTGTGCACATCTAGTTTCTTTAAGCAGTCCCTAAGCTGACCTTCTGTCACCAAGGGCCTCTCTCCTTCTCCCCAGTCTACCGTACCTAGTGTAGTGGGCTGGGAGCTGACCCTGCTTGTGAAAACTGAAGTAAAAAAAGCATTGAGCACTTCAGCTTTTTCCTCATCCTCTGTCACGAGGATGCCTGCCCCATTCAGTAAGGGACCTACACCATCCCTGATCCTCTTCTTGTTATTGATATACTTGTAGAACCCCTTCCTGTTATCCTTCACATCCCTTGCTAGTCGCAACTCCATTTGTCCTTTGGCCTTTCTGATTTTATCCCTGCAGTCCCGAGCAATGTCTTTATATGCCTCCTTAGTCATCTGTCCTAGCTTCCTGTTCCTGTAAGCGTCCTTTTTATGCTTCAGCTCAGTGCAGAGCTCTCTGTTAAGCCACAGTGGGCGCCTTCCACATTTGCTGTGCTTTCTCCTTATTGGAATTGTATCTTCCTGTGCCCTTATTTTATATTATATTAACCTAATTTGCTAATTAAAGAAGAATGGAGCACAGTGATGCCTTTGGGGGTCACTCCAGTTTTAAAAGATTGAAAGATAAAATAACTGAAGGTTTGTAACTGTGCAGCACTTGGCAGTGAAATTATTATGGGATGAGCCCTGAAAGGTTGTTGAGGTTTATTGAAGGTCCCCAGTGTGTGGAATTTAGCACACTAACCTTACTCAGGTTATATGAACCTTTCTTCCTTCAATTGCAGGGTTAGTGGGAAAAAGTCCCATAAAATTGTTATTTTCACATTCACCAGTTGCATGTCTGAGATATGCAAATGAGATGAAGAAATTATTGCAAACTGAGAATTTGATTTGACTTCAAAATTTTTTGAATAATTGAAGCACTTGTGCAAGTGGATGAATGAATGAGTTACATGATTTCTGCAGATGGAAACCAGGATGTCTTCCTGAGAGCAAGATGTGGACTGCAAAAGAAAGCATGATAAGCATTTAAAGCAGAAAAGCATTTAAATAAATATCAGCGACAAAGTAGCTAGTCGAGTGTTCGCTGTTCATTACCCTGAATCCTGCATATTCTTTTCTAGCATTTCCAACTAAATGCTCATTAGCTTTTTTTGCTGTTGTGCATGAGTCAGGATGGCTGTAGTAAGAGAGAAGCTACATAGTCCTTGTATGAAAATCCATCTAGGAGTTACTGCTGATGGAAACAGCCATAATTCCTCCTTAGCATCTTTTGCCTGACAGTTTAAAATTGTATACATGTTTCTAAGTATGGAGCCGAATTTAAGTATGCCACATTTAGAGTTTTTTAGATTAGGTTAATCCAGCACCCAAAAATACAACTTCAGAATTCCATCTTCTAGAACCCCTTTCTCGTTCTCCAGACTGAAAAATTGTAATGAGACTTGTATCTCATCAAAACAGTTTTTCTAAAATTAAACAAGAAGCTTTTGATTTTGACTGTATTGGAATTATTTTGAAACCAGGACCTGTGGAAGTGTAACTTGGTTTAGTTTGTTTTCACTTAAGGGGATTTGCTATAGGGTAAATGGCTTTTCATTTCTAGGATACTGGTTCTCACTGAGTCAAGGTCAATAGCTGCTTTGAGTCTTTACGGTCTGATGGCTGTTCGGTTGTCTAGGTGAAATGAGCTGTTGTTCTCGGTCTGATTTGTAATGGACAGGTTTCCACAGAACAGTCTGACTTAGCATGTACTTGTCTTTGTTTGCATCATCATTAAGCCACAGATTTTGAAATGGCATGATCTCTCCTTGTAGGCATACTGTTGGACAGTGTAGAAGAGTTTCCTCATGACCTGATTTTCCGTTCTTTTTTGTGCCCTCGAGAATGTTGTTCTAGTGCCCTGAGAGTATCTTATGATATGCTAATTCCCTGTCTGGATCATGGGAGTCAGTGTTCTGCCTCTTTGTTTGCAAGGGGTTGCTCACTGAGATTTTTAATTAAATAAAAGCTTGACAAAAGGTAGAAATCCATTCTAAGTGGGTATTTGCATGTGTAAAATTCAGTCTGGAGACAGGTGTTGCCTTTTTAAACTGCTGTGAGTATAATGAGCTCTTCCTTTCTTCCTCCAATTATGTATGTGTACATGAGAGGCCAGTGGATTTCTGTACACACTACATAACTATTAGACATCCAGGAAATAGATGAAAAACATGAATGTGCAGATTTTGGTTTACTGGCTCTAGTTCCAGCAGAGAAGATCCTCCTGGTCTATGTGATATGAAGCAATTATTAAAAAGCATGTTTTGCTAACATAAGACACATTTAGTGGGTCATGCATTAACTGTTTGTATTTTACAGCAGGCTGGCCTGTTTAAATTGCCAAGACTGCCCTTGGTTACATGGCAGACTCTAAATATAATACAACAAAAATAAAGCTGAGGAAGTTTGTTTTATCAATGTTTGGCTCAAGGGTTTTTAAGTGGTATTATTCGAAATTTGTTTTTAATTAGAAAAAAAAAGAGAGGGCCATCTCAAGCTTTAGGCACTTAAACTTTGTAATAAAGATACATGAATAAAAAGATAAGATATAAACATTTTTAGTGGATTAACTCAGATATTTCATAACATGGATAATAGCCATCTCTGTTACAGTTTTAGTGGGAAAATGTAATTCTCTCTCTGATATGTCAGTAGTCATATTTTAAAATTTTGATTTTTTTTAGATAACTAAAAACTAGTTATTCACAACTTCCCCTATGTCTTTTCCATAGTAAGTATAAAGAGGATAGTGAAAAAGGAAGAGAGGTAGAATCAGTCTATGGCAGTATTTCCTAATCAGTTTGCCACAGCCCAAAGGTGTGCCATGGAATTTTTTGAAAAACTACTGCAAGAGTTCTGGATTGGCTCATGAATATTCAGGAGTTCATTTGGAGACTATATGGTAGTATGCCTCAAAATAACTAAAGGTATCAAGGTGTGCCATGGCAGAGAAGAGGTTGGTAATCATTGATCTGTGGATATGTCTACATTTGGGCACAATCTAAAGGTTACATTGATGTACTGAATTAATAAAACCAGAGGAGAGTGACATTACCACACTCCAAGCTCTAGCTTCTTGTGTCCCAATTACTAGCTGTTACTTTGAATTTAGAAGTGTTGCATTGTGGGTAGGTGTCCCACAGTGCAATGAAGCACCCACCCCTACCCCATCTCCATGTTAGTTCCCAGTTCCCACTCCTCCCTCCCTGGCTCCATGCCACTGGCTGGTTCCCCCTCCCCTGACTCTGTCTCCATACTGCTGCCTGATTCCCCTAACCCTTGCCCTGGCTTCAGCTACTGATCTGGTCCACCACCTCCATGCTCTGGCTTCATGCAGCTTGCCTGTTTCCCCAAGCTATTTGCTGTAGACATGCCCAGTATGGATCATACCAGGAATGACAGAATTGCAAGAAAAGGGAACTCTATGATAGATCCTGGAGGCCATTTAAATTGCATTACATTGCTCTCTGTACACACTGATGTTAAACCACATTAATAAAACCACATTGAACATTACACTTCCTGCGGGAGTGGATGTAGAATGTCAACTTATGGCACCAGTTAATTGGACTTTGCAGCCTTGTGAGTGTCTACACGGGCTGCAGAAGTTCATTTAGGTTGCACATTAGGAAAAAATTCCTAACTGTCAGTGTAATTAACCACTGGCATAAGTTGCCTAGGCAGGTTATGGAATCTCCCTCATTAGACGTTTTTAAGGCAGGTTAGACAAGCACCTGTCAGGGATGCACCTGTAGCCATGAGTGCAGGGGACTGGACTTAGTGAGTTCTCATTGTTCCTTCCAGTTTCTGTGCTTCTGTGACATAAGTGGCATTACATCGACCTAAACACTCAGTATAGACCAGCCCTATATTAAGTGCAATGACTGTGTTGAATATTTTTATTTATATGATTCTGCTACAGTGTAAAATGTTGTGGTTTTAATAAGAAGAGTTACATATAATCTTATTTGTTTAGTGTCAAGATTGTGCTTAATTTTCAGAGGTGATGAGTATGTGCTGCACTCATAAACTTCAACTGGACTTTTGCATGATCAGCACTTCTGAAAGACTGACCTATCTGAAATTGAAAATACTGAAAAATTCAGAAGTAGAGATAACTGAGCTGGGTATTTGCTTTTTAAATATTAAATGTTTGCTTCTTGTGAACATCGTAAAAGGAATGGATTTTCCAGTGGCTTGGTAAACTGAATTAGAGAGGACATTCCATGCATAAAGGATTGTGTGTGATAAATATGTACATCTGAGATACTATGACATAACTTCCCTCGAAATCAGAAATATGTTGCCTTTTCAATTTTCACCATAATGCAGTTGGGAAGGGAAGAGTCCATGTAGCCCTTTTAATTTTCTTTAAATTAGTAGCTTCATTCCACAGTTTTTCTCCAAATGTTTAGGATTTAAATAATGACTTTTGCAATGAAAGGACATAAGAAATATAAATAAATTAATCCTCATGCCAAACCTAGAAGATACCTAATTAAGTTATTGTCAATTGTCTTTTACAGATGATAAACTGAGGCAGAGAGGATGATTGACTTGCCATTGGCAATAGAAAGAATCTCTGTCAGAGCCAAAATCAGAA
Organism: Podocnemis expansa; assembly: GCA_007922195.1. Lineage (NCBI taxonomy): Eukaryota > Metazoa > Chordata > Testudines > Podocnemididae > Podocnemis > Podocnemis expansa. The sequence continues at coordinate 23,112,992 of ML681966.1, forward strand.
CTCTAGTACATTTTGATCTGATTTCTTTGATCAGGCCACTAAGAACACCATATTTTAACATGTACAACTTCACAAATTTGTGTTTTAACTACTCTAGATGGATAATGTAGATTGTGTGTTTCTAATTCTAACCAGTTAAAGAAATACTAACTCAGGTGTTTCTAACAAATATCTGTGAGCTTATTTATTCCATTATTTAAACTTTTTAATTGTGAAAACTTTTAAAAAGTCAGAATTAAAAATTGTAAGTTCCAAAAATTCTCTCTTCCTAAAAGAGTCATACAGAGTGTTGAAAGGTGATTTTTTGTTTGTTTGTTTTGTTCTTTTTCCATACATGTTGCATTTCTCTAACCAGTTATACTGCAATTATGAGATACTCCAATCTTATTGAATTCTGGTATCTTTGCTTTTTGTGTGGTATGCTTTTGCAAAACAAGCATCAGAGCACAGCATATGATTCCTGCCTAAATTCTAACCTACCTCTATTCAATTTACTGTTTCATTTAGAATACTAAATGCACTTTAAAACAAGGAAGGAGTCCTCTGGCACTTAAGGACTAACCTCTGTATTTATTGCATGAGCTTTCATGGGAGATAATCCTACTTCATCAGATGCTTTGAAGATGGGGGCATTTACAGAATGGGAGCAAAATAAATGCAGGGGAGTGTAAGTCATATGATCAGGTCATACTGGAACAGCAATTCGAAGCATTTGTTAAGATTCAAACACTGGGAAACAACACATAGAGGAAGGTAAGGTCATATCATCTGTTGTAATGGGAGAAGAATCCATAGTCACAATTTAATCCTGCTTTCACACAATCTAATCTGCATATCAGTTCCAAATCTGCAGTTTCTCTTTGAAGTCTTGATGTGTTATTCTTTTTCTTGAGCACAGCTGTTAACAAATAATCAACAGAGTAATTAGGTGGATTGAAGTGTTCAGCTACTGGTTTCTGAATGTTGTGATTTCCTATGTCAGTTTTGTGCCCATTTATTCTTTTGTGCAGAGATTGTCCTGTTTGGCTAACGTATAAGATGTGAGGGCATTTCTGGTGCATGATGGCATAAATCACCTTGGTGGATAAGCAGGTGAATGAGTCCTGGATGGAGTAGCTGGTTTGATTAGGTCCTATGATGGTGTCTTTTGTGCAGATATGTGGGTAAATTTGGCAACATGAGTTGTACTTATAGGTGCCTGCTTTAATTTTTCTGTTGTTAGGTCTGTAGTTGCTGATGGCTTTCTGTTTAAGGTTAGGGGTCTGTCTGTAGGTAAGGAGAACTCCATCTCCCAAAGCTTGAGAGAGTGAGGGATCATCTTTTGGAATAGGCTGCAGGTCCTTAGTGATGGGTTGTAGAGATCTGACTTGGGGGTTGTAGGTGATGACTAATGGCATTCTGTTATTTTCTTTCTTGGGCTTCTCCTGTAGTAGTTGACTTTGGGGTACCTGCCTGGCTCTGTTTGTATGCCAAATGCACTTTAGTTCCTGTTCTCTACTGTTGTGTAGTGTTGTTGTACTTTATAATATCTGCCATGTTCTATCACATAGGTTGATAGGTGTAGTGATTTGTCTATGTACTCTGTAAAGTATTTGGTCTCTTTTGTATTCAAAAAAGTTATATTCAAGTAAAAATATGCTACATACTATTATTGTTAAGTGTTCTATAAAAAGTTAAAGGAAATGTTTCACTTACTGCTGTAATGCAGTAGAAATTTATTTAGTTCTGTTTTTTAAAGAAAATAATTTAAAGTCTTATTGTGCCCAGGAGATCATGACTAATACAGAAAGAAACAGCATTCCCACCTTCATTTGTACTGCCAGAATGATCAGTAAACCATGTATCCAGTAACTAAAAGAAGAAAAGCATAAGCAAAATTAATAGTTTGGTCACAGAGGAGCTACAAAAAATTCCCTCCTTTTATTTTCTGAACACAGAAATGTATCAGATGTGCAAATAAATATTTTATTGACAGTATGACTGGGTCAAATTTAAGTGAGAAGCATCATGTTTTATTGGGGATCCTTGGTCAGGGTGGATTGATTCAAATCAAAGCAAATTCAATGAACTATTTTAATCATGATTTAAATCAGCAAGCAGGAAACTGATTTAAATAATTGATTTTAATCTTGCTTTGCATTTATACTTTTAAAATTATATTCTTAAAGAAAGTTACCAACCAATCAGAATCAACCTATTAAAACATGTTGATTTGCAACTAAATATAGCTTTTAAACCAAATTTGTTTTTGCTCTTGCAAACCAAGTGGATATGCTCTATGTATATACACTCATTTGTGTAATTATATATCTTAGCAAACATTTATTCAGATTCTTAAAATTTACATTTTTATTAGGTTAGAAGTTGGCGAATGATACATTTCTTATTTAATAGGTGATCTTTTTATGTTCATATTTAGTTGAATTCTATATGGAAGGAAATTGGAATTCAGTTAAAATGTACAAACCAGGTTGCTTGGTTTTATTTATTTATTTTTTTTTTAGTTAAATAAAGCCACTTTTATGTTTTTGTAAATGCAATTGATTTTTTCCCCCCTGGCACCATGTCCTTCATAATAGCAGAACTTGTAATCTTTAGAAATTCTGCATTCATTTTTATTCTTGGATGAGAAGGGAGCAAGTTTTCCTATTTTTTTTTCAGGTCCCAATCAGTTTCTTAATGTTGGAATTTTATGTTGAGCAGAATAGTTCCAAAAGGTTTTACAAAGAAATTGATGTACAAAGGACCTTTCCACCCTCAGGTTCATTCTGCTACCCATATCGGTCACCAGGAGAAATGGTTCATGTAACAGAATCACTAGCAGCAATTTGATAAATCAAATAACATTTATTGGGGAACAGCAGGAAAATAGCTCAGAGCAGGGAATGAAACGAAGACCCAAATGATAGCTATGTGAAACAGCAAATAAATCAGTACATTGCCATAAATGCCTTCAGTACAGGTAAGAACCACAAGCATAGGAAAAGATCAGGATCAATGCACCAGTACAACAGGACAACAGAGGGACAGGGACAGGAATGCAGGATGATGGCTGAAGATTAGAAACTAGGGGAACATGGGTAAATCCTCTTCGTCACAGTTTAATCTTAGTCCAATGTCATCTTCTGTGAAGAGTGGGCATGACTGTCACCAAGACGGACAGTTCCAACTACTGCCTCACACAGTCCTTACGTAGAATCCAGATTCTAGTCAGATTACAGGTCACATGACCTAGACGTTTTCCCACCTCTGTCAAAAAGTGCACCAAAGTCCATAAAGAAAAGGTTTATAATACAGATTTCTTGAAACAACCTAGGGAATAAAATGCCTTCAAATGGCAATAAATTACCTAACATTAATTTTAAATGAATGAGTCATAGAACTAAATGGGTTAAGTAAATGGAAATGAAGAAAATATTCTCTGCATCTTCAGAAGAAGCTATTGCTGTCAAAAGCCAATTTCACACATCAGCATTTCAGGGCTTAGCTAGTGGTTTTCATTCATTCAGTGTTTGGACTTTCTTTAAAACTTGTTTAAAGCAACGAATGGGCTGCTTTTTTAAAATTTAATTTACATTATTTTAATGCTTTATAGTAAATTAAAGGCTTACTGTAGGTTGTGATAATTTCATATTTAATTTTGAATAAGTATATTTTATAATAAAAATGTATGTAATTTAAATTAGAAATATAATTTAATTTTAAAATATTCTGATTATTTTTACTTATTTGTTTTTTAAAAAATAGTGATTTTGATCCATCCTGAATATGATCAAAACAGCATGATTACTTTATCATATTATGAGACACTATTCATAGGTTTTTCTGAGTACTAAAATTTACCCTTTCCCTCACCTTTCTGGAAACTTTCCTGTCTCTTTTCAGGTTTCCTGTCTCTTCCCTTGAGTATTTTAGATTAAGTAGGAAAAGTTTTCTTTCAGGTGTTTGTTTTTCTGGGCATGTTTTCTGAGACTGTTCTGAGTAATTTCAGTATTTTTTTTAATTGACTTACACTGAGATTTTACCCATGTTGTGTGCAAGTACTGTAAATAATTCCATTACAGCAAATGTCTGCAAATAGTATGCGAGCCGGGTGTTTTGTGTGTAGACTTAACAAAATACTATGTTGTGATTTTTCTTTAACATGTTTACAAAATATTTATACCCATGTGTCTGACCTCAGCAACAAATCTGTTAAAATCAATTTATCAATTGCCTTCCATAACCTTATTTTCTTAAATTAAGCTGTTTCTAAACAAAGGTAGACTAGCTATAAAGAAACAAAGCTACACTTTACAAATCTCCTGTTTCAGAGCTTTGTCTTAGACTCCCCAAACACATTTTATTTCCCTCTTATGTATTCCCAAATACATCACCATATTTTATTCATTCAGCTCCATTTGTGTTCTAACTTACCAGAAAATGAACATGTCTCAAAGACTACTATAATGATACATTGGGGACTAAAGTGATCTGTTTTGGTTCAAATGTAGTACTCGCTTAGCAGTTAAATAACTTTGTGCATCCATTTTTTTGATCCAGTCTGCCATATTCATTATAACCTTGAAAGTCCTGTGGTACCTTAAAGACTAACACATTTCTTCTGGCATAAGCTTTTGTGGGCTACCACCCACTTCATCAGATGCATGAAATGGGAACTACAGTTAGGAAGTATATATATATAGTTGCAAGGATGAGAAACATTACAATGGAGAGGGCAAGTCCTAGCAAAATCAATTCAGTTAGGATAGATGAGGCCCATTCACAACAGTTGCTTAGAAGGTGAGAATGTGTGAACAGAGACAATTACTTTTTGTAATGAGATGACCATTCCAAGTCCATATTCAGAACCAATCTCATTGTAACATGTTCCAGATGAGTTCCAGCTCTGCAGCTTCATGCTGAAGTCTGTTTTTGAAGTTCTGTTGTTGAAGTATGGCAACTTTCAAGTTTGCTAAAGTGTGTCCAGGGAGATTGAAGTGCTCTCCTCCCAGGTTTATGTATATTACCATTTTTTACAGCTGATTTGTATCCATTTGTTTTTTTTACATGCAGGCAAACTAGTTTGAACAATGTGTATGGCAGAGGGGCATTGCTGGAATGGATATCTCATTACAAAAAGTAATTGTCCAAATTCACACATTCTCACCTTCTAATCAACTGTTGTGAATGGCCTCACCTACCCTAACTGAATTGACTTTGCTGGCACTTGCTCTCCTCCTTGTAATATTTCTCATCATTGCTAAGTGTGTATTTACCTCATACCTGTAGTTTCCATTTCGTGAGTGATAAATTTGGCTAGAGCCCACAAAAGCTTATGCCCAAAGAAGTTTGCTAGTCTTTAAGGTGCCACAGGATTTTTGTTGCTTTTGCTACATACAGACTAACACAGCTACACCTCAGAACTTATTATAACCTTATCTCTGAAACTTATTTCATGCTATCTGCTTCTCTTCTGATTCGGTGATACTTGTCAGTCATTTTAATTGAAATGTCATGCTGACCTTTTATTTGGAAGAGTTTAAACTTCTAACAGTCCTTTGAAAGTTCTTTTCTCTGATTCAAATTAGAATCCTTAAATTACCATGGTGTGGAAATTGCATGCCAATTAACCTTATGAAACTGAATGCTAATTAACTTTACAAACAATACATCTTTTACAGAGATTGTTCAGCTGAGTTTGCCAGATGATCAGAAAATAAGTGTCACTGCAGCAACCGTAGGACAAAGTGCTGTCCTAAGTTGTGCTATTCAAGGAGCTCTGAGACCTCCTATCATCTGGAAGAGGAACAATGTAATTCTAAATAACTTAGATTTGGAAGACATCAATGTAAGTAATGCAGGGCACCAAAATGATTTAATGGCCTCATTATACAATCCTTGCCATGAAAAATTAGTACTGTTATTTTACAAGCCGATAACCGGCTCTGATGTGATATTAGTCAAAAGCATTTGAACCAGGTGTTTGCCACAAAAAAGAGGTAGTGGAAGAATTAATATGCTTGTTTTTATTCATGGCCCTTTGCCTTATTTTGTGTCATGCTGCTCTTGGTTATATTAAATTCTTTATATTTCTTTACAGTCTAACCCAAATAAAAATTGACTTGTTTTTAGATTTGTTGCTTTGAAATTTTTGCACATTGTTACAACATGATTCTAGCAACATTTGGATAATCAAGTTTGTAATATATATGCAATTAAGATAAAATGTCTGACTACTGACAGTGATGTTCTCTTGATTCATCGCATCTGTGCTGATGAATGTAGCTCTATAAAAGATTTAGAATTTCACATGATATATATTGATATATAAGAAAATACTTTAAATGTAGCTTTTTATATACCGTATATTGTATTTTTAATTTAATTATTAGTCTTTTAGTACCAATGTTCACCAGTTTGTCCATAGTCAGTTATTCATCAGCAACTGCCTTTTATGATAACCAGTAGTGACTGCACTGTATTCCCATTGAATTCAATGATAAAATTCCCACTGTATAGAGCTCAGTTGTAAGAGTCACACATACAGAAGACAGGATGTATAGGGTAACTGTTTCAGAGAATTAATATAGCAATGTAAGAATACTGAGACTAAAATGTAATCTAGATCATACGAAATATAACAAGAAGACCATGCCCATGAAAATTAATCATGGTATAAACAAATCATAATAAAAAGAGCAACTGCTGACTTCCTTGTTTAAAAAATAGAAACTGTTTTCCATAAGGGACTTACAGTGAATTGGGGTTTTTATTAGGAATTTGATAGTGTATATTGTATATCTTAATGTGATCATGCATATTACTTAAGTATTTGGTAACATTTTTAATTATAACTCACTTTCAGTAGAATTACGATGTTGCCACACACAATAAACACTTCTAGATGAAACCTGCCATCCGAATTTGCAGCTAAAGTAATAGTGCTGGTTTATTTGTCTTGTTTGTTTAATTTATTGCTTTGGTCTGGCCAAAAAATATTACCAAAAATAGAAACTTACAGCTGTTAGGTTTTATGTCTTTTGTTTTAAGAAAAACTCTATATTAGTGTTTTTCATAGATTTGTATTGTTAAAAAAGCAATATTGATCTCATCATAAAAACCCCAACCAAAGAAAAAATATTTACTTTGTTTAATAAATGAAACTTACAGAAAGGCAACATGAGGAAGAAAAGTGCTCCTTGGAAACTTATTAGAATTTGATTTGAGTTTATTTTCTTTTTGACATATGATATTGATCATTTGTGTTAACAGTTATGAGGCTTTAATGTTTGAATCTCAACCTCTACTCTCATTAAATAATTATTGTCTCACAGCTCCCCTATAACTTCTCGCAACTATGAAAAATTAAAGGGATAAAAATTGAAAAAAAAACCCTCAATACCCATAACAGAGCATAATTGTTAAAATTTAAACAGATAAGAATCAAATAAATGCTTTGGAGTAAAGGTTGATAATGTCCATCAGAATAGTATTAAAATATTCAAATTCAGCCAAGTCTAGTAATATAGCACTGAGTTTACATAGCATTTTATACACAAATGAGAAAATACTTGCCCCATAAAACTTGCAATATGATTGAGTCATGGCACAGCATTACATTACAAATACCCATAGGTCACTAAAATAAACAAGGAGTCCTGTGGCACTTAAAGACTAATAAATTTATTTATTGCATGAGCTTTTGTAGGAGAAAATCCTACTTTGTCAGATGCTTTAAGGATGAGAAACTTACAGAATGGGAGGAAAATAAAAGCAGGGGAGTATAAGTCATGGGATTAGGTCATACTGTAAGAGCAAATCATTTTCTCCCATGAAAGCCCAAAGCGCAGGGCCCTGGGCGGCTGGCCCTCTCGCCCCCCCCAAGGATGGCCCTGACATGAGAACTCAAAGTGAATGAGAGTCTGGAAAGAACTAAATAGATGGAGAATATCAAATGAACCGGATCTAGAGGGGCATGGGATAATCAAAGAAGTGTCAGAATAAAGACAAAAGATACACTGAAGTGATGAAAAATAGATCAACATGGAACAACAATGATTTAAGGAACAGCAGTTCAACATTAGAAGCCAAAAGCAGCTGCCCAGTTCAGAGCTGCCGGTCTGCCCACCCCCTCTTCCCCACCCCTTCCCTGCTGCTCCGGCACATAACCAGAAGCAGCATGCATGGCGGGGGGACGGGGTGCATTGGCAGTGCTGGCCTGGGCCGCCATTTTGGCAGGCTTGCCTGGTCCCTGGCATGAGATGGCTAGCATAGGCACCTGACCCTACCCTGAGCTTGCTGGCTCCACCCCCCATGCCTGGGGGGGCGGGGCCCTGCAGAGGGTGATGGCGCTGCATACAGTCATTATTTAATATCCATTTGGGTAAATGGTTAAAATAAAATCTTGGGAAAAGGAAGAATAGTAGTTGGATAGCTCCACAGAGTACAGTTGCATTTGAAATCTCACAACTGAAAATGAATTTACCAATTAAAGATACATGGATCTTAAAATAAACACATAGAAAGAGAGAACTGTGTTACAGTTTGTCACACTTTAGCTACCAAATCATTTGTTGCTCCTACTGGGGCAATTTTAACATTCAGAGCACTAGTATTATTTCAAATATCTCCAAAGGTGGTGTGTTTTGTGTTCATTCACCTGTAATAGTGTTCTAAACTGTGCCATGTATTTGCTTAGCACAGAGAATCAGTTCTAATTTGCAGTAATACAACAGCAGCGTAGTCTAATGTCATTAGTGACACACTTTGTGAAATGACATGACTGTAACAGATGACTTGGAAGAGTGGCTAAATCCGGCCTGCCAACAAAACATCTCAGATCAGCTTCAGTGGATGCTAGCTCATGTGTGTGAGAGACTAATCCTGAATGGCCTAAGAAGCATGGTTGTAAGCATTAAGAGAACTTATACATCATGGCAATTGTACATGAAATGCATACCAGATGTAGAAATCATTTTCTTCCTCCTATAAACAGAAATTTAGGGTGAAATGCCAAACCTAATGAAGTCATTGGGAGTTCTTCCAATAATTTTGGCGTTCTCAGAATTTCATCCCATATAACTAAACCACCCAGTTTTGTGCCATAATACATAAATGGAACAGTGGAGGGCAGGGACAGGATTCAGAGAGACCTTGACAAATTGGAGCAGTGGGCCAACAGAGATCTCGTGAGCTTCAAGAAGGACAAGTGCAAAGTCCTGTACTTGGGACAGAAAAAAACCCTGCACTGCTAGAGGCTGGGGAGCGATCAGCTAAGTAGCACCACTGTAGAAAAGGACCTGGGGGTCATGGTGGGTGGGAAGCTGGATATGAGTCAGCAGTGTGTTCTTGTTGCCAAAAAGGCCAATGGCATACTGGGCTGCATCAGAAGTATAAGCAGCAGTTTGAAAGATGTGATCATTCCCCTCTGTTCGGCACTGGTGAGGCTGCATCTGGAATACTGTGTCCAGTTTTGGGCTCCCCACTACAAAAAGGATGGGGACAAATTAGAAAGAGTCCAGCGTAGGGCAAAAAAAATGATCAGTGGGCTGGAGCACAAGACCTATGAAGAGAGACTGAAGGAACTAGGCTTATTTAGCTTGTAGAAGAGAAGACTGAGGGGGGATTTGATAGCAATCTTCAACTACGTGAAGGGATGCTCCAAGGAGGACAGAGCTGAGCTGTTCTCGGTAGTAACAGAGGACAGAACAAGGAGCAATGGTTTCAAGTTGCAGCTGGGGGGCGGGGGGTTGAGGCTGGATATTAGGAAGAACTTTCTTACTAGGTAGTGGTGAAACACTGGAATAGCCTACCTAGGGAGGTGGTGGAATCTTTGTCTTTGGTGATATTTAAGGCCCGGCTGGACAAAACCCTGGCTGGGAAAATTTAGTGGGAGTGGTCCTGCTTTTTTGGCAGGGGGTTGGACTATATGACCTTATGAGGTCCCTTCCAACTCTATGATTCTATGAAATAGTTCAAGGCCTCCTTATGTCCAGTCCTGAAAGGTTAATCTGGATACCAAATTGCTATTTTGTTGATAGATAAATTAGCGCCATTTATGAAAGTGTAGAGGATACATACATGGGTCAGCCAATGGTGAAAGATATTACTATGTGATCAGATATCATTTGTGTTGTTTTCTTTAAACTTTGAGGACATAAAGCTGTAGAAAAAGAAATAGTGCTTGTCTGTCAGGAGATGAGAATTTTTATAAAATATTTTTTATTAATTACTATTGTATTGTACCAGAATGCAGTTTAAACAGATAAATCTGAATTCATGGTAACAGCGAAGTAGCAATTCTAGGAGTGCTTTGCTATTTCAGAGCTCTCCTTATGGTTCATGTAATTACTATTCGTGTAAATAATCCACTGTGCTTGTAATATTTTTCCCATTTAAGTTAATGGGACTTGTGGATAATCAACAACTGTTTGACTGTGACTTAAAAAAAATATAATGATGTGCAGACTTTATATGACAAATAATAGAATACATTTATGTCATGACCCATTATAGACTGATATGTCTGGGCATTTTATCAAGGTGAATAAACATTTGGAGCATATTAGCAAACTATAGGGTAATAACATTAAGTTAAGGTTTGTGTTTTTTATCTTTCTGTCATATTTCTTGTTTTCTTTGACTATGAATTATTTTTCTATAGTGTGATAGGATAGATCTCCAATCTGTCATCCCACTATCAAAAGCAGTTCATAGTCAAGGAAAGTAAGAAATATTATGGTAAAATAGTAAAGACATTTTAAATTAAAGCATAACATATATTGTTTTTATATTTCATTTTAATTGGCTTTGCTTATTTTTTACTCTATTTTTATCCTTCCCAATTTTCTTTTATTCATTCATTTGACCTTTTCATTGAGTGTTCTCCTGCTGCGCTCCATCCTTGTATCTGTTTCCCTTCTCCCTACCAGAAATAGCATTTTTCTTTCCTTACAGCACATCTGGCCACTCTTCAAATATTGTATTTATACTACAACCAGGCAAATAACTGGTCCCCTACAAAAGTTTAAATTTTGCTGAAACAGGTCAGTAGGTTGGTCACAGTTCGAAGTTCTCAGTTCAACTTTTAAGCATTGCAGCTATTTCTGAAGTACCTGGATGGAAAGAGAAATGCCGTTCCTTTTTAGAAATGTGAATTTGGTGGTCTATTTTGAAAGGCAAAACCAGTTTCTCATTCCTCAACAACTTTTGGGGCAACTTTTGCTGCTTTGTCCTTCACTGTGGGGGAAAGAACTGTTCATGGATTCCACTATAATTTACACGTAGAAGTATCAGCTGCCTGAGAGAGACACTTATTCTACCCATAGTGCAAAGGAATATTCCTTTTTGCCCTCATATTCTTTCTCCAAAGTCCAGTAGTGTATCAATGAGAAGTTAATAGCCCAGAGACGAAGCTGCCTTTAATAATGTAATATTGTATTTCACTAAATGTTCCAAGAACAACCTCTGTGAAGGAAGTCTAAAAGTGACAGCAGCTGATCCAAGAAGTGCTGTAAAAGTACACAGCCTCCACAGAAAGAACGCCTGAGAGATATCCTAGAATCCATGGTTTGTGGGAGTAGGGACCCCTTTATTAGAATTGCAAGGGAAAAATCTGCCCTCACTCCACTCCACTGAATGGTTTGGAGAAAGTTCTTAGGAGGATGTAGTGAAGTAGTCCTTGACCATCACCTCTTCTGCAAAATGAGGTGATTGGGCCCTTGTTGTATCATATTGTATGGATGATTGGAGGGTGCAATTTTAGATATTTGTGGCTGATGGAAATGTTCCCAGATATAGTTATCCTTTGTGCCCAGCAGAATTTTGTATTCTGCATTTGTTCTATATTCAGATTAAAATTTCTCTCTGGCTAGATAAAAATATAGTATTGTTTCATAGTGAACTGGTTTCTGGGTAGCTAATTTTAAAAATATATTCTATTATATTTCCTTTCATAAACAATGGTCAGTCAACTAGCAATACCATTAGTTTCCACAAATTCCACTTGTACACAGTCTTCAGTAAGTGTTCTCCACAGGCTGTATGAAATTCATTTTAACAAACTAGTTGTCACTTTTCCTCATGCATTATTTTACTGAGACACTCAAACTTGTCTCTTCCCTAGCTCTTATGCTTTTTTATTGATTATATTTTTGAAATAGTCATGCTTAATTATTAATAATTCACCAAAGTTGTCACATTTTTATCTTACCTGTGCTGAGTTGTCCTGTATCTCTGTCATTATTTCTTCCAAGTCTTGAGCATTATTTGATTTTTTTTCTCTTTCTTCGTTGGATGAAATACCAGTTCTTGGCTTGTCTGGATCTTTAGAATTAAACATTGAAACAGTTTCCTATTATCTAATAATAAATGTGCTTTGGAGGTTTTGGTTTTGGCTGGGGGGTTATTTTTTATTTTGATTTTGTTTTGTTTTTGTTTTGCCCTTACTGTTCATAAAAGATGATCATATTTTTCTTTATTTATGCCAAGTTCCAAAGAGGCAGCTATGTTAGTCTAGTTAAGTAAAAGAAGCAAAGGAATCCTATGGCACTTCAAGACAAACAGATTTAATTATCACATGATCTTTTGTGGGAGAAAATTACCATTTCCTCAAGAGCTTTGAAGATGGGGGAACTTACAGAATGGAATAAAAATAAATGCAAGGGAGTGTATGATGTGAGATCAGGTCATACAGTAACAGCAAGTCAGAGCAATTGTTCAGATTCAAAACACTGGGAAACACCATATAGAGGAGAGTGAAGTCAAATCACCTGTTGTAATGGGAAGAAAGAAGCCATAGTCACAATTTAATCCTGATTTCACACAGTCTAATCTGCATATCAATTCTAATTCAGCTGTTTCTCTTTGAAGTCTTGATGTCCCATTGACTTCATTGAGCACAGTTGTTAACAAGTTGCCCATAGAGTGATTAGAAAGTTAGACGTGCTCAGCAACTGGTTTCTGCATGTTGTGATTTCTGCTGTTAGTTTTGTGCCCATTTATTCTTTTGCGCAGGGATTATCCTGTTTGTAGAATGTATAAAGCAGAGGGGCATTTCTGGCACATGATTGCAGAAGTCACATTAGTGGATGAGCTTGTGAATGAGCCCTTGATGGAGTAGCTGGCTTGATTAGGTCCTATGGTAGTGTCATCTTGTGTGCAGATATGTGGGCAAAGTTGGCAACTTGGGTTGTGGCAGGGATATGTGCCTGCCTTAATTTTTCTGTTGTTAGGTCTGTAGTTGCTGGTTACTATCTGTTTAAGGTTAAGAGTCTGTCCGTAGGTGAGAGGAGTTCTGTCTCCCGTAGAAGTCTGACTTAGGGGTTGTATGTGGTGATCAGTGGTGTTCTATTTGTTTTCTTTCTGGGGCCTCTCTCAGTAGTTGATTTAGGGGTACCTATCTGGCTCTGTCAATCTGTTTTCTTCCTTCTGCCGGTGGGTATTGTAGTTTTCAGAACGCTTGATGGAGATCCTGAAGAGGTCTGTGCCTGTCTGAGTGATCAGAGCAAATGCGGTTTTATCTAAGGGCTTGGCTGTAGGCAACAGATCATGTGATGTGTTTTGAATGGAAGCTCGAGGGATGTAGGTAGCTATAGCAATCAGTAGGTTTTTGGTGTAGGGTAGTGTTGATGTGTCCATTCCTAATTTGTACTGTAGTGTCCAGAAAGTGGATCTCCTGTGACTGAATTTTATGGCTTTGTGCTCACCCACAATCACTTCAGATTTGAGGATAATTTATACCTCCAAGTCAGCAACACTACTATAGGCATCTGCATGGCCCCACAATATGCCAACATTTTTATTGGTGACTTAGAACAACACTTCCTCGAGTCTCATCCCAAAACACCTCTCCTCTATTTATGTTACATTGATGACATCGTCATCATCTGGACCCATGGCAGGGATGCTTTTGAAGATTTCCACAGAGATTTCAACAATTTCCACTTGACAATCAAACTGAGCCTGGAACACTCCACACAGGAGGTGCACTTTCTGGACAATACAGTACAAATTAGGGATGGACACAATACAACCACCCTATACCGAAAGCCTACTGATCGGTATAGTTACCTACATCCCTTGAGCTTCCACCCAAAACACACCACATGATCCATTGTCTACAGCCAAGCCCTAAGATAAAACCTCATTTGCTCTGATCCCTCAGACAGACACAGACCTCTTCAGGATCTGTATCAAGCATTCTTAAAACTACAATACCCACCTTTGGAAGTAAGAAAACAGATTGACAGAGCCAGACAGGTACCCCAAAGTCAACTACTGATAGATAGGCCCAAGAAAGAAAACAACAGAACAGCACTAACAAATTCATTTATCACATGCGTTTTGTGGGAGAAAATCCCACCACCTCTTTGGAACTTGTTTTATTTATGTGAAAATTGTTTTGTTTTTACAGTATTATCCCAGTATTTACCAGTCCTTTTCCACAATCACTTTCTCCATTTCTTTTTTTACCCTTATCCACAATGAGCTATGTTTGAAGAAATAGAGGTATTAGTTATATGAACCATTGATGTTCACGGAGTCCAGTAGGATTGGGCTCCTTTTTTTTGTACCACCTAATTTGCTTTCAGATGTTTGAACTTTGAGGACTTCGTACATTTATATTTGTACTGTATTTTAATGGTTTTTATTATGTTGTTTAGTGCTATAGGATAAGTACCAGGGGTCTAGGTACTCTGCTGCTGATAGCTCTACTAAGCAGGGGAGATAAAGGGGAAAGGAATCACTGAAGTGCTAGTTACAGTTTCCCAACTATTTTGATGGCTAGGTAGTTACATCAGCCATGTCTCCACTAGGGGTCTGCCTTGCAAGAATAATTCCCTGCTTGGGAGACTTGGACTTCCCCATTCTTTGCGCCACAGTGTTATTTAAAAAACTGTATGCCTGAACCTATGCTTGTTAACATCATTGGGAATCTCAATGGTAAAAAAAAACCTCAACTTGAGGGGCCAAACTGATGAATATATAGATTAATGCAGACAAACAGGGATGGATTTAAGTGGCAGTCCTCAACTCTATTAATTTAACACTAGAGTACCATCTACCTTGCCTCTCCCAGCTCTCCTGTACCAGACATTTAAGGGGATTAAGAGACGAGAAAGACATTAAAAAGTTATTTTTAAAATGCATGAGGAACAAAAAGAATTCTAACAATTATGTAAGGCCCTCCTTAGATGAAAATGATAGCATTGTCAATAACTATGCAGAAGAGGTAATAGTGTTCATTAAGTATTTGTCAGATGTTTGGGGATAAAAATATATTATATAGACTCATCATATTGTGCTGGTAACTCTTAATTCCACGAGTCTCTCTGGAGGATGTTCAGCTGAAGCTGTTAAAGGTAGACACTTTGAAATCAGTGAGTTATGATAACTTACATCCAATAGTTTAAGAAGAGCTGTCTGAGGAGCTCACTGGACCATTAATATTGACTTTCAGTAACTCTTGGAACACAGGGAAGTTCCTGAAGACTAGAAAAAAGCTAATTGGAAGAAAGCTAATGTTATGCCAGTTTTTAAAAAGGATAAATCAGATGACTTGAGTAATTACAGGCCTGTCAGCCTGACATTGATCCTGGGCAAGATAATAGAGCAACTAGTACAGGACTTAATTAATCAAGAATTAAAATGTAATGTATTTACTACAAATCAAAGGGACTTTATTGGAAATAGATCCTGTCAAACTAACTTGATATCTTTCTTATGTTGGGATTATAAATTTGGTATCTAAAAGTAAGAGTGTTGATGTCATATACTTAGATCTCTGTAAGGCATTTGACTTGGTATCACACGATGCTTTGATTAAAAATCTAAAATAATGTGGAAAAAAATACATTGATTAAAAACTGGCTAACTAATAGGTTTCAGAATGGGATTATAAATGGGGATTCATCATCACAGTGTTTCTAGTGGAGCCCTTCGGTGATCAGTTCCTGATCCCATAATATTTAACATTTTTATTAATAAAGAAAACAAAATTATCACTGATGAAGTTTGCAGATGAACCAAAACCTGAGCGTGAAGAGGAAATGTTACTGATTCCAAGTGATCTAGATTGGTTAGTAAACTGGAATAAAACAAACACTATGTGTTTTAATACAGATAAATGTAAATGTACATATTTAAGAGCAAATACTTCTGGGATGGATGATTCTATGCTGGGAAACAGAGACTTGGAAAAAGATTCAGGGGTCATGGTGAATAATCAACTGAATGTGAGCTTCCTGTGAGACACTGTAGTCAAGAGGGCTAATGCAATCATTGGATGACTAAACAGGGGAATCTTGAGTAGGAAGAGAGAGATTATTTTATTTCTGTATTTGGTGCTAGTATGGTTGCTGTTGAAATAATGTCCCAATTCTGGTATTCAAAATTCAATAGGGAAACTGAGAGTTTGGAGATGATTCAGAAAAAAGGTATGCGACTGATTAGAGGATTAAATAATCTGCTTTGTATTGATAGACTCAAAGCGCAATCAAGTACTTACAAAGGCAACAAATGTTTACTACTGGGCCCTTCAGTCTGGCACAGGAAGTTATAACACATTCCCAGGGATGGATGCTGAAGCTAAACAAATTCAGACTGAAAATAAGGCATAGTTTTTTTTTAAAGATGAGAGTAATTAACCTTTGGAACATGGTGGATTCTCTACCTCTGGCACTTTTTAAGTCTAGATTGGGTTATACTCTAGGAATTATTTTGAGGAAGTTTTATTGCCTTTGTATTACAGGATGTCAGGCCAGATGACCACTGTCTCCTCTGGCCTTGGAATCTGTGAAGCGTATGAGATAAAGGGCTCCCCTTGTGTAACAAATAGCAAAGAGTAGGCTCCGCTCAGCCTACCCAAAGGCTTCTGCTTGCTTTTGTGAAACATCTTCCCTCTCCCATTCACAAGAGAGACCTCAGTGAGAAAAGTTGTCTGGTCTCCCATAGTGCAAGGATCACAATGAAATTTGAGGTGTTCTTTGCTTCTGGAAGCTGCCTTTTTAGCCCTTTATCTGCACTGACCTCTAGCCTCAAGTTGTGACAAGTTATATATCCTAAAAATTCCTAATATTGATTTTTAGGTCATCCTCTTTGACCTAGCTATGTCTCCATGATGCTGAGAGAAAAGTGAAAAATCTGACAATACTTCTGTCAATTTGTCCCTGATACAAAAATTTCTTCCTAACTGCAAAACAGGCAATCATCCAAAAACCCACAACTCCTATATTACAGTTACAGGGAGGATAGGGCAGGTAAAGTATGTAAGAGGCTCCAAAAGATTCTGTCAGAAGTTTAAATAAAGAGAGTGAAAGAAAACAGGAGTTAGGGGCCAGTGAGATCATATCTCCTGTCTTGCTGGTTAGTGAGAAGTGGAGAGCCACGGAAGATGAAAGTCCCACCCCTAGGTTCTCCAGCTTTCACTTCTGTTTTAGGACCTGCTTACCACACTGTAGGTCCAATCGAGTTTCCAACTTGTTGAGTTGAGTTTGTGACATTCTGGTCTCAGGTTTACATCAGAATAACCAAGAGCAGAGTCTGCTCCATTGTCTTCCAAATTCTCATACAAGGAGTGCAGCTCCACATCATCCTCTGTGAACAGATGGGTGATAACTTCTGGTATATCTATTTATGTTCTAATGTTTTGTTTTGCATTAATTCTGATTTTACATCCAAATGTCTTTTAAGCATACCTGAATACCCTGGGTCTGTTAATTTTTGTATGTCTTTTATAATTCAAAATTGAAAGGCCCTGTAGCTTTGAAAGGTTGCAATGTAAGATGTATACTCATCCCCACTTCCCTGAAGGCATCTTGGAGAATAACCTGAGGCAAACTCATGTTAACCTAGCTAGAAGGTGATACACAATAAATGTTTTATACGAACTGCTAAAAAATCAGAAATTGTTGTTTTCCACATCACTCTGAACATTTTAAACATTTTCTTACCCATACATGCATCTGTTTTGTTAGCTGTTATGCTCACAAAATGAAAAGGATTCCTAGCACTGGACTCTTCTGGACAGAGAGCTGATGATGTTCCTGGGATCTGTTAGAGCCAGTCTCCCAGCTTAGGAGTCAGCCCCGAGTGCTCCTACCACCGCTGGGACCACTTTGGCCTTTACTTTCCACATTCGCTCTAGTTCCTCTTTCAGGCCCTGGTACTTCTCCAGCTTCTCATACTCCTTCTTCCTGATGTTGCTGTCACTTGGCACTGCTACATCTATCACCACTGCTGTCTTCTGGTCCTTGTATATTACCACGATGTCTGGTTGATTGGCTAGTACCTACCCATCCGTCTGGATCTGGAAGTCCCACAGAATCTTAGCCCTGTTATTCTCCACGACCTTCTATGGAATCTCCCATTTCGTCTTGGGAGGGTCTAGCCTATACACTTTGCAGATGTTCCTGTACACAATGCCAGCTACTTGGTTGTGCCGTTCAGTGTATGCTGTTCCTGCCTGCATCTTACATCGTGCCACTATGTGTTGGACTGTCTCTGAGGCCTCTCTGCACAGTCTGCACGTTGGGTCCTGTCTCGTGTGGTAGACCCCTGCTTCAATGGATCTGGAGCTCAGTGCCAGTTATTGTGCGGCTATGATCAGTGCCTCAGTGCTGTCTTTTAGTCCAGCCCTTTCCAGCCACTGGTGGGATTTCCCAATGTCAGCCACCTCAGCTATCTGTCAATGGTACATCCCCTGCAGGGTCTTGTCTTGCCATGGCACTTCTTTTGCTTGATCTTCCTCCCATGTCTGCTGCTGCCTCAGGCATTCTCTCAGCAGTTCATCTTTGGGTGCCATCTTACTGATGTACTCCTGGATGCTGTGGGTTTCATCAAGGACAGTGGCTTTGACACTCACCAAACCCAGCCCGCCTTCTTTCCGGCTGGTGTACAGTCTCTGGGTGTTGGATTTGGGGTGGAAACTTCCGAATATTGTGAGGAGCTTCCGGGTCTTCACATTGGCAGCCTCCATGTCCTCCTTTGGCCAGCGCACTTGGTACTTGGATGTTGCTGTCTTCCTTGCCTCCTCATCGTGGTTCCCATGTGACTGTGGGATGCCAAGGTACCTGTAGCTGGTCTGTATGTCTGCTATGTGGCCTGCTGGTAGTTCCACCCCATCAATCTTGACTACCTTCCTCTCTTTACTACCATCCAGCCACACTTCTCCAGTCCGAATGACATCCCAATATCCTCACAGTAGATCCGTGTCAGGCGATCCGTGTCAGTCGATGTCTCGTTCATTCTTAGCATACAGCTTGATGTCATCCATGTGGAGGAGGTGGCTAATGGTAGTTCCACTCTTGAAATTGTAGCCGTATCCAATCCTTGTGATTATCTGGCTGAGGGGGTTCAAGCCAATGCAGAACAGCAGCGGGGACAGCGCATCACCTTGGCATATGCTGCACTTGATGGCCACTTGTGCAAGCTGTCTTGAGTTGACTTCCAGTGTTGTCTTCCACAGTCCCATTGAGTTCTTGAAGAAGGTCCTTAGTGTCCTGTTGACTTTGTATAGTGCCAGACATTCATAGATCCATGTGCGCGGCATTGAGTCATAGGCTTTCCTGTAGTCAATCCAGGCTGTGCTCAGATTGGTCTGTCTAGACCTTGAGTCTTGGGCGACTGCTCTATCTATGAGCAACTGGTGTTTTGAGCCTCTGGTGTTGTATCCAATGCCCTTCTCAGCTGTGCTCATGTACTAGCCCATGTGGTTCTGTAGCTTGGCAGCTAGGTTGCCTGATAGGACTTTCCATGTTGTGGGGAGGCAGGTTATTGGCCGGTAGTTGGGCAGTGCTGTTCCCTTGTGAGGATCTTTAATGATCAGCACTGTCCTTCCTTGTGTTAGCCAGTCTGCGTGGGAGCCTGCTGCTAGCAGCTGGTTCATCTGTGCTGCTAGGCGTTCATGCAGTGCTGTTAGTTTCTTTAGCCAGTAGGTGTGGATCATGTCCAGTCCAGGTGCTGTCCAGCTCTTCATGTTCTTGACCCGCTGTTGGATGTCTGCTACTGTGATGGTGACTGGTTCCTGTTCTGGGAGATTGCTGTGGTCTGTTCTCAGGTCCTGCAGCCACTTTGCACTGGTGTTATGAGTCTTCTCTTTCTCCCAGATGGTCTTCCAGTACTGTTCAGTTTCTGCTGTTGTGTAGTTACGAGTACACCTTGGATGGTTCTTTGGAAAACAGGGCATTTATCTTTTTGGCCTCAGCTTCTCTAGTGTATCTCCTTAGCCTGGTAGCCAGGGCTGTGAGCCTTTGTTTAGCAGTCTCTAGGGCTTCAGATGGAGTCAGGCCCTTGTATTTTTTCAGTAGCCGAGTCTTATCCTTAATCTCTACACCCTTCTGTAGTTCCACCAGCTGACTAACTTCTCTCCCGGTTGCCTTGATCTTATCCTCCAACCTCATTTTCCGGGGGGGGAGATATACTGCTGTTCTTCTTGATCGTGTAGCCAAGCATCTCCAGGATTACAGAGGCTGTAGCGTATACCAGTTCATTGGTTAGAGTTATGGTGGTAGTAGGAATTGTCATTAGGGCTCTATTGGCATCTTCTAGCATAGTGTCTGATGGTACTTCTCCAATGAGCCTTGGTAATCAGTCTCAAGGGTTGAATGTACCTAGTTCATCCGTGATCTTATGCCTCATACCAGCTGCTGTGCTTTGTAATGGAGGGGGTGGCAGTGAAGTTCCAGCTTCAGGTGTTGGCTGCACATCTAGTTGTTCTTCTGGGCAGGGGCGTCGCTGGGGCTGGGAAAGACCTGGGGCATGGGCCCAGCCCCGGCCCCGTAGGGCAGGCCCTGCCTCCAGCCAAAAGGCCACACCCCCTTGGCCCAGGATAGGGTCAGGGGGAGGCCGTGCCGCTGCCACCATCTAGGCCACTCTGCGCGCAGCGTAGCCTGGCCTGGTGCGGCCGGAAGCGGCCACTGGAGGCCGGGTCCGTGGGCGCAGCCCTGGATCCCTGGCCAGGGACAGGGCTGCCACGGCCACAGCCAGGCCCCGGATTCCCAGCGGGGGACGGGGCCACTGGAACCGCGGGCTGCTGGCCGGGTCCCGGATTCCCAGCAGGGGACGGGGCCGCCGCAGGCGGCCAGCCGCGCCCCGGATCCCCGCCCTTGCTGCCGGTGGCTGCGGCGACCCCGTCCCCGGCCCGGGATCCAGGACCCGGCCGGCAGCCCGCAGTTGCAGCAGCCCCATCCCCCACTGGGGATCCGGGGCTGCGGCCGTGGGCCCGGCCTCCAGCGGCCGCTTCCGGCCATGCCGGGCCAGGCTGGGCTGCGCTGCGCCGTGCCCCGCCGCACCACAGCGTGGCCTAGCTGGTGGCGGCGGCGCGGCCTTCCCCTGGCCCTATCCCGGGCCAGGGGGCGGGGCCTGCTGGGCGGCCAGGGAGGCCCTGGATCCCTGGCTGGAGATGCGGCCGCCGACCGCCAGGGATCGGGCCCCGGATTCTCGGCCCGATTGGGCTGGAGAACCGGGGCACTGGCGTTGGGACCCAGGGCACGTTCCCCAGGTGCCCAATGCTGGCAACGCCACTGCTTCTGGGTCTTCTTCTTGAGTCCAGGATGTAACATGGAGTTGGTCTATCTCCAGTTGTGAGAGCAGCTTTCTCTTTACTATGTTGAAGCATTGGATAACTAGCTGTTTCTCAGTTAGTGTGGATGTAAGTCTTTTGTCCATCCATAGTTCCCTCATACATTTCATTTATCCCCTCTCATTAGGTCTACTGTTGTAGTAGCATTCCATTAATTCCAGGTTCTCTTGTCTCATCCATGTATGGTTTGTTCCACTAGCCTACTTATTGTTAGATTGTCCTAGTTCCCCAGCATCTGGCACAGACTGTTAATCCAGGCAACATCCAAGCTGGCATGACTCTCCTTATTCATGTCACTCTCGTATTTGAGGTAGGCAAGTGACATATTATGGGGTCTTTTGCCCAAGGACCCCTACTGGAAAGGTAGGTAGGTAGCAACTAGGATTTGAACCCCAGTCTCCCATATCAAAGGGCAGTACCCTTAACCACTACACTCTTCAGTCACCTCTATAGAGTTTAAAATCACTTTTCTGTCATGGCACTCCTCAGTACATTTTTCCTAAGCTACCTTAAAAAAAACAAAGGGGAGAGAGAGAGAGAATCAAAAAGGATTTTCTGATCCTGGCCTCTTTCAAAGGGTGTTTTGAATAGAAGTACATCCTTGCCAAAACATGCTAGTGAAGATGCTTGGTTTGGGGGCCACTCCCCTTGCTGTCTGTGCACACATCTTCCTGCAGCTTGTTTCCTGTTCCATCCAGTTTCAGCTCTGCTGCTGCTTTTAATAGTAAAGATCCTCATTTTACTGATGGGGAAGGGTATCCCATTAACTGACAGTAAAATTAGCCCTACACAAAGTCATGTGCTGTGACCACAGTTTTCACACTTATAATTTTCCCTCCTTTTGCCTCAATTTCCACTTCCTCACTTAAGGAAATTTCACTCAATGGGAGTTTTCTCAGTAACTCTCCCCTTTTGGCTGTCTTGTTTGCTAATGTACATTTCAAAACAACACACACAAAAATTCCATGCAGATGACTTATAATCTCTGGCACAGAGTTTTTCTTGGTTCTGTCTCTACTGAGATTCTCTTCCAGCACGTTTGCTCCCCACACTCTAGCCTTCCGACAATGGCTCTTTCCCCCTAAAGGTTTGACTTTCTATATCCTCTGCCTTAGAGCTTGGGAGACTCTCTTTTTTATTATTATAAATATATATACAATAGTGCTTAGCAAAAGCAAAAAAATCCCCAGGGCCTCTGCCAGTATGCCCTGGAGGAAAATTCCTTCCCAACCCCAAATATGCTGAACCCTTTTAAACTCAGCTAAACCCTGAGCATATGTGAACAAAAGTCATCAGTCAGATACCCAAGAAAATTCTCTGTAGTAAGTCAGAACACACTGCATCTAGTATCCCATCACAGTCCATTGTAATATGTATCAATAGTAATTGCCAAATTAGTTTGTCACATCATATCACCCTCTCCATACATTTATCAAGTTCAGTTTTAAAGACACCTAGCTTTTTTTTGGCCCCCTCACAGCTCACCCTGAAAGGCTGTTTCAGAATTTTTCTCATGGTTAGAAACCTGTGTTGAATTTAAAGTGTAAGTTTCCTGATGGCCACATTATATCCATTTGCTCTTGTGTCCACATTGATGCTGAACTTCAATAATTCCACACCCTCCCTGGTATTTATCCCTATGATAGATTTATGGAGAGCAATCATATCCCCCCCTCCACCTTCTTTTGGGAAGGCTAAACAAGACAACCTCTTCGAGTCTTCTCTCATAAGGCAGGTTTTCCATTTCACAGATCATCCTAGTAGTCCTCTGCACCTGTTCCAGTTTTCAATTCATCTTTTTTCAAACGTGTGGACTGGAACTGAACACATTATTCCAGAAGAAGCATTACCAGCACCTTGTATTACAGTACTAACACCTCACTATCTCTACTGGAAATAGCTCATCTAATGCATCCTATTACCTCATTAGCTTTTTCTTCACAGCCACTTCACATTGACTTAAACGCCATTCCCGCCACAGAGTTTAGCACCTAAATTCAAGCTGTACAGAAGCATCTGTTTCCATTTGTAATCTGCATTTGGGAACCACTTTCCTGGACTCAGGAGGGGTAAGTGCCTTAGTCACTCTTTTAAGAATGAGTTAGGTACCTGCCTAACTTCACATAGAATGGCTAGGAAGGAGGATTCCCTTATGACCTATAGTCCAGTGGTTTGGGCACTTACTCAGAACATGGGACACCCTGGCTTTGTCAGTGGTTCCCCATTCTTCCCCCTGCCTAAAGAGGCAAACATGTTTGACGAGAGTTCCTCTGCCTCTTATGTGAATGCTCTAGCCAGAGGGCCACAGACTATTCTCAAGTAGGTCTCTCTCAATCTCTCTCATTAAAGCATTTTAAATAAATAAATAAATATTAATTGGGCCTGAGAAAAAGTGACAATCACTTTATAGTTCAGTAGTTAGGCAATCACCTAATAGGTGGGAGATGCTTCTGTAAGTCCTCTCTCCTGCTTAGTGGAGGGGGAAGTTGAATGAGATCACACAAATCCCAGGTGACTATCATAGGCATCAGGCTAAAGCTTATAAGGGGTGAAGTCCTCTGTTTTCTTTCTGCTCCACACACATGCTTTGTGTGGATTTCGTTGGCCTTTGACTACATCTGCTCAGCTGAATTTTGCAGGCAAGATAAGTATCTTCTCCTCGTATGCAAATTTGACACCATTAACTTGTTTTGAACAGAAGCTGGTTCTTTTATTACAACTGGTGATTTCCCCCTCTTTCAATCACTCCACTTTCTTTTCTGTTGTTCCACACTATTTGAATGAATACTTTGTTTGATTTGCTGAAATAATGTTTACTGCTCTTGTGCGCTGCCCCTCACTGCATTTATTTTTTCCCTTCACACTGTATATTTTT
Organism: Podocnemis expansa; assembly: GCA_007922195.1. Taxonomy (NCBI): domain Eukaryota; kingdom Metazoa; phylum Chordata; order Testudines; family Podocnemididae; genus Podocnemis; species Podocnemis expansa. The sequence continues at coordinate 23,137,429 of ML681966.1, forward strand.
CATTTCAGTGTCTGACTAAGTGGGATTCACCCAAAAAAGCTCATACAATAAATACAATTACTAGTCTTTAAAAGAGCCACAGGACGCCTTGTTTGCTTTCATAGGCTATGTCCACACATACATCATTATTTTGAAACAAGTTATTTTGAAATGAGTTATTTCGAAATAAAGTGCTTATTTTGAAATAAGTTAATTTGAATTAAGGGAAAGCCTGCTTTCAAAACAGCTGTTATTTTGAAATGGTTTTTTCAAAATAAGGCCGTTTGGACATGTTTCAAAACAGTTGTTTCGAAACAATGGTGGTGTTGCAAAACAACATGTCCAAACAGTGTTATTTTGAAATAACCATTTCAAAATAACAGCCGTTTTGAAATGAAGGGGGTTTAAGCTGTTTCGAAATAAGGGTTCTTATTTCGAAATGACGGTCTGTCATTTCGAAATAAGAAAATGTTGTGTGGATATTCAGTTTTTTATTTCGAAACAACCAGTGTTGTTTCGAAATAAAAGACTCATGTGGACATACCCATAGTTTGTGGATCATTGTGGGGCTTTGGTAGGCAATAGGCATCTGAGGTGTCAGTGTGCCTCTCCAGAAGCAGAAACTAAGGCACCCAAAGACCTTCTGCAGTAAAAATTTAGGTGTTAAGATAGTTTAGGCACCACAGAGTTAGATGACAATTGAGCAGAGGTTTTGTGGTTCACAGCAGTGCTTAAATCTGAAGTTTGGGGACCTACATGAAGACTGACCCAGGTGCTCCTCTCCTGTTTTGTGTATGCACTTGTATTGCAAGGCTGTGTCCACACCAGGGTTTTATTTTGAAACAATAGCTGCTGTTTCAAAATAAAGCCGGGCATGTCCGAACGACATTTCATTATTTCAAAATGACAGGACTCTGTCGTTTCGAAATAACAGCTGTCATTTTGAAACAGTAAAACCTCGCATGCAAAACAATTGTTTTGAAACAACACCGTTCAGACATGTTATTTTGAAATAACGGTTATTTCAAAATAACACTTTTGCCCTTCTCCTTCCCAGGGTGCCTTCCTTTTTGTATATATTGGGTGGGGGCATGGCCCAGCGAGGGGGCCATGTTGCCACACCTCCCATGCTGCCCCTCTCGTGAAGCGAAATAGCACGTCCACATACAGGGTATGCTATTTCGCTTTGAGGGTTTTCCTTATTTCGAATTGACATTTTCTTATTTCGATTTGGAAATAACAGTTTACGTGTGAACACAGCCTAAGAGTGTGAAGGAACGGATCCCCTACCACAATGGGAAACTGAGCTGACTGAGGCCTCCAAGCAGTGAAAATGACCCTATACAAAATGCTACCGGATGCAGAAATAAAGAAAACATTTTTTTCCCTTCCCTGGTGTCTTGAAATTATAGTAATCCAAGGAGTTTCTTGTGACAGCACTAGATACCAGATTTCAAAAGAGATGTGTGTTTTTCAGTTTGATGTCCCCTTAAAATCCAGAGTTTTTAAAATATTTATTTTCTAATTAAACGTTGCCCCTTTTACAACTGGAAATATTTTAGTCGTATTAAGTAGGAACTTAAATTTTGCTATTTGTGTACTGTTTCCACAAGCAGTATTGCATCAGATCATAGCTTTATGCTTTACAAGATGTGTTGTATTATGTCCTAGTTTTAATATTTTAACACAATAGCCATATTTAAAATGAATCATTAACTGTTTTCTGCTTGAAATTTCTAAATCTCCCACTTTAGTGGTTTGTCCCAAGTACAGTGTGGCTCATACCTTCTTAAAGTGGCCCTGTGATAATCAGTGCATCAGAATGTTTAGTATATAGACATGAGGGCTCGGGAATTTACCTATTGTTTCATTGTGCTTTGTTGCTAAGGGGATTCAAACACTAAATCGCTAGAAACACAGAACTTCTGCCATAAAGATATAGTGTTATAAAGAATTATGTTGTTCACTTAAAAAAATCTTCCTTCAGCAGCAGTTCTCTCTCCAACATAACTTATACTGAATCCACAGACTTTCAGAACTCTTGACTGCAATATAGATTCTAAAAAATACATCAGATACTTTCTTTTCCGTATTTTAGGTATTTTAAGCATTGTTACTGTTGTTCTGTTTGTAAGACTTACTAAGCTCAGTTTGTCTGTTGAACAAGCAAAAGAAAATAGACTGCTGTTTTCCTAACTTTGATACAGCTGCATATTCTGGTGAGAGTGACTTAATTAGTTCTCACAATGGTTTGTTTTATTTTATCTCTTTGTTACACCACTTTCTTGCTAGACTAAGTCTTGCTATACCTTTGGTATATTATTTGAAATATAAATTATATATCTATAGTATAGCTTGCATGTAGGTGCAGCTTATCTATGGGGTTAAACACAGTGGATAAAGATGCAGGGGCCAGTCATGTTGACTCTAGAGCTTTTCTGGGGCCAGCTAGGCTGGTGCAAAAAGGGTAATAGTACAGACATGAATGCATCCTATGCCCTGACAAGACTGGGGTTTTTGCAGGTTGTGGCAGGAGCAGGATCAAGTTTAGGCAGATAGGTCTCCGTCTCAGTGATTCTATGCCCTAAGAATTGCAGAAGGAGCATGGCTTAGAACTGTCCATCAGTTTCTGAATAGCTTCCCACTCTGTCCCTGGACTGACACAGGGATGAATCTGTCCCCCTGCATGTGTTTTTCCCTGAGTAAGTACTCTGTTAAGTGAGGCTCTTTTGCACAGGTCACATGATTTGCTTTAGTGTTTCAGGTGTGTAATCTGTTGAATCTTCCATAGGGGGTAGCCATGTTAGTCAAGTTCAGCAAAACAAACAAGGAGTTTTGTGGCACTTAAAGACTAACAAATTTATTTATTGCATAAGTTTTTGAGAGAGAAGATCCCACTTTGTCAGACACTTTGAAGATGGGGGACCTTACAGAATGGGAGGAAGTAAATGCAGGGAAGTGGAAGTCATTGGAGTATGACCTGATCCTCTGACTTGCACTTCCCCGCATTTATGTGGAGGCGCTCTGCCGCTTCAGCACTGAGGAGCGGGGCAGGCTGGCCCAGAGACTGGCTCTTTGCTCTGCTCCTGGGCTGGCCAGTCTGTCCCAAGGGATGGGGTGGGCCAGCCCAGAGGCAGGGCTCTAAGCACCCACCCCACTCCTGGGCTGATGTCTGCCCCTGGGGATGGGGTAGGCTGGCCATAGCCTGACTAGTTGGCCTCTGGGGGTGGCAGAGCCAGCTGATGCATTCAGTATGTGTTGTTGCATGCAGTGTAGCCTTTCGGCTGCACTGGATGCTGCACTGTGTGCACCAGTCAGCCCTGCCATCCCTAGGGGCCTGACTGGCAAGGCTGCAGATGATCCCTAGCTCCAGCTTCTTCCCTCCCACCAGCACTGGCCTGCCTGTGGGGAGCCCACCAATGGAGGGGGGGCACCAGTTGGGGAAGCCCAGGAGCTCTGCGGCCCCTGATCAGCCTCTGCTGACCACTGCTATCATATTAAGAAGAATGTAGTTTAGTAATCGGAGTAGAGAATATGGAATCAGTCATGACTTCTGGGTTCTAATTTTTAGTTCTGTCATTGATATTCAGCGACATCTTTCTACCTTAGTTTCACCTCTGTGTGTCTCATTTTAACCATGAACAAAATGTTTGACAGTTTTTGCTTATTTTTCAGGGATGTAATGAAGCTTAAATATTTGTTGTGAAGTTCAATGACTCACATGAAAGCTATCAAACTATAATCCTCACATGATTGTATGAAGTATAAAATTAAGATTACAAATAAAATAGAAATAGAAAGTTACTATTTTTCATTTAAGTACTAAGATAATATTTTTCTGTTTGCACTGGTCAATTAGTAAGTTTATTACATATGTTGATTTAGAGATAGTTTGCACTTTCAAAGGTGATGTGATACTAAGGGTGGTGTGAAGTTGCTCCTCCCCAAAACCATATTGGGAGAGTTTACTGTATGATTTAGATAAACAGAGAACATAAGGGTGATAGACCAAGGAAGAGACAGGGAACAGAGGGATGAAGGTTTTAAAGAAACAAAATAATGTTAATTGTATTATATAGTTACCAGACTTTTCTATATATAAAGACTTCAACACCTGTGTGATGAGGGATTGAAAGTGAGCAAAGACACATGGCACACAGGAATAAGGAATGCTGTCCTAGTCATATGGACCAGTTTTCCGAAATACAGAATTTAAAGAAAGAAAGAGGACAAGACATGACTTCAGGAGACTATGCCGGAACGCACTTAGAGTTAATTAACTGAAAGTGGGGTTGACTCATGCTTGGTATCATTTCTGGGTTTATTAATAAAGGGCATGCCTCTTTTGTAACCATTTGCTTCTCTGCGCTTCTTGCACCTGACTCTGGTCCCTAGCATGCTCAATAAAAATCTTTCCTACAGTTCTGCCTGCCTGCTCCATCTCTCATTGATAGCAAAACATGGCAGCAGTGAGTTGTCCCTGTGAATGTCCAGACTGTGGCAACATGAATCCCAATACATGGCCTAAAGACCCAAGGAGCCCTGTATTTAGCAGAGAGGAATCTTGCTCAGATGTGGACCCACTAGAAGGAGGTATTGAACATTAGGTGAAAGACAGGGGCAAAAAAAAAAACCTTTTATTTTTATATCATTACAGAGCAGGGCAGAGAAATGGATGTTTGTCTGAAACTCAAAACTTCCTTGTCATGAGCAGCTCTGCTGGGAACTCGAGAGACCTACTGCTCTCCAAAACACAGATTAAGTTTGGAGCCATACAAGTTCTTCACGGGAGACAAAAGGAATAGACCCCTAATTACACTACAATAGGAGCACAGGGTTCAAACACAGGCTCTAGTCTAACCCCCCACTTCTGTCTCCCAGGGGTGTTGCTGGCACTGGGCACTCCGAGGCACATGCCCTGAACCCCTGCACCAGTGCCCCGGATCTCTGGCCCAATTGGGCTAGAGATCCAGGGCCCAGCCACCAGCGGCCGTGGCAGCCCCGTCCCCAGCCAGGGATGTGGGGCCTCGCTGCACGTGGCGCCGCAGCAGCGCCTGGCCCTGTCCCTGGCCAGGGTGCGGGGCCTGCAGGCTGGGGCAGGGCCTGTGGGCTGGGGAGCGTGGCCTGGGCCCATGCCCCGGGTCCCTCCTCCAGCCAGCGACACCCCTGCTGTCTCTACACACACACACACTGTGGTAACCTAGGACTCACACCCATGGTCCTCCGACCCCCACAGGAGTGAGAGGTCTGCACCTGAGACAAGCAGGGACCCACAATTGAAGCCTTATTCCTATGCAGTGGAGAAGTAATCCCACAGATCTCACTCTTTAAGAGTTCACTACATGTACTCTGCAGTCCTGTGGGTCCACTTTTTGTCCTCTGAACAGTCAGGATTTCCTACCCTGTACCAAGAGCAAAAAGCTAGGGAGACCATATTTTGGAAGTTGTTAAGATTCTAAAAAATCTGAGATAGGTGTGGTTGCAGTAGGTTCACATAATAGTATAGAGGCTGCAGGACCAAGCTGGGACAGTGCAGAATAGAGTGGAAGAATTACTTCTCATGTCTTACTTGCAATACTTCTGTTAAAACAGCACAGAATTATTTATTTATTTATTTATTTATTTTTAGACAAGAGTGAGTGTTATGCTGTTGACTCATATTTAGCTTGTGGTCCACTAAGACACCCAGATCTCTTTCTGCAGTACTCCTTCCTAAGCAGTCTTTGCCTGTTTTGTATGTGTGCAATGGATTGTTTTTTTCCCAAAGTGGAGTACTTTGCATTTTTCTTCACTGAATTTCGTTCTATTTACCTCCCACCATTTCACCAGTTTGTCCAAATCATTTTAAATTGTGATCCTATCCTGTATCGCATAAATCAAGAAGTACTGTGGCACTTACAGACTAACAAAATTAGTTTTTACATGAAGTTTCATGGAAGCAAATCAACAGTCGGATTTTCTCCCATGAAAGCTCATGCAAAAATAAATTTGTTAGTCTTTAAGTGCCACAGGACTCCTTGTTTGTTTGTTTTACTGAACTAGACTAACACAGCTACTTCTTTGTATCCTGTATCTGTAATTTCAAATGCTAAACAAATGTCCATTTTTTTGTACAGAATTAAAGTGTCATCTTTTATTTATAAGCACCCTATTTATAGTTTTTCACTGATAAATAATCATTTTTTATTTTAAAAAAATAGTTTCTTCTACTACAGGAAGTATAGAGCTAATATTGTCTTTTGAAAGGGAAAAAAAAAGATTTTTTCCTGCTTTCCATCATTGTTTTTAGTATTATTCTGCACAGTTGTGCCTTATTTTGGTACTGGTTCTATTTTAAAGTCAGATGACATGAATTAACTGTTCATGATTCAAGAGAAAAAGAGATCAGGAAGCCCTTCCATACTTCCAAGGGGTAGGTGTGTTAGTCTAGTTCAGCAAAACAAGCAAGGAGTCCTGCATCAAGTCAAGTCAAGTCAAATCATAGGGCTGGAAGGGACCTCATGAGATCATCAAGTCCAACCCCCTGGGAATTGAACCCAGGACCTTCTGCATGTTAAGCAGAGGTGTTAGCCACTACACTATGACTAACAAATGTATTTATCATGTGAGCTTTCATGAGAGAAAATCCCACTTTGTCAGATGCTTTGAAGATAGGGGACCTTACAGAATTGGAGGAAAATAAATGCAGGGAAGTATAAGTTATGGGATAAGGTCAGACTGTAATAGCAAATCAAAGCAGTTGTTAAGATTGAAACACTGGGAACAGAACATAAAAGAAGGTGAGGTCAAATACTTGTTTCTTACTTTTAACAGGCGAGTTTAATATCCAGCATTGTATTTTTCTGAATGTATTCTTTCAAAAAAATATTCTTTACTTCTATTACTATTGCAGCTTTTCATATTTTTTTTTCCAGGAGATTCCGTCTGACTTAGGGTGCAGTTCTGCCTTTAAGTTCAGTTCTCATCCTTTTTGCATCTGACTGTATTGCAGAAAACACTTTTTATCCTTTCAGCTCGCTTCAGAATTTGTGTACTTCACTGTGGTTTCCTCTTCATCTGATCTTTCATTTAGATCCTTTTTTGATCTAGTATCTCCATCCTTTTTTCTACAACTCAGATTCTGTGTATCATTATTCTCTCCATTTCTATTTCTAAATAAATATATACACGGTGATTCTTAACCTTTTTCATAATGTGGTCTCAGAAACCTGGTATCTCAATTCCAAAATTATAGTTCTTGTTTAAATCATTTAAAAATGTTAAATGCACATTTACATTACTGTTGTGAATATATTCATATTATACAGCAAATTAGTTATATTTCCCCCCATTTTGTATGTGTGCAGTTGGTTTCCTTTCCTAATGAAAAATTTCATATTTGACTACTATCCCACTGCTCACTGATTCTCCACCTTCCCCGTGTCATCTTTCATTTCCTAGTTTGCAGGCTATCTTACTACTTTTTGGTGCCATACACAATTTGGTTTGGTTTTGTTTTAATCAGAATTTCATGAGATAACTGTGTTGGAGGCAAAAAGTCTCAATTTTTCATTTTAGTTGATTAAAAGAAATACTCTAGAAAGCTGGAGTGTGTCCTGGGCTAGGCTACAACTAGAAGAAAATGTCAGTGCCTGAAGACAGACAGATACTTTTATTATGGATGAAGCAATTCAGTGGACTTTCAGTGATTCATGACCCTAACTTTAGAAACACAGTTATAGTGTATTTAATGGGAGGCTACATTACCCAACACTACAATGCTTTTATCTCTGGTCAGCTGTTTGAGTGAGCACAAAAGCAGTACCCTGTGGTTTAGGGAACAAAGTGCAAAAAGAATACAGCATCTGGAAGGGGAGAGAATTACCTTGTCGAAATTTGGCCAGAGTTAACATCTATAATGTTCCCCAAAATACTATACAATCTTTAAGTACTACAGGAGGAGAGTTTCATCACAATGCTAGGGCATAGATCACTTCAAAAAAACATGTTGCCATCCACCTATAAAAGCACAAGCACTTCTCCCAGTGGGACTCAGATGTAGCAAATTACTTATCCAGATAAACCCTGCTTAATATGTGAGTTCTGACAGGATTACAACACAAGATGGTCTCTCTGACATACTTCTCAAGTGATGGTACTTCACATTTTTCTAAATTAAACTTCTCACTGATCTATCTACCCATGCTTCTGCTACCATACATCCATTAACTTGTAAATTTTACTGATGACCTCCTTTAGTATTGATTGATTTCTCTTTCCTCATCACAAGTTCTCTACTATATGTAAACTTTATCACCTTCCTGTGAATTCCTCCTTGTCATTTTGAAATCTATTTCAATAGTGTAATATTCATTTTTCAGCATGTTTCATCTGAAAGTATTTCCACTTCCAGAAATAAATAAGTAGCCTTTGTTTTCATAGCCAACACATTTTATGTGTTCAAATAGATCTCCCTTTATTGGTATTATATTATTCTTCACATTTCTGTTGTGGATTATTGAACAACACTACACAAAGTTAATATGGTTTTCCTAAATTCAGAGTAAATTATGACAATGACTTCCCCATATAAAACTTTGAATAATTCCTATATATTTTTACTTGATTGTTTGTACCCTCCTTTGAATCCATGCCTATAATGCTAAATTGCCATTTTTAAATGTCTTTTTTTATTTTTAAATAGTTTGTGAATTATTGGCTCTGAAAGTGTTGATCCCAGAGCTAGCTCAGGCAAATAAAGAGGATGTTTTTTTTGTTTTTTGTTTTTTTCACCACCTTTCCCCGCCTTTGTGCCTTAAAACCTAGAAAGATTACCTCAAGAAGTAAAAAGGTGTTTGTTTCCCTGGCCATTCTTGTCTTGGCTTCCCTCTCCCAACCAATGTGCCATTTCTTTGAATATTGCTTTTTATCTTGACCCCTCTACTGGAAATGAGACAGTCAGTACCAAACTCATTTACATAGAACACAGAATACATGATTGCTTGTCTCAGCTGGATTTCGGTAGGTGATCTGAAGGTGTATGTCGTAATTTCCTATTCTCTTTTCCCTGAAATAGCCAGACTCCCTCCATTTTGAAAACCAATAGCATCTGCATGCAGAAGCACAATTATTCTTGGTCCTGCTGGAGAACCAGGAATTAAATCTTCCATTTGCCTTTACAGGAGAATTTTATTTTCTTTGTGTATTCTCCCCCTTGATGCTACCTGTTATATAATATAGAATAAATAGAAATGCCATAAATTTCCCTTGATTGTTAGATGCTGCTTGTTGTACATAAATATTCCCTCTGGTGATTTAATTTAAGATTCCTGCTATAGCATATGGTGTTGGAAGAGTAATGATCTTTACATTACTAGCCAGTAACCATCATCAGTAGTATGTCTGTTCACTTTGTTGTTTTTGGTAGTGCTGCTTCTGCTTACATGTTGTCTTGGTTCTGTCCACTCCATTCTCAGGGGTATACAGAGGATGGTAAGGTTCACAAATACATATCTGCCTCAGTGTTTGCTCTCTTCAGTTATAAGACAACCTTTGTTTGTTCTGGAAGAACCTGTACTTTATTTTGACAGCCATGTTATATAACACTGTGATATAATTGTGATGTAATAAACATCCAGGTTCTTCTTTTCTTCCTTGTCAACTTTTTAAGGGCTCAGTTTTGCATTTCCTCTGTGCACAAAATTATTTAAAAATGTGTAATCCATTATTTTTTATTCTTGTGTATTGAATGGTGTAGCAGGCTGCGTTTGAGATTCCTAATTCTGTTGTTTGTATCATCCTCTTGCTTTTGATGCTTCTAAGGATGGTTTTTCCGTGTGTGTGTGTGTGTGTGTGTGTGTGTGTTTTCCATTTATTTTTCCTGCTGAATTGTATTATTAATAATACATGCTCTTCAGTCTGACATGTTCCCTCTTCCCTGTAACAATGTTTCTTTGCAACTAAATTTCTTATAAATGTTTGTCTTGTTCTCCTTCTGTAAAGTCTGTTCTATCAACCCTGGATTATTCCCAGTATCTACTTCAACACCTCTGAATGTCTGTGGGGCAAAAAGGCATATGGGCCATTTGGACTTCCTCAATCTTAAATTCATTCTCTGTTCCTTAAGTTCTGCCATTATCCAACTCAAACAGCACAACTTCTGCTCTCAATTTCTCCCACTCCCATAATGTCTCAATCTAATTTACCACCTCAGACTCATTAAAACTTCACTCAGTCTCTGATATTTTCTTGCATCTTCAGTCTTTCAAACCGTTTCCTCTCCCTTGTTACTGACATCCATATTTCTCTTCTTTCCTCTAACCTGGCTTAATGACCTCATCTTATCTTACATTCTGACCTCTTCCGCTCCTGTTCATGTCACCTACATCACTTTTTTCTTAAATGCTTATTTTTCTTGGGTTTCCTCTACTCGCAGCATGCTCTAGTGTCTCTTCACCTATCCTCAAGAAAAATTCGCTCATAGATACACTGGTCTCTCCTGTTTTTACATCATCTATCTTGACTTCTAAATCCATTACAGCGTCCTGTCTGGAAGTGTTTCCTGGGGTTCTTCTCCAGGTCATTTCTGGATCCTTTCCATTCTTATTTTCACCCTTTGTGGTCTCACCAAGCATCTGATGAAATGCTCAGACCTAAATCTCAAGACCTCTGCTCCTCATCCTCCTTGATCTTTCTGCTGGTTTTAACATTGTTGCTTGTATTCTTCTTGACATCTTGTCTCCCTCTGATTTTTGTGATACTGCCTTTCTTCTCTTTCTTAGTTTTCCTGTGACTACTCCCTTAGCATCTCCTTTAATTGGGCCTCCTTTTCCCACTCCTACTTTCCAAAAACTTTTCAATAACCTCTGTTCTCTCCTTCCTTTACCCCCTTTCCTTCACTTCTATTTTCCTTGCCTCAACAGCCTTTTTTATACCTATCAGGGGCGTCACTGGCACCTGGCATGCAGGGTCCGTGCCCCGAATGCTGGCGCCAGAGCTCCGGGTCCTGGTGGGGCATAGCGTCTCCTGGTCTCCAGATGGATTGGGCTGGAGATCTGGAGCCCAGCCACCTGCAGCAGCAGCGGACGCTTCCGGCGCCTTCAAAGGCTGGGTGACCCCACGGCCGTGGCTGCCGCTCCCTGCCCTGTCCCCGGCCAGGGGCATGGCCTGTGGGCAGGGGGCGGGGCCTGGGCCCATGCCCTGGATCATTCCCCAGGGCAGCGGTGCTCCTGATACCCATCGTTTATAAATAGATCTTTCCACTCTTGACTTTTGTCCATCAGTCCAATTTTTGCTTTTTACCCTCTCTGTTCAAATCCTGTCACGTCATTCTACATAATATTTCCAAAAATCTGTCTCTTTGTGTATATGCACCTGAAATTTGCTCAAGTTGTCATCTCACAGCTTGAAACTCCCTCAGTTGCCTTTTTGACAGCCAAACTTCCAAATAATTCAAAACTATCAATCTGTGTGATAGCTATCTTGTGTACCTTGTGATTTTATCTAATGTTATCCTCATCTTCCTTCCCTCTGACTCTTCATTCTTTTGCACTCACTATGCCTTGTTTCAAACTTGATTGTGAGTTCTTTGGGGTAAGGACTGTGTCTTCCTATTTATGGCATATTACACAGTGAGCCCTGTTCCTGCCTGGGGCTCTTGGATGTTCCCATAATAATAAATAAAGTAAAAAGAAGTAGTATTAAATATGTAAATGTGTATTGTCATGAAATTTCAGTAGGTAAGATTTTTGTTTGCAGTTCTATGAACTAGAATCATCACTGGTGATTAGTGAGGAAATAGGGAGGCTTTACCTTGCCTGCATGTTTTGGACACAAGACACACATGCTTAATCAAAAACAACTTATTCAGTAGGGAAAGCAGTGCCGTTTAAGCAGATAACATTTAAACATCAACATTTTAAACTGAAGTAAAGAAATAAAGCTCTTTTGCTGTTCTCTTCCCCCACCCTGCACATGATTTCATTTTGCTAAAGGTCTTGTTTCTGGAATGAGTAGCATCACCTGTCAGCAACTGTTGATGATAGGACTATAAATAGAGTAAAATAGAATTGAAAGTATGGGTTAGCAAATGGCATCAGCAATTGAAAGGGATCTTGTGTGCATGTCAGTTTTCCAGGCGAAGTCTGAAATGTACCTAACAGTTGCTCTACCATTGCTTCCATAACCCAGTCACATACAATGATATTAACATTCATGGTTTACGATAACAGTGCCTCTTTGTTGTCTAGTACATAAATAAGTAGCAAAGCTGCAAAAATCCAAGTATTTTCTAAGTATGTAGTTTCATGGTACACATAGCAATATGTCATCTCAATGAAGTTCTGAATGACATTTAATGTTGAAAACTATCTGAGTGAAAGAAAGAAACAGACTAAACAAATAAACTAAAATCAACTAGCTGTTTTTTTATTATTATTTTTATATTTAAAGAAAACCCATCAACTTTCCAACAATAGTTTGCAAATAAGTTAAGTTAAAAATCAAAAGAAGTTACCTTGTATTTCTTATTGGGCATATAGATAACAACTTGTTATAAAACAGAATGTTTTTGAAGGTATGGCACAAATCTTAAAATCTGATAGTGAGGAATTTGAGTAGTGTTTGCAATTAAAAAGAACAAGAATACTGAGCTGAATTTTCACTGTGCTAGTATTTGATTTCCCAGAAAGAGAGAGCTAATTTGGGCCCCAATCCAGCAAAACACACAAGCATCTGCTTGCCTCCAGTGTGACTATTTTTGCTTAAATTTAACCATATGCGTGCATACTTTGCTGGATCAAAGCCTCACGGTTTAATTTCCATAATGTGAATAATGCATTATTTTCTTCTCAATGTTACAGTGCATAGAAAGAAAATAAATGAATTCTCCATTATATTTTCAGTTACTTACCAGCTGTCTATAGCTATCCAAACATTGTCCCAGGAGTGGGAAAATGCAGAATTGAAATGTGTGACAAATGACCACAGGATTCAGTAAAAGGTTAAACAAGCAAGGAGTCCTGTGGCACTTCTAAAGACTAACAAATTTATTTAATGCGTGAGTTTTCTTGGAAAAAAATCCTACTTCATCAGATGCTTGAAGTAAAAGGTTAGTTACTCATAACTGGCAGGATTTTTCTGTAGGACTAGTAGTTGCCAGAAACTGTGGTACAGCAGTAAATGGAATTTCTGCACAGGTTCCCATCACACATATATAGGGTGGAGCAAAATAAAAATCAGTGTGAGTGAGACGAAACACACATTTTTCTAGCCGTAGTGTGCAGAAATAACCAAGCTTTTCTAACTCCAAGGTTAACACTACTACACTTAGATATCACATTAGGCTACACCTGAAGTCCATTTGGAAGCTAAGCCCTAGTCTATACTTAGGGCTTTTTCAGTGGCAGTCAACCACCAATTATTCAAGGAATGTAAAATTCCTTGTGTAAATGGTGGCAACTTTCTAAGACGCCATTAGAAATTAGGGGAAAGTTGACACAAATTGCTTGTGGACGGCTTTCCTCTACACCCTGTGACCCCCAGGACTTCCAGAGTCAACTTCCAGGAATGGTGTGGTGAGTTCATACTCACCGTGATCCACTCCCAGAAGAGAGAACTGACAGCGGCGAATTTGCTGCTTTCAGTATAGACATACACTAAAGCTGATATGCAATAAAGCTGAATTTTTGATGTGCCTTGCTGAGATTCTGGCTGGCAGCAGGGGCGTTGCTGGCACTGGGCATTCCGGGGCCCGTGCCCCGATTATCCCCCCACTGTGCCCCGGATCTTTTCTCTGGGCTCCGGGTGCCAATGCGGAGAGAGCGGGTCAGCCCGGGGCAGTGCAGGGCAAGAGGCTGCTGAGCCTGTGTACTGCTGCTGCTCCTTCCCTGCCCATGTGCTGCAGCCATCTCTGGCTCAGAGAGGGGAGAGGGGAGGGAGACTCAAAGCCTTCTCTCTGCCTCCCGGCAGCTCCAGCACCGGCATTGGCGCACCCAGGACAGAGCAGGTAGGTGCTGGGGGGGCAGTGTGTGGGGGGGGACTGGAGCCCCGTTCAGGCAGCGGGGAGAGGAAGGGCTGACTGGGGCCAAGGGGGACTTCCCTGCATGGGCTTCAGGCCCCGGGGGGGAAGTAAGGAATTAGTGTCTGGGTCTCTGGGCCCCAGGTTGGGGGGGGATTCCCCCCAGGTCTTAGGCACCCGGGTGGGGCTGTGGGGGGTGCCAGTAAGCCTCCAGACCCCATGTCAGATGGGCAGGGGTGCGCCCCAAACTCAGAGGCCCATGTAAAACTGGTGGGGTGTCCCTAGGCCTCTGGGGCCCATGGGGACTCGGGGCTACCCCTAGGCTTCTGGGCCCTGGGTGGGATGGGGGGGTGTCCATAGGCCTCTGGGGCCCAGCTGGGACCATAAATGTCTCCCCATTGCCTGCAGGGTGACCCCCCCCCCCCATGGCCTGTGGGCCCCGGGGTGGATGGTGTGGGAATAGAGCCCCTCACCTTAGCTCTGGGGTTGGGCAGAGGGATGCTCCTTCGGCCCCTGTTCGGGCCAGCGTCAGGCCAGCAGAAGGCTGGTGAGTCAGGGACCATCCCTCAGCCTTGGGGCTCTGGGGTTCAGGTTGTGGCCAGGCTGCTGTGAGATAGCCCTGGCCAGGGAGCCCCCCACAGCTCACGGGGCGAGGCTGGGGAGCCAACCCAGGGTGTCCTGCCTTCACCCCATGCCCAGACCATGGTGCTGCCCTGGTCTCTCAAGGGTCTCTTGTGTGTTGGATTCTTTTACATTAAGCAGAGAGTGACTGGAGGTGTGGGGCATGGACAGATGATGGGGGGCACAGAGATAATTAATTCTATTTACCTTTCAAGTACATGTTAGTTAATGTTGTGTATATGTCCTTTAGTGTCATAAGTAAAATAATTCTGTAACCCTGAGTAATAGGCATTATAACCAATGTCCAACAAGACTCCATATTGTCAGTTTGGAGCTCCTGCTTAAACATTGTACTGTACTCTATTTTGTATACTTGATGAAACCTGGTTTAGGCGTATGCTGTGTATGGTCATTTAAATGTGTGAATGAAGGGTGTGTGTTTGTGAAGGGGCCAGTCTGTCTTGATGAAGCACAATTACCATCTAACTGGCCAAACAATGCAGACATCTCTGATTAAAGCAAACAGAAGGAGCCAACCCAGAAAGAAAAAAACAAAATACAATCATTTTTTCTGTGTCCTTACATTATGGCTACAGAAGACTGAGCAAACATTAGCAAACTGGGCCTGGGGAAAAAATTCCTGAGATTTGAGGGTTCTGTTGGGAGATCATGAGTGAGGCTTTTATCTACCAATAATGTCGCTCATGATAAATTTGCAAGAGTTGACATGTCTGCATAAGTTATGTGCTTCACTTTGAGCCTGTGTTGAAAAAGCCACAGTGGAATAATGCTTCTTAGTGATGTAGTCTTTTAGTAAGTTTCAAAAATGAAGACTGGCTCTTTTGACCACTTCCCAACTGGAAGCCAAATTCCTTGCCAGTTTTATATAGTTTGGGTTACAATAGAACTCCTGAAAGGGTTACAGAAGAACTCCTGAAATTAACCTTAGAAAGAGCATTCTGGATTTAAACTGGTGCCTCTTGAGCATCTTCTCCAGTATCAAAGTTGCTCAGATAACAAATAACTTATTTTTCCCTTTGTAACCCCACTGCCACTCCTCAGATCTGAAAGTAGCTGGGTTCTGTTCTTCTCTCTCTCTCATACAGCACAGGCCAAATTCTGCTTTGAGTCACACCTAGCTTGAGAGCTTGAGTAGGCCCATGGCTTTCAAATTCAGTGGCTACTGGCACATGTGCTAGTGGTACCTGGCAATGTTCCCTCTAAGAGCCTCAGGCAGCTGAGCAACTCCTGTTGCTCGCTGCGCGGCTCCCCCCACCCATGCAGGCCTGATCCTGCCACTCCCCCCATGGGCCCAATCCTGCTACACCCCCTCCCCATGGGCCTGCTCCCCTGGTAACCCTCCAGCCTGCTGCTGGAGGGGCATGGCCCAGCCACACCTCCTGGGGCCAGAGAAGCACTAACGGAGCATGCTCAGACATTCTGGGCATGCTCCGTTAGAGCTTCTCTGGGCAGGAATTTTAATAACTCCCTGCTCCAGAGGAGCTCTCAGCCGGGACTCTGGCTGCTGGCCCTGCGTGGCTGGCAGCCATCCCTACGTGGGGGGGCTGCATTGGTCTGCGTGGCTGCGTGCCTGCGCAGCTTAAAGGGAACACTGGTACCCGGTAACATTCAGTAGGTGGGTAAATGCAGTTGCACCTGTGTTTTAATTTAGCAAATAATTCTAAAGATGCAGAAAAACCCTGAAAATTAAAAAAAAGTGGAGGATCCAACTTAGACTCAGGTGGGGTGGGGGTGAGTTGCAGCCATAGGGAGCCAAGTGAGCAGAGAGCAAGAAGGGGGAATAGCCCAGGGCAGAGGTTTGTATGGAAGCCAGGTGAGGTCTATGAACGCTATGGAGAGCCTGTCAATCTGGGAAGGAGCACCAATGGGGTCAGAAGGGGCTTGGGAGCTTGGGGGGAGGGTAGGTAGGGGTCTTTACACAAGTAAACAGTCCCATTGCATTAGGTTGCATAGAGGATGTATGTAGGAATATTTTGTCAATGATGACCAAGAGAGAAAAGAATCCAACACCTTCCATCTAATTGGAGTTTCCTCTGCATGGCAAACAGGAATACAAACAATAAAAATTACTTTTGCATCTAAAGAAAACCAATACCCTGAAAAGCAGACGCTTTGAGTGAGCGAGTGCCATTGTCACATGGCCACTCTTCAGACTGGAAATACTATATACTCTGCTCTTCAGTTTTGCCCTCCTATGAATTGTGCACAGCATAAGTACCCCTACCAGGCAGCATGCCACAAAGTTAACCATCCTTTTACTGAAAAATACCAGGGGGGTAGCTATGTTAGTCTAATTCAGTAAAAATAGAAAAAGAGTCCTGTGGTACTTTTAAAGAGTAACATATTTATTTATCACATGAGCCAAATCCCATTTTGGAAACCATTTTCAAGTGTCTGACAAAGTGGGATTTCACCCACTAAAGCTCTAGCAATAAATTTGTTACTCTGAAAGTGCCACTAGCTGCCTTCCTTGTTTTACATTATCTTCTTGCTGTGCTTTACTGTGAATTCCTCTAATGTTGTTTGTCTTGCATTGGATAGCGTGGTCCCAGTAATGCTGTATTTTTGGTTTGGGCTCTGCCTTTCCTGTAAGAGTAGGCTTACTCAGTTTTTGCTGCTAAGTCTTCTCTGCTTTGGCAGAAGCTAAGGGCAGGGTGGGAGGAATACTGCCGGAGCCTTGTCTGCCTTGTTTTCAGTTCACTTTGTTGTCCTCTCTTTGGGTTTTTGCGGGGGAGGCAGAAGGCAAGCAGCCAGGGTGGCTGGCTGGGTCTGCCAGTTTGGTGTGACCTTCTTCACAGCACCACACTGGCAGCCCCAGACAGCCTGTCTGCTTCCCTCATGAGTTCCCCAACTTCCCCTACCTGGGTAGCATACATCTGGAAGCTGGGAGAGGGTCAGAGCCTTTTTAAATTTCCTGCCCTGTGGCATAAGCAGCCCAGCATGGCAAATTGCAGCTGCTGTGCTGCCATCCCTCCACTCCCCTGCTCCACAGTCTCATGCTGCCACTCAAAGTGGAGGGCAAGATTACAGCAAAATTCAGAGGAGGCATGGGCTCTATTTAAAAAGCTTGAGAACTGCAGCAAAAGGTGTCTTCAGTGTGGGTCAGCAGGCACCCAGATGCCATCCACTTCTCCAGTACCTGGAGAACCTAAACAAGTTGACTGGAAGTCCCAGGGATGGTCTGATCCACCACCCTCCTTCCCACTCCTATTTTCTGATCTCCCTGACTCCTGATGTTTAGCAACAGAAACCTGTAGGAGATAGGGAATGATATGACTTGTCAGAGAAGAATTTTTATATGTCCCCTTAACATGGTCTGTGAGCTTTTAAGAAGAAATTGCCAGCACCTTGATTCATTTGTAGGGAACACTGGAAGTGAATGATTGCTCATTTTACAGTTTCAATGCAGATGGGCATGAAGGAGTTGTATCACAACATGGCATGGGGCCTCTGTGTGGTGGGAGAGTGGTACAGAAGCTAAATACTCTGGACCAGGATAATCCATGGTAATCTACATGGTCAGACTGCACCGGTACCTGGACAGCTGCTGACTAGAAACTGACAACTTCAATTTTAGTCACCAGCTGGCATGGCACCAGGGAGCATATTTCCTTTCAGAAACATCACATCTCCATGTTTCCAAAATTTCCATTTCGTGTACAACTTCCCCACTTCAAAATATTTCATGTGAATTCCAATTTCAAGTGGGGCTCCAGATGGGGGTAGGTCCTGTTGGGGGTGGATCCTGTGATGGGGTGGGGTCTAGCACAGGTGGAGCCTGGGGGCCTGTGCCCCGGGTCTTTTTGCTATCCAGCAACACCCCTGGCTGGCAGTACCTGGCACCAAATTTCTGAGATTAGCACTGGTTGCCAGTTGCTTTCCTGAAAGAGTATAAGGCAGTGGTTCCAAACCTAAAGTGTGCTGTGAGAATCCCCAGGAGCTCGGGTCATTTTATGTCTCTCTCCCTTCTCTGCCCAGCCAAGTGAGCTGTGCAGGGGGGAAGCCTGCAGCAGAGTTTGCTCCTGCTGGCTGCAGGCAAGTGTGGGCTGGGAAAGGGGAGGTTAACATGCTAGGGGGGCATGGGAAGGTGGGGAGGGGTACAGAGAGCTGCTGCTGGCCCCATTCTGGCTCCAGCCACCTAATCCTGCCCCAGCCAGCGGTCCCTGGAACCGACAGCAGCAGCTGTGCTCCCGGTCTGACCCCTCTCCAGGGTGTCCGTGGAGGCCGCAGCTCCCATTTAGCCCTGCTCCAGGATGTCCATGGTGGCCATGGCCCCACTCTGCAGTCTCCAGAACCATTGGTCCCGGCTCAGTCCAGGGGCCCCCATAGCCAGCAGTGGCAGTTGCATGAGCCTGCCCCAGCCAAAGGTCTCCAGAGCCACCAGCAGCCCCATTCCAGTCCCGGACAGGGGTCCTCAGAGGTGCTGGGCAGCAGCCAAATCTGGTGTGTCCCAGCGACACCAATGGTGGCAGGATCCAGCCCTAGCCAGGACCCTGGGACACAGGGAGTAGGATCTGGCCCTCACCCCCGTGACTGAAGCTGGATTGGTTGGGACAGGGATTGATTTTTGTAGCTGCCTTTTCCAGAGGCAACTTAAAAATCCACCCATGGAGGGGAGGATGATGGGGGCCCTGGCAAAGGGCTAGGTTCGGGGGGGCTGCAGCAAGGCCTGCAGGGGCCCTGCTGAGATCTGTGTGGTGGATAGTGAGGGCTTGATGAGGTGGGGGCCAGAGGCCTAGTTCTGGCCCCTGCAGTGATGGGAGGTTCCATCACGGGCAGCAGGGGGTTGTGGGGGAACAGAATGGGACCCACGCAGGGAGGTGCAGTGGGGTGAGGGAGTGCCCGGGATGACAGGGAGCCGCTGAAGAGATGGGGGGAAGTGGGTGCTATGCCACACTCCCCTGCCCTACCTTCCCATTCCCAGGGTTCCCCCAACACCCTACAAAGCTGCTCCTGTTCTCCCTTCCGCTCTCCTGCCAACCTTGTGCTGCTCCCCACATGGCTACCCTTGTTCTCTTTTGCCACCCCTGCCCTTCTCTTCTACCCCTACCATCCCACATAGCAGACTTCCCAACCAGTAGGCTGTGGTTCATGACTATTCATGTTATTTTGAGTTAATTTGAATATTTGTGGATTTTTAAAATGGTGGTGTGCCTCGAAAAAAATGAAGGTATCAAAGTGTGCCACAGCAGAGAGGAGGTTGGGAACCACTGGTATAAGGCAGTGATGTCAACTGATAAAGCCCTTAATTTCCTAGAACCTGCATACTTAAGAGAGAGCCTGTCCTCCCTACTTCCTGTGCTATACTTGAGCTGTGCATGAGAGAAAGGAAAGTGCCAGCATGGTGATTTGGGAATTAACTTTTCTTTTGATGTAGAATGGTCAAAGTTTGTTGTGGTGTGCCCTGAAGGCTTAGAGGGACAGGGAATAGAGTGTATGTGCGTATGAGTGTGTGCGTGAATGTGCGTGCGTGCACACAGGTGCAGCTTTGCAGACGTCGGGAACACAGAGGCAACTGGGCAAGATAAAGCACAATATGATATTGGATTATTTAATTTCTTGTTAACATCTTTGTTTCACATTCTTGGGTAAAAAGAAGATGCCACCTGCTTAGAGGAACAGTGGTTCAGTCTAAACAGTAATTTCTGCCAATGAAATATAGCTGTGGAACCCTTTTTTCAAAGATAGCTTTTCCAACACAGTAGCCAACAGTCTTTCATTTTCCTTGTAGGCTCAGCCCTTCTTTCATACCCCATCAAAGTGAAATACAAAAAGCCATTTTTAAAGAGGCCACTTTTATAACCTTTTCTGGTAGAAGAAAAAATTTGTCATTTTTGCATAATTGGTTTCAATAGATACAATAGAAGTGTTCAACTTTCTGTTAATGGAAGTGAGAGGTCTTTTCTTCCACTCCCTTAACAGAAATGATTTTACACAATGAAGCTTTTCTCATGATATTAGATTAAGCTGACAAGGATGTTACAGTGTGCAAGAGATCTGGGAAAGGCTATGTGTACATATGCAGTTTACACCTAAGTAATGGTGACTTTACCCATAAATACTAAGTGACTTTAACCTTGCCATTTTTAATTAGTGCAATTTATCATTTTCTGTATATTTGTTTATTAGTTCATTCTATTTGCAGTAGTCTAGCTGATGCTAAATTCTTAGTTCTGATTGACTGGAATTAAGCTATTTTCACAAATAAGTTCTTTGACAAAAATGATAAAAGGGGTATAGTGTTAATCTGGGATAAGCCCTTGCTAAAATGAAGCAGCTGGAATAAATGTGCCATCTTTCATCACTTTTCTTTATCCATAGGCTAAGAACTAAGGAAGATAATCGGTGGAACATATTATTGCCATGCACATTTACATGGTTGCATATGTGTGTTAGCTTGTGTTCTCTCCCTGTCTTTTATATAGTCTCTTTCTCAAAAACAAGTGGTCTCCAAATCTTTATATATGTATTTAAGGTATTTCATTCTTTGTGTAACATACTGCATAATGAACTGCCAGAAATGGCAATCTGTTAATAATCCTGAGAAGAAATAAAGCAGTTAGTACTAGCACTGTGTTGTTATTAGGGGATTATGTGTGAGTGTTGCATATAAATATGAGCTAATGATTGGCAAATAAGTCCAAATAAGAGTTTTCATTTCCCAGTGTTCTGCAAAATTAAACAACTGAATCATTTTGTTTTAAAAGTTTAGATTTAAAGCTAGTAGGTGTGATTGTTATTGATTTATTCTCTCCATCTTTGTGTTCCATTTGGGACATTAAGCAAAAGACTGGACTGCTGAAGGAGAAGCTATTCTTGTGAGATTTTCTGTCTAATTCTGTAGAACTAAATGCCTGAATAGGACCCCACCTGGTATCAGAATCAGCTGATAATTCAAAATTCTTTCCATCCTTCACCCATCTTCTAAATAGCAGATAAGTCTCTTATTATCAAAATTGAAGTTATTTTGAGGGGAAAATGAGCAATAACTAAAAGATTGACAGGCAAACCATCAGTGCTTTAACAAGCAAGGAATCCTGTGTCACTTAAAGACTAACAAATTTATTTATCACATGAGTTTTCATGGGGTGAAATCCCACTTTGTCAGATGCTTTGAAGCTTGTTTTGCTGAACTAGACTAACATGACTACCCCTTTGGAAATTGGCAACATGCAGGGCACTGAATACAGACATTTATAAATAAGTTTGTTAGTCTTTAAGTGACACAGGATTCCTTGTTTGTTTTGCTGAACTAGACTAAGACACCTGCCCTTTTGGAACTTGGCTTCGGTGCTTTGGTTCAGATGAGCACTCAAAAGTGTGTAAGCAGCTTACTTGAACTTCCTGAATGCAAATTTGGTTAAAAGTAAAGCAATCGTCTTTCAAGTTTTTTGGTGAGAAATACCACCAAAACAGCCCCCCCCCCCCCCGTATCAGCTAAAACTCCCTCTTTAAAAAAAAAAAAAATAGAATCATCAGCTTACCAGTGACTGCAAGGATAATTTAGTCTATGCCTTCACCAGCATTCAGGAACTTCATAGACTTTTAGTTCAAACAAAAATATGGAAATACAGTGATGATTATGGTCCATTACAACACTTGGAATTCCACTGTAACTACAGGCAAAGGAACCATCAGAATTTCCAAAACTTTACAATGCATAAATATCATATTGAAAAACAAGCAAAGAGCAGCCATTCTTATACACTCTTACACAACTGGGATTGCATAAGGCAAAGTTTTGAGGTGTCTTTCAAATATCTGCATTGATTATAAGTTGCTTGAAGGAAAGGTGTATGTTTGACTGGGTGCTTCATTGGTCTTTGGGTGTTTTCTCATATCTGCGTAGGACAGTATTGTTCTCCAGTAATAAAATGCATCTTTAGTTCACAGAGCCTTTGTTGCCTTTGTAAAGCTCAGAAATGCATATAGACATGCAGAAACTGTTTCTAACAGTCTTGGAAATGTAATTTGAAGATTTTAGTAACATGTAAATTTTAAGACTCATTTTTGTAATTTAAGCGGAATTTTGTAAGTTGATTAAAGGGTACCTAGAGAACTCAAAAGGGGCGGATAAAAGATAAACCTGTTACTTATAGTATATTAAAGGAACAAAAATATACTTATAACCCTTCACTCTAAGAATTATAAATTACTTCCATCATAATGAAAGGTAGTTAAATCTGACCTCCAAATAGTTTTTTCATAATAGTAAAAAGAAATACACTTAAACAGCTACAACAGGCTCTCTAAGTGCAGCTTTTAGAACAAAATGGTAGGAATAAAAGTAATATTAAAGTCACAGGCAATAGATGACAACAAGCTACTCAATGCATCAATATTAAGGGCTAATGGTATTGGAAGTAGAATAACAGTTTACATTGAGCAAACCTTCAAGGGAAAAAGAATGCTTTTAATGTTTATTTGCATGATCAATGAAAGGTAAATTCATTCTCATCAGGACAATTTGAACCAGTCAAAGTTGGGCATTTTGGGGACACTTTTGTGTTTTTTGAATGTGAAATGCTGGAACACTAAACTTGTGTATTTATCCTTTTTGTGTCTTGCTGCTTACAGCATCTGCATTGAATCAGTGTCACTGACTGAGGGAAAATTACCCCAGAATATTGGACTTTTATGCCTTTCACCCTCCATGTCTTTTGAACAGAGTGCCTCCAAAATATTGTACTATTTGCAAATGAAAATCAGTGGAGCAACCCAAGGGTACACATATTTTATTTAGAAATACGTAGCATTAATTAATTAATTAAATGATAACTGCAAATGAAAGAATGATACACAATAGCACTAACTTCACCTAAGTTAAAAAACAAAAACAAAGGTGATATAACTGGCTATCGAAATGGTAAGTTGACAGCCCAGGCAAGACACCAAATGACATGTTATGGTGTTTGAGGGCATAGACTCATTGAAATCAGTCAAGCTTATTGAAGGCCATATTCTGCCATATAATAAGCCCCCTAGATCCTGTATAACTAGAGCATAAAGGCCACTTTAGAAAAGTAAGGATTGATGTATTCAGAATGAAAAAAAAGGTGTCAGGTGCTCAAGTGATGTAAATCAGCACAGCTTCATTGATTTGAATAGAGCAGTACTGATTTACTTCCGCTTTGCATGCAGCATACAGTGTTTTTCTAAATCATTTCAGTTAAATAGAACTTGATATTAAAGGCTGCTGGAGTGATTTATTGAGAAGGTATATGTTAAGGCATGGCTGTAGATAGAATTCATTGCTTCTGTTGTAACAGGTGGCATGCTGCTGCTGAAAATAATGGGAATGCTTTAGTACAGCTTTTCATTCATGGGTATATTTGTTCAGAATTCATATGGAACATGCTGTGCTAAATTCATAATAACTTAACTTATTTTTTATGGTTATGAAGATGAAGTAATTATTATCGTGGAATGTGAAAACAGTATATGAGTGGTTATTAAATCTGTCTAATGGGAAAAGTATGATCAGACCCTGCTGGGGAAATGCTAGATAGCATTTCCTAAATAAATTGATGTATATAAGAAGAGTGATTTACTCAGAGCACAAAAATTCTAAAAAACTTTTTATTTAAAAAATAAGGTAAGTTCTAACTGAATTTTCATTATCATTGGGAGAAAACATTCCCATAATATGAACACTCAAATGAATAATCAGAGACACAGCAAGACTAAACAAAACACATACATGCACACACATGCATGCACGCACACACACACACAATATGTGGTAGAACTATCCAAGATAGAAGAACCAACTTTAGGGAAAGAAAAAGGTTCACAGGTAGGTAGAAAAGTGAACTGTGCAAATTGCATTTTACTTTTTAGTTGTTTATAAAGCTTGGTCAGTATACATATGGATATTATATATATATGAGTATGACATCGGAACATGGATAGGATTTTCAAAAGCTCCTGAGCGACTTAGGAGAACAGACACCATAGAAAGTCAATGAGATTTAAGCTCCTGAAAATATTAGGTACTTTTTAAAATCACAGCCAGTGTCTAAAATAAGCTACCAAATAAGGATCAGTGCTATTAGAGCATGAAGCCATTTCAATAAAAATAAGTCATTTCTGGTCATGAAGTGTAGATTTGATTGTCCAAAAAGTTTAATTTTGTCACACCTGGTGATAAGATATCCGGAGCTGTAACTATGGTGGGGCAAATGCAGCTTTTCCTGGGGTGCGCCAGAGTGGCTCAATAGAACTGCTCTGTTAAAAGGTGCTTTTTGTGGCACTGGTGCCAAGCACTGCTAATTGCAAGGGTGCTCAAACAGAGTGTTATGCTTCTAAGCATATCTTATCTTAAGCTAACCAAGTGTGGCTAGGTATCTTAGGTGCTTGCACATGAATGTAAGGAGCCCAGGAAGCAAACAGGAGGAACGTGAAGTCCTGGCACAGACAAGGAACAATGATGTGACTGGAATAACCTAGACTTTGTGAGGTAGCTCACACAACTGGAGCACCGTCATGGATGGTTATAAAATTTTCATGAAGGACAAATAGTGAAGAAAAGGTGACAGTTGCAGTCTATAGAAGAAAGTAGTATGATGGTCAGAGCTTCAGTACGAAGCTGGAGAAAAGCCCTTTGAGCATCTATGAGTTAAGTTGGAAGCAAGAGCAACAAGGATGTAAGAGATCTGCAGACTAGGAAAGTGTAGACAAGACTTTCTTCAAGCAACTAGTAAAAGTTTCAAGATCAGAGGACCTGGTTCTCACAGCGGACTTAAGTCATTCTGACATTTGCTGGGAGAGCAATACAGCAGAGCACAGACTATCCAGAAAGCTTTTGTAAAATGTTGCAGACAACTTCCTGGTGCAAGTGCTGGAGGAACCTATGAGGGTCTGTGCTCCTTTTGATCTGCTGCTCACAAATGGAAGAAATGGTAGAGGAAGTAAAAGTAGGTGGTAACCTGGACAGCAGTTGTTATGAGACAGTGGAGTTCAGGGTCCTGGCAAAAGTAAGAAAGAACAGCAGAATATGGACCCTGGTCTTTACAAAAGCAGATTTTGACATCCTCAGGGAGCTGATGAGCAGGATCCCTTGGGACACTGAGGGGAAAAGAAGTCTAAGAGCTAGCTGAAACCTTAAAGAAGCCTTGTTAAGGATGCAGGAGCAAGCCATCTTGGTTTGCAAAAAAAATAGCAAATATGACAAGTGATCAGCTTGTCATAACGATGAAATCTTGGTGATCTTAAATTCAAAGAGGAAGGAGGAGGAAGTGTGGTCAGATAACCAGGGAAGATTATAAAATTACTGCTTGAGGATTCAGGAGTAAAATCAGGAGAACCAAAGCACAAATGGAATTGCAGATAGCCAGGGACATGAAGGGTAACAAGAAGGATTTGTACAGGTATGTTAATAACAAGAAGGTGGTCAGGGAAAGTGGGGGTTCCTTGCAGAATGGGAGAGGCAACCTAGTGACAGATGGTGTGTAAAAAGCTGAAGTACTCAGAGCTTTTCTTGCATGTGTCTTCACAGACAAAGTCAACTCCCAGACTGCTGCATGCGGCAGTACAGAATGGGGAGAAGGTGAACAGCTCTCAGTGTTGAAAGAGCAAGTTCAGGACTAGTTAGAAAGGCGGAACATGCATGAGTGTCTGCAGCTAGATGCAATGCATGCAACAGTGCTGTCGGAGTTGGCTGATGTGATTGCAGAATCATTGGCCATTATCCTTGAAAACTTGTGATAACCTGGAGAGGTCCTGGATGATTTGAAAAAGGCAAATGTAGTGTTCAACTTCAAAAAAAGGGAAGGATGACGGTCCAGGGAACTACAGGTTGGTCAGCCTCACCTCAAACCCTTGAAAAATCATAGAGTAGATCCTCAAAGAAGCCATTTTCAGGCAATTGGAAGAGAAGAAGGTGATCAGGAACAGTCAGCATGACTTCACCAAAAGCAAGTCATGTCTGACAAATCGGATTCTTTTCTCTGATGATTTGACTGGCTCTGTGGTTATGAGAGAAGCCATGGATGAGATATGTCTTGACTTTACCAAAACTTTTGATAGGGTTTCTACAGTATTCATATCTGCAAGTTAAAAAAATATGAATCAAATCAAATCATAGGGCTGGAAGGGACCTCATGAGATCATCGAGTCCAACCCCCTGGGAATTGAACCCAGGACCTTCTGCATGTTAAGCAGAGGTGTTAGCCACTACACTGAATGGGAAGAATGAGCTATAAGATAGACAGATGGCTAGATCATTGTGTTCAAGTAGTGATCAAAGACTCCATCTCTCATTGGCAACTGGAGGGATTGGCAGATACCCTGGAAGTCAGGGATACAATACAGAGAAGGATCAGGATACCATACGAAAAGACATGGATGACCTTGCAAACTGGAGTATTAGGAATAGGATTCAATATAACAATGGGAAGTGCAAGGTCACTCATTTAGGGACAAAATAAAAACTTCCTATAAGTTGGGGATGCGTCATTTGGAAGGGACAGAGGAGGAAAAGGGCCTGGGAGTGCTCGTTCACAGGATGATTATGAGCTGCTAATGCAATGTGTCTGTGAATAAACCTAATGCAGTCATAGGATACATCAGAACAGGTATTTTGAATAGAGATAGTAAGGTGTTAGTATCTTTATATGAGGTGCTGGCGAGACCTCTTCTGGAATATTATGTGCAGTTCTGATCCCTCATGTTTAAGAAAGATTAATTCAAACTGGAACTGGTGCAGAGAATGGCTACAAGGATGACCTACAGACTAGAAAACCTGCTTTATGAGTTCCAAAGGGGTAGCTATGCTGCTTTCTGAGGGGAGATTTAAGGAGCTTGGCTTGTTTAGCCTAAAAAAGAAGGCTGGAAGGAGATATGATTTCTCTCTATAAATATGTCAGAGGGATAAATACCAGGGAAGGAGAGAAATTATTTGAGTACAGCAACAGCGTGTACACAATGAAAAATGGATACAAACTGTCCATCAGGAAATTGAGCCTTGAAATTAGATACAGGTTTCCAGCCATCAGATGAGTAATGTTCTGGAATAGCCTTCCAAAGCGGGGTATGGAAGCAAAAGAAGAAAAAAAAAAACATAACTGCCTTCAAAACTGAGCTTGATGAATTTATGGGGGGAGGGCAGTATAATGAGAAAGCCTAACTGGCACTTGGCTGATCTTTGTCTACTGCCTGTGGATATGCCCATGGCCTAAGAAGGAAGGGTAGAGAGGGTAGGTCCTGAGTTATTACAGAGAATTCTTTCTTGGGTGACTGGCTGGTGAGAATTGCCCACATGTGGAGTTGGTTTTTTTTTGTCTTCCTGTGTAACATGGGGTATGGCTCATATGCTGGTGGCGTCTTTGTATATAAAAGTCTTTAAATCATGATTTGAGTACTTTAATAACTCAGTCATAGGTTAGAGGTTTATTGCAGGATTGGGTGAGTGAGGTTTTGTGGCCCGAATTGTGCAGGAAGTCAGACCAGATGATCATATTAGTCTCTTGTGATCTTAGAGTCGATAGCTATGTCTACATCTGCTTTTTTTTTAGTTTGGACTTGCTAGTCTGAACTAAAAAAGTCCTGAGTTAGTCCAAACTTGGGCTAGTTTGTACTAATGGCAGCTTTTTAGTTTGAATGAGCCGCATGTCCTAGTTCAAACTAACTTTTTAGTTTGAATTCAGACACATGGCTAGTTTGATCTAATGGCTTAGTTTAAATTTTTTTTTTTTTTTTTTTTTTTTAGTTTGAACTAGTCATTGGTCCTGTCTACTAAGCTTTGGCTAGTCTGAACAAAGAATTTTTTTAATTCAGACTAGTCAAAGGCTAGTGTGGACCTGGACCAAATTAGTCTGGACTATGCATGCTTAGTCCAGACTAATTGGCTAGTGTAGACATAGCCTACTCAGAAGTGTGAAAAGTAGGCAAGCATACAGACAGGCACAGCTCAATCAATTTCCCAGGATACATTAATTTACAGTAACAAAGTTTGTCCATTTTCAGAGGGGTAGCTGTGTTAGTCTATGTATAGCAAAAACAACAAGGTGCCACAGGACACTTAAAGTTTGTCCACAAATTATCAGTCTTATTAAGCATTTTCAGATCCCAGTGATTTCAGCCAGAGTTACTGGTATATACGTTCAGCACTTAAGTAAGTGGTGTTTGAGACAGAGCAGATAATGTGTGATCATTGCGCAGTTTATAGGTAGATGTGTGTTCTTGGGGACTTACACCAACATTTATAAAGGCATTTAGGCACTGTTGTGCTATGCCTAATTGCTTTAGAAGCCTAAATTTCATTTTCAAAACTGATTTATGTGTTTAGGAGCCTAAATCTGAGGATCAGAACAATGAGACTTGGACATTACAGCTCTTGGTGAAGAAATGTCATAACACCTTTAACAATGTGAGCATTAGTTTGGATTCTGTTCCTATTGCAGCTGCAAAATCACAGATTGGGCAAAACAGAGGTCAACAACTGAGTATTTAGAAGGCTTTTGATTTGTTTCTTCTTCTTCTGTTATAAAGAAAAGGTTAAAGGCTATTCCCAGATTTCCATAGAGAAATTAAATTGGTTTCTGATATGCAGTAGTAAACCATATAGTTGTACTGCTCTGACAAAATAAACAGACAAACTGACTACTACCAAATTGTAAATTATAATGTTGACATTAACATGTAACATGTGAGCACTATTTATGACAAACAGAGCATACATCAAAGAGTTATTTTAAATTCTGTCAGTTAAATCTCAAAAGGTTATCTTTTCTCTTGGTTTCCTCAAAAAAAGCATAAATTGCAAGTATTAAAATAAAATATATAATATGCAAAGAAAAACGTCTAATTATTACTGCAATGTGCAAATGTCATTATAATCAGATGCACACAGTGTATGGAAAGATTATACACACACACACTTGTTTTACAAGTGAACAAATGTCATTTATGACATTTCTAGAGTACAGCAATGACTGATGCAAATTTTCCCATAATACACCATTGTGAAGAACTTAATCCTGATCCTCTTGAATTTATTGAGAGATATTCCTACCCCATCCCATTCTCTTCAGTGAGTTCAGGATTTTACCAAGAACAAGGGGTGTAAAATCCCTCACACATTGTTGTTCTAGTATACTAGAAATCAAGTAGTATAGCATTACAGTCTTTGATTTGTCAGCTATGAATAAACAGATACCAGCTATCCGAGTTCCATTGTATAATGAGTGACATATTTGTTGTTTGTACATTAGTGGTACATCCTGGGAATTGCAGAGGGGAGGACAGTTTTATATATACTATCATTACAGGAAAGTTAATGTTTATAGTAGTAATTTATTTTAATGCAAATATTCAGTTTCTAAATAAGGTCTGAATCTATGTCCTGTGAACCTCCGTCTTTTCTTCAAATTTAAAAAGTGGGTAAACATGCCAAATTAATGTTTTAAAATCATTTGTGAGCCATAAAATCATATGTTAAGGCCAAGGTTCCATGGTGATTATCTAGTCCAGTGGTTTTCAAACTATGGGTCAGGACCCAGTAGTGTGTCACAGACTCTCAGGTATCCCCTGAAACTTGTGTGATGGCCCCTGCTGCTGCTGCTGAAATACTGGAATTCATTGCTCAAAGACATAACTGTTGTGTTGGGGGCATAAATGATTTTTTTAAACTGGGTTCTGTGGAAAAAAAATTGAAAATCACTAATCTAATCTGACTTGCCTAACACAGGTTGCAACACCACCGGTCTAGAAGTGTGAATATGCATATGAAACCTATTTATGACAGCTCATTTAGGAGCACACGTGTTCTATGCTGCTACCATAAGAGCAAAAGGAGTTGCTCTTGAAGAAGTTATAGAGGATAAGGAGAACTTCAGTCCCCTCATTTGAGAGACAAAAAGAGCGAAACCCAGATCCCTGTTCCAAAATATTTTGTCAGGGCAGTCCCACGTCATGCCCAAGTTAGCTCCTCCTTCTTTTCTGAAGTCCTGTATATCTGTAGCAGATTATTTCCAAAACTCTGTGGCATACCACCACAAGAAAAAAAATTAGAATATCAGGTATTATGAGGTGATATTAGAGGATGTTTTTAGGGTGATGTGTGTCGAATCTTTATGGATAGAGATTTAGAAGGATGGAATGAGAGGGGGAAATCCACTGGTGGTTTGTTTTTTGAAGGAAGATATTGTTTTCTAATGGAGGAAAAGCATCAGGCATTGTGAGGGCAAATAGTAAAATAAAGAAATCATAAATACATTAAGAAAGTACTATAACATAACTGAGTATAACAACTATCTATGAATTTATTCTCATTTTCTATAACAACACATAGATTAAATTGCTTTCTATACGTGTATTTCTTGTTTATTGTATAGGTTGGAAGCTAGTGCCTTCTAGTCAGACATTAGCAAGGACTAGGAAGTGTTCCCAAGTTCTTTCCATCTGTAGAGGGGTTGGCACATGAAAATAAACTGTAAATTTAAAGAAGATAAAAGAACCATTTGAAAACAAATATAGGTTTCTATTGTACTGTCAGTAAAGTAAGTGAGTGAAAATTAAGCATACAATTAATTTAAATATAGTAAACATTCAATATAGTTTTTAGTTTAATAGCATTCCTTTAACTGATTTTCATCACACCCATCATGGTCCTTACACAGCCAAGTCCATTAGCAATATACAAGGCCATTTAAGAATCGTCATTTCTGCAATAATTGTTGAATTTCACTATCTTTTGTAAAATAAGGAAAGAGTCCTGCGGCACTTAAGGGTTAATAAATTTATTTATCACATAAGCTTTTGTGGGAGAAACTCCCACTTTGTCAGACGCTTCAGCAAAACATCTGACAAGGTGAGATTTTTTTCCATGAAAGCCCATGTGATAAATAAATTTGTTAGTCTTTAAGTGCCACAGGATTCTTTGCTTATTTTGCTGAACTAGACTAACACGGCTACCTCTTTGGAACTTGATAATCTTTTTGTGTGATTAAAAATGAAAGAAGTTTTCCATTTAATTTAATAAGTTCTGATAGTTTGTATTTCAACAGTGGCTACCATGCACTCAAAGCTTAAGATGACCACATTTCCAAATTCAGAAACTGGGGAACTTGTTTAGCAACATTTTTTTTAGGTCACTAATCCCTAAATACCCTTTAAAAGGTAATAATAGAATGCTTTCCTCTGCTTCCCGCATGTGTGCTGAGGTTGCTATTACCAGTTTCTGACTCAACAGCGACATCTGTTTCTTAGAATGAATAATGTTTTTCCTGGCAGAAGAGGGAATGTTCTCTCTAGTATATTAATATGCCATCACCACAAATATTTATTTTGTACTTAAAAAAAAAATTAGCCAGTATGATTGATGAAATGAAAAACTTGGATATTTCATGTGTCCAATAAAAGTTACTGGGATATCATATGGAAAAATGGCTCTGCCCCAGTAGGACTAGATTCATGGGCCATGTGATTGGTTTATCCACAGTACGTATGTAGTAGGAGAGAGCAGCCTGTTTTTTATGCCTTTCTTACTGTTATGACTCTTCCGAAGATCCTACGTCCTCCATTTAGTTAAATAGCCACTCCTTAATATGTAGCAAGCTTGGAGGGAGAAAAATGTGAAACAAAGACATTTATTACATCACAGAGCCAAACAAGAGATAAAGAATATAAGCATCAAACTTCAAAGTTTGTCTGGAAAGATTTCCTGCTGACAAACCAAAATTTATCAGTTCAAATAACCCATCTGAATGATAAATTCTAAAATGCAGTTTCTTCACAAGTATAACATTATCTCTCATGAAATAATGGTAAAAAGGTCTATTCATTGAGCTGTATGTTTAGGGAATAAAACAATGTGTACAGTCAAAAGTTATCAGTGATTGTTACATAAAGCTGTGTCCTTTATTCAGTGACGTTTGGTATTCTAGAATATTACTTTTACTCAATATGAATTTTAAGTACATACAGACAAAGTATGACATATTAGGGTAGAATAGCTTTTTCATCTCCTTGTTTAAAACAAAAGATGTATTTTCAAGGAACATTGGGGCTAAGAGAGGGAACTATAATATAGGTGAACTTCAACATTGCTTCAAATAATTAAAATACACCAAAGGACAGAGATTAATTTATCAAGACAATGGGCACATTTTGCTCCACCTCTGAATTTAGTCTAGGAATTTTCTTCCCTCAGATACAGAAACAATGTAAGTAAAAATCATTCTAAGTTTTAAAAAAAGCCCATTATATAGCAGCATCAGACTACTACTAACCAAAGAATGCAGAATTGCTTAAGCTATGGCAGCAGCCTGAATTATATTTCTGTAATGTAGAAATTCCACTTCAGTGATGTGTCTCTATCATCTGCTGTAGAGATGGAGATTCCAGTCCAGTGAACTGCATCATGCATTGCAAACTTTCACTAGCAAATAGAGCTGATCAATTTTTTTTCATTTATTTTCCTATTAAAACATGCCATATTACTCAAACTAAAATATTTCACAGACTTATTTTGGTTTCAATGAAAAGATTTATTAGAAAGATTTCTCTGATGCAGCATGGAATATTGAGTGAGAGAGACACCCCAGAACAGTGAGACAAGGGCCTTTTGGATGTGAAACACCACATTCAAGTCCTTCCTCAGCCTGATTCAACTGAGTGACATGAACCTAGGGCACCCACACCTCAGCCAAGTGTCCTAAACCACAAAGCTATTGTTTGTTCTGGAGTGGTTCTCTCGAGAGCATCCCACCCCCCAATAAAGTTTTGAAATATCTTCATTTCATTTTGCACTGGAATGAATACAAATTTCAAAATTACAGAATTGTTTTCTGGACAACCCTACGAGCAATGCTAGACTGCAAGTGTACAGAGAACATACAGTATGTAAATAAGAAAGGAGCTCCTCTGGTACGGTCTTGCTAAAAACATATGTTGTATATTAAAACATTTCTAGTGTTCTTTTCTTTCATTCATGACCAAAAACGAAATCCAAAACAAAACAAAAAGCTTACCTTTAGCAACAAGGATCAGCTCACTTCAAGTAAGTGAACTGAATCTCTGACTTCTCATGGAAGCCAAACAAGCACCAGCTCTGGAATGAGCCCCTAAAATATTTCATAGCTCAAAGAACTAGTACTCTGACAGGTAAGGAAGGAAGGCCTATAATTGGAAGGCCTATAATTCAGCAGATAGCAAGAAACTACAGACAAAAAACAAACAAATAAACAAACAAACAAACAAAAACATACCTAGACAGAACTACAATGGAAGGAAAGTGCAAATACAACAAAATGTATAGGCACTAAAAAAACAAAGGCAAAATGCCATTAACCAGATAAAAGAATGGAATGAGAGCAGCTGGGGTTGGACCCTTTTATAGTTTGGTCTTATTCTGAAGAAGGACTCTAAAATTATTAGAATAAATTTTATTTTTGTCTTATATTAAATATGTACATTGTATATAGACACACACCTCCTCCTATCCCCACTGCCAACCATACAAACTCACGTGGGCTCCGAGAGGCATGCTGTGTTTTGTCCTTCTCATGGATCATCACTAGTTTCAAAGATTCTCTAAGGCAAAGGATTTATGCATATCCACATCTTTTAACCCTTATGCTTGTTCACGTTTCCTCAAACACTACAGGAGTTTGAGTTGTAACTAAGGGTGTACTTTTTCAGTATGGTGATTATACATGAGAACCATAGATCCAGATTTACTTTCAGAGTCCAAATGGAGTGTGCTATGATATCATTCAAAGGTTAAGTACCAATCTTTCAGATTTCCCCTTCTATCCTGCTTCTCTAGAGCTAGAGTTCCAAGTTTTGAGGTGGAGTTAGAAGTTTCTGACAATTTAGGTAGATGGTTTCTGAGCCAGGGGTTAAGCATGTGTGATAGTGAGGGATTTTGGAGCTACAAGGTCAGCAACAGCACTGGAAACCAATGACCAGAGAGTCTTCTTCAAACAAAGTATTTTATTGGAACCAAAGCAGTTTAAAGATAAAGGTATTAAAACAATCTATAGACTGTGGTGTCTTTTTATCTTCCTCATGGGTACCCAGATCTTAGTTTGCTACAGATTCTCCTCCCTACTGCCTAAGACCACTAGCATCTGGATGGCATAAATTATTCCTGTCAACCCACAAAGCAGTTCACTCCAGTCTGCTCCAGGGCAAATGTTCTTTAAAAGCTGCTCAGTCTTTTCAAACACTCTTTTTCAAGAGGATGAGTCACTTTTAACTGTTTATGGAACTTTGAACTTTTGTCTCCTAGCACTTGCAGAATAACTGTTCAACTTTAGGATGGAGCATGGAAGTAGGCCATTGTCCTGTAATTATCTCCCAAGGATTTCATAGGATTTTGCTTATTTATACCCATTTTGGTGTTTTCTTTGCTGTTTTTTCAATAGCTCCTTATTGATCTAGATTGACATTGATATAGAAAAGTCTATACAGCCATGCAGTAATTTTATCTCACTATTATACAGCAGTTCTCTGATCACCATGGATAGAAAAAGATGCTAACAATTTTTGTTAGCATTGAGGGACTTTCACAGTGAATGTCATGGCATCAGCTCCTCACGTGACAAATGAGATCCAGTTTGGGGCAGCAAGAAGGCAAATATCAGGTCATTTATGGTTTTGTAGATCAAAACCAATGTCCTAAACTCCCCCTTGAAATCAACAAACACCTTATAAATACTGGTGCCATGTACTCATAGTTAGATGTATAATGTAATAAGTGGGATATTGTCTTCTGCAGAAAGTTCAATTTTCAAATAGAAGTCAATTAAACTCTGTACAGATTATAAAGCAATAATCTAATCTTCAAATACAAAGGTGTGGATGACTATGAGGATCACCTTCAAGAGAAATAATTGCATGTCATGACTAGATGCAGTTTAGCAAAAAGCCATCCTGGTCATTAGACTTATACGATAGACTCATGGTTATTAATAGACAAATGAAATGCCAAGATTGAATTAAAAATATAAATACTTCTCCTAGCACAATAGATTGGGTTCTGGAAATGGGCATTTTGGACTATCATTGTAGTTTGTATACAATAACTAATAGCAACAACAACATCTAGGTCTCCATTACAGAATTCTTTGATGAGTTGCTTACACTAGTCAATAATTGGCTCCGATTGGTTATTGTACTAGAACTTGCTTTTGTTTGGTTTTTTTATTTGTCTCTGGGATGGCATACAATGTATTTTTTTAAAAGAACAATCATGATATCAGAATTTACTTGTCATTAATAAGGATGAAGATCCAGTTTCATCCACGATTAAACCAAAAACCTGCTCTGATATTTTTTGTCTCCCATAGACGGAGTTAAACTTGCCTCTACAGAATCTTGCAGGAACTCTCAGTAAGATGTTACCTCTCCTCCATCTCTCTGAGAGTATCAGCACTCCTCCTAGGCACAATGCCAAAAAGCCACTAAACACAATTCTCTCTTGAACCCAAGAATGCTTAGCATGCTGGGGATGGGAGTTGGTGAAGAGACGAAGATTCATCAGGTCCTTCCTGATTCTCAAGATGCTTTTCTTGGTATTAGCCCAACACTGATGTAAGTGGGCCGGCCATATGCCAACTACAAAATGAAGTAGTGGAGTTGGAAGTATCCCCTCCTTCTCATTCTCTTCCTATTTCAGGAAGTGGGAACAGCTGATATAGAAGTCAAACTCAGTGGTTTTATGTAGCAGAGAATTACTGACCACCATTAGCCAGTGCAGCCTGGTTATGTCCATGTGCCATGATAGGAGAGAACCGGGTCCAATAACTCCTACTTGTTTGAAAATTAATATTTGTAAATATATCGCTTTTGTAAGAAAGGCCTTGTTCCTAATGAGACATGCAAGTTTATGTATCACTGACTTCTTTCTACTTAGCACAATTCTCTATTTCATACTTGATTTTCTAGGTATGTACATTCAACCCTTTCAACTTTTGATTGCTTCAGGAAAGACTGCTCTAGTCCCCCTGATCTATTTTCACTACTGTCCTTGCTTGTTTCTAGGCTCTATAAGTCTTTGCTGTATTTAGGATAGCAAAAGGAATGCAGTCTTTTCATAAATTTCTGCATTCGTTAATTTCGTTTTCCTTTGTATTTCTTGGTCCTGTATAGATATCAGAGGACCAAAGCAATCTTGGAGAATAATACAAATACAAAGCAATCACATGCTGTTAGGTAATAAGCAGTTAGGCATTTTTAATATGTAGAATTCTTTAATTCAAGTTAAATTATTGTATTTTATGAAAATATGCTCTCTCCCTCTTTTTTTCTAAATAAACAAAGGAACATAATCACTTTAACAAAAATGCAGCATAAAACTATGCACTGAATAAGCCAAGTTTAAAAGGAAGATCAGGAAGCATTCTTGCTGAAGTAAATCATTTCCAGTAATCAGGTATAACAATAAAAAACTAACAGAGTTTGTATACTGTAACTCAAAATCCATGGGTATATGAAAAATATAAAAGGAAAACAATTATTAAAGTAATCATTACTCTACTCTCTGACAAAATAAACAATAACAAGGAAAAACTCAGTATGTTTGAATAATTATATTACCATAAATCTGTGAAATAATGCCATAATTTTTAGCCTCTTGTTGTAAATTTAAAGTTGTACCTGACTACTAAAAATAATGTTTTAAATTTAGCACTTCTACTCCAAAGATTTCATATTAATTAACAATGAAAATCATCACCATTTTGCAGGTGGGGAACTATGGAATATAGAAGAAGTGATTTGTATATGGTGAGACATTGGCAGTGGGAAGCCAAACCTAGGTCTTCTGATTTCCAGCCTGTGCCCTACTCCTGTGGAATGTGTCCACTATTTAAAGTGGAATTAAAAGATGTACTTTAAAAGTGAAAGCAAACTTCATGAAAAATATGCTCCCCTTCCTTCATATAATACCTTATTTCCAAGGGTAAATATAAGATTAATCCTGCAACATGTTGTTTAGTTTCTTACTTTAAACTATTACTGTGTATAAGTTGGGCAGTCACTGATGGTTCTGTTTTCTACATGAACAGTTACAGGAAAAACCAACCCATCCCCCACAGCTACCATAATTAAATAAAATATTAGATACAATAAAAAATAAATTAATATTAATTTGAGGTTTACTGAATTACAAAAGAACATAGGAATAGTCATACTGGGTCATACCAATGTTCCATATAACCCAGTATCCTGTCTTCTGACCATGACCAATGTCTGCTACTTCAGAGGAAATGAACCAAATAGGTAATCAAATGATCCATCCAGTCACACATTCCCAGCTTCTGGCAAACAACAATCCCAGAAAACTGGTATTTCTTCTTACTTAAGATAAACTATGGCATGGGGAAGATGCATACAAAAACAAAGTTGTATGTAAGTCATTGATACTGAAATCTGTTCTTATGTATGCCAATGCATATCTGGAATTATTCTATTCTCTTTAAAGTACCCGGACAGCAGGAGTGAAAAATCAGTTGGGGGTAGGGTTAATAGACAGCCGTCTGAGGCAAAGCCCTGAATATTGGGACTGTCCCCATACTATTGGGATAGGTAGCCACCTTAATTCTCTTCAGCATATTCTGTTTTGAAATGTAGAGGTTTGATAGTTGCGTCACAGCTCTGTTGCCAAGGTGAAGAACACAATTATTGTAGTGCTGCTGAAGTAATTATCATCACCTTGTTTTTAATCTTTCCCTGTAGGATTTTGGAGATGATGGGTCCTTGTACATTACTAAGGTTACCACAACTCACATGGGAAATTACAGCTGCTATGCTGATGGCTACGATAATCTCTATCAAACTCATATCCTCCAAGTAAACGGTAAGGAAAGATGTTCTAATTACCTAGTCATACGACAGTTTCTGGATTTTATTCAGTAGATTTTTTTTTCATTTATTTACCTTTATATTATAGTGGAATGCAATAATAGATACAGGCAATATGTTTTCGTTAATAGCTTTCTTTCTACATATAAGCTTGCAGAAAAACAAAATATAATCATAGTATTTAGTGATTCCACATAAATAATACTTATTAAAAAGAATAATACAAAATAATGCAGTTTTTATCTGTACCCCAAGTCCTTAGTATTGTTAATATACATTATTACCATGCTATTTGTACAACAGGTATTTATTAAAAAGTTATTTTGAATAGCAAAATAATTATTACACTACATTATACTTCATGTTCTGTAAAAAAAAAAAAAAAAAAGAATATATTTGTAGCTCTGTGGCTTTCAAAAAATTAAATATAATGTAAATTGCAGAACAACTCACATTTATTTTAAAAATAGGAGGCTCAGTTGTTGAGCTACCATTTATCTCCATGAGAGTCAGTGGCTACTCTAAATTTTTAACAGTTGAACCATCTATTTAGATGCCTAATTGTGGTTTTTGGAGTCCAGCCTTAGGCTTCTGATTTTGAAAATCTTGGTCAAGAATTTCAAGGCCCTTGTCAGCATATGAAGTGCTAGTCTGGGATTCCTTACTGAAGCAAAATTCCCACTGAAATCAGTACTAGTATCCTGAACCTCTGACCTTCCCTTGGATTGCCAGATGCTGTTATTTCCTGGTGGTTCTTCACCTCTCAGGTTATTCTTTGAAGTTATTCTTTAGCAGATCTCCTCCTTCCCTGTGAGACTGTTCATGAGGAGAGTCACAGGGCTACTACCCTTGCCTCCTTCTTCTTTTCTGTTTTACCACCTAATTGAAAAACCTCATCTGTGTTTGTCTTCAGTTTCAATATTTATGATGATGTCTACCTTTCCACTTCTAACCAAAAGATTCTTCATTCAATCCAATATTTTCAGTCAGGAAGGAAAGTTTAAAGATTGTGGCTCTGTAATCTGCCCTGGATATCTGGCCAGCAGCCATTCTGCTGAAGCCCACTCTGTTCTTCCAGTTTTTGTTACTGTTGATATTATAAATATCCTCCTTGTTTGCTGGGCCCAAACTAGGGTTAACTATGGCTTTCCCTCTTTGCTAAAATCCATTAAACATGTGTCTACATCCTGCCACTTCTTCCCTCAGTTGTATAATATGTCCTTTCATCTTGGTCAAGACACCAGTGATTCTCATCCATCCTCTCATTTGCTGGCCTCACTGATACCTACATCTAACTATCCTACCCACACAAAATGTATGGCTGTATGGCCATTTCCTCACCCTTCAATCTGACAGAGTTCACCAGCTCCGCCTTTGAATTCCCATGGTAACTCCACTTCCTCTCACACAATAAATTCAAGATTCTTATTGCCCTAACCTCATCCCTTCATGATCATTCAGTCTCATACAGTGTCTTGACTCCCTCTGTTCCTTCAGTCTTGTCAGTCTTGACTGTCCTTTTTTTCATACCTTTGACAAGTGTCTCTACATTTTCCTCCACGCTGCCTGTTGCATGTTGCATGCCCTTCCTGAAGTACGGCATAAAAATACTAATTTTCCTCTTTTAAATCTCTCCTCAGGAGTTGTTTTTATGCCAGTTAGAACCTGGCCAATTAACTCTTCCTAAACTGAAGGGGAAATGGGACTAGTTGATACTTATTTAAAGATAAAACAATAAAC
Source organism: Podocnemis expansa (assembly GCA_007922195.1). Lineage (NCBI taxonomy): Eukaryota > Metazoa > Chordata > Testudines > Podocnemididae > Podocnemis > Podocnemis expansa. The sequence goes on from ML681966.1 coordinate 23,177,594, forward strand.
CTGAAGACTGAACAAGGCAATGCAACTGCATGAGCATATTAATTTTACTGTTATCATCGTTCTCCTGCCTCCCCAACACCACTTTTTCTGTCTTGTTTCAGATTCAGGTATACACTTAGGACAGTCCTATCCTGCCTACATGTTTGCATACAGATTAGCAGAATAGGGACTATATCCTATTGAGCAGCTTTGGGTGTTACCACAGCACAAATAATAGTGTTGTGCTGTTCTTACTGTATGGCATTTGGACCCAGTTTAGCACTTGTTACTCAGGCAAAACTCTAGCTGAAGTCTGGGAAAGTCTTGCCTGAGAAAGCCATGCTGGATTGTTCCTAAATCACTATACATCAATGGCATTATTATCTAACGTACTGAGCAGCAGCTTTACTGTGGCTGTTGTTATTGTTTTTTACCTAGATTGCTGTGGTGCCTAGTGCCCTAGTCCAATTCTGGCAGGCACTGTACCTGCACATAACAGTGAGATGGTTCCTACCCTGAAGAGCTAAAAAAGAGACAACATATGAATACAACAGATTGGCAGAGATTACACAAGAAAACAATAAGACAGCAACTTCTGCAGCTCCCTTGACATAATATGATTTGTTGGTGCATAATACTTTTGATAATTAGACCATAAGGCACGCAGGGCACTAGTGGTGGAAACTATTTTATGCTTTTCTTAGCTATTTTCAGGAAAAATCACTTTACTTTCAGAATGGGTGCTTATACAATAAAACATCCATAGCTCAAACACTTTTTTTCATACACATTCTACCAGATACAGGATATGTCCAGCTGCACACTAAAATAAATGAACAGTCTAGTGGCACTTTTAAAGACTAACACATTTATTTATCACATGAGTTTTTGTGGGAGAATATCCCTCACCTCCTTCCTATATGCTGTTGTCCACTGTTTGAATCTAAACAACTGCATTGAGTCACTGTAACAGTCTAAACTGATCCTATCAAATCCACTTCCCTGTATTTATTTTCCTCCCATTCATCTGTACTTCTCCATCTTCAGGCATCTGAGAAACTAGGCATTTCTCCCTTGAAAGGTCATGCAATAAACTAATGTGTTAATCTTTAAATGTGCCACTAGACTCCTTGGTTGTGGTTTGTTTGTTTGTTTGTTTTTTCTGAACTAGACTAACACAGCTACCCCTTTGGAACTTGTCATCTTTATAGTATTATTGTTTGTTAGTCATTCAGAGAATATCATAAATGTTTGTGGTGCTGAAGGCAACAGCTGCCTGTACTACTGCATGTCACTATCAAATTATTTAAAGCTACCCAAACAAACTGATTATTCTGTATTTTTTTCTGCCCCAATAGCTGCTGCTCTAAGTGTCAGTAGTTTAGTGACCCCTTCTCACATAATTTTTAGCATGCCACATACAATATCAGTTTAAAATAAATACTGACAGTCATTTAATGCCAAGGTTATGAGTCATCTGATTATATATGTGAATTATACCACTCTGTATTTAATATAATATCAAGAATATCATGAACTTGAAGACATTCTTGTATAATTATTTTCTTTGTGTTATAGCATTTTCAAATAAAACTATATCCTGATTAAAGAATTAGAATTTGTATCTTGTAGCTAAATGGGATCAAAAACATTAACTTTAATGCTCTAATCAAATAAACGTTACTTCTATAGATTACATCTGACCATCTAAACTGTAATGTTCCTAAAGAGAGAGAGTATGGTCAGTGCTCGTAGGCTAAGATAATAACTAATTAATATAATGACACATATCTAACAGAAAAGTCAAAAGAAGGTTAATGAGATAGTGAGACTTAGTTGTTCTTACATCTATCATGAGGATGCTTTGAAAACACTTTGATTAGATTTTAAGCACTTTTGCAGTACATGTATATGTTAATCCATATTTTCTTAAAAGTGTTTTTTCTAGAATTTGTTTTCACCCCATTTCCCAATCCTTCAACATATTTTAAAAAATGGTTTACACTTTGACTTATTTTGCATGTACCTGGATTAAACGCTAACTAACTTGGTTCTGAATTGGCATGTTAAGTGTTTAAAAAAGAAACTTTTCAGTGAAGCCCTTATTTAAATATTAATACAGGTAATCACTGCATAAAAAGCTCGATTTTTTTGGACAGACTATGTTCTTTACATTTTATGTAAATAATATTCTTCTTCGAGCAGCTGCTCACATACATTCCACCTAGGGTTTGTATGTGCCAGCATGCTCGAACACCGGAAGCTTTTTCCAGCCCGCCCTTGTGGGACCAGCAGTGGCGCCCCCTGGAGCAGCGCGCATTCCACCCCTGTTAAATATGCTGCTGGTCCGACATGCAATCAGTTTCCTTCTTTCCGCCGTGTGTCGGACACCGGGAAACAGCTCCGCAACAGCGACAGCTATCCCCTAGCGGGGCTATGCCCCGATCTCCAGGGTTCAAGAACTATGCCTCTTGTGGCAAACTCTTTTCAGTTAGTGACCCCCATGAACACTGCTTAAGGTGCCTGGGGGAGCCACACCAACCTCAGTGTTGTAAAATTTGCAAAGCCTTCAAGCCGAGAACGAAAAAGGACCAGGATATCCGGCTGAAGGCCCTCTTGATGGAATCAGCTTTGGCCCCGGTGGGGGACCCACCGGCTCTGGTGGGGGGGATGAGCCCGACCTCAGCGGCGGGAATGGCGTCCACCCAGCAAGGAGCCACGGCGCCAACGAGCCTGTCGGTGCCGCGGCGCCACTCAGCACCAGCCGCACTGGTGATGCCGGGGGATACCCGAGTGCGTCGGGAGCGCGCCAGGGCTAGGCGCAGGGACTCTCCCTCGACCCCAGGTACTTCTAAATCGCCGCCCCCGCCAGCGCCATCCACACCAGAGGCTTATGCCGCAGTGAGGGCATTGTCATCCCTACCTTCCCCAGTTCCGGCGTCGGCCTCTTTGCGCCCTCCGTCGCGGGGAAAGCCCCTGCTGGGCTCGCCAGCCTGGAGGGAAGTGGCGCCGCAAGCTGCCCCACCCGCAGAGTCACCAAGGGCTGCGTCCCAAGATTCCCCACGGCAGGGGCGGGGCTTTCCAGAGCCAGTTTGGGCTGCAGGGGCACCGGCCCCTTCTACAGCCTCTGAGTGCAGCCGCGGACGCGGTAGCGCACAACGGTACCGGCGGCACCGGGCATTGGGGAGTAAGAGGGGATGCTCCCAGTCAGCCTCCTCCTCCTCGCCAGCCCCCTGGCGCCAGGACACGCGCTGCGGTCATGGGTCATCCAGCCAGGCCAAGAGACAGAGGAGGAGAGAGCCTTCTAGTTCCTCCACTGGGACCTCCTACTCAGCACAATCTTCCTGGGTGGCAGCAGAGGAAGCCAGGAGCCAAAAGCTGCACCAGTCAGGACCCCCCACGGGACCAGGACAACCACCCCTGCTGGGACCACCACCCCAGTGCTGGCCAGCTGGCTGGCCCTATTGGGCTCCATGGGTCCTGCCGCAGGACTCCCATCAAAGCGGCAATCTGAGACCAGAGGTGTCTAGAGACTACAGATCACCATCGAGAGATGACTCAGACAGGCAGGTGCGTCAGTCCCCCCCGGTCACATCACGAAGGTTCCCATCTATATCATCAGCGGGGGAGTCACATAGTACCTCCTCTTCACCACCTGACACTTTCTAGGCATACCAAGACCTATTACGCAGGCTGGCATCCAATCTGGGCTTAGAGGTGGAGGAGGTCAAAGAATCTTCAGACTTGTTGTTTAATGTATTGTCAGCAACGACTACCACCAGACTAGCCCTCCCCATACATGAGGGCGTCCTCCGGGTTGTCCGCTCCCTGTGGCAGACACTGTCCTCCATGGCCCCAACTTCAAAGGGCGCGGAGAGAAAGTATTTTGTTCCAGCGATCACGTGCCAGTATTTGTATACTCACCCCAATCCTTCTTCCCTAGTGGTGGATGTGGTGAATCAATGTGGGCGCCAAGGCCAGCCAGCCTCTACCCCAAAAAGCAGAGAGGCGAAAGCCTTAGACACGTTCGGGAAGAAGTTTTATTCCTCGGCAATGATGCAGCTGCGAGTGGCCAATCATCAAGCCCTGCTGGGCAGATACAACTATAACCTTTGGCACTCCCTCAAACGCTTCACTCAGCATTTGCTGCAGGATCACCGGTCGGATTTCAGTACCATCTTGGAGGAAGGGTCATCGGTAGCAAGAGCAGGCGTCATGGGATGCGGCGGACTCAGCTGGCAGGACAGTAGCGTCCGCAATTACCCTGCGTCGGGTGGCTTGGTTGCAGGCATCGGGCCTACCCCCGTCAGTCCAGCAAGCTGTACAGGACTTGCCCTTTGACGGGTCATCCCTCTTTTCGGACCAGACAGATGCAAAATTGCACAGGCTGAAAGACTCCACCGCGACCCTTAGATCATTGGGCCTGGTTTCCCCAGGCTTTTTGAGACAGCCGGATCGTCCGCAATTCCCACCAGCGGCATCGCAGAGCCACTCATTCCCCAGTAGACCATATAGGCAAAAAAGAGAGAGAGCGGGGTACGGGGTAGACCCTCGAGAGGCAGACCAAACGCTTCACCGGCCAGGGCAACGGGGTTTGGCCGGCGCCGCTCCGGAAACCGAGGACGGCGGTTTTGATGGGAGCCTCGAGGGCATCGAACCAACTACCCAGGCACAGGAGCAGCCATTTCTGAACAGACTCTCCCCTTTCTGTGCCCAGTGGGCCTCCATTACTACAGACCGTTGGGTACTGAAGACCGTGCGGGACGGATATTTGATACAATTCAGTGCCAGGCCCCCCAACAACCCTCCCCCTTCCCAGTCCCTCTTCAGGGACACTGCTCACGAACAACAGTTGGACCTAGAGGTAGACAAACTCCTCATATTGGGAGTGGTGGAGGAAGTTCCAGAGGGGGAAATAGGAAGAGGGTTCTACTCCAGATACTTTCTGATCCCCAAGGCAAGCGGGGGATTGAGGCCCATTCTCGATCTGCACGGCTTCAACAAGTATTTGGTAAAACTGAAGTTCAGAATGGTCACTCTCAAGCAGATTATTCCCTCATTGGATCTTGAGGACTGGTTCGCTGCCCTCGATCTACAGGATGCCTACTTCCACGTATCGGTCAAGCCACACCACAGACGCTTTCTACGTTTTGTACAAGGGAGCAGGCATCTGCAGTTCATGGCCCTCCCATTTGGGCTTGCCCTAGCACCAAGGGTGTTTACAAAAACTATGGCTGTGGTAGCGGCGCACCTTCGAAAAAGGGGCGTCCACATTTTTCCATACTTGGACGACTGGCTAATCTGCGGCCTGTCACGACGACAGGTGCAGGGCAGTGTATGCAAGGTCCCATCCCTCTGTTGCCGACTAGGACTTCTCATAAACAAACAGAAGTCTCATTTGTGCCCAGTCCAGAGGTTAGAGTTCATCGGCGCCACCCTGGATTCGAGGCGAGCCAGAGCCTTCCTGCCAGTGTCCAGGTTCGAGGCGATGACTAACATAACTTCCAACCTAAAGGAAAGCCCGACCACTACGGTCAGGCATTGCCTCAGACTTCTGGGACACATGGCAGCAACCACAAACGTAGTGCCACTCGCCCGCCTCAGGCTCCGGCCACTTCAGGACTGGTTGGCCTCGGTGTTCAGTCCCCGCATTCACGGGATGGACAGGACCGTAGCAGTCCCTTGCGAGATCCTATCTCACCTGACGTGGTGGCAAGATCCCAGCCTTGTAATGGAGGGAGTCCCATTCGGGACGGTCACCCCCTCGGTGACGCTAATCACGGACGCTTCAGATCACAGCTGGGGCACTCATCTCAGCCTAGGAGTCAGCACACAGGGCAGATGGTCTGCGGCAGAAAAAGGGCTCCACATAAATGTGAAAGAGTTTCGGGCCATCAGGCTCGCTTGTCAAGTATTCCATGCACATATCCGAGGGCACTCAGTCCAGGTGCTAACAGACAATTCAACGGCCATGTTTTATGTCAACCATCAAGGAGGAGCCCGCTCACCCACCTTGTGTCGCAAAGCCATGCGCCTTTGGGAGTTAGCTATACTCAACAAGTTTCATCTTGCAGCGTCTCACCTCCCGGGGGTCAAGAACAACAAAGCAGACCACCTGAGCAGGCACTTCAACTCACTCTACGAATGGTCACTACACCCGGACATGCTGACGCCTATCTTCCGCAGGTGGGGGTTTCCCCTAATCGATTTATTCACGACCCGGGAGAATCGCAAATGTCTCAGGTTCTCGTCATTGAGAGGGGCAGAGTCGGGTTCTCTCCCGGATGCCTTCCTCTTGTCCTGGACGGGGCCGCTGTTGTATGCGTTCCCCCCCCTTCCCACTAATCCACAGGGTCCTGTTGAAGGTTCGGAGGGACAAGGCCCAGATGATCTTGATTGCCCCAGCTTGGCCTCGGCAGCACTGGTACCACATGTTGGGGGACCTGTCCATAGTTGCCCCTCGAGAACTGCCACTGAGGCCAGATCTCCTGACTCAGGACCAAGGCCACCTCCTGCATCCCAACCTACAGTCACTTCACCTGATGGCGTGAAGGCTATCTGGCTAACTGCAGAAGAGAGGTCCTGCTCAGCCCAGGTACAGCACATCTTGGTTGGCAGTAGGAAAGCTTCGACGTGTGCGACATATGGGGCCAAGTGGTGATGCTTCCTTGAATGGGCAAAGGCTAAGAACATGGATCCACACCAGACCCCAGTGAGTGTCATTTTGGATTACCTACTGGAGTTGAAGCAAGGAGGCATCACCCTGGCTTCAATTAAAGTCCACCTGGCAGCGATCGCGGCAGCACATGTGCCGGTGGCTGGTCATTCCATCTTCTCCCACCCAATGGTGACAAGATTCCTAAGGGGTCTAGAACAGGTCTTCCCGGCAGTGCGACAGCCCACTCCACAGTGGGACTTGAACGTCGTCCTGGGAATCTTAACCGGGCCGCTGTTCGAACCAATGGCGACGTGCCCACTGCTGACCTTGTCACACAAGGTGGCGTTTCTAGTAAACATTACTTCTGCATGGAGGGTCTCAGAGTTGAAGGCACTGTCCTCCGAGCCCCCATACACTATGTTTTTTAAGGACAAGGTGCAGCTCAGAAAGCACCCAGCCTTTCTCCCGAAGGTGGTTTCTCACTTTCACCTAAATCAGAGCATATTCCTCCCTGTATTATACCCCAAACTGCATGCAACCAGGGAAGAAGCGAGACTTCACACTTTGGATGTACGGAGGGCACTGACTTTCTACATCCAATGGACAAAACCTTTCAGGAAGTCCATGCAACTCTTTGTAGAGGTGGCTGACCGCATGAAAGGTGCCCCAGTGTCATCACAGACTATTTCTAAGTGGGTGGTCTCCTGTATAAAGGCTGCCTACCACCTCACGGGACTCCCGCTACCGGGTAGCATACGGGCCCACTCGACAAGAGCACAAGCCTCCTCGGTGGCGTTCCTGGCTGGGGTCCCAATTGTGGACATTTGCCATGCGGCAACATGGGCCTCGGTTCAAACATTCACTGGCCACTACACAATAGTACAACAGGCCAGAGATGACGTGGCCTTCGGCATGGCTGTTCTTCAGTCCGGGGTCTCTAACTCCACCCACCATCCAGCATAAGGCTAGGAATCTACCCTAGGTGGAATGTATGTGAGCAGCTGCTCGAAGAAGAAAGGGCACAGTTACTTGCCTGTAACTGGTGTTCTTCAAGATGCGCTGCTCACTTCCATTCCACACCCGCCCGCCATCCCCACTTTGGAGTTGCGGAAAGAAGGGACTGACCGCATGTCGGACCAGCAGCATATTTAACAGGGGTGGAATGCGTGCCACTCCAGGGGGTGCCACTGCTGGTCCCACAAGGGCGGGCTGGGAAAAGCTTCCGGTGTTCAAGCATGCTGGCGCATACAAACCCTAGGTGGAATGGAAGTGAGCAGCGCATCTTGAAGAACACCAGTTACAGGCAAGTAACTGTCCCCTTTTTGCATGAGAGTTATGCTTTATCTTTTTGACAATTATATAGCATTTTACTTTCCCAAAGTGCTATAGATTCATTACAATAAAGAATCTTAGTAAATAAGAGAGGATTTATTTGAATTAATTTGAATTCTTTTCCTTTTATGAGAATATTTCCATGTGTCCATGCTTAATTTTTTCTTGTGAAATCAAGCTGAATTATTTTCACAGTATATAGTAGGTAGATTTATTATGACATGTTACTGGTCCAATATTGTAACCATGCTCTATGTAAATCAGAGCTCATGACTAGGGCTCTGTATTAAACAAATATACATCGCATGTGGGATTACTTAAACCTCCACATGTAAAATATAACTATTAAAGAATTCTTCCTTATAACATGAATTATTTCTAACCTGATGGAGTAACTGAACCTATTCAATAAAGGACTAACTGAACTAGGACTAACACAGGACTAACAGGATAAACTGGATCTATTCAACAAAAATGGCCAAAGATTTTTAGCTTCTCACTAAACAAATCATTCAGCATAGGAACATTTATGACTGATAATTGGAGCCCTGTTTGTTTCTGAAGAACTCATGTAGCTGGATATTTCTGATTCAATAAATCATTCTCCATAATTTTTAATACATCAAAAACTGAAATGGACTATTCTCAATTCCCTTATGAAATAGGTATTTAAAAAAAAAAAGACCTTAAATTTTGTCAACAATTTTCCCCTAGAATTTCTGTGAAGTGATGCTGATGAAAATAAGGGATTAATGTGGCCATAGAGTTCTGACCAGATTATTTAGAGATACTGTAATATGTTTGCAGTTTTTAAAGATCTGACACGTTTCTCTGTGTTAGGAACATCAATGATCCCAGACAAGTTTGTTTCGTGGTTTTTTGGTTTTTGTTTTTGTTTTCTTTTATGTATGAAGTAGTATGAAAATCATGAATAGACAAAGAGCTGTGTGAGGACAATGACAGAATTTTTGCTTTAATATTGTTTGTGTACAAAGAGGCATTGGTAGTTCACTAACCCATAACATATTTATAAAATCAGTCAATCCCATAATTTTTACTGAAACCTTGCTTTAGTAACATAGGAACACATTGGGCAAATAAAACACCACAAAGGTGGTGGTATGTAGTCAGTATTTTAAACACATTTGGACTCTTTCCCTCAAACCTGTTTCTAACCTTTTCTACAGCAGCTATATGGATAAATTGTGGAAGAGTAGTAGCAGAGTTCTTCAGAACAATAGAAAAATAACAGTAGCAGTGGCAAGCTTAAAAATAATCAAACTTTTTGATTGGTTTATTTGTTAGCGACCTTATGATTAACCTCCTATTCATTTTTATTTGGTCCTGAAATAAAACATGTGAAGTGGGTCAGCTGTTTATTTCAAATATCCCCAACACATTGAACTCAAAGTACCTATGTCATGCAGTTTTCCTGCTAGAATCACAATAGTTCTGTTAGTTCTGAAGAAAACAGGTCGCAGTTCAATACTAGGGAGGGACAGGATAGATTGTATCTTTGAAGAGTTACTTTACTTCCTTTCTCTGGGATGTTATGCTTTATATTAACTGAATATGTTTGTTAAGGAGAAGCAAGCAAATTAATTATTTTTTGTTGTTGTTGTTGTTCTTTGGGATTAGGTTAGTGTGATATCATTAGAACAATTTAGAGTAACCTGAGGTCTCAGATGATGACTCTACTATATATGACACATGCAAAGTCTCAAAAATGTTCTGGGGGAAAAAAACTATAATGTAGATACTTTAAAAATAATTGCATTTGGATTCTCTTTTCTCATTACCTGAATATTTACCATGTCACCTGAGTATATGATGTTGTTCTTATGGTTCTGTTCTCTGTGTGCACATTGATGTTAATTGTATTGATTCTACTAGGACTTATGTGCACAATATCTAAATGAGGCTCGATCCTTATTTACAACTCAGTTTTCTCATGTGAATGAAATGATCATAGATATTTTTGTATGGCTTTTCCAAACAATAAATTCTAGGACTTGATATAATCATTTCTGATAGAGAAAAGTCAACGATTTTGTCTGTTTTTTTTTCAAACTTTTTAAAAAAAGATTGCCTTGAATGATGGATTATAAACTGTTTGAATTGCATAGTTTAGTACACAAAATAGCTAAATAAATAACAACACATAATGAGCTCTTTCTCCCTCCTGATCATTATTATTGATTTTTTTCCTCAAAAGCCCCACTGACTTCTACAGCACTTCCATGCCAAATGATTGCAGGTGTTCTTGCCATGACCATGTTTAGGTTCTAAACTAAACCCTTGTCATATTTGACTGCTGAGCTAGACCCTTAGTGGTTGTAAATTAGTAAAGCTATGTAGATTTATACCACTTGAGGAACTTGCACATTACAGTCACGTACCTTTTTTACCTGAACAGCTTTTTGTATGAGAGAGTTCTCCTTGTTTCTAAAAGAAAAGTGGATTCTTTAGAGCATTAGTATTTTCTGGTTCATTCTAGAATTTTGTTTTATTTTTGCTAAATAGATTTCATCTTATTTGTAGTGGTTATTTTTTCCAGAGTATAAGGACTTACAACTCTTGCCTGAGGCATCATTCCTTGAATAATTAGGCTACTGTAGTTATCCCCAAACTGAGAGGTGTGCCTCCTAGGTGGGTACAGAAGAATGTCTGGGGGTGCACAGTATGGGAGTGCAGGAATCTGCCATGAAAAGGGGGAAAGAAATGCCACCCAGCCCCAATTTACCCCTAGCTCTGCTCTTGCCCTGCCCCTGGCCCTAGTGCCTGGCCTCAGCTCCCCTGACAGCTCACACCCCCAGTTGCAGCCCTGCTCCTGTCCATGGCTTGACCACTGGCTTCCAGCTCCCGCCCTTGACTGACAGCCTTTACTCCCTGCCACAACTCCTCTCCCAGCTCAGAGACAAGAACACATTCTGTTACTGGTAAAAGGTTGCATAAGAGGAAAAGTTAGGAATCACTGGGCTACTCAATATAGGTAACTGGATATAGATTTCTTCCTGCATCACATTCAAATCAGTAATTGCATGTACTGTATTTTGATAGTCTTTGTTAAAAAGAGTGCAGATGAGAGCCTCCTTTGACTCATTTAATGGTGTATTTGGCATGGTTCTGAGGAGGGGACCTAGGAACTCTGTCCCCACCGTTCAATCATGAGATCCCCTGTTCACTGTAAGATATACTACTTTGGTGCAAGTATTCAGGTATATTCATTTAAAATACACAATTAGTGAATGCTTTAGCGTGCGTATTTAGAGTTTATTGTCCACGAGAATTCATGGAAGTAGAACTCATTTGGGAAAAAGTTCAGATGGAGGGGTACAAGCATAGCTATACTAAATAAGATTTTAAATGAGAACAAACACTTTTAAGGTGAAGTACAGTCAGGGTCATCACAACGGCTATGTCTACACGTAGCCTGTTATTTGAAAATAACTTATTTTGAAATAAGTTATTGCAAAATAAAAATGTTATTTCAAAATAGCTAGAATCGAAATAACCAAAAATCCAGTCGAAATAAGTGAAAAGCTGGAATCGAAATTGCAGGTCCAAACCCATGGCTTGCTATTTCAATTTAGGGGACGGGCACCATGGGAGGTGTGGCAACATGGCCCCCTCCCTGGGCCATGTTGCCAGCCATGTTGCCAGCCAATCATATAAAAGCTGGCCCCGACCTCACTTTCCTGTCCATTCTGGCTAGCAGGACTCTGCAAGCGACAGACATGGATGCTGCCCAGCTGCCTAGCCTTCGCCATGTGGCTACTAGACCCTCTGTGTGCCTGCCGAGTGTTCTCCTGTTGGGGGACACTCTGCTTGCAGACCCCGATGCTGCCCAGGCAGTGCCCCAGGCTGCCAGTACCCTGGGCCTCAGAGCTGCCCTAGTTCCCCTGCCACTTTCTGTGCCTTGCCAGGTCTGGGCCCAGGAGACCAGCACAGACTGGTGGGAGTGGGAAGTGCTCCGAACCTGGGAGGATGACCAGTGGTGGAGGAATTTCTGGATGACCAGGACCAGCTTTGACCACCTGGTAGCAGAAGTCACCCCACTGCTGCGCCAAAGGGACACCGCCATGCGTCTGGCCATCCCTGTCAACAAAAGAGTGGCCATAGCCCTGTGGAAAATGGCCATCCTGGAGTCCTACAGATCCATGGCGCACCTCTTTGGGGTTGGCAGGTCCACCATTGGGATCATCCTGATCCAGGTCACCAGGGCCATTAACAGGATCCTGCTGCGGCACCTCATCATTCAAGGGGAGCTGCAGGACACCATGGATGGCATGGCCACCCTGGGATTCCCAAATTGCGTGAGGATACTGGATGCCACGCACATCCCTGTGAGGGACCCGGAACACCGAGCGGCTGAGTACCGGAATTGCAAGGGTACTACTCTGTCATCATGCAGGCCCTTGTGGACCACCAGGGCATCTTCCAGGACTGTTACGTGGGCTGGCCAGGGAGGGCGCATGATGCAAGAGTACTCCAGAACTCTGCCCTGTACTGGGGCATGGAGGCGGGCACCTTCTTCCCCCCATATAGCATCAATGTCAGGGGGGTAGAGGTGCCTGTCCTCATAGTTGCTGACACGGCCTATCCCCTCCGCCCGTGGCTCATGCATCCCTATGCAGGGCCCCTCAATCCTCGCTGGCAGCTTTTCAATCAGCATCTGAACTCCTGCGGCCAGGTGGTTGAGTGGGCCTTTAGACGGCTGAAGGCAAGCTGGAGGTGCCTCCTTACCCACCTCCACCTTGGGGAGGAGACTACATCAGAGGTCATCAGCACGTGCGTGGCCCTGCACAATTTCTGTGAGCTGCAGGGCGAGCCCATTGCAGCTGCCTGGGAGGCTGAGGCCCAGCTCATTGGGGGCCAATACGAGCAGCCCGCACCTGTGCCCTCACAGGAGTGGGCATCAAAAAGAGCTGTCACTGTACGTGATGCACTCACAAACAGCTTTGCCAAAGAAGAGGACCTCTGGGGGCCAGGCCAGGCCCACCATACACTCCCCTCCTACCACAGCCAGCCCCCACCCATCCACCCACATTGTGAAGCACACCTAATAAAGCAAGACACGGTCACTAATATCATTTGTAAACTGTTTATTTTAACATAACAGGGGGGTTGGGGCAAGGAAGGGCTGGAGAGGGTTAGGGGATGGGGAAATGTGCAGGGTCACTGGGAGGAGGGCTTTCAACTGGGAGATGGGGTTAGGGTGGGGGTCACTGGGGGGAGGGCCTTCAACTGGGAGATGGGGTTAGGGTGGGGGTCACTGGGAGGAGGGCCTTCAACTGGGAGATGGGGTTAGGGTAGGGGTCACTGGGAGGAGGGTCTGCCACGGCCCTGCCCATGGCCACCCCGGGTCCAGAGCCACCTTGGAGGAGAGCCCTGAGCCGGTGTTCCGCCAGCTGCTGGTGAGTCAGTGTTGTCTGCAATGCAGCGCAGACTGGCAGCTGCATCTGCCACAGCTGTGCCAAGGTGCTCCATGGCCATGGGCTGGCGCTCCATGACCATGGCCTGGCGCTCAAATGCAGCCACCAGGCAGTCGTCGGTGGTGGCCCCCTGGCACAGCAGCTGGAGGGAGGCATCCTGACGGGTGGCCTGCTGTCACCACCAGGCCTAGGTGGATGCCTCGGCCCGCTCGCCCAAGTCCTCGAGGCTGACCAGGACTTCCCCCCACGTCCGAGGGCCCCTCCTCCTCCTTCTGGGTCTGGGGGACGTCCCGTCGTCTGTCTTGGACTTCCCCAGGGTTGGCAAATCGGCAGGCCGGTGCTCCTCCTCGCCACTGGCGCTGTCCTGCTGAGAGACAGCGAAGAACTCCAGAGTGCCCAGTGCAGTCTCTGGTGGTTGTAGTGGTAGGACCGGAGGCTGCCGGACGTCGAGCGATGCCTCGGGGTTGGTGTCTGCTCTGTCCAGGCCTGAGGAGTTGCTGGGGTGGTGGCTGGTATCAACCACCCTGGCTGGCAGGCCACTGGGCTCAGCCCCCAGGAAGGTGTGCAGCTCCTCGTAGAAAGGGCAGGTAGCAGTTCTGCATGCCCCCTGGAGCTCACGTGCCTCCCTGGTGCGAGCATGGTCCTGCCTCAGGGCCTTGATCTTGGAGCGCACCTGCTCGGTGGTGCACTCTCGGCCCTGGGTGGACAACTCCTCCACAATGTCGGTGTATATGTCCTGGTTCCAGTAGCTAGCCCAGAACCGGGAGAAGATGTCCTCCCTTCTCCAAATGGTGAGGAGCAGCTGGACCTCCTTTGTGCTCCAGACAGGGGCACACCATCTCCCCTTGGAGCCTCCAGAGCCACGTGCTGACATGCCTCTGGAAGCCTCTTAGCATGCTAACAGGAGACAGCACTTTCTGCTTCCTGTGGGTGCTGTGCACCCAGGGGAAGAAGGTCAAAATGCGTTATTTCGAAATAACACGTCCAAACAGTGTTATTTCGAAACAACCATTTTGAAATAAGCACCGTTTTGAAACAATCAGGGTTTAACCTTTTTCGAAACGACGGTTCTTATTTCGAAATGACAGGATCCGTCATTTTGAAATAAGAAAACATCATTTGGACCAAATATCTTTTATTTTGAAATAACCATGGTTATTTTGAAATAAAAGTGCTGCGTAGACATACCCAACCAGACTAGAGAAAACAAATGTGGTTTTATAATTAAATAATGTATTATAATGTATACAAACTGGGACCATAATTTAGTTTGTATGAATACAGTAACCTTAATTCTGGCATTTTGTAACCTTTGAGTGCTTGATGTTGTTGCTTTAATAACTTAAGTTTGATGTTATGTTTTTGTTGAGATTCAGGGTTTTTATTTTGTAACATCCTATGATTTATTAAAAAGAAAATAGCCAGAATATATTATACTACAGCTGCAACTGTAATGGTTCCCTTCTATGTACTGTCAGCAGAGCATGAACCCTGGAATCTCAGCACTGTAATGAAGACTATATGGACTAAAAGACTCAGCATAATATCAATTACGCTCTGTGAACCACTTACTAGAGGAGGATTCATGATTAACTGAAATAGCTGGGTTGCATACACAGTAGTAATTCCATTTTACAGACAGCATAGCCAAACACATGTATTTTGAAGATTATCTCTGAGAAGCAGACTGGCTAAGATTTAGACCTCCATCTTTTGAACCCTCTCTGTGGGTGTGAAGCTTGTTCAATAACAGATTTTAAGGAAAACATAGAATCATTAATCAGTTATGGAAGATGATACATTTAGAATTTATGATCTTGTTCCCAGTCTAGTGCAACTTCCATAGACTTAGGTATTTTAAGGACATGAAGGAGAAAGAGGTTCAACTCTTTCCAGTGCTAGGAATATGCTCAGATGAAATAATCTAGTGATTTTAGCAACAGGCCTTAAGGAAGCACTACTGAGCTTAGTGCACACTGCAAATAGCAATTTTTTGGTATCTTAAAAGTCAACTGATTCTGAATGTCATTTCATAGAGAAAGTAAAGGCCTCTTCCTGTTGATAGGCCTACTTCTGCAGATGTAAAGATTTACAAGGAAGCAATGATATCTGGGTGAATGGCATGGGACTGGCACTCATGTGATCTAGGTCCTGTGAGCAACCCTGAGCATTCTCTTCACCTCCCTGTGCCTTAGTAACTTCATCTGTGACATCTGGGTAATGATACTTCCTTTGTAAAGCACCTGAGATTTACAGATGAAAAATGCTGCATAAAAGCTAGGTATTATTTTCAAGTACTACTACAAGCCATTAAAGTATTAATTTGAAAAAAGGTCAGAAAAGGTTATGTTAAGAAGTATTAGGGTACTATGTGCACATCACTACCAGTTTCATACATGTTTTTAAGTGGTGCACCTAGCAACACTTGAGGTTATCAATTCAGTGAAGTGCTTTTTTCACATCTTCATGTAAATTGTCTCAGCTTCAGCCAAGTTATAAATCTTTGATAAATCTCAGAAAATTCCACCCCTTCACCCCACGTCCCTCAAGAAACTGAGCATGCTCCACTCCAGAGCTTGCAACATTGCTAGCTGTACCTGGTCACTGCTGTAATATCAGGCGCTAAAAATTACAGCAAGGAGACTGTCTTTCTGGAGCTGTCAATACTCCTCCCACCCTCTGGTGCCCAGGCATCATAAGGACACGAAGCACCTTGGATTGAGGGCATAGATTAGGACCATGAGTCAGGGGTTGTGAACAAACTGGGAATCAAGTTTGGAGGGGGAACGAGAGTGGAAGCAAACTGGGGAAAGGTGATGAGGGGCGAACTGGAAGCCAATGAGTTGGGAAGCATTGATATCAGAAATGGAGCCTAGTAGGGAAGTGTGAAAATAGAACCCAGGGTTGCTAGGATATCACATTAGTCATTTGGGAAGTGGAACTGGGACTGGCTGAGCAAGAAGACTGGGAGCAAGAGTCAGTTTAGGGGAACTAGGAAGAGTGGGATTGAGGTAAAATACAGAGACTGGGGAGGGATAGACTTGGACTGTTTGGGGCAAGGAACAGGAATGAAGAGATTGGGATAGGGAGACCACGATGACAAAGTAGGAGTAGTGGTACAGTAGAGACTGAGACTTGGAAAGGGAGTATAGAGAGGCAGAGAATCACTTATTTGAGGCAAGAAAAGTGGAAATGAGGTGAAGAGCGAGGGACAAAGAAAGGGTGTGGGGCTGGCATGAGGAGTTGTTATGGGGTGACAGAACTGGGAAAGATTGGCATTATTTGCAAGTATTGTGACAGGTTGGAGATGGTGGAGAAGAAGTCATTCTTGATAGGAACAGCAACAGAAGGGTCTCTGACCCTTAGAGAGCATTCTTTTCCAGAAATGGCACCCAAGATTCCTGTACTTCACCATTCAAATAGCTGTGAAATCCACAGGCACCTTTAATTCTGGCATTTTTTAACTTCCTTAACATAGGGGTTTTTTGTGTGTGTAAATATGTATTTTTTTCCTTAATCAAAGCAATTAATCAAACTTACTGTCCCGTAGTAAATATGGTAGTTTATATATCCTTCATAGGCTGCAGCAGTTACAGGACAATGTATGATGTGACTATAATGCAACAGAACAGCCACAGCTGGTACATATCAGCTGACTCAGATTGCAGGGCTCAGAGTGCAAAGCTATAAAATTGCAGTGTAGATACTCAGGCTCAGTGGGATCCAAGATTCTGGGACTTCCCCCATCAGGTCCCCGATTCTTCGTTCCAGCCTGTACCTGAACATCTCCACTGCAATTTTGTACCCTTGTATCCTAAGCCTGCATCAGCCCTGGGTGTTTTCACTATTGATCCATAATCATGTGAACTCAGTGGACACAAGAAAAAAATAAATTGAATAACATTAATTTAATATGTTGTTTGGTTGTTATTCAGCTAGATGCAAAAACAGTTGAAAGATTCAAGAATTATGTAACAATTTTTTTGATTGAGTGTTGCCATCTCACAGCTTGTTCACAACTGATGGTGTTTCATACAGGATCACAGAGTTCCAAACTGGCAACTGTGTTAGTCTAGTTCAGTAAAACAAAAAAGTCTTTTGGCACTTAAAGACTAACAAATTTATTTATTGCATGAGCTTTCATGAGGGAAAACCCTACTTTGTCAGATGCTTTGGAGGTGGGCGAATGTACAAAATGGAAGGAAATAAATGCAGGGAAATGTAAGTCATGGGAACAGGTCGCACTGTAACAGCAAATCAAAGCCATTGTTAAGATTCAAACACTGGGGAACAGCATGTAGAGGAAGATGAGGTAAAATCACCTGTTGTAATGAAAGAAAAATTCAAAGTCCCTATTGAGCTCTGAAGCAATGCAATCAAATTTGCAAATAAAATCAATCTCTGCAGCTTCTCTTTGAAGCCTTGATCTGGTATTCATCTGTCTGAGCACCACAATTAGTAAATTGTCAATGGAGAATGATCAGGACAATTGAAATGCTCACCAACTGGTTTTAGAATGTTGTGATTTCTGATGTCAGATTTGTGCCCATTTATTCTTTTGCACGGAAACTGTCCTGTTTGTCCAATATATAAAGCAGAGGGGCATTTCTGGTACATAATGGCATAAATCACATTGGTGGATGAGCAGGTAAATGAGCCTTTGATGGAGTAGCTGGTTGTATTAGGTCCTGTAATAGTGTCTTTTGTGCAGATATGTGGGCATAGTTGGCATGTGGTTTATTGCAGGGATATGTGTCTGCTTTAATGATTCTGTTGTTAGGTCTGTAGGTCTGTAGTTGCTTGTAAGTATCTGCTTAAGGTTTGGGGGGCTGTCTCTAAGGGAGGAGAGGTCTGTCTCCCAAGGCTTGACAGAGTCAGGGACCATCTTGTAGGTTAGGCTGTAAATACCTGAGAATGTGCTATAGAGGTCTGACGTGGGGGTTGTAGGTGATGACTAATGGTGTTCTGTTGTTTTCTTGCTTGGGCTTCTCCTGTAGTAGTTGACTTTTGGGTACCTGACTGGCTCTCTCAATCTATTTCTTCATTTCTGCAGATGGGGACTGTAGTTTTAGGAATGCTTGACAGAGACCCTGAAGGTGTCTGTCTCTATCTGAGGGACCAGATCAAATGAGGTTTTATCTTAGGACTTGGTTGTAGACAATAAATCATGTGTTGTGTTTTGGATGAAAGCTCAAGGGATGTAGGTAACTATGCTGATCCAGTAGGTTTCAGTATAGGGTTGTGCTTATGTGTCCATCCCTTATTTGTGGTGTAATATCCAGGAAGTGGATCTCCTGGATGAAGTGTTCCAGGCTCAGTTTAGTAGTGGAATGGAAATTGTTGAAATCTTTGTGGAAATCTTCAAGGGCATCCCTACTGCAGGTCCAGATGATGAAGATGTCAACAGTGTAGCATAAGTAGAGGAGAGGTGCTTTGGGATGAGACTTGAAGAAACATTGTTCTAAGTAAACCATAAAAATGTTGTCATATTATGGGACCATGTGCATAGCCATAGCAGTGCCACTGACTTGAAGGTGTAAATTATCCTCAAATCTGAAGTCGTCGTAGGTGAGCACAAAGTCACAGAGTTCAGCCACAAGGTGTGCTGTAGCATCATGTGGAATGGTTCCTCTAATAGCTTGTAATCCCTCTTTGTGTGGGATGTTGGTGTAAAGAACATCTACATCCATAGTGTCCAGGATGTTTTTTGTTTTATTTTTAATTTTCTGGAAGCTCACCAGTGGATTAGATTTTCCTCAGGAAGTCTGTGGTGTCTCAAAGATAGCTAGGAGGGTTGATAGCATAGGGTCTGAGGAGGGAATCCACATAGCCAGATAAGCCTGCTGTAAGAATGCCAATGCCTGAGATGATAGGGCATCTGGAGTTTCCTTTTTACTGGATTTTAGGTAGTAGATAGAATATCCTAGGTTGGGGTTCTGTTTTTATTTGTTCCTGTGCTGCGTCAGGGAGTTTCTTGAGTAGGTCATTTAGTTCCTTTTAGTATTCCTCAGTGGGGTCAGAGAATAGTGGTTTGTAGAAAGTTGTGCTGGAGAGTTGTTTAAAAACCTCCTGATCATAATCTGACTTATTCATGATGATGACAGCACCTCCTTTGCCAGCCTCCTTAATAATAGTGTCAGAGTTGTTTCTGAAGCTGTGGATGGCATTGAGTTCCACAAGACTGAAGTTATGGTGCAAGGGATGTTGTTTTTCCACGATTTCAGCCTTTGCACAGTGGCAGAAACAATCAGTGTAGAAGTCTAGTCATTTGTTCTGACTGTCAGGAGGAATTCATGAAGAATGCTTCTTCATGCAGTGTTGGGAGGAAGGTATCTCTAGGTCACTGCGTAGATCGTTTTTCTGGTGGAAATATTCCTGGAGTTTGAGACAGTGAAAATAGTCCTCCAGATCACTGCAGAATTTTATCTTATGTGTGGGGTTTGTGGGGCAGATGGAAAGTCCCTGAGATAGCATAGATTCCTCTGCTGGAGTAAGTGTGTAGCACAAAAGTTTAATAAGGTTGTTAGGTGGGTTGAAGGTGTTGCTCTTGTTGCCCTTTGTGCTGCATGGTAGTTTAGACAATTTGGTGTCTTCTTCTGTGGGAAAGCGAAGTGTGTTTGTAGAAGGCTTTTCTCTTTTTTGTGAAGTCCAGCCATGTGGAGGAATGTGTTGTAGGTTGATTTTGAATGAGAGATTCCAGTGTTCAGCGTTCATTTTTAATTTTCTTCTGTTTGCTGTACAGGACACTGATTAGGTAGTTTCTAAGTTTCTGTGAGAGTGTATGGCATAATATCTCACTGTAGGCTATGTAATATGTTGATTGTAAAGGATTTTTTTTTTTTACCTTCAGTCTATTAGGTATAATGTCCAATTGTTTGCATTTGGAAAGCAGAATGATGTCTGTCTAAATCTGTGCGAGTTGTTTCATAAAGCTGATCGATTTTCACTTCAAACAGCTGTATTCAGTGCCTTGCATGTTGTCATGTTCCAAAGGGGCAGCCCTGTTCATCTAGTTCTGTAAAACAAACAAGGAGTCCTGTGGCACTTTAAGACTAAAAAAAATTATTTATTGCTTGAGCTCTTGTGGGAGAAAATCCCACTTTGTCAGACGCTTTGAAGATGGAGGAACTTACAGAATGGGAGGAAATAAATGCAGGGGAGTGCAAGCCATGGGATCAGTTCACACTGACAGCAAATGAAAGCTGCTGTTAAGATTCAGACACTGGGAAAGAGCATATAGAGGAAGATTGGATTGGATACATACAAGATTGGACTCAAATCTGGTGATGACATGAGAAGCTCCAGCCCTTCTCCGTTGTTGCGTGTCTGGAGAAGGCCCACTCAGATTGGCTACTTTCCTCATTTGTCTGCCTTCCTGCGGAAGAGAAGCCAGTAAGGATTGCTGTGGAAGTCTAACAGAATTATTTTTCCCTATTCAGGAGCTGACATCATTTGTATAAAAGGGGAGGGCCTTGCTACTCTTTTTCTCCTCCCCCCCAAGAAATAGGAATGGCTTCTCTACTCCTTCCCCACTCTTCTCTGTCCCTGCAACACCTGGCTGGGGAAGGAGAAGACCCTTCTTTATATCCTCTCCAGGCTAGGGGTGAAGACACCCTTGAGTTTCAGCAGGAGCAACAAAACTGAGGTGGGGATAAAAATCACTATGGGGCAAGCCATTGGAAAGACCCTATTTATTCTATGATGCAGTTTCTCAAAAGCTTCTACATAGCAGAACATGGGAGTTCCACTAGACTTCCTGGCTAGGAAGCTAAACCATTCAAAAAGTGCTGTTTCCAAAACCATAATAGGATTGAATTGGGGATCAATGGGCAGAATTAAGTCATGGACTGGGATGAGCTGATGTAGGGATTATTACATCTTCAGCATAGGTCAAAAAGCAATTTCCTCAATGAATTTGTAAGTTGGCAATGCTACTTGCTCCCACACAACTGGCAGGGAAGTTAAAAAATCAAAAGAAAACTCAAAAGGCATTTATAAAAATATATAGTCATTTTGTACTCCTATTTTTTTTCTTTGTCTTTTGAGCCTGGAACTGTTGTAAATAAAAAACATTTGTTGACTAGCTGTAGATTAGTATTTAAAAAGCTTACATATTTGAACAGCTCTTAAATAGTCAGTCAAGTAGAGGGAACTAAAATTCATACTGTACCTTTGAGGTGGGGTGGGGGAAAGTAGCCAAAAAACCCAGCAATTTTAATGGAACTAGTCAGGTTGCTATATTAGTAAGTGCAGGAGTTTGTCCAACTATTTAGCTAATATTTCTGGAAATGGAAGAGTGACTATAGAGATTTTTAGACACTTGCAGGAAATAACAGATCAAGATTTAAAATCTGCAGAAAGCCAATTTAACTTTGAGAAAAGGGTATTTTAGTCTACTATATCTATTGTCTTAAAAGCTTTTATCAGTAATTTTACATGTTTAAAAAACCCTTGCTACTTCTAATTTTACGCCTTTCCTGAAATACAATGCATTTGTGCATGTTTTAGCAGGTAGAAATCTGAGGCAGTTCTTTATTAACAGGATCATAACGGGACAACATGCTGGGTCATTTCTTGTAAACAGTTGGATAACACTTGAAAATATTTAACTGATTATTTTAGATGTTTCTTACTCATTATCTCTCCAAATGTGTTTTGTGACACCAGTTAAGTGCTCTGAATTCTATTTAGCAGCATGAAATAAAATGCTGGGGAAAGGGAGGTATGTTTCTTTACCTTTCATTACAACTTCTTTCTCTTTAACAAAAATGTTCCGAAGTCCTATGTATAATTAAAGATAAGATCACCAGTTACTTTGCTTAAAAAAATCTAATTAGCAGACTTGAGAAATCTTGCTTAATCATTGATTACTAGTAGGAGTATGTCCACTCTGATATCACATGCTTCATCTGCCAGAAGTGACATGTTACATAGCAGATTTTTCATTGATAGATGTTTATTGCAGCACATTTACAAGACCTAAACTGTGCTTTTTATTATTATCATATTCTGTTAGTTATAGTTAGAAAAGCAGATTAGTGTGGCCTGTACCTCTGGAGCCCATTTAAATAGACAGTTTGGCTCTATGACTTAAGTATACTTAGTTGGATAGCTTCAGGTCAATTTATTGTAAAATACTCTATAATATAATAAACACATAGGCTATGTCTTCACTGGAGGCTTAAGTCAACTTAACCAGGCTTAAGTTGACTTAAGCAACTTCCTGGCCACATTTGGAGTTCATTAAGTTGACTTAGGCACTTGCTTAAGTCGACTTACAGCTTTCACACATGAAGTTGACTTTAAGGGTTAAGTCAACTTTATTAAGTCAATTTAACAAAATGTGGCAATTCAAGTCAACTTAATAAAGTCAACTTAGGGCAGGAGAGCCATTTAAGTCTAGTTTATAGAGTCAGCTTAAGCCAGGGGACCCATTTAAAGTTGACTTTATTAAGTCAACTTACCTGAGCCCTCTAGTGTAGACATGGTCATATAGAGTCATATCTATGAAGCACATACTGTAATTAACCATGTAAACCTGTAAAATTGCTAGACATGCTTTGCTTATGTCTTTGCATGCTAAATTGGATGAATGAGAAGTAGAAACTATCTGTCTAAACATAAGTAATGCAATATTAGGTAAGCCATACAGCAATATAAACTTAATTATAATGGGATATAATGGGGTAATTGTGTATTAAACTTCCCCTCATGACTAGGGATCACCACACTATCAGTTTTCCCATTGCAAAGGCCTCTTTGTAACTTACAGTTCCGCAGGTAATTAAAACATTCCTTTGCTGGGTTCCAGTTTATTAAGATTGTACAGACTGGTGCTCCAGGTCCCAATTCCAATTTATTCATCCTCTCCTTTTTATTAGGGCTAGGAACTCCCTTCTTTCCAAAGCTAGATCCTAGTTTAGTTCTCTTAAGGATTGTCAGCTCTCCAGTAAAAGACCTAAAGCAGAGCCACGACTGGCCTAGATCATCATCTGAGTTGGCCTAAAAATTGCAGAATAGATATTCAGGGTCAGGTTTCATCTCAGGATCTAAACCAAATAAGGACAGTGGGTTCAGTGTTTGAATTACAGTCTAAGATGAATTAACTATACTGCATTTTTTAGTTCAAAAGCTGAAGACCCACAAAATCAAGTCATTTCACACAGCCTCTGAGTGCATGTCTACACTAACAGCAGCAAAGTTGCAAGTTGCCAGATCACCTTAGCTGTCTGTTAAGTCCTACCAAGTTGACCTGGAAACCAGCTTAGTAAAAACAACCTCTCAAGTGGTTTGGCACAGTAAAGATGCTATGCTGAAGGTGAGTTAGGTAGTCGACAGGAGCTCCTTGCTTAATAGCTTGAGTAAGTCACATAGACTGCTGCCATATTTTCCCAGCAGTGTAGACCGGGCCTGAGACTCAGTACCAGTTTTTGATTGACATGTAGATGTACCTGCAGGCTGTACATCTCTGGAGCTTTGCCTTCTGCAGGCCTCTGGCTTCCAGGGCCCCAAGCTTCTCTGTCAGTCAGGTCTTCCACTAGGAGCCTCCTCCTTCTTTCAGCTCCTCTCTGTTGTAACTCCCTTGGTTTCAGAACTTTCCCTGCAGGAGCCATTCACACCCTCTACCATATTGTTGCTTTTGCACTCTCCTCCTGCTCTTTAGAGGGCAAGGACCCTGAACTCCCCCAGGCTTAGCTTTCTCTGTAATCAGCCTTGGCTAGCTCCCACCCTTAAGGGGATCTGCTAAAAGCACAATTAAACTGAAGCAAGGCTATACTGTCGGTGCACCTCCTACAGTGTAGCATCAATTGTGCAAGTTCAATAGAGCATCTGTAAAGATGTGCTCAGTCTAACCCAGAATTAGCTGGAGGTTAATTTGTTAAGACCTATCCAGCAAGTAGCATAGTACTGATTCCATGGGAAGGCATTTCCTGTTAACTCATTGCTGTGGGGACCCCATTGTGAGTAGGCATTAGGCAGTCAAAGGGAGATAAATACACGTTATATTAAGTAACTTGCATATGTCCCTTTGACTCCTGACAAGATCCCCCAGCAGCTTAGATCAGCCCTGAACTGCCAACAAAAGTGGGAAACGATCATTTTTACTCAGAGGATTTTGCTGTTAGCATAAAATACTATATTTCTTTCTGGCTTAGAAGTTATATATACAATTTTCATACAGTAACTATACATTATGCTATAGCTCTTCAGAAACTGTATAACTGAGTGATCAAACAAGTATAAGCTTCTGATTACAACTTAACCATAAAATATAGTCTTTTTTTCCCCCTGCTTGCTGCCCATGGAATTTTGAATGTATCATGTAAATTTGTAAAATATGAATATCCAGCATTTTAGAAAAAAAAACATTCCCAATAAACCTCTAAGGATAATATGAAATTGACACACACCATATGTTAATACTTTCAGTGCTGTGTAGAAAAAAGAAGCATTGATGGATTTGTTGTTTGTTCTTCCTTTATGTTTAAGCTGTGCCTGTTACCATAGCATTTAGGTACCATAACAGCATTTAAAATAAACATAAATTAGAACCACTTAAGAACAACTAGTGTAAATTAATAAATAATGAGGAATATGAGATTTAATTAAAGTAAAAATATGCAAGCATTTGCTTCTAAATCTCATTAAATGTGAACTCTGATGGACCTTCAACGAGAGCCAATTCTACTGGTACTATGAACCTTTGCTGTTGCCTAAGCACCCAGAAACAATGAAATATTAAGAATGACTCCTACTGTGGATTTTATTGGTAAAGAGAAGAACATGAGGCTGTCACACAGACCTATTAATTTCTCCTGATCCTTCCTATTACCAATCTACATCATTTCTACTTTTTCCAGATTGAGTTTTGGCTAGTATTCCATTATCCCTATGACTATGTCCATTAGGCTCTGGGATGGCAGAGACACAACGAGGGATGTAAAATTAAATTTTATTCTATTGTTGGCAGTACTGGAGCCTAAAATACAGTGGCTCCCAATTCTTTTTATAGACTGATTGATGGGTGCCCCATCATTCATATATATGCTATCCCCGCATATTTCAATGCTTTGTTTCTTCTTTATTCTCCTACCCTTTGTCTTTGTACACTTTTCATTTGATCGTTATTATCACTATTAATTTATATGGTTATTAAATAGTATACAGTGTCATACAGATGCATGAGATTTTTTTCAGAACAAGACAAAAAGGCATGTCCCCAAAATCTTACAGTATAGGGTTCTGATCCTGGAAGTTGATCTTTGAAATTCAACCTTTATGTCCAAGCTGAGCCACATTGATGTTCATGAGTCTCCATGAATGGATAAAGATCCTTTATAAAATTAGAAATAATCTAATAAATGATAAGAGGCAAAAAGGGGAGGAGGATGGGTGGAAGGCAGGCTGAGAACAATATATAAAATTTGAACAGTTGCTTGTTTTTTATGGCTATGTCTACATATAGTTGCTTTGTTTAGACTTGCTTAGTTTGAACTAAGCAGTTCACAGTCCATTTGAACTAACTGTGGGTTAGTTCAAAATAACTGGAACTTTCTGGTTCAAACTAACCATGTTTTTTTTTTTTTAGTTCAAACTAAAAAGTTAGTTCAAACTAATTTTTTAGTTCAAACTAGAAAAAGAATGTGGTTAGTTCAAACTAACCACTTAGTTTGAATTTATTTAGTTTGAACTAGCATGATTACATCATGCTAGTTCAAACTAAAATTCGAACTAAGTTCATACTAAGTGGTTAGTTTGAACTAAGCATTTTTTTAGTTCGAACTAGGCAAAGCCTAGTGTAGACAGGGATCAAATTAATCCAGATTAAGCCTTCTTAATCCGGACTAATTTGCTAGTATAGATATAGCATAGATGTTTGTCTTGGATGCTCAGTTCTTTACAGTTATGTCCTGTGAATTTTACTGATAGATTCAGTAAAGTTGATTGGGACTTTTTCCTTTTTTTAATGTGAAAATCCTGATTTGCTGAAATGTAAAACTTTTGTTTTAATGAAGCTTTTTCTGTGACTGTCCCTCTAGTCAGGAGTGTTTCTTTGTGTGGTGGAGAGAGGGAAGGTGAGTGGGGGAGAGTGAGACCAGTTGCCAATAGCTTGCTGATTAAATCATCCACTTGATGTAGGAGACCTAGGTTCAAGTCCTTGCTCTGAATCAGATGGAGTAGGAAGTTGAAGTAGAGTCTCTTTCTTTTCCCTTGTTTTTTCAGTAATAATTTCCACAGGCCTCTGTCTTGTTCTGATACTCAATGAGAACAAAATTTGAAACTTCAAACTTTTGTTACAAAACTTTTTTCTTTTTTTGTTATACAGTTATAGGAATTTTTGTACTGTAGTGGACCTATGGTCCATCTTAGCCATTATCCTATGTCTGACAGTGGCCAGCAGCAGATGCTTCAGAAAAAGAGACAGGAAATAGGCAGATGCAACAAGCAGATGTGGAAAAATCTGTCCATCTTGAAGATCTCTTTTTTTTGTTTCTTAGGAGTTGGCTGTTGACTTAAGTCTTAAATCATCATGCTTTTATCACTTTCAGAAATGTTGTTAGCGTTAACTATTATAAATATGGAGATTTTGGTTTTTCATGTTAAATGGATTAATGTTTATTGCTGGGGGGAAATGTTCTCTGAAGTGACTGGGCGAAGACAGAGATAAGAACATGCATGAGAGCACAGAACACTGGAGAACAGACATTTTATTTTTGACAGTAAACCAACCAAAATCTCAACTCAAGCTCTGAAGTACAGCTAAAATATATCTCAACATTATACATAAAACCTAAAGAATGATACTGCTATATTGTAAATAATTCATACTCATTCCCATTTTTCAAAGGAAATAAATGTAAAAAATCAATAATAAACCCTAAGAACAACTGAATTAAAATTCAGAATTTTACAATCATGCAGTTGACCATGGAAAGAGGGATTTCTCAGAGGGAAATCTTTCACTTTCATGACAGAGTTTGGTGCCAGATGCTGTTAAATATGATGGCAATATCACATTGCCCTTTCCTTATCTCATTATATATGGCTTCATGATTCTTAGCATCAGTCTTGGAGAAATTTTTAATCATGATAATTCTGATTTTCATTTGACTGAAAATTGTTTTCTTTTTTCAGTTCCACCAGTCATTCGCGTCTACCCAGAAAGTCAAGCTAGAGAGCCTGGTGTGACAGCTAGCCTCCGATGCTACGCAGAAGGTATCCCCAACCCGCAGCTTGGTTGGCTGAAGAACGGAATTGATATTACTCCAAAGCTATCCAAACAATTAACCCTTCAAGGTAAAGAGGCATACTTATCACTGTCTAAGGGTAGAGAATGGATTTTTTTAAAAAACAGCATTACAGAGTCCCAACAGTGGCATCGATTTCTTAGGCTGCTTTCATTTATCTATTTAGGGGAAAATAATGTGCCTTTAGATGCAGCCTGGTAGCAAGGAGCAATATGTGAACTGCATCACTGGGACAAATTACCTTAGAGATACACTCTGATGCACACATTCCTCCCAGCTTCCCCCTTGCTTTAGGGATGGAATACTGTTCTCTGCCAGCAATTCATGTCAATATCCACACCTGCCCCCAGTCCTGCTGTAGGGCTGGGCAGCCAGCACCCTAAGGGAGCTGAGCTAAGACTCCTCCCATGCCCTCTAACCTGTACCAGGTGGAGAAAGTGATCTTTAACCCAAAATCCCTTTGAGGAATGATGAGTCTCACTCACCTTGACTGATGTGTGTAGTTTATTGCAATTCATCGCTAAAGTTTTTGACTTGGACTCCTAAAATTGATGCTGTTTTTAACATTGACTTCACTTATGAGAAAAGAACGGGTTTTGCTTGTTCAAACAGAAATTACAATATTTACCAAAGTCACCTAAATGCTAATCTATCCCTGAACTAAACTTTTTGTTTTCAATGGACTTAGAATGAAAAATGAATTTGGCACAATGGACTAAATTATGGACTCATTTACAGTGGAGTAAATCTGGGAAACTTCATTAAAGTTAATAATATTAGTTTGGATTTACACCAGTGTAATAAACAAAAACAATGAGTTAGAATCTCTTCTGCCTTCTTTGAAGCATATTATTTTCTCCTAAATGAAATGAAATGACGCAAAAAAAAAAAAAAGGTCATGGTAATTCAGATACTTAACACTGAGTCTTGTGCTCAACC
The DNA here is from genome assembly GCA_007922195.1 of Podocnemis expansa. Taxonomy (NCBI): domain Eukaryota; kingdom Metazoa; phylum Chordata; order Testudines; family Podocnemididae; genus Podocnemis; species Podocnemis expansa. The sequence continues at coordinate 23,206,186 of ML681966.1, forward strand.
TACAAAGGAAACTGGTAGTACTGGTGAACAGTCTTTTAGTTCTTCCTATTTTTCCAATTCCTGTCCAGCAGAAAACTCTGGTTTTTAAATCTTAAAAAAGCTTAAAAGACTGTATTGTCAGCTGTTCAAAGAGAAAGGTCAAGAGTGAGTAGGACCAAATTGCATCAATCAGTTATTGTATATTATAGTGAAATATATATAAAGTTATTGGTAAAAGTAGCTACTCTTTTTTTTGCTTCCTTTTCACAATGAATGTGTTTTCACATCACATTGAGTTCAAGTCATAGCTTGAGTGCTACCTCAACTCAGCTCCTTTCCAGGACAAAAATATCTAGCTTGAGTTAAATAGTAATTTAAATTTAAAACTCATGCTACCTAGCTCTTGTTAGGGAGGAGAGGAGGGTTGTTAAAGCTCTGTTGCTGTGGAAGCTCTAGGTAATAATACTGAAGTGTGGATACATTCTTGAAACAAGGCTATTTGAGAGTGGTTAACTCGTGCTATCTTCAGCTTAACTGTGTTGTGAAGATATATCCAGTGAGTAGTACTTATTCATGTAAGTAATCTCATTGCAGTAAGTGGGGGATTCTACTTTGAATATTTGTAGCTTGACCTGAAAAAAAGGTTGCAGAATTGAGTCATTAGTATGCATGGTTTGTACTAAAGCCGCTGGCCCATGCCTCAACACCACTAATTTTAGTGCACAAGCTTAAGCAGGTCTGTCTACCCACATGAGGAAGCAAGCTTCCAGTTGCAGTGCAAACATGCCTTAAGTGATTGGAGAGGGGGAAAAAAAAAAAAAAGCTCTCCACACTGAGAAATCTGCAAGTATAACTGAACAACTGCATGGCATTTTTAAAAATATATTCTTTTTTATCTTTTTATATAAAATATTTCTCATCAAAGTGTGTCACATTTTTCTTATTGAGAACATAGGAAAGGTTCTGGCACTCTTACTCATGGTGAATAGTATCACAGTGTATGAGTAGTTCTACTAATACCCATGAGGTTATTCTAGGAGTAAAGTACAACTCAGTATGATTAAGGTTGTCAGAATTTACAGAAAATCCTCAAAGTGGGTTTTAGAAAGGTTTGAAAATGTGGAGGCCACTTTTGAGTGTAAATTGGATTGAAGCAGATTTATGAGATTTCTAGATGTAATGAATCTGGTCAAATCAGAAATAGAACAAGAATATCCTGTTCCAGTATTTTTGTACTTCCTGTCATAGTCACAATCATGATACAGAGACATGCAAAAAGGAAAGAAGAAAAATAATTAGCATTTTCAAACTCTTAATAATATTAGCTTCTGATTCACTTCCAGTTTTCCTAATGTTAATATGGCTTTTCTGGAATGCTGTTTCATGTAATACTGTATAGGACTTTCGATATATATGTAATGTCCAGATCTTTTAAAATGTTGAATAACTGATAAAAACAGAGGAAGGATACCAGTTCCCATATGTTTTGTATTAATATTACAATTACATTTATAAGTAATGGCAAGCTAGTTATTTAATATGAAAGAAGACTGCGAAACTGCAAAGCCTCAGTCTGGATCTAAACTTTCTCAAAGTTTGGAGGGAGCTAATCGTAGGAACCACTTTTGTCTGTAACTCTAAAACCCAAATAAAATCATCCTCTTTTTCCTGACAGTAGAGTCAATTCTGCTTAAAGTTTCTTTGATGGGTATAATTTGTACTATATTTTTAGTAATTTAGATTTATATTTCCAAAAGTGATTAGTGACTGTGGATGTCTCAATCTTTGCCAAACGTGAGGCACCTCAAAGGGTCTTATTTTTGAGGTGCAGATTCACAGAACTCTTGAAAATCAGGACACTTTAAGATGCCTCAAATCGAACAGCCAAATACTGAAGCACCTCAAATCACTAATTGCTTTTGGAAATGTATTAGGGTTTTTTTTTTTGGTTTTTTTTTTTATTATCTTCTTTAAGCAATAAAATGGTTCTTGGGCTCTGGTAGGAGCTTTGATTAAACATTCATCCAAATAAATATAGCTGAATGTATGGGAGATCCCACATCTTTTACAGTACAACTTCTTATTTTTAGATTGGCAAATTGTACTTAGTATAACGTGTAAATGAAAACCCAGTCTTTTTCTCTAATTATTAAAGTGCAGTCTTGCTTGCTTAATCCCAAGGACTTCCCAACCTTTGGTAGGAAAGGGTCCCTCAATGCTGAGAGTATCTATACTGTCAGCCATAAGGCAGCCACCTGCACTAGGAAGCTAGCTAAACACAAGGGTACCCTAAGCAGTTTTCTAAGGTGTTGGGAGGGAAAGGAACATTCAGGCCTCTAATAATGGACCTGGTAGTGGAAAGGAACAGAGGAGAAACATCCAAAAATGCACAACTGGTGTGAGGTGCCATGAGAGACTTCTTGCGCTGTTGTGTGGTGAGCAGTCTTGAAAACAGATCTTCCTTCACAATTCCATTATTTTCAACTTTAACGGACAATGACTTCTTTTGACAGAGAGGTGTCTGGGGAGTGAGAGAGTGGAGTCACTCCCTACAATATACAAAAGTGCAGAGATGGGTAGCAGATGGCTCTGTGAAGGGTATGTTGCACCATTATACCAACTTTCCCCTTGAAGGAGCACTTTGTACCATAGGAGCATTCCTTTCTGTAGAACGACTTTCTCAGAGATCATATCCTCTGGATTCTTGACAGCTCACTTATGCTTTGCAGTTTGCATGAAATGGTTATCTTTTGGCCTCGATATTAGATGTTTCAGATAAATAAAATGAGGAAAATGATCTTTGTTCAAGGAAAACATATTTCTTTCATTCTTGCTTAATACACTTTATTAAAAATTAAATTATGGATAATCTCAATGCATATTTTCTGTAACCTCCATATCCATATGCTATGAAGACTGGAACAAAGGAAAACTGCTCATTGATAAGCTATAGGCTACATTCTTGAGTTCTGTTTTGTACATACATATACGGTTGCAAAGAGAAGATTTTTTAAATAAGTCTTCTAAAGTTGAGCAGGCACATTTTGCAAATAGAGCAGTGTGGAAATCCTATTACAAAAAGGCATTTGTATGTGAAAATTAGACAGTTGCACACCTATCTACCAACTCCACATACAATTTTCCATTTGTTTGTACAAATATTGTTTTTGCATCTTCAAACTCTGTTTGTGTGTATGTGGCATATTTGGAATATAGCTGTGAAATTGTAGAAAGAGATTTCTCAGAATCTTACTATAATATTCTGCACCAACTTGTCAGCTGCTGTTCTACAGGGAAGCATCTGACGAAGTGGGATTTTCTCCCACGAAAGCTCATGCGAAAAATAAATTTGTTAGTCTTTAAGTGCCACACAACTCCTTGGTTTTTTTGCTATTCTACATTCATTTCTAGATTTAGTAGTCCCTGTGGCTCCTTAAGAAAAGCAAAACAAAACCCCCAAAGCCCAACAGATTTATCAATTGAAAAATGTATTAGCACAATAGTGCATATTTGGGAACTGTTTCAGAAAGTGGATTTTCTTAGGATGATATTTCAAGGGATTCTCATTCCTGTCCCCTTGTGTAATATCTCCATCTGTATCTGTTTCAGCATTCAGTAGTTCTTTTGTCTGTTTGCACTGTTAGACTCTTATGACGGTAAGCAAATCTGAGTGAATTTTCATTGGCAAAAATCCATTTGTTCCAATACATCGTGTACATGTAAATTGTCACCTGAGTAGTTACTGACAGTCTGACTAATTAGTGAGCAAGAGCATACCTGTGAAAAAGAAGTTGGTTTATGTGAATTTGACCTTCTATTTTTCTAACTCAGTTATACCAAATTATAGAGAAATTCAGTAACGTAATATCGTATAGATAGGAGCTATACCTCTCATCATGAATTATGCTGAAATTTTATCCCATTATGTTACATGGAAGTCAAGTTATTTTGTATTCAATCAGCTGTACTGAATACCAGAATGTCAAATAATTGTATACAGAATTAGTAAAATAATAGCTAAATTCTATAGAAGAGGGCATGTTGATTTTTCATAGGCATATCGGCACTCATGCAGGTACATAATCTGGGACTGACATCCAGATCCAAGCAGCGAACACAGTTGAGCTATTCCTGTTCTCTGTGAAATGGATGATAGTAAAGTTCACTAAGCAACTGAATATATCTGAAGTATTTTGGTGTGGCTTCAATGCATGAACTCAGAAAGAAAAGTCATTTAATTAGGATGAACCAAGAAAACTGCCGGAGTGTGTAATGTGAAAGCACTGTAGCAAAACTGAAATTGTTGTTCATTTGGTGTGTTCTCCTTCTGCTTTCAGCAAATGGCAGTGAGGTGCACATTAGCAATGTGCGCTATGAAGATACAGGAGCATATACTTGTATTGCAAAGAATGAAGCAGGAGTGGATGAAGATATTTCTTCTCTTTTTGTGGAAGATTCTGCTCGTAAGACGCGTATGTATTGGGAAGAAAGTCTATTTCTTTTATTAGCCCTTGGCTATGTGTTGAGAATATTGATCTTGAAAACCACTCTGAAGTGTTAAAATAAAATATAGTTGGTATGTCTAGATAACTAGAAACTTAAAAAAAAAGAGTTCTAAAAATAATTGCAGGTCATTCAAAAGTGTTTAATTTAAATATTAATTTTAACCATGAGTAACATGAAATGTCTGATTAATTCTGTGAATTGTTGTCTCCCCTCACCAGAATTACTGTTTGAATAGCTCCCTGAAGCTCATATTATCACATTGTAATGTTTTGGGAAAAATAGTCTCCTAATTTTTGTCAAGGATATGGATCCCTAGATAAATAAGAGCAGCAGAGCTGAGGGAGAAAAAGCATAGGTGGCCTTCTGCCATTTTTCTGCTCCTGTTGTTTTGTAGTGTGCTGAGAGTCAAACACAGACCTAGTTAACATTAGAGTAGCCTCAGGGCAGCCCTAGTTGCTCTGTTGGGTAACAGATTCCAGTGAGCTGTAGTCTGGCTCTGTCACCTTGTGCTCTTGTAACTCTCTTTCCATACCTCAGCTGTCCCCCAAGCACCTGGCAGCCAAAGGAAATAGAAAAACAGCAGAGGCGCTAATCCTATGCCAGCACAGGGTTCCACTATCCAAGGGAAATCCTTGGCTGTTACCTTTAGCAAAAAAGACAAGGAGTCGTATGGCACTTTAAGACTAAAAGATTTATTTTTCGGAAAAATAAATCTGTTTGTCTTGAAGTGCCACACAACTCCTTGGTTTTTTGGGTTTTTTTTTTTTGCTGGACTAAATTAACACGGCTATCCCTTTGGAAATTGACAAAATGTTACCTTCAGGCAGCTTTAAGTAGCCTTTGCAGAATTAAAGTGGTCTCAAGGAATTTTAGAAGCCACGGTGCTATCTAGGCTCTGCTGAACCCGAAGTTGTTGATAATTTTTCTTTTTGTGAGAATGTGGCAGTAAATTAATCAATGGGGACATGGCCATCCAGCTCATAGAAACAGGGAAGCAACAGTGTTTTCACTTAAACCTTCTATTTTGTTTAGTCTCCAGCACTTACATGTCCATAACAGGTTAGTAGATTCCCCAACCTACCCCAGGTTGCTATTTACCCAGGAACTTGAGGAGGTTTCAAGTAGAAACTAGACTTCCAGTGGCCAGCTTTCTGTCTGCAGGTGAACTTGAGAGGTGTCCACCGAGTGTCAGATTTCTCCCTCTTTTTACATTCAGTTTGTTCATTTTACATAGCCTGCTCTTCAAGAAAGCTGTTGAGCAGAATCTAAGTTTAGGGTGAAGATTTCCAGCCTGTTAAGTAAGCAATTTTCTGTTGCTCAGATGGGAAATCTTTATCAGTTACCAGCTATCTACCAATAGCTAACTATTGTCATAATTTCCAACTTGCAAGACTATATGCTTTGGAAAAACAATTGCAGTCAGCAGGGCAGGGGGTCATGTTGAATCCTCAGTCTCTCACTTCATCCTCCTCCTCTTGTCTGGTGGCTGCACTAAGATGTCAAAAATACCTCTTTTTATCTGTTTTCAGCCATGAGCATAACAACTGGCATTCCTAATGTTAGAGTGGTTTAAGTATGCTGCTGGGCTCCTGCTATCAAAAATCTGCTCCTATAAAAGATCTTACAATTAATCTTTATATTAACTAAGTAGGAGACACTCTTCAAACAATACACATCTAGCCCAAGAAAGAACAACTCTGAAAGTTTTAGTTACTACTAAGCAGATGTCTAATCAGTTGCTCCCTTAACTCAAGTGGAAAATGTCTGTGCAGAGGATTTAAACCAGGAATTCTAATATATAAACCCTTTGAAAATATTAGTGATGACTCCCAGAAAAGAGATGATCACACAGTGCCATGAAATCATTCTGTTCTGCTGCTAGGGGAGATCTTGCCTTCAGAGCTGGGCACCTCACCAGCAGCTGGTACTTTCCAGCCATGCAGCCCTGAAGGGCTCTGGCTGACAGCCATTTCTGGGGCTGATGGCTCGTGCCCCCCCCCCCCCATGTAATAACTTCATGACCCTCGGACCTTCAGGTTGAGAACCCCTGGTCTAAACATTTCAGCCCTTCTGATGACCCAGTGAGTGTCGTCATGTTGCCATGTGATAGATAATCTCTTTTGCAGGATTTTTTTTTAATCTAGGAAGTTCTACGGAAAGAACATTTTAGAGTTGCAGATCAAGTCCTTAGATATTAGGAAATAAAGAGGTAATTTTGATTCTGACAATCTTAATTCAATCCCCTTATAGGCATGCATTTTGATACAGTTTTTAATTACATGATCACATACTATTTTTCCACAGGTCCTTGTCTCATTCAGTACACAGGATAAGCCATGCTAGGTTAATGTGTAGCTTTCAATGCATTGTTGTATCTTCATTATTCAGTGCATGGCCCTAGATTTTATTTACTACACACTATTCATCCCCTGTTCTGAAGATAGTATTAGTAATTTCCTTGGGAGTGTCATTACTATTGTTTCTGAGTGTGTCACAAACATCAATTGGTTTCTTTTGAAAACACCTCTGTGAGATGAGGGGATATTAAAATAAATTCTTCATGATGTTAAGAGTGGACTAAAAGGATGTGAAGGGCAATTTAAAGCTCACTTTAACATCCATGATCACAAAGATATGTTTTCCTTTAGTTTTGCAGTGGTAGAATTACAAAATAGATACCCTAGATTTTTTTCAAGGCTGTTACCTTCAGTATGAGTAACTGTTAGATTTTCTGAGGATGTTTTAAAATGATCTATGTGTCTGAGAGAAAATTTGGGGCCTTTTAATGCTCAGTATATATCCTTTTCAAGTTTTTTAAACTTCATGTCTAGTATTTTAGATATCTTTATTGCAAACAAATCACTTTTATTATCATCATTTATGTATAACGGTCATGTTCATTCTTTTTCATGTATAAAACTCATAATTAAGGTTAGACAGTAAAAATCACTTTAAATTGTGCTTTTGAGGTGGAAAAACTCTGAAAAGATTCTCTTTACAAATTCAAATCACTGTTTTCATGAATTATAAAATAGTGCCAAGATTTTGCATTAGCTTTCTGTATAGGACCTAGAGAATCATATAACAGGCAGTAAAAAATGCATGTAGCATATGCATTCAGGTGCAGGAGCAGTTAGTGCAGTCTTTGGGGTTTAACTGAAAATTGTAGCAGGAGAAAAACAGAACAAAGTCCTAAATATTTCTAAGATGACCCAAGCAAAACAGGTTACTTGCTTTTCTTCAAATGTCTTAGTAGTTAGACTAAATGTGAGGGACAGGGAGTATTACTGTCCTATGATTAAGGATCTCTGAATGTGTTTTTCTAAAAATCTGACTATATAGATATGGATATTATTGTCCTCAGCTTCTTATACCTCGTTACATCTTGGGCCCATATTTCTAACATGGGTTCAATACATCTACAAAATGCATGTGCGCTCACTTTAGTACTAGAACCCATGTTCACACATGCAAATCGGGCAATTTGGTATTTGTATAGAAATGGTTACTTACTGTCAGTATCTAGTTATTGTTTTTACATGCACAAATCTAGCCAGACTGCACAAGTGCTGATCTATTGTAGACACTAGGGTCGGTCTCTTTCTTTCTTTCTTTCTTTCTTTTCTTTCTTTTCTAGTTCTTCTGTTGTATTCTTGTTGAAAAAGATGCCCCTTTGAAGAGTATTTACTTCATTTATGATATCTGAAGTTTTAGGAAGAGGCTTTGTCACTGACCTCAAGCTGCTTTTATTCATACCCCTCAAAAGCACTGCTTTTGGAAAACAATTGCTTTGCCCTTAACAGGAATGAGACTGACATCTCCAGAACCATCTGGTTAGTTATTTGTTACTTAAATACAGAGGTTTTTTGTTTGTTTGTTTGTTCTTTTGTTTTTGTTTTCCCCAACTACAATGCAATTCTTATGGCTGAGTCTACAGCTTATGATCCAAGAATGTCCTCTGGTGAATGGTACAAATGTCACTTCAGATCATCTCACATAACCTGTAGCCCTCATACATTAGATTTGTTATGAATGATTCCACTTTTATTCTTCATTAAGGAAATAAAGCAGACTTTTTTCTAATTTAGGTTTGTTTCTTTCTTTCTTACTGAAACACAGAACACTTCATGCTGGAAATGTAGTAGAACACTGCATCAAGAGGGAAACAACATAGCTCATCTCCAGCTTGTCAGCTAGTGTGAACTCCTGTCCTTTTTGCAAACAATAGTATGTTAGAACACTGGGAAATTCAGAATGTGAATTGACTGTTTAGACAGTCAAGATTTATACTGAGCATTTCCAGTGTCTATACTCTGAAGAATTTATATGCATTTCATTGTGTCTAACAGTACTAACATCATCATCCAGACGACAAATAAAAGTACGCAGGATGTGGTCCTTATAGCTATAGATATTTATTTCTTAGTATAGAACTTCCTGCACTGACCCCATCTACTCTTCTTGCATACATGTAAAACCTTTTGGCAATTAATGTATAATCAGTGTTGCATAATAGACTCCATTTGGTCATTTATTTCCGGTATCTCACTTTCAGTCCAACCAAAATGAGTTGCTGAATTTCTATACTGAAAGAGTTACAGTATATACAGTGAGCTGGACATAAACATAAATGCTGTCATCTCCCTACTGCCCTGCAATTATCTATGTAGAGAATGAATCCCTTATTGTCCCTACAAAAGCTCTTGGAAAGAATTAGGTCATGAATATGTAGAATATTCTGTGCCTCTGCCAACAGTCTATAATAGTTATCTCTTAGCTTTCATTCACAAAAAATTAAAATCTGAAATTTTCTTTTTTGAAGCTATTAACGTAGACAAAAAATCAGAGTTTTTCTTTTACTGTTATATTTTACATGTGAGATTAGAATGCTGTGATTTAATAGTTCATGATGATATGTGTTAGAGATGAATATCCTGTGGTTTATAGCAGAAAGAGAAATAGAGTGATGGATAGGGTCTGTAGTGAATTGTGGGATGCCTGTTGCTAGAAGCAAGAATAAAAGGAAATAAATAGTGTGCGGTATGGTTTAGGTACATCAGTAAGGACATTATTTATTTTAAAGTTTCTAGCAGGTAGTACAGATATTTGACACATTCCCATTCCCAGGAGAAGTCAGTACAACTAGATGGCAATGATTCATCATCAAGATGGAAATTCAAGATTAAAGTAAATGAAAAACACTGTGAAAGTGCTTTGTCATCCAGAGCTGTTAAATTTATTCCTACATTAAACAATAAGATGCTTCTCTGTTACGTACAGGGTAAGATTGTAACAAATGATCACTATCTCAAGAAAAGTCCAGTCTCTTGTCAGCCCTTGAGCATTATAAAATATGTATTTTAAAAACAAAACAAAATAAACTTTCAAAAATATGTTTTCATATTAGAATTGCCCCAGAAGCATAGTAGTTGAATGCTCAAGAGCATTTCGTTTCAAACAGCATACTATTAGGGGATTATTGTGTCAGCATGCAAACTCCCTTTTGAACTGTTTAGCAAAGGAAGCAAGGAGTCCTCACTTAAAGACTAACAGATTTATAAACAAGCACAAACAAACAAACAAACAAACTTGTTAGTCTTGAACTGCCACAGGATTCCTTACTTCTTTCCCTTTTGAAATGAAACTCAATCAATATCTTTTTCTTGCCAGATCTGAAAAAAATGCCATGAAAATTTTTCAAGTTGCATACTGTTGCTCAAAATATGTACATTATATGCAGAGTGAATAAAATTCCCCAACACTTCCCATTATTAGACCTTATTTTCAGTTGCTGAATCTTAACTGTTCAGGCTGAAATCTTCCATGCTGGTTGTCTGCCTTAGACTGTGGTGGTTGTGGGGTTATTTTTTGGTGGTTTTTTTTTTGTTTTGGTTTGGTTTTTTGTTTTTGTTTTTGTTTTAAGTTTCAACTAATTAGTTCAGCCATTTCTGAGAAAAAAAGTTGGGGAAAATACATTTCTTGCTTAAAAGAAGAAGAATATAAAAATGAATTGAGTGGCAGGAGCATATCTGTTACCTGGGGTTCTTTCAACCCTAAACTCTCAGTAACTATTTTGTATAAGGTGATGTCAGGAAACAAATCAGTGGAGTCACATCTGTCCTAGTGATAGAGGGCTTGCACAAACAGTACAAGAGTGTTCTGACTTCAAGTTATATTGTATTTAGTCTCCAGCACTTACACATAGTTGCAACAGCTTCGTAAATTATTAATAAATATTATTGAAGTTTTGTGTGTCTTGGTGATACAGCATCATCTGTCTTTTAGACGCTGTGGAGGACCCCAAACTGTGCCTATGAAAAAATCTCACGAGTCAAAGCCTCTCCTTTTTTATTTGTCCTTGTTAGTAGAAAATGACATGTCAATCAAAAAACTTGTTGGGCAAGCAATTTCAAAAGCTAAGCAAGAGGTTTCCTCAGTTCACTAATTAGCCAGATGTGTTTCTGCAGCATCTGCCTGCCTGGAGGCCCGGGCAGACACATACCAGAAGGCAAACATGCATAAGCTTCCTGTTTCTCTCCTAAAACACAGACCCCAGCATGCTCAACAGAAACTTCATTAGGGAGAGTAGAATCATGTGAAGGTTGAGCAAAAGGCTCTCATCCTATGATCGGCCCCACCCTAGCTGTCTTAGTCAAGCTAAGCTCCACAGGCATGCAGCAAGTATGATAATCGACATTACACTATCTGTAATGATCCCTAGTTCTTTTACTGGTCCATCAAAATTTCTCCAGACATAGCCACTTTCAAACAAGGACTTAATTATGGAGAGGAGGCATGGCATTTGGGAAGGCCCTACATAGGAGGCATGGCATTTTGCTATACCAGTTAGAATCTGCCCAGATTTGGCCACATTATACAACTTGAAATAATCACAATTTATACATGGTCGATATTTTTTAATTAGGAAATCATATGCAAAATTTGTTAGAAATAAACACTCAAAAGTTAGGAAATACTAGAATTAAATTGTCCTGTATAAACGTAATTCAGCCATCTCTTCTGTATGCATTATGATAGCCTATAATTACAAGATTAAACATTATTTTTTTCCACAGGATCCCTGTTTCATTCAATGTAAAACATGGAGAGTGGTCCAAGAACTAATAAGGAACGTGCAATAAAAGAGGCTATTCTTTATAGAACACCTGTGTAATTTGTTGCAGATGTAAAATGTGTGGTAGCAAAGAACTGCAAAAGATAAAACATGATCTAATAGTTATTCTGTCCTGGATAAATGGATTCTATCTTTGTCTTTGTCACAGAGTTCCTGACAAATCTCTTAAACCAAACTGCAATCAGTTGGCTTCTGAATGTTCCCCATTTTCTGGGTGTCCAGCATGAGAAATCTCAGGACAGATGTGTAAACATTTTGAACAACCAGAACTCCAACTGAAGTCTGTGGGAGCTGAGTTATGAACATATACAGTGACATATAATGCTAAGTACTCTGAAAAATCAAGCTATGGGTGACTCAAATTGAGCTCACAAAATTGGTGGGCACTTTTATAAATTTAATCTTTCTGTACCTTAGTTCCTCATCTGGAAATTGAATTTAATCCCATAAGCCATTTTGAAGTTAAATTCATTTGTGTTTTTGAAACACTCTGATACATGATGAAAACACTATAGAAACATCCATGAGAAAATCAGTAATTTTGTATTCAATTCAGGGATTGGATGGTGTATGTTAAAGAAGTCCTGGGGACACACACTGGATATAGAGAATAAAAGAAATATTGAATAGCTGCTGATTTACTCTGTGAGGCAGAGGTCCTGTAGAAAAATAGCATGTGGCCATGTAATTAAAAATTGTATCCTAGTGCATGGGTTGGCAAACTTTGTTAGCCCCTGTACCAGTCCCCCCCACAAACTTCTGCAAGTGCCAGGACGGGGCCAGCAACTGCTGGGGTGAGGCCAGCAGGGGAAAAAGCAGCTGTAGGCCTGGCTGGCAGGCAGGACCAGCAGGCTGGAGGAGCAGTGCTGAGTGGCAGTGCAGGGTTGGGAGCGTAACACATCACTCAGAATGGGAGTGTATGCCATCTTTGTCACATATGCTGGAGATTGCTGACCCCTGTCCTAGTGCATACACACAAAAAGGACAAATTAAGATTACATGGGTAACTCTAACTCTGTCATTCCCTAACTTTCGAGCACTTGTCTTTGCAACCTCTCATTATTATAACTTTCTTACTTGTGTCTATAAAGTGTCGGTGGGTGGGTGGGAGGTGCACACGTGTAAATTATTTGTTTTTGAAATGAAGTGTCTGTGACCATCTTTAAAGACAAGCTGGCCATAAAAATTTCTTTGCCTATGTGATTGGACATTTGTGCATAAAAATCAGGAAAGACAACATACAGCACTGTTAGTGTACATGTGAGAGTTAATTTGTGCATGCCGTTGAGTATACTTACCCATTGTATCCTGCTTTTTAGCTTTTGACCTTAAACTAATGGCTCATTTTAGAAAGAAAACTCTGCTTTAAACATGAAAATAAAATATTGTACATTCAAAGCAACTTTTTATCCACCAAAATTGATTAATTTTCTTGCACATATATTTAATGTGTTTGTCTATCAATGACCAAGTATAAACATAGGCCACCAGCTAAATTATAATACCTCATTTATTGTGTTCACTGAAAATAACATGTGAGGGTGTAGATTTCAATCCTCAAACAAATTCCGGATACCAGGTTTATTTTAGTTATAGGAACCAAAGTAGAGCACACTCTGACAAGCTTTTAACTGTGCAGTAATACCAATTAATAATTTTTTCTTACATCTAAAGAAATCCATTTTGAGTTCCCACAATTTAGAAAGCCAATTTTTTTTAGTCATACTTTGCACATAACATCCTATTGGTTGTGTGGATTGTGTTTTATGTCAGAAGAAGGCTGGAACAATGGTGGAACCACCTGTCAGGGATGGCTTAAAAGAGTCCTTGGTCCTGCCATGAGTGCAGGGTACTGGATTTGAGATCTCTCATGGTTCCTTCCAGTTTCTATGATTCCAAGCAAAACTGGTCTAAAGCTTTTTGAAGTCAAAAGGAGTCTTACTGCTCATTTCAGTAGAATTTTTTCAAGGCATAAGCTCCTTAGTCATGAATTAAGCAGCCTTTGTGAAAGTTTTGTAATAAATGTGGAAAATGCCTATGATTACCATAAACTTTTCAGCAAATTTCAATTGAGATTTTTGACCAGTGTCCTTTCCCAGCAGGTATTGATTTTCTCGTATATCAGATGTGCTCTTGGATTAGGTGGCAAAGTTCAAGCACCATTTTTCCCTTCACCTCAAGTATCTTCTGAACACTTGTTTGGCTCTTCTAACTGCTTCTGAGGGCATCCAAATGATTCTCTTCCTGTTGTGATTCTGTAACAAATTCAATCATAGGCATGCAACTGTTGTATCTGCTGGTCAGTAATCATATGCAGAGTGGATGCCCTATACACTTCTTCTAAGCACTTAGTATCGAAAAGGTTCATTCAGTCATGTAGCTATAGTTGTACTGCTGTAACACTATTGAAATAAGCATCTTCATGCACTGCAAATTTCCATTCTCACATAAGTTTGGGGTTAGGGCCCTCACAACTGTGGGTGGGAGAATGGGACAAATGGCAACACTCTGAAGTGACTGGTAGAGAAATCCTTCTTTAATGGAAAGTTTAGGAGACAATCCATATTTAAATGAAATGAACTGCCTCCCCACACTAAAGGAAATATGTAACCTGTAATTGGGGAAATCAAACTTACTGTGGATAGGAAGGTCTGGGCTAGTTGTGTGAGTGTCACACAAAACAAGATGGATGGGGCAGGCAATGAAATCTGTAGGCTTTCCAGTTCCATTCTATTTGGCATTTCAAATTCAAATGAACTCAATACTCAGAGTAAATCAAACAAGGAGTCTTTTAGCACTTTTAAAGACTGTCTTTAAGAGTGCCACAAGACTCCTTGTTTGTTTTGCTGAACTTGACCAATGTGGCTACCATTCTAAAACTTGTCAAATACTCAGAGTGAAACTGTAACAATTTATAGACGGGACCATTAAATCAAGTCTCATTTCCTGTCTATTACAAGCAATTAAATTTCATCCAGTCATGGCTGTATTTGATACCAGTAACCTGCATTTAGCCAAAGCGTATTTTCCAGAGAGGTATCTTGATCTGAAGACATCAAGAGATAAAGACACCACTTCCCTTCCCAGGTTATTCCAATAGTTAACTATGTTGATGGTTAAAAAAATTCTGTTTTGAATTTTTCTATCTTTATAGTCCATCCAATGCTTCTTGTTATGTCTTTCTCCCACAGAGCAAAGAGACTTTTAGCTCCTGGTATTTTTCCTTGTGAATGCATTATATGCTGTTCATAACTCTTCTAAACAAAGTTGATTGAGTTCTGCATGTCATTCACTGTATGGCATTTTCTCTAGACTTCAAATATTTTATGGCTTTTTTCCTGCACTTCCTCTAGGTCTTCAACATCCTTTATAAAATGTGGACACTAGAAGTGTACCCAATATTTCAGAATCAGTCTGTCAAATACCACAGAAGAAAAATTCCTTACTCATGTCTTCCTTGTTTACATCGCCCAGGATCTCATTAGTCCCTTTTGCTACTGGACCCCACTGGGAGTTAAAGTTGAGTTGTTTACTTGTTATGATCTCTGAATCCTTTTCAGAGTCTTTCTTTCCAGGATATAGTCCATATTCTGCAAGCATCCCTTGTTCCTAGATGTAAAATTTTGCCTTTGACTATATTAAAATATATTTTCTTCAAATGGATCTAGTTTACAAACCAATCAAGATTGTGCAGTATGAGATCCCTGTTTTTATCCTTATTTTACTCTGTCGATACTTGTCACCCATGCATTTTATCAACAAAAATGTAATATTTAATTCTTCATTACTGATGAAAATTTTGAATAGCATCAGATCTAGAACCAACCTCCATGGAACATCCTTAGAAACACCTCTGTTGGTGAAGATTGCCCACTGATAACTACTTTACTACTTTTTTAGATGTCTGTTAGCCAGCTCTTATTCCATTTAAAATGTGTATTTTGAAATACTGTATTTTGCTAATATTTTAATCAGAATGCTATACAATACTAAGTGAATGTATTGCAACTTTTCAGTTATCCTTATGAGCTAAACTTGTAATTTCCTCAAGAATGAAATTATAATTCTTTGGTAAAACCTATTTTCCTTAAAACTTGTGTTGATTAGCGTGAATCATATGCTTTAGTTCTTTAACAATTGGCTCTCATCAGTTTCTGCCTTGGATTATATCAGGCTGAGTGGCATATTGTTACTTATTTCATCTATCTTGCTGATTTTTAATATCAGCACAATATTAACAGTTTTCTTGTCTTCTGAACTTCCTTGATGTTCCAAAATTTGAAAATTAACATAAGTGAGCCAGAGACTTTTGTTAGCCAAGTCTTTTGGAACTCTTTGATGCTGATTATCCATTTGAGACATGTATATCATCCTACTTCTTTCCAAATACAGAATACAAATATTTATTGAATAATATTAACAATGAAATGATCTATAAACTTTGCCAATATCCATGCAAACCAAACCTGCCAGGTTTTCAGTTACTGTAAAAGGGAGTGTCATTTATTCTCCTCTTACCTCTTTTCCAGGTGATATAGCATTTGGAATAATGTTAGTTGTAAGTTGTCACCTAGCTATATTTTCTTTCTCCTCACACACATGCATGTCTTGGAATTAATTATAAAAATATAGGGTGTGAAGAGGCCTTGCGAGGTCATCCAGTCCATGCCTCAGCACACATTGAGGCAGTACCGGCAATAACTAGATTATCACTTATACATGTTTTTCTACTCTGTTCTTAAAAATCTCCAGTGATGGGAATTTCGCATCCTCCTTTGGTTAGTTTCCAGTATTTTAGAATTTTCCCCAATAGCTAACCTAAATGTCCCTTGAAGCAGATTAATCCATTTATTTCTTATTCTACTTTCAATGGACCTAGAGAACTACTGATTATTGATCTCTTTTTATTGCACTTACCATATATGAAGACTATTATCAATTCCCCCGTCTTCTTTTCTCAAGACTAACATGTCCTTTTCAAAACTTTTCCTCATAAGTCATGTTTTCTAAATCTCTTATCACTTTTAGTTGTTTTTCTCTGACTCTCTGGTTTGTCCACTTTTTAAGAATAGCACCAATCACCGGATATAATACTCCACCTGAAGCCTCCCCAATGCTGACTAGAGTGGAATAGCTAGCTCCCAAGTCTTACATATGACACTCCTGTTAGTACAATCTAGAATTATGTTTGCCATTTTTGTTACTGCATCCATAAGCCTGGAACTAAGAATGCAAGAAGTACTCCCGTACACCCAAGTTTGAATTGGTTTCCATTATATATAGGATTTAGAGTTTGGTTCACTGACTATCAGCAACCCCATTATAAAATTGTTCCAGCACTCCTGACTGCCTCATATTATTGGCTCATATGTGAAAGGTTGTTTTCATGTTCTTTTTTGCTATGAAGTGGAGGAGAATAAAGTGGTATAGAATGAATATCAAGTACTAGTAATAATACCTTCAGTTTAAAAGAGAGGTATTGAGTGTAGATAAAGCTAGATCTTCTCCTAAGAGGAGTGGTTAATCCCACTGTTTTCTGAACAGGATTCTCATTCCAGCAGTCCATCACCTCCAGCAACAGCTGATAAAACAGCTGTTTCTTTTCATAGTTTGCAGTACATGCAGCTGCATTTCAGGAAGCTCTCAACTCCCTTATTAAAGTCACTGATATGAGTCACCTTCTCCCGCCATCAGAATGAGTATATATAGCATTGATTAGATTATGCAAGTGTGAGCCTGCAGCAGGCTCTGTACTGGTTCAGTTCAGAATAAGCGTTCTTGCTAACAGAATTAAATTCTGATCAGCCTGGCTTCTGACAACCCCAAGGTAAAGCTAAAATAATAAGGTTGCAGGTGCTCTGGCAGTGGTACTGTAATTAATTAAATATTAATGAATGTGAGTAAATCTTGTGGTGAAAGCATCTAGGTGGCAATGCCAATGATGGCCAATATAGTGCTATTTTTGTCGACTGTCTCAGAATGAAACACTAGTCAAAGGATGAGGAGACAAAAGTAGTATTGTCTGTTTGTGGGTTATTTTAGTTCCATTAACTTGAAATTCATTTACAAATTCTTCCAAGTAGTACAGCACTGTTAATATATATCTCAAACTTCAATGGAAATGCAAATCAGGTTGGAAAAGTTAAAGGAAAATTACAGAAGAAGCGTTAAACACAGATTTAGGAGTGTGGAATAAATTAGAGGTTAAGGTGTAGGGGTTAGGGCTCATATGGTAGGAGAGAAAATATTCTGACAATACACTATTGAAAAAGGAAAAGAATGAGCACAAAAGACAATAGGCAGTTTGTCACAAAATTACACTTTCAGAACTAATTTTCATATACTCAGAAACTTTTTACTGAGTCCACTACTAAAAATAGTGTTTTAACAAAAAAATCACACTTATGTTTTCATTACTTTTTGTTTAATTTTTCTTCTTCACTCAGCTTTGACAATGCAACTAGAGTAATTTCACTTGCTTGTGGTCATTGTTATTGCTGGGACATTGCACAATAGCTGAATAATATATTTGGTTTACAGATAATGAAAATATACAACTTTTTTCAAAACCAACTAGTTCAGTTGACTTTTTTGTTTGTTGTTTGTTTGTCTTAAATTATGGCAATTTCTACTGCTTTCAAAATTTCTACAAGCTTGGTTTACTGAACAAATGTTGGGCCTAAATTGAACAGTGTCCCTTTTAGGGTGCAGAATTACATTTGCATGTAGAAGATGTACCTGATAATCTAGTGAGGTGGAATTTTGTCATATAATGTCTTTCTGGTATTTCTGGAGCAATTTAATAGTATTTGATGACCTTTTGAAATTTTATCAAGCAGTTTTGATTCTTTAACATCAATTACAGCTTCTCATGTTACTCAGTTTAGCCACTGTGACACTATCATATTCCATGAAGCAACTTTTTCTTTAAATCCTTTTATCTGTTCACCCAGAAGAAGCTGAAAATTATCTGCCTCATACATTCTATCTTGGGGGGGGGGCTATATTCAAAAAATAATATGCCTTTTCCATGTCATTAAATAGACCTATTTCTAAAACAGTGCCTTTCTGGAATAATGTCATAGTCTTATCACCTAATAAGACGTTATGTGATCTGAATACTACTGACTTGACAGGTTTATGGCCATCATAAGCAGCTGGGCATCTCTGTTGCCTAAATGTGGAATAAGACTAAAAGCTTTTTGACTATGATTTATTGCCCAGATATTCCCTGCAAGGCTTCATGTACCTTTAACGGAATCTCCCTGTCACATCTCCTACTCAATGAGCTATCTATTTCATTTCTTTGCAAATAATTTGTGCTGGCATTTTATTTTACGGCTAAGTTTTCAAAGCTAAATAAGGCTAAACTTTCAGATTATTTTTGTGCACATTATATTGTATTAATGTGCTATGAAAAAAGAATTCAGTATGGATCACTGCCAAAATTTACACAAAATAAGAAAGAGATCAGTGCAGGGGCATCACAGAGGAAAAAAAATACTTCAGGTATATGGCCTGCCACCCCAGAAGGGTTGCCTCCCCACCAGCCCTGATCTGCCCTCCTACCCATGTCATCCCCTGGTCAGATCTGGGTGGATCTCGCGCTGGGCCAAACCAGCACAGCAGCTGCCACCGATGGCGTGGGGCTTCATCTGGCCCCAAGCCGAGCCAGCTCACCAGCTGCTGCCTGCAGCCCCTGGCCCAAGGTGGCCGTGGGCTATGTGCCTGGGAGCACAGCAGAGTGGGAGATTTAAAATGGCCCTGCCAGCCCCTGCTCCCTGGTGCAATTTGGGACACCACTAGGCATATTTGGGGCCCATCCCCCCCCCCATGCCCAATGGTGACAATGCCTCTGGAGCAGTGTATAGCTCAGTAACATCAGTTGGTAATGAGCTCCAGAAAGATCTGCTTCCTGAAAAGTCAGGTTCCTTTAAAGGTGTAAATATTTAATTTCTTATAGCAAAATTATGTGTCATAATATGCATACCTATCACTGAAATGTCATCTTTGCTATGCTTGGTTACAATATCTCAAGATATAATTATGAAAAATTAAAATAAAAAAAATAAAATCATTGTGCTATGAACAATCTGATCATAGGAAGTAATGTGAAAGTTGTGACATTTTAACTGAAAAGTAAAAGCTTAATTATTAGTCAGGACAATAGATGTTAGATAATTGGTTTTAGCATACCCCCAAATGAAATCAAAGCACATATCACATGAAAGCAGAGCAGCTTCTCTTTTTTCCACTTAAATCTGAGATGATGCTCGTGTATGACAAAAGAATCAGGCTTACTTTGTCAGATATATTCCATGCTGTGAATAGCAACTAAAATAAACCATGGTTCATTTTGAAAAACTGCATTGTTTTGTTTCAGTACCCAGGCTTAATAATGACATAACATTGTCCCTATCACTTAGGAGTATCTTGTATGCTTTAGATGTACAAGAGCAAACTATACCATTACGGGTATGGTCTCTTCTTGATGAGTGTATCTGTATGTACAGCTGCTTCCTGTGAGAATTATCACCATATGAATTCAACAAAGGATATCTCTTCTGGAAAGTAGAATGATTATTTCTCAACACTTTCTCTTAATAGTTATAACAAGGAGCAGTAAACTTGTACAGAAACTACCTTCCCAGAATTCACCCAAGCTGTCTCTATTTGTTTATACAGTACTGTGGACACAGGCCTGAAACTTACTTAGAAATATTGTTTTAGGGCTATACATTGCTCTGAGCTGACATATTAATATAGATGAAATGTTCATGTGAGTTTAGCATGAATAAGGAATAATATTTTATCATAACATTGGTAAACAGTGAGCTCTGAGAAAACCTGAATTAGGACCTGATATCACTATTCAATCTTCCCAAAATTGTAATAAAGGGCAACTGAATGGTGACAAGGAAATTCAGAAGAAATCATTTAAGAAAGTGTAATGAGAAAACTGTTTCACAGAATGAGAAACTTATCCAGTGTTACACAGGTTCATGATATAAAGGCAAAAGAAAATAGTGTGAAAAGGCAAGCTTTAGCCATAGTGTTTGCAGTCATTTCTATAACATTATGGTGTAGTGAGCTGGCTGGAGCTGTAAACAAAATCATAAAATTTGGGTTTTTTGTTTTTTGTTTTTTTTTTATAATCACTAATCACAAGCAATGTGCAACCAGGTCCTCCACTTACAGAAAGTAAATAAGACAGAACAAAATGAGCAAGGGGTCCTGTGGCACTAAAAGACTAACAAATTTATTTATCCCATGAGCTTTTAGGGAGGAAAATCCCACTTTGGCAGATGTCTGTGGCACTTACATAAAGACTAACAGACTAAGACATCTGCCGAAGTGGGATTTTCTCACACAATAAATAAATCTGTTAGTCTTTAGGTGCCACAGGACTCCTTGCTTGTTTTGCTGAACTAGACTAACATGGCTACCCCTTTGGAATAAGACAGAGCAGTTCACTGATGACTAATGTTGCTAATGAGCACCAGATCTATTCTGCTTCTGAAGAGTCAGATTTGCTGAAAGATCTGTATATTGAATCATTTGATGGCAAGATTGCATGTGTCATAATATCCCTATCACTGAAATGACATCTTTGTTATATTTGATAACACTATTGAAAGATAATAAAGAGAACCCAAATATGTGAACATTCTTTCCTTATTTCATGTTTCATGACTAAGCCAAAACTCTGACCAGGTTCATTTAGAAATATTGCAAACAGTGTGGATTTAAATGTTCTGGAGGAAACCAAATGAAACCAGATGGCTTTGAATCCAACCTTTAAATTAAAATTTGTGTAATATGAACTCATGTTGATCACAATTAATAAAAAAAATGTGGTATTACTTCCCTTAGTAGTCAGTATTGTGGGCAGTAGGAGAGACAGTTTGAAGAACCCTCAGTGGAGTCCCTGATCCCTATAGAGCAGCTACCCATGGAGGGGGAATGGCTAATGTGAAAAGAGGTTACCTGAGCTGAGGAGCACGTGTGGATCTATTGATCTATAAATGGAAAAGTAATAATACTAGGCTGAAGAACTTTTGGAGCTAATATCTAATAAGGAGTATAACAACAGATGACTAAAATGACAATGTCCTTAATTACATTTGTAGGTTGTTTGAATGGGGGTCATATCTTCCTGTCTGTTTGTACACAGTTTAACACAATAAGGTGCCACTGAAGTGGGCTTTGTGTCCGTGTCCTAACTAATATAATAAAAATAAAAAGTATGCCTAAGCCTTGGCAAAATGAAACTGCTGATTCACCTTCAATTTCACAGTGTACCTGTTCTTAATACCATGCAAACTTACGGAGAGGCATTTTGAGGCATTAGAGACTCGGAAATTAGAGTCTGAATTGTACCTATTTCATGAGGTGTCAAAAAGATCAATGGCTTTTCTCCCCTTGCCAGGTTTCCAAGATGGATGTTTTGTTTTAAATCCATTAATTTAATATCATAAATAACGGTTTATGTATGCAAACACAAAAGAAAATTTTGTCTTTTTATTTTTTTGTTAGAAGTTTTTCTCCTTTTCTGAGGCTGCTTTGAATTAAATTCTTCCTCCAGCATGATTATTCTGGAAACCTCTAAGTTTAAACTTTCAGTTAATTTCCACTTAGTCTACTTAGAACCAGAAGAACAGAATGGTATTAAAACTGTTTTGTTTAGCCCTGTGATTTGAAATGTTAATCGAGAGGGAAGAAGAGCTTATTTAACCACAAGCTGCATAATATAGATCCAGAAAAAAATAAGTGTTTCAGAGATGATAAAAGCTAATAGATCTGAAAGGTCATCAGCTATGTTGAGATGATGGCCATTGAAGCATGTGATTCAAGAGGTAAAGCTGTTCTATGGAAAACATGAAAGATTTTTTTTTTTATTTTGTATACAAAGGAAATGATTTTTCTGATTCTCAGTATCCTCACCCTGTGTTTTGTTTGGAATCATAGTAAATTGCTTTTTGATTGCTTGCAATATAATGATCTAGTTATGTTGCTAAAAGGAAAGTATTCAATTAACTGCAAAATTGCTGAAGTTTAAGTCATGTGAAAAACAAACAGGAAAGACTGCATGATTTGAGCTGTTCTGAGCTTTGTCATGATTAAGACAAAAATATGGACAGGGACTCAATAATTGTTGTCATATCAAGTGATGAGACAGAGAGGTCCTATGCTGACAATGAGGGGTTTAAGAAAGCTGCCATTTCATTCTCCTGGTAATGAAAGAGTTAGGGAAAACCTGAGAATCTAGCTGGTCCTGACCCAGAATACCTGAAACTAATTTTAGACGTGGAAAAGGACATACAGATGGCCAGAAAGGAGGGTTTGGCTTCTCTTGATAGAACAGAAGTCTAGTTGCAGCCGTGACATAGATGTTGCTTGACAGACAGATTTGCTCTCCTAGAAGTGTTGGCCAGACCCAATGGACTGGCAGATGGAGGGAACTGGCGGAAGTAGAGACTGTTTAGTATATCAGCTCTGAAAGGAAAGGTGGAGCTCTACCAAAAGTTTGCAGGATGACCTTGTTTTAAATTGTTTGTTGTATTCCTGATTATCTGTGTACCTTGATACCCTAAAAGTGTTAGTACTTACGCATACTCTGGCTACAGAGCCAATACACCACTACACTTGACATTATTGAAAGACAGACATATTAATGGAGATTCAGAAGTTGTTGGTGGCAGCACAGTATAGTAGGATACGGGAGATTTCATTTTTGAGAACAATGTCCTTTCCAAACAGTACCATGCTTTTTCTTTTTTTTCTGTGTGAATTTTATAAAAAGCTATATAAGGAGATTCTTCTTGGAAGATCTATATTATGCTAATGGTATATTTATAGATAGCAGTAGAATTGCCTTTCATAAAGTGAAAAAAAAGCAGTGGCCAACAAGGAAGAAAGATGAATAAAAGACTGAAAAAATTGAAAACTATGTTTTAAAAATGCATTGTAGTAACTTATGATCAGGTATTGGGAATATGGAACTCACCACAAAAGCATATAGATGTATTTATAATTTGTAGTTGCAATGCACCGTAGTTATTTATAAATCATCTTTTGTAAAGACTGAATGTGTGTATTTTGCTGCAAACTGGGAGTTTCTTGGGCTATAAACATCAAGGGAAATATTATCCAATCCTATTTGCACAGGTTTCTGGTGATGTTAAGAACACTTGTTCTAGGGGAAGAGTTCTGGAGCTTGACCTGTATTATTATTTAATAATTTTATACTTTAAACATGTACCTATTTGCATGTAATAGGTACAGTATAATACGTATATTCAATAATAAATATTTTAATGCATTATATACTGCATTTCTGGACAAAAAACATTTAAAAAAAACCCCTTAATACACATGAAACAAGTGAGCAAGTCTGGAATATGGCAATTCTTCATTTTAATACATGGGAACAATTTTCATCTACAAGATTATTTAAAATAATCATGCATTTTCCATCTTCAGCCGAACAAAAATGGAAAAGTTCAGTGGCTGCCGCCATTTGTAAAGACAGGCACTCCATTGCAAGGTTTTTGCAAGAAAGGACTTCTAAGACATTGTAGTGAAGGACAATGCTTTACTGAATATAATTCATTCTCCTCAAGGATACTGAAGCTCATTGGGTAGATAATATATTTCTTTTACATTCCTTTCTTCAATCTTCCATTCTTTTCAGAAATGAGCATTGACTGTCTAGGAAGGAGTACTGCACAAAGAGATCTGGGTGTCATAGTGGATCACAAGCTAAATATAAGTTAACAGTGTAACACTTGTGCAAAAAAACCCAAAACAAAACAAAAAAACAAGCAAAAAAACCCCCCACAAACACCAGCCTGGGATGTATAAACAACAGTATTGTAAGGCATGAGAAATAATTTGTCTGCTCTACACTGCACTGATTAGGCCTCAAGTGGAGTATTGTGTCCAGTTCTAAGCGCCTTTTTTTCAGGAAAGATGTGGACAAAATTGAAGTATGTCCAGAAAAGAAAAAGAAGAATGATTAAAAGTCTGGAACACTTAATTTATAAGGGATGATTGAAAGAGCTGGGTTGGTTTAGTTTGGAAAAGAGAAGAATGAGGGGGGGCATGATAACAGTTTTCAGGTGCCTTAAAGGTTGTCATGAGGAAGAGGGAAAAAAAATTATTCTCCTTAACCGCTGATGATAGGACAAGAAGTATTGGGCTTAAATTATGAAAAGGGAGGTTTAGGTTGGGCATTGGGAAAAAATTCTTAAGAGTCTGGGTGATTAATGACTGGAATAAGTTGCCTCAGCAGGTTGTGAAATCTCCATCATTGGAAGTTCTTAAGAGCAGATTAGATAAACACTTGTCAGGGATAATTTAAGTGGGTAGTTGGTCCCAGGGGACTGGACTCAATGGTCTTTCATGGTCTCTTCTAGTTTCTCTGATTCTATTTTTGAGTGTCTAAGAACAGGACTTGTTTTTAACCTCACTGAAAATTTTCTTTAAGTATTAAAAATCTGAATTCAGTCTTTT
This sequence comes from Podocnemis expansa, assembly GCA_007922195.1. NCBI lineage: Eukaryota > Metazoa > Chordata > Testudines > Podocnemididae > Podocnemis > Podocnemis expansa. The sequence goes on from ML681966.1 coordinate 23,231,321, forward strand.
TTTTCTCATTATCTGAAGTAACACAATTGAAAAACTCTATTTTATACCCTCTCAATTGTTGTGTGTGTGTACACAACTCTATATATTTGTTCTTCAGATGTCAACTTGGTGTATTACTTCAGAAAGAGAATCAGTTGCTAAGACATCAAGCTAATATTCCATCCCTACATTAGTGCAGCTTATAGCAAAAGGGCTAAATCTGCAGTAAACTGTTAAACCCTTTACACGGGGACAAAAGAAGTATCATTTAGAGGAACAGCCAAATTGCTTAAACATGAGTAGCCAAGTAAAAAACATTGTACCTCACTATACCAGAGGCATATTAACTACCTTATAGTTGCCAATATCATATCACAAAGCAAGACAAGCTCATTTTGTGCTTTAAACATAAAGCCCAGTTCTGCCCTCCTCACAGTTACTAGGTAGTAATTCACTCTTCAGATAGTTTCACTGAAAGAAGTAGGATACCTGGGACCAGATCCTGAGCTGGTAAATTGTTATAAATCCTCTGATGTCAATCTCTTTTTGAAATAAGAAGCCAATTTGACATGAAAAGAGAAAATAGAAAAATAAATTACTCGGAGAATAGGCAGTTAGATTTAAAATCATGTTGATTTAATTTTGGTTTCATTGGCTCTCTTACAATCTATAGCAAATGAGGAGGATCTGCCCCCATATAGAGAAAGATCATAGTGTGAATAATGAGTTGCAGAATCAGGACCACAAAAGTGTTAGTCATTTATAGTGTTTAGCACATTAATTTGTCATATTTTTAAGAGAATTCTCTGTTGGAGTTTGAAGTTACTATGCACGCAAAGGCACAGAATTAAATAATGTAAAGCTTGTAAACATTCGAACAGTAATAGGGTGATAATGTGTACATCTCTGATGCTGTCATGTAGAGAAGAATGAAGCTTTGATTTCAAAATTCAATAGCACTACACTGCACTATTGTAGATAATAATTTACACTTTCTAAGAAAACTTCATCCATAGATCTCAAAGTGCTCAGTGTGGTTATATATTATCATTCTCTAGCACAAATGTGGAAATTGAAAGACAATATTTAAATACTGTGGCTAAAGTCATATAGCAAGCCAGTACTACTGAGAGAAGCAATTTGTAAAGTAAGATGAGGAATCAATAAGATAATAGGAAAATTCCAATTGTCATGTTTTTCTGAGTCTCTGAAACATGAACTTAGGAGAAGAAAACTCCAGTGACATTCTCCAAGCCTTACAAAAGCTTTTGCTGTCTCTTCTGTTACTTTTCCTTGAAATTTGCATGAATTTTTGAGGACAGTTATTTTTCAAGTCATTTGTTTGTGTGTTTGCTTGAACAGTTTTTTTAATTAAAGGATAAGCCTTAAAATATTTAGAATGTATACAGTTATATTTAGGTCCAGTCTGTTCCCCCCCCCCCAATTGCAAGGGGTAGCAGAGTTTGTGTAATTAATTTCCATTCATCCCTAATGTCTAAAATCTAAACACTGACCTCCAGAATTTCAAACATAGCTGATGATGCCACGTAAATATAACTCAGAGTTCATGAGTGTTGCCTCACAAAGGGTGTGTCTGTGGGCTTAAATTGATTTAAGGAGGCTTAAGTTGACTTAAGCAAAGCTCTGGCCACATTTAGAGTTCATAAAGTTGAATTAAGGGCTTCCTTAAGTTGACTTAAAAATTCTCACTCTTTAAGTTGAGTTAGGCATTAAGTCGACTTTATTAAGTCACCTTAATTCAATGTGGCCATCTAAGTCGACTTAAGAAGTCCTGTATAATACCATGTGCCTGCTTACGTCGACTTAAGCAAACACATTTTTTGTTAGGGCACCTTCTGAAGTTGACTTAACCAACTTTGTTGTCGACATAAAAGAAGGGTGGACTCACTAAATCGACTTAATAAAGTTGACTTTAAGTAGACTTTATTAAGTTGACTTAACAAAGTTGACTTAGCTTCTTGGGGGGGGGTGTATTAAGGTGATCAGATAGTGGTTTGGAATGTAATAGGCAGTATATATATATAATATGTAAAAGAAAAAGCTTTGAATATCAGGACTGTCACCATAAAACAGGGACATCTGGTCACTGTAGTGTGTGTGTGTGTGTGTGTGTGTGTGATCACTATTTTCTTCAAAATTCATTACTTGCTGTAAACACTAGATAAAAAGTAACTTCAGCTATAATCTTAGATGTATTTTTATGAATACAAATTTGAAATTTGTTCTTAGTAATGGAATATTTAACACATTTTTATTAAGAAAAGGCTAGAAAATTAATTACAAAAATAATTCTATAACATCAGTAAGTATGGACAAATCACCATTTTTCCCATTTTGACATACAGTAGTTTGGTATTAATCTTTTGGTCAATTCACTATTTAATGTATACAAGTTTTTTAGTTTAAGTCAGAAAATATAGCATCATAATTATTTCAAGGGTTGATATACCATTTCATGTTTTTTTTTTCTTGTTTATTTGTCTCTTCTGTTCTTTCTCTCTCTTACATGCTGCAGTTGCAAACATATTGTGGCGAGAGGAAGGTACTAACACAAATTATTTTTTTCTGCGCTACAATTTTTATTCTTTTCTGCCTATTACATTTCTTGTTGTCAGTCAGTAGTTATAGTAATTATCTTCTTTTCTGTTTTTACTATAGTATTTTAATGCCTTTTATATAAGCATGACATTGTTAACTGCTTTTCTTTATTTTGGGGCAAATTAATTATTTACAGTACCTGAAAAACTTACATTTGTTTGTATTAGCCTATAATTGTATAAGGTTAAGTGTTCAATGCATAGAAACAAGGAAACTTGGTGTTAGAGTTGAAAATCTAGGCTGCTGCTCTACTCTTAACTTATCCTGTTGACATTATAAATCTTTCAGCTAATCAGCCTATCTGTAATTAGAATTTTCACTTCCTGATATGAATCATTTGTCAAGGGCATCATCTTGTGTGTCTCCCAGAATAATAGGGAATGCAGACTGGATAATTAGTTAGTATACATAAAGTAGTTTCTTCTTAATATGAAGTTGTGACTCTGAGTGGTGAAATTTCATGACATATTGGAAACTGTTCCAGGGATACAAGCAGTTTCAGGTGTTTGTACAATTCAACATTTTCTAGGATGTGTTTCCAATATTAGGTAGGCATTTTGCAGGGTCTGAGTTCAGTGCTTTGCTATGGCTTACCATAGGATGATCTAGGAACAAGGGGAAATGCTGAAGCCAAAATGTTAGTATGACTCTTTATACTTAATTCTGAGTAACCCTGTGTTCAACTGTAGATTTATATGGAAATTTTAAAGTATTTCCAGAAGTATAAGGTTGTTGGGGTTTTTTTCAGTTACTTTCCAGGAAAGATTTGTGGTAGCTGAGTTCCTCACAGGTATTGTTCTTTTCTCACAGTAGGTGTTGATAGGTGGCACTCAATTAAATGTTTTGTGATTGAATTTTCTGTTATATAGAAATCAAAATTCAAACTATAGCATTTAATTTTGAAATTCATTAATTACAAAATAACATTTAGTACATTTAATTATTTATATTGCCAAAGTCCTTTACAGATATTAACTAGTTTTTCCAACATTCCTATTTTATGAGATCCAGATCCTCGACAAGTATAAATCAGCCAATCCATTAACCTCAGTGTAGCTAAGTCAAGGTATGTCAGGTGGGACTCTGACACAGGAATTTCAATTTACTTTCCAAGACCACACTGTGAGTCATATACTAGAGTTCTTGACACAGTTGGTAGGGACTGAGAATCTATTGTACACTGTCGTCCCTGTTTATTTTGCAACTTCAGAAAAGGTTTCTCTCAATTCTTGTCTTGTACAGAACTGAGCACATTATTGGCCCTTCTCTGCTGAGTATAAGATTTTCAATCCAGATCATCTGTTGGTGATTAGAGAGAATTTACCATGTTTTGATTGGTTCAGTAATAAATGCTTATTAATAATAATGTACCTGAGTGTGTGGACTGATGAGAACAGACTATACCTGTCTGTATCTTGTAGGGCTTCAGACTCCTAATTATGAAGCAGGAATTGAGAGGGTATAAATGAAATAGCTGTACCCAAACACTTTCATGCCATTGGCATATTCTCTTATTGTCTACTGTATGTCAGTCCCTATGACTTTAAATTGAGATTAGCGGGAAGGTAACATTAAACATCTAGTGATGGCAAGACTAGGGGGAAGATGGCCTTTGACTAATCCTTTCCTACACTGTTGTAACACTCACACCATGCTTTCCTTTTCTTTTAAGTGTGATATTTACTTTTTGCTCTGTCTTTATAGAGTTTATGTTGACAGTCAGGTTAGTACAGGATCTCACAGTTGTAGTTTTTGGTCAATATGAATTAATATGAACCTTGAATCATTTATGTGATAAAGTCCCAGATGATTAGAGAAGGGCATGCATAGTATCTCTGTATAAAATGGGGAATGAAGAGGACCTTGGGAACCATATTATTAAACAACCAGTGTGTAACCTTCTAGAGGATGGTTAGATAGTGTCATAAGGAATAACCAACATGAATTAGTCAAGCCCAGATTACATCAGACCAATCATTTCTTTTACTGATATAAGTTACTGGCCTAGTGGATGGGAGAGAGCCGTACATGTGATATATATTGATTCATGTGATATATATTGATTTGACATGGTCCCACATGAAATTTCATAAGCAAATGTGGGAAATGTGATCTATAGGAATTACTATAAAAGGTGAACAACTAGTTGTAAGGCTGTAAAGGCTGCACTTGAAGAGAACTGACCAATGGTTCACAATCAGGCTGGGAGAACTTATCTCATGGTATTACACATGGTTCTGTCCTGGGTCCAATACTATTTAAAATTTATATTAATTACTTGGATAAAGGGGTGGAGAGTATGTTTATAAAATTTCCAGATGACACAAAATTTGGAGTGGTTGTAAACACTTTGGAAGACAGACTTAGAATCTGTGACCTTCAAAAACTAGAGAATTTGTCTGAAATCAATAAAGTGAAGTTCAGTGAAGACAAGTACTACACTTAGGAAGGAAAAATCAAATGCACAAATTCTAAAAGGGGAATAACTGGCTTGGCGGTGGTACTGTTGAAAAGGATTTAAGGATTATAGTAGCTCATAAATTAAATATGAACCATCGTGATATAATTGTGGAAAAGGCTAATATAATTCTGGGGGTATTAGAAGTTAATTGTTCCACTCTAATTGGTTATGATGAAGCATCAACTGCAGTATTGTGTCAGTTTTGGGTACCACATTTTACAAAACATGTAGACCAGTTGAAGAGCATGCAGAGAAAAATGAATAAATGTTTAGAAAACCTGACTGCTGAGGAAAGGTTTAAAAAAATGGACACATTTAGAAAATGTGAAAAGAGAAAAGAAGTCTAATAACGGCCTTCAAGATGTTTTAGAAAGAGAGTATTCAGTTGTTCTCTACATTCACTGAAGGTAAGATAAAAGGTAATCGACTTAATCTGCATAGGGAGCTTTAGGTTAGATACTAGGAAATACTTTCTACTATGATGATAATTAAGCACTGAAATAAGCTTTCAAGGAAGGTTGTATTATTGAAGATTTTTACAAATAAGTTAGATAGACATCTGACAGTAATGGACTCTATATAGTGGGGCCTGTCTTAGTGCAGCAGGCTGGACAGGATAACTTCTCAAGATCCCATCCTGCACTACATTTCTATGATTGTACAGGAAATAAATATTTATATTTATTCAAATTAACACTGCAGTGGGCACCTCTTCTTCCAACATGACTTCATAGAAAATCATAATAGCAAATACCTTCTTAACAGCACTGAAAGTAATGTGATATATAAAAAGGAATACCAAAAATTAGGAAGATTCTGTCAACACGTTATAGAAATTATTTTAATGCTACCCTGAAAAAAAGAAAAAGTGAGAAGATGGATGGATTTTATTTCCTTTTGATCCCAATATAAGGAAAAAAGATCACATGATTGTTTTTATTAACAAAGCTGTCACTATGGCATGTTTCCAATTTCTGTTGTGAAGTGCACTGGCTTACTCAGAGAGAAAAAAAACAATAATCCCGAATAACATCACAGCTTTCTGTTTTAGCTCTACAATGGAAGACCCCATAGAATTAGCTTTATTAACATTACACTCATTGTTATCATCCCAATTACATGTTGAGAGCTTTCGTTCAAGAGGAAGGGTTGGGCGATAGTTGTTTGGGTATTTGTGGTTGGTTGTTTTTCAAATAGTCTAATTTTGTTCATTTAAATGTGGTTTTTTCCCCCCCCAAGGTCTGGGAATTGGAAATATGTTCTATGTTTTTTATGAAGATGGAATCAAAGTCATACAACCTGTAGAATGTGAATTTCAGAGACACATTAAACCCAGTGAAAAATTGCTTGGGTTTGAGGCAAGTATTTTGAAAATTTATTTATAAGGCTTTTCCCCAAAGAATTCTTTTCTTTTACAAGGGAAATGTCAATTCAATGGTTATAAAAGTTGCAGAAGGATGATCATGGAAAGTGATGTCTCCTACATATCCACTAAGCAGGTAATTCCTACTAACCAGTGTGCCTCGATAATGAACTGGTACAATCATTGTTAGGGAGAAACAAGTTAATCCTGTCTTCTGCTGGCTCAAATTCAAACTCCTCACCCTCATCTGTCCTTCAGATCTTCTGTTTCAATTCTACATCTTAAACTTTTCCTTCTCAGACCCTGCCTCTCTTTTCATTTAACCACTTCCTCTGTCTTCTCCCATTTTTAACCTCACATCTTCTCTCATGACACACTTTGTGCCTGGCAACAGGCTGCTGCAACTTTGTCAAACAACCTCTCTATCTTTCTTCTTTAAGACCTACTCTTTAGAAATCTCTTGCAAAGTTGATTTTCAGATACTTGTGTCCTTTCCATGCTTTCTAATTGTATTGTTCTCCATTTCATTTTATTTGAATGAATTAGATTGTCAGTTTGTGAAATCAGACACCATGAAGAAGATCTTCCTTTGGTGTAAATTGTCACAGCTCCTTGAGGTCAGTGGAGACAGTTACCACCAGTCAAGGATCTGTCCTAATGGATCACAGTGAGAGTGGTGGAAGTAGTTAGATCTCTCTTCAGTTAATGGAGTCATAGCTGGTTCCATCCATTTTTCTATGTTGGCGTTTTGTGTATGTTTGTAAAGCTCTGTGTGCACAAGTGGCACTCAGTAAACAGTAGTTTAATCTCTGTGTCCATTAATTTCCTTATTGCTAACCAATTTATCAATGGAGATGATGAACACTTCTGACAGGCACACTTGTGTGCTAGTATCTACATTAACTTATTTTATATTGTTCATTATAAATCCTTCAAATAGTAATAACTCTTTCTCATTGCACATCTGGCCTTGGGTTGACTGATGACCTCTAGACAGAAACGTCAATCTAACAATCCGTGAGCAATCCCATTCATTATTTCCCAGTTACCAAAAGGACATTGAGGTAAAAGCTGCCATTATAGAAGTCATATTATTCAATACTTTACGTTAAGATGAATTTTTGTTGTGAATAACTGTACTTGCAGCAGCTAATTATCCCCTGATATGTCCTGCTTAAGTTAAGTGTGGTTGACACAGCCAAAAATAAGGCAAAGACCTTTCTTCATGCATGGGTAATTCAAAAGCTGATTATTTAAGAAGTCTTTGAAAGTTTTATTGGATTAAAGTGAAAATGAGAATAGCATATTTAAATATATCTTGTATTCTGTTTAAGAATTTAATGATATTCAGAATGATTAATGTTAATAGGTAAGTAAATTTAATGTATGAAACTATTTTTAAGCTCTCTATTTCAAAAATAACATTCTAGTTAAGCCAAGGAAGTGTTAGAGAGTGGCATTTCCTTAAATGGAAACAAAATTCGTGTCTCTATGGAATGCATCTTTGTCATGCATAAAATTATAAGGTAGTATAGATATATAGTTTAAAATGGGGTAGCAATAGATTTTGTCATTCAATGTGTGGTTTGCCTCCATTAATTTCAATGATATTGCTGCATGTACATTAGAAGACTGAATTTTCTTCACTTGAATAGACAAATTAATGGGGACTTTTTCTTGTAGAAGGAAACATGGGAGCATTCAGATAGTTTTCTTTTTTGTTTGTTTGTTTGGTTATTTTTGTTTAAACAAATACTTGTTAAACCAGTCTTCACTTCCCTGACAATGAAAATAAAAATAAAGAGGGGGGGTTGATTTTCCATGAAAGATTCTAGAGTGTAATAGGGGAAAAAGAAGTCCACTGAGATTATTTTCTTCCTACAAGAAAGATTGAAGCATGGCTTTAACAGAATTCCCAATATGCATTCTTGATATTAAGCAGTGGCTATGTGCTACTCAAAATAACTCATTGAGCAGCAACTTTAGATAACAACCAACTCCTTTGCAGAGCATATCTTTCCCATATCTCTTTGGAAAGAGCTCTAAGTTAGCTCTAAATAAAAATTCAATTTTGGTGCAGTGTCAGATTGAATCAACTCTCAGCTTGTGCTCGTTGACTTGTGAGAATTCATGTGATGCATTCTCAGTTATTTTTTCTTCCTTTGTCAGAGAGCTTTACTGAATAGGATTTTAGTTGTATCTGCTTGTATAGCTATACATCTATTTTTGCCCCATCACTTAAAATACCTACCATGGATAATATATTTCCATTATTTAATTCTTTGATATGTCTGCAACAAACCATGCAGTAGTTTTTACACGCTTCTAAATATGAGCCCTTCAGCAGAAAGAAGGTGAAAAGTGTGCCCAGTTCCTTGAACTTTTTTTATACTCCCTTCAGAAGTTTCTGCCTGTATTTATTCCTTTCATTACATTGTGCCAGAGGAAAGCGGACCTCTCTTATTATGCGAGTAATCAGTTTCATTGACCTTGAAAAGTCCGTACTGGTGATTATGTACTTTTGTCTCTTCTGATAAAGTTCTAGAAGCCCTAAAATTCCACCTGTCATTCAGGGGATTTTCAGTCCTGCAGAGTGAACTCTAATTGAAATTATTGAATTACTGTTAAAAACAAGCAAAAACAAAAACAAATCCACTCCCTTCCCCTGAGGCTAATGAAAACCCGGGTTTGTTGAAATCAATGGCAAAACTCCCATTAACTTCAGTGGAATCAAGATTTCAGTCCTGGTCTGCCCTTTACACAGTTACACCAAGTAGTTCATAGAGGCCCTAGTTCAGGGTAGTATTTAAGCATGTAAAGTTAAGATTTTTAAATGCTACTTTTTATCCTGAAATTGTGTCAGAACTGTTGTTAAATTATAGTTCTAACAGTTTTAAGACGATGATCTTATCCTTATAAAATGAGTGGACATAAAAAAAATATACATTATCTTCTAAAACCTGATACTGTTTGATACCTAACACTGATACCAGACACTTTATCTGGGGGCAGTATATATAATCCAGTCATTTTTTCTAGATTGCTGATATGTCTTAGATGAATTATACTAGTAAACAAAGGACTAGATTGTGAAAAGCAAGCTGTACTTCAATTTATAATTTGGATTATGCCCCGCTGGTTCAAAATGATTAAAGGCAGTTGTATGCTTTGTTAGATATGTGTGGGGTGGTCTCCCTGAATTTCAGACTGGAATCTTGCCCAACACCTTTTTTATGGAAAACTAAAGACTTAACCATTAGAAGGAGATGTGCATTTTTTTTGAAATTACTAGTTAATTTTTTTTGGAAATTACTGGTTTATGGAATAAAAATATTCATTGGGTTATTAAATCAATTTTTAAAGTGTTGGAGTCAAAGCTTATGACATAATGTTGGCCACACTGCACCTTTAAGTGTGGCAGAGGTCTGTTGTCCATCTTACCAAACGGACAGGAAATAGCACTTTGGGGCAGGAGGGAAGAGAAGGTCTTAAAATTTCATGAAAAGGGGGGAGTGGATCAGTATGGTCACCTTGACTCATTTCTGTGGACTGGAAGGGCTGGAGAGCTGAAAAGCCACAAGTTCAGTAGGAGGAGGACCTTTTCACCAAGCCAGGTTGCATAGCACCTACTTTTGCTCCCCTTCAGGGTGGCAAAACACTGGGTTTGTTTAGGACCTGCTGAAGGCTTTGCACTAGCTGCTTCTTTCTAGGAATGACTGAAAAGGAAGTTTTCCATCACAGCCAGATAGGCCAATGTACAGTGAAGTTTTGTTGTTGCTGCTGGTGGTGGTGTTTTGTTTTGTTTTTTAAGCTATGCTGTCACAACCCATTAGTGTGGGGTGGATGACCAGAGAAGATACTCCATAAGGAGAGTATACAGGGACTGGATAAATGGCTTAATAAAGGCTTAAAAAGAAGGTATTTGCTAAAGGAGTGGAACGAGGATGTGCGGAGGGGCAGGGAGTATGACAAGGAGTTCCTTCTTTTGGGATTCCTTAGCTCTTATTCAGGGGGTGGAAGGGCTAGGTGGATGCTAAGGTCTCAACTATGGGTTAGCTGAGGGACCTTCAAAGGAAAAGAGAATGAATATGCAGTTACCAGCACCATATATTTTATCTATTGGGTAGTTCTAGACATCTAATAATAAAGTTGTGGCCTGTTTAAAACCATGTGTAGTGTCTTCTAGTTTTCTTTTTAGGTGGACAGTGAAATCATTGTATAGATCTTAGTGGCTTTGGATAAAGGTAAAATTTGTCCACATTAATCTAAGGACAATTTTTTTCTCTTTAGATTTTATTATTGTCTTTGACATCCTCAACTTTCTTTATTGCAATCCTAAGGGCTTATTTTTCTCCATCCTTTGATCAGATTTAGGATGAGTCATTTTCTGATTAAGGAAGTGTGGTGAAAAGAAAGAAATTAACTTTTTCCATTTTATTTTATCAGATGTTTGCTTGTTTTGTACAACGACTAAATTAGAGAGAAAGGTAAATTGCTCCCTACTTAATTAAAAAGAAAAAATAGTGCATCTATTCTTATATTTTAAGGGACCATTATTTTATCCAATTACCCAACCACTAGGGAAATTAATATGGAATATTAACAGTAGAGAGTAAAGTTCTAAAAGAAAACTCCAAGCTCAGCTTTCTCAGATTATTTTTTACCTCTTCAAAAGGTAAGATTTCAGCTCTTCTTTATCAAATTATTTTTGGGCCTTTAGAACTGCCAGATCAGTGAGGAATTAGATAAATGGGGATCCAAGTGGAAACTGATTCATGCAAGGAATTAAAACTATATTTTAGATATGATTTGGGGGTCAAATTAGTTTTATACTCTCGATTTGCAACTTTGTATATATCTTTGTGAAGGATGGTTTGGACAAAGCAATGCTCAGTTAGCATGCTGTGGAATTCTAAAAAGTCATTGTAATGGCTATATAGTTGCATTTGTATTGGGAGTTTATAATTAAACTTTATGTTTACCACCTCTTCATGATCTGAGAAAGCATTTATTCTACATTATTTGTGAGTGACAAAGATGAATTTTCCTTTTCTATAAATATTTATAAATCGATTGTACTCCAACATCTTGGATACTGCATGCAGATCAAAAAAAAAGATGTATTGGAATTAGAAAAGATGTAGAAAAGGATAACAAAAAATTTTAGGAGGTATGGAACAGCTTCAATATCAATATGAGGAGAGATTAATGAGACTGGGGCTTTTCAGCTTGGAAAAGAGATAATTAAGAGGAAATATGGTAGGGGTCTATAAAATCATGATGAGTGAGGAAAAATAAATCAAGAACTTTTATTTACTCCTTCTTATAACACAAGAACTATTGGTCACTGAATGATATTAGGCAACAGGTTTAAAATGAATAAAAGGAAGTATTTCTTCACACAGCACAGAGCCATCCTATAGAACTCTTTGCCAGAGTAATGTTGTAAAGATCAAGACAATAGGGTTAAAAAAATGAACTAAATAAGTCCATGGAGGATAGGTCTATCAATGGCTGTTAACCAGGATGGGCAGGGATGAAACATTATGCTCCGAACTGCCCTAATGTCTGTTTGCCAGAAGCTGGGATTGGGCAACAGAGAATGGATTACTTGATGATTACCTGCTCTGTTCATTCCCTGTGAAGAATCTGGCATTGGCCACTGTCAGAAGACAGGATACTGGTCTAGGTGGACTACTGGTCTGAGCTGGGTATGGTCATACTAATGTTCTTATCTCCAGGTTAGTTTCATATAATTGCTAATTAATAACTATTAGCTCTTAGAATGTGTTTGTCTCATGATTTTGGCTTCCTTTTCACACGCAAAAATATATTCTTAAATTCTCAAGTGCATACATCCATAGTTTCACTTATGTTCCCACACATAGAGACCTTGTGAAGTCATTGATAAGAAAAATGATGTAAATAAATTAATCCCCATCACACAAACCAATATTTTAAATTCACATATCAAATCACCAGTGTGTATATATAGACACTCTAATTAATATTCTGGGTTCCCATTCAAAAAAAAAAAAGCCTTTTAAAGGTGTTTCAATTTAATTAAGTGTATAAGTGGTTTCCTCAGTAAGAATATTTTTCTGAATTCATTCCCTCGTACCTTGCTCAATGTCATTTTTCCTGTGTCCATTTAAGAATATAAGAACAACCTTACTGGATCAGACCAATGGTCTATCTAGCCCAGTATCCTGTCTCTAAACAGAATAATGAATGAGGAGTCCTGTGGCACCTTACAAAAAAAAAATGACCACAATGAGAGTCCTGTGACACCTTAAAAACCAAAAGCTCACGCCCAAATAAATTTGTTAGCATGTAAGGCTATGTCTACACTGGAAATTTAGTTTGAATTAAGGAGGCTTAATTCGAACTAAGTTAGCCTATGGCCACGCTAGCCTTTCCTTAGTTCGAGCTGAGGAATGCTTAGTTTGAACTAATAGGTACAAATGGTTAGTTTGAACTAAGTATGGCAAAGACTCAAACTAACCCTTATTAAATTTGAACTGAGACAGTTATTTCTAACTAACAATGTGGACTAGTTCAAACTAACAGCTAGTTCAAGCTAGTCCGCATTCTTAGTTTGAACTAAGAAGGTTGTGGTCATTTTTAACTAACCAGAGGTTAGTTTGAACTCCACTCAAACTAACAAGTTCGAACTAACTTTGGCTTGTGGAGACATAGCCTAAGATGCCACAGGACTCTTGCTTTTTTTGCTGAAACACACTAACACAATTACCTCTATAGATGTAAACAGAATGTGGTTGGTTGGTTTGTTTGTTTGTTTGTTTGTTTGTTTAATTCTTCCTAAGGCTTCAAATTCAATGGAAATTTTTTCTAACTTAAATGGGTTCAGCATTTCACTCATAGGATTTTGAAAAAATAATCCAGTTTAAAGTTGTTTTGTTTTATATTTGTTTAAATCAGGGGTCTCAAACACGTGGGCAACGGGCTGCATGTGGCCCCTAAAGCTATTTCCTGTGACCCGCGAAAACACGATTGTTACTGATATTTGCAATATCTTTATATGAAAAGGTTTCAGTGGTGCAGCCCTTGGACTAATGTACTGGTCCTCATGAGGCCCTCTACTAGTCCTCATGTGGCCCTGATGGTGGTATGAGTTTGAGATCCCTGGTTTAAATGCTAAGATGACAGTGAGCTACTGGAATTGTCTATACAGTAACCTTTTCGGTTGTTGCTGTTGTTGTTTTAATGTCTTGGATGATCTTCGGTGTCCCTTGTATTTGGTCCTGGAGGAATCATGGTAAAAAGAATAACTTTGATGAGTCTGTTGCATTGCTCAAGTTCACTGGGTTGATTTTCATTTCTCTTTGTTTCTCTTGCACTCCAGGATGAAGTCTGTCCCAAAGCTGAAAGAGATACTGTTCAGAGGTGTGTGTGGGCATCTGCTGTTAATATCAAAGACAAGTTTATTTACGTAACTCAACCCACTTTGGACAGAGTGCTTATAGTAGATGTACAATCCCAAAAAGTTGTGCAGGTATTTACTTCTAACTTTACAATTAATTACAAGTCTGTATACATTTCCAGCTCTGCTTCTCTATATGCTTTTACAGGGACACAGTCAATCTGACAATAACATTTTCATCCGAAAACAATTCAGTGTACTGTTATTACAATTCATACCAAACATTACTGAGAATGAAAGAAGTTAATGAATAATTTTCTCCTAATTTGTTTATTTTCCACATTTGGCTGGTATTTGCATTAAGTCTTTCTCTTTTTCCTTGTATATAGCAAGCAAGAAATTAACTGAAAAGACTAAAAAAAAATATAGAATCAGTACATTGTAAGTATTTTAAATATCAAACTATTTAAAGGATGCTTCATCAGAAAATGATTTTTTTTAACTTTACAGTTTAAAAAAAAATAGCACTCATTTTACTTAATGGTCTAGTCCCTGGGTGTAGACATTGAGCATGCTGTATGTTAGGTTTATACTCTGTGCTTCTTAACCACAACACAAAATTCCATGAGTCACGGACAGTGAGACTCTAAGCGAGTTCATTACTTTCTCTCTTCTGAGTTCTGGGTAGCTATGGAGTTAGTCACTGAATATGACTTCAACAACCCTGAGTGGCTTCTTAAATGATGGTGATCTGTCCCTGGCTTCCTGAGGCCACCAATAATTTGCAGAATCCCTACAGTGTTTCATGCTATTGCCCAGCTCTCTCTCACTTCACCAGGCCAGCTACCGACACACACCTCTGCCTAAGGTAAATGATAGTGGTAAGAACAGCATCATCTGTTTTGCCCAGGGAATTCTTTTCTAAATAGATCCAGAGTCCCACTAGCTCTTATATGCTATCACAGAAAGGTTCTAGCATAAGTGAGAATCCCACTTCATTGTTGGATTGTGTTTAGCTTTGATTTGTTGTCAGGGTGGTGTAAAATCTTGGTATAGGCTCAATTCTAGTGATCTTACTCACATGTATAGTCATATTGATGTTAATCCAGTGGCCCTTATTCATCTGAGCCCTTTAAATTATGACCTTGTATCACCAGTGATATGGAATGCTCAGATATAAATATATGCTCAGAAAAGTACAGGATAAGCTTTAAAATGCATCTCTAAAATACAGATTACTTGAGTTATAAACTCTTGTGTTTACATTTCATAACAAGATTGACAAAATTTATGAAAGGGGAAAATTGCAATAGAATACTTTTTACTCTTAGTTCAATTTCAGTCTATTGCCCCTACAAAGGCATTAAAGTCAGATTTTAATTTTTAATCAGACATGATGATATACAGTGGAATACATAACACTACACAATTTTTAGTCTTTCTGACTGTTAGCATGTAACCAAAAAGATTAGCTTTACTTTGTTTTGAGCTGCAACACAGGACAACCAATTACAGGCACTCCGTTTGGAGCTGTCAACAGTCTTTTGCCAGCAGAGGAGTTCTCTAATTACAGTGCATTTGAGAATGTGTAGAATGACTTTTAAAATGGAGATTTGCACTTTCTAAAATAAATTTATCTCTAGTGCAAACAGTTATGTATCCAGTTCATGAATAATCCTAATAACTTGTAAACAATTCAGCTCTCATTCTCAGAAATAAAGGCAACTATAGTTGATATTTAATGTTAGGGTTTCTAATACCACAATGCATGAACCAGGATGTAATGCTCATGTATAACAGTTATAAATCATTCCAATTTCTTGTTTTTAAGATTATCTCTTTGTCATCATAAAATTCATAAACTATCTTAAATTTAAAAACAACAAGAAAATAAGACCACATTATACTTGACAAATACTATTAGATTTGAATTTATGCATTTCAGGCTATATATTTATAAAGCTGTTTAAAATATTTTTTTAAAACTAATTCTTATGTCTACTACATTTAATACATAATTAAGGCTCTACCCCACCTCAGATGAGCTACAGGTGAAAGGAGCCCAGGGCACAGGGCTGCTGTGTGCCTCATGTCCCTCACATTGCCCTCTGCTCTACAGCACAGCAGCCCGGAGGAAGACATGTTGCTGACAGTTGCTTTGTGGGCCCAATCCAGGGAAGGTTTAAAGAGGCAGAGTTGCAAGGTATCACAATCCTGACAGAAAAGATTTAAAGACAGAGTGGGATCACTGAGGGGTGTATTTTAAGTGCTGCCCTACCAAGTGCGTAAGTATTTATTTCAGCTGCAATTATTAAAGACCTCTGAGTCCCATCCCTCCTCCCCATTATTAATGGCTTTGCCAGGTCAGTTTAAGGATATAGCTCAGGGATTCACAACTATCCTGCAGCCAATTACCAGAGCAATTGGGGCTATTCTACAGAAACTAGTAGAGTCGCCTCCCACCCTGCTCAATATTATGGGCACTGATACAGTCTGTCTCCCATGAATCACACACAGGCTAGTTTTTAAATGACTTACAATCATGCACATTGATAAGCAATGTACAGTAGTATATATTATATATTGTGTGGATGTGGCCCTCATAACATGTAGAGAGCTGCCTTAGCAGCCTCTATAAATAGGTTGGGAACCACTGAACTAAAGAAATGTGCTGAAAATCAGACACTCACTCTATTAAAAAGATTGAATTGGGCTTCTTCTGAGCTGAACTGACTTTTCTGATCACAAGGGATATGATTAGGCAATCAAGGACACAACAAAAATGCCAAGGGGTTTGCCTCATATGATTGGTTGCTGTTAACCACACATATATTTAAAATGCAGCAAAATACATAGCTTAAGTAGAGAAGGGAGGGGGGAAGCACCTTACAGATAGTGCATCAAATACTTTGCTCAGGATTGCTTGTATTACTGCAAAAACAGGCCTGTTCTTCTTATCTTTCAGTAAAATGCCTGCTTTCATTGCCCCCTTCTTTTTCTCACAAGCACCAGTAATTTATTCTTTCCCTTAAAGTCAGATCTGTGAATATATACTATAAAATGAAGTGAAAAGGAAATTTTACTTACTTGTATCAGTTATTTGAAAAGTTATTTTTGTTACTTGTATGAATACAACTTCCTCGTACAGGAAATTGCAAAAAGTAAAATTTTCTTGGAAAATACAGAAGTAAACTGTTTGTTAAGCTGCTTCGTCATATATTGTCTCCTTTGTAAGTAAACAAGATAAAATCTAAAATATCAGTCTCCTCATATATTATATTTGTATTTTATTTATAAATAAACCCATACTTCTATAATGGAATTCACATTGCTCAATGGGTTAAAAATCAATTGGACCTACAGGGAAGGGGACAGATTCTGAGAAAAAAGGTGAGGTGAGTACAAACAGGCAGCATTCAGTCTTTGTACCTCCTCTTTCCCAAGCTCACTGTCATCCTATTGGCCAAGCAGAGTGAGACGAGAGCTGGTTTGTGTGCTTCCCCTTATTATAAATTCATGCAATTAATCACAGTTAACTCAAGCAATTTGCACAAAACAAATTAATTAAACAGTTAGTCATGATTAATTGCAGTTTTAATCACACTATTAATAATAGAATTCAAATATATTATTATGGACATTTTTCTACATTTTCAAATATCTTGGTTTCAGTTACAACATAGAACAAAATACATACAGGGCTCACTTTATATTATTTTATTACAAATATTTGCACTGTAGAAAAGATAAAAGGAAACAGTATTTTTCAGTTCACCTCATAAACAAACTGTAGTGCAATCTCAATCATAAAACTGCGGTTTATACACCTAGAATTGTATTTCTACAGACATGTTCTGCAAAACAAAACAGTATAAAACTTTAGAGTCTGCAAGTCCGCTCAGTCCTACTTCTTGTTCAGTTGATCACTAATAAAAACTAGTTTGTTTGCATTTATGGGGAATAATGCTGCCTGTTTCTTATTTATAATGGCACCTGAAAGTGAAAACAGTCATTTGTATGGCACTGTTCTATCTGGCATTACAAGTTATTTAACTGTCAGATATGCAAAACATTTGTAAGCCCCTTCATGCTTCGACTTTTAATATCTTTTTTATGGAGCAAATATTTTAGTTCGAAAGTAATAATTAGGGCTTTCAATTAATCACAGTTAATGTATGCAATTAATGCACAACAAATTAGCATTTTTTTAAATGAGCCAGATGCTGTTCTCTAGGGGATACTGTTGGGTACCCCCAGGGCATAGAGCCCTTCCTTCCGACACCCTGCTCTACTGCTGCTCCCACTTCTCCCCGCTCCCCAGACTCTCCCTGGCCAAGCTGCTCTGGATCAGGACCCTGCCTCTTGGCTATTGTGTAGGAAGAGGATGGGCAAAAGTGATATCAGGATGTCCCCGCACTAATGTACCAGGTTGCTGCTGAGCTATAGTTGGTGTTCCTGGCCCCAGCTGCACTGCTGGCTGAAAAAGCACTCAGATTCCCTCCAAAAAACATGCACACACATCCACGCACGCGCACACACGGTATTCTGTTATTGTTTAACTGTGTGATTAATCACAACTACTTCTTTTTAGCCTCATGATTAATCACGATTAATTTTTTTAAATCATTTTGACAGCCCTAATTTAAACCTTTCTCTGGTTTTGTGACTCTTGTTCCATTTTTAGCTGCCCTTTCTCTTGGTTATATGTTACCTAAATACTGAGCACAATTATTGATAAGTTGCATATCACTTTAACTATTCAAGATAAAATTGCATATCTGATTTGCAAAATTAAGTTTTGAAATGCATAAAAGAAGTGTTCTGGTCAGGAACAGAAGTGGGGAAACATTTGAGAGATGCATGGATTCAATAATGAAAATCAATCAAGTTTCTAAAGTGAGGAAACTCTTTGCTGCATTCAGTTTTTCAGGTTTTGCACAGACTTTTAAGCTGCAGATTTCTGTTTTTTCCTATCTAAATCAAAATTCTTATTTTGCATCATGCTTTTATTTTCCCTTCTTTCTGGTGATTTTGTTGGACTTTTTTTTTATAGCTGTCTGTTCACTTATTTGATAAAAATCAACACTAAAGTAAAAATTGTAGAGGTCATGTGAGAAATCATTTCTAAGATAGAGGTTTTTTTTTAATAGGAAATACATATTTGAAAACAACAGTGAGGATGATTGATCATATATTGAATGTTGTGAGTTACAAATAAATTAGATCTCCATCCTGCAAACAAGCATGTGTTTAACTTTAAGTACAAATGAGCCTTTGATGTTAGTGGGAGTCTTCACATGCATAAAATTAAGTATGTGTAGGATATGAGCCTTAAAACAATTCCTTAGGACAGATGTTACCAAAGTTTCTCAGAACTTAACTCTTTCTTTCCATTCCTGTGACGTCAGGAATAGATTAATAGAGGCACAGTTCAATCCATCTGATAAATAATAGTCAAACGCAGAAGTGCTTTTGTCTAAAATTGTTTTTCTTATTAGATCTCAAACACACGCACACACAGACACCCCTATACTGTTGCAGTAGGATTAGAGCATTTCAAAATACTTGTATTTGTCAAAAATCAAGGAATGGTTTTGAGAAACCAGTGGCTAAGGGTTTTTTGTTGGTTTGGGGGTTTTTTGGGGGTGGGGGGAGGAGAGATGGTGGAAGATCTTTTCCTCTGACTGCTGTATGCTTATGTGCCGAATCCTCATCCAAAGACAACTTTCTTGTACTGCTCCAAAGCAAGCTCTTTCACCTAATATTTTATAAATAACTTCAGACAAAGGACATAGCCTATTGTGATTCCTAGTGGGTCACCATTCTTCTACTTTCACTAAAACTGCTCATTATCTCTTACTCAAAATATTTTTATTCATAACAATAATAGAATGTACATGTTTATATGTGAAAGGTATCTAGCACTAAGGTTGCTAAGCAAGCATTTCTTCTATTCTTTCAGTACATTCACTTCTTGTCCCAGTCATTCATTTTTATAGCAGAGCAGAAAACATTCAATTAATCATCTGACCTTTCCTTATAAAGGCTAAGATTTTCATAGCTATGTGATGTTTGGTTTTCAGCAGGCAATGCCTGAATATATAAAATTGATGACTATTAAATTTTTGGGTACATCATGCAGAAATGTCAAATTCTAGGGTAACACAAGGACAGCCTTCTGTGTTTGTGCTATATATGTCCCCAATGGGGCCTCAGTCAGTATTGGAAATTTTGGGCATTACCAAATGGAAAGAAATGGAATCATTCTTGTGTAACCATAAACATTTGTTATTCAGATCTTTCCTTGGAAATAATTAAAAGGAATTTTGAAGCAAGTAAACAAATTAAACAATACAGCAGTCTAGCTATTGTTTTAGACAGTAAGTAGCTTCATTCACTGTACTACAAAAGTTTTGGTAAGTGTCAATGACTTTTACAAGGCTTATCAAAGAAGACAGCCAGTAAACAATTGGCTTAATTTTGTATGTTGTAAAGGAAAACGAAGTTCCGCTTAGATGCAGCAGGGGCTTGTTCTGACACCCCCAGAGTACAGTTAAATATTGTTTGCAGTCTCATCTAGCCATTAGTGCCTTATCCTGAGGATTGACATCATTAGTTTAAATTAGGTTCACTTAATTAGCCAGCTGGTACTCTCCTTGACAAACTGATAAACAAGCTGTGCTTTACAGTTCCATAATGGCAAGACCAAAAAAAAACCCAGAGTGCCACATGTTATTTTTTCTTCTGTAATGACCAAAATAGAAAAATAATCTCCACAGTTGTTATACTTCACTTATAATAAAATGTGTCAATTAATCAAATACTCTGTTGTCCTCCCTTCCACATTTACCGAGTCTTCAGATATGTTCTCAGCTATGTTGTTTTATTGGCAATGTGTTATACCAAAAAGGGCACCCAGGAGAGCACCCCCTAGTAAAAAGAAAAGACTAGCAGGATCTTATTCAGGGGGACAAGGCAATATGCCACATTTATTGTAAATAAGTAAGGATAGCAAAAAGCGCACACACACACACACACACACACACACACACACACACACACACACAC
>ML681966.1:23252204-23308564 GCA_007922195.1 Podocnemis expansa
ACACACACACACACACACACACACACACACACACACACACACACACAAAGTTCTGCAAGCTGGTGTGATGTAATTACCAGTCCTTTCATGTGTTGCTTGAGCCAGCCTAGTGGCCAACTAGGCTGGGCACAAGGAGGGAGCCAGGCCTCTGTCGGTCATGATCTGATGCTCCAAGACGTCAGTTGCAGAATGAGACCCCAAAGTTTTCATGCTCTCACCCATCTTTTATACTTGCAGGCCTTCATGTAAGTCTATGGGATTTGCTGTGTCATGTAGCCTCAGGGTTCCTGGGAGATCATTGGTCCCCAGTCACTTGCAGACTTGATTGTATTTTATTCTTTTCTTTCTGGGGTGGCTCCTTCTGTTTGCTTTAATGAGATGTCTGCATTGTTCAGCCAGTTAGATGGTACTTATGGTTCATCAGGACAGGCTGGCAGTTGAGACTGGCCTTTTCACATGCACGCCCTTCATTCACACACCTTGTTCACACATTTAAAAGAACATATACAGCATATACCTACACCAGATTTCATCAAGTATCCAAAATGATGTACATTGTTTAAGCAGAAAGTCCAAACTGACAATATGGAGTCTTGATGGACATTGGTCACAATGTCCATTACACAGGGTTACAGTTATCTGTCTGTGCTCCACAAATGCATTTCTAAAGGAAAGGAGTGTATGCAAATTCTTAAAAGAATTAGTTGGGCTGAAGAGGCATGGAACTCGGATTAGTTATATTGAATTAACATTGTGATGCTGAACTCTGTGACATACTAGGACTTGATCACAAGGCTTTAAATGTTACTGGACCAAAATTCTGATCTCCCACTGGTGTAACTGTGTTGATTCCATCAGAATTGTTCTAGATTGATTGATTTGGTGCTAGATTCACAAAGAAACTTAGTCATGGTGCTGCTGAGTTCTGAAAGGACTTAGGGGTAGCTGAGCAGAGGTTTTGTGAATTCCACTCAGTGGCCTGATTCTGGGATTTATGCACCTGAAGTGGCAGAACTTAAGGCCTGTGAATCCAGCCCTTGGTGAATTATTAAAATTACTGAGAGGAAAAAGTCAACTCTTTCTCTATTCCCAATTTCTTTCTAGGTTTGCAAATAATTTAAAAGTTTAAATATTTTAGCATTTTATGAAGGTTATACAAAGCATTCTGGTGGAATTCTGAGCTCACCTGAATACATTTTGAGTATGCTCAATACACTTTTCTATATGTTTCACACTTTTGAAATTATATTACATGGGCATCGTGACATTGCATCTTGACACTTTTCTTTTCAATTAAGTGAGTCTTCTGTTGTAACATAATACTTTCAAACCAACAATGAAATGCTCACCCTATGGGTTTGTCCACATTGCCTACCTAGTCAAATATGTAACTGTAGTTTGGATAAGCACATCCGCACTACCTTTAATCTAGCTATCATGGCCAAAATGTGCAGTGAAAACATGACAAAACAGGTTTTAGCACAAGCCGTACAATCATACCCTACCCTAGTCCAGAATTCATGATATTGTACCTTCACTGTTACTTTCAGCCATGCAAGCTAAATTAAAGCTACTGCAGATGTGCCACCATGAATTATGATCACATCTTAGATTGGTCTGTATCTGTATCTTATATGACCACATAAATATAGATAGGAACAGCTTTGCTTTTGGAGCTTGCTCTTGTCTTCTCTTTTTGAAGATGGACCCAAAGCCTCTTCTGGGTTGTTATTACATATGTAACCAAGTAGTTTTCATCAGACTGAAAAGTTGCAGCTGAAAAAGTATAGCTAGACTCTAAACCAGAACATATCTTGTACCCACTCACATAACTTTGCCTCAACTATCCCAGAGCCCATATTGCCTCATCCAAATGAGTACATTTTAAGTAGTGCAATAAGATTTTTCCCTGTGAATAAAACAAGGCAGAAGTTGTAACAGAGACAAATTTCTCAGATGTATATGAATACTCTTAAGGGCTGGGTGAGGAAAATATGCAAATATGAGATTACTTCAATGAATTTAAAAACAAAAGAAGTATTGACCTGTAGCAGAAGCTCCCAATTAGGTACAATAAAATAATTCTTGTGACAGTCATTTCTTTCAAGTTTAGTAAATTAAATGCCAGCCATTAACAAATGCTGACTAATAAAAGTATTAAAATATACACAATGCTATAAGAAATTTTCCTTATTAATGCTGCCTTTATCATTTAATTAATCCAGCTAGGAAAGAAATTTATTATACAAATATTCTTGATGTTTAAAGCTCTGAAATTTTTAGGGTGATTTTACAAACTTTGATCTACAACTCAAGAGAAATACAAAACTTTCAGTGAAATTTAAATGATGTTCCCTTTACAGTCAATGTCCAATAAAATTTCCCCCTCACATATTCATTAAGAATTATACAGTATGGTAAAGAGGTTAAGTAAACATTTGGCTGATTTACCACTTTTGTCTTGAAAATCTTTGTAGGTATACAGTTAGGTGCTGAGAGAACATATAACCATCACATTGTGCAAACAGAAAGCACATATGACTATTTAAGCAGAAGTGCAGTAGCTTCAAATTCACTGGAGACCTGATTCAGCAATTGATCGCCTGATTTGTAATGTAGTCTTAAAGCGTCTGGAAAATCTCATTCAGTCTAAGAAGTTTCTGACTTGGTCATGTACATTTTTCTCCTACAGAATCAAAAAGAGACTGATTATTTCTACTTTTCTTTCACTGTAGGCAGTAAGCACAGATCCTGTTCCAGTGAAACTACACTATGACAAATCACATGATCAGGTATGGGTACTCAGCTGGGGAAACATGGAGAAGAATTCACCAACGCTGCAGGTCAGTATATTTATTTATGTCAATTTTTGCAGTGATGCTAATAATTAAGCTTAACTAATATCAGTGGGTTGTGCAGGCCTTGCTGGAGTCCTAGGCATAGCTTAAATAGCTAAAGAAAAGCTGTGAACCAAAGCAGGCCTCAACACTAGTGACACTAGGTATCAGCTAGCCAAATAAGAATGTTCCTGACCTGGGGAATGGTACAGAGCACACAGAGTTCTCAACTAACTACATAAACAAATTTCTAAGAAGATAGTATAGGAGAACACAGAGTCCTTGGGGTCACAGGATAATAAATGAGGATGTTTTAGTCAAACTACAAACAACAGAAGTGGTAATAATATATGGAATGTATCCACGTATAAAAAGAGAGTGCAAGGAAGGACATCTTTTTTCTGGTCTGGTAGACAACACTAGTCTTTGAGCTGATATCAGCATAGATGTGTTGATGCCTTGTAATCATTTGCTTTCACTGACAGTAAACTTGGTCAAGACTTCACCACCAAATCCACCCTTTTGTCATTCTTTGAGTAACTTTGAGGTCTGCTGAATCACCAAGCTGTACTGTCTTTCGGTGCAGGGTACACAGGAATTCCAGAAACAGCAGCACTAGCAGAACTAGCAAGAAATAGGTGGCAGATTCATGTCCTGGCATTTCATTATCTGGAGACCTAGGCTCAGAATTTTAGTTCATAAATTTGAGAGTCAGTTCAGGTATGCGTTGAAGCTCTTGTGTAAGTCCATTCCTATTCAGGACAACATTTAAGCAGATGTTTAATGTCCTGAAACAGGATGTTTTACCAAATCGGGGCTTTGATGGACTGAGAATATTCTAAGAGGACACATGTTTGCAGGACAAAACAGCAAATTTAAAGGTTAATCATGGCAGGTTCTGAGAGGATCTTGAATGGTAACTGGTATCACTGGGTGTCTAGAAGGCTCATCAACTCTCAAGGACTCAGGACCTCTCAAAGTTGAGCAAAAAGATCTTCCAGTCTTAGTCAAGAGAAGAAAAATAGACCAAAAATATTTAGTGTATGTGTGGGCTTTTTAAAAAATACCAGAAATAAGACACTGTATCAGAATGGTGTCAGGGGAGACAATTTTCATTTCATACCCAAATTAATTTTTCACTGGTAGTGCATTTTTTTTCATTCAGCAAATAAAAAATGATTTAAAATTACCTGGAAACACTATCTAGTTTCAAAATTATTAAATCCTGTGGAAACCTGACAACCCTGATGTATCACAATATTTTGTGTGTCTTTCTGTAAACATAAACTTAATCGCTCAACAACAGTGGTGAAGTGAACTACCAGATAACCTATGAATTTGTTTGCGAAAGTTGGTTGTTTTCATCATATTCATTTCAAAAGGGTGACACTATTTAATTGATAATGGCAATGGACACAGATGTGTTGAACCCTGGGTTTGTGATGTGACTGGGATGGACCAGCGACACCCACCAATGAAACGGATACCAGTTCAAGTAAACAAAAAGGCTACTTTTATAGCGACACCTTAAACTCCTTTAACCACTTAACAGTGTAAAACAAGGAGATCTATGCAAAAACACTTGTAATCAACTAACAGTATGAAGCAAAAATCTATATAGGACACTTATAACCAACTAACAGCATAAAGCAAAATCTAAATGAACACTTATAACTAAATGACAATATAAAGCTAAAAACCTATGCAAAGCACTTATAGCCAAGTAACAGTGTGGAGCAAGAAAGTCTATATAAAGCACCTGTAAAACACCTCCAGCCAAACAACAGGATAAAGTATGAGAGTCTATGCAAAACACTTACAACCTACAAAAGTACTTATGGTTAAATAACAGTATGGGGTAGTGACCTACAAGAGGGTGGCCATAATAAGTCAAGGACTTTTCTGGCCTTTTACTGCCTCAACATCGGTATAGGCACTGACCAGCCCACCCGACGCGTATTTACCAATGGCTGGAAGCCATTCCTCCTTGCTAGCCAAGAAGGGTGGGCGGCAGAATGAAAAAAGTCAGATGAGAGAAAAATAAACCCCCACACTCCCCCCGGTGTACACTGGGGAAGTTTGGGGCCAGCAGTTTAGAGCAGAAGCAGAGTAATGAACAATTATACAGTAAGAAGGATGCAAAATACAAATGACTAACAAAACACTTGGCAAATTAACAACACAAAGCTATGCTAGACCATAAACAAGTATATCATCAAAAGATTATGCAGGGTACAGAGAAAATAATAACAACTACACAAACTATACAAAACTCAGGTGAAGAAACTACAATCACAGACTATATATAAATGGTGCGAAGTAGAATGATTAAGAGAAGGTAGGAGGCCTATATCGATTGATAATACCTGTCCCAGGACCGCGGTGGAACCCAAAGCAAGGAGGCAGACCAGCTGCAGCATCTCAGCACATAATCATTCAGCCAGCAATCCGTGTACACCCCAAAAAAAGATCTCGTGGGTGGGTGCTCCCTGTCTCAGTGGGGGGATCAGTCTGACCGGGTCACGACATGCCCTTTAGCATCCAAGGGGGAGAGAACAACAAGCTAGCTGAGACAGGGGATTTTAATAGAATTTTGCCCAGCCAGAGTAAAAATAGCCAATTAGGAGTGGGATCCTGGTCAGGACTAATGATAAAACTGGGACCCCAGACAATGACCACTCCTTCGTGGTGACGGGGGTGCCGAGAAACTGTTCAGGGGGGATAGGAACTCACCCCCCTTCTTGTTGACACAAAGCTAGGGAGGAAGAAACTCACACAGGAGATTGAGAGCCATCAGGGGAGACTGATACTTAACGTTCTTCCCCCTTGTGCTGGATGGCCCGGAGATGGAGGCCCATCAGGGAGATCGATACTTAACATTTCTCCTTGAGAGCAGCATAATCCAGGGGGCTACGTGTGGGGCGGGGTGGCCATCATGGCTGCCACCTCCGCTGACAAGATGAAAAAAATATCTTTTCAATGTGGATTATACATATTGCTACTGAGTATGCCTGATTGGAGTGTTCAGCAGATTTTAAGTATGTTGATCTGCTACCTAGATGAAGCATTAATAAACTGCATTTCAGTAAAAGTGATGGAGGGTTTATGGAGATGTGTGAAAGCTAGGGAAAAAAAACATCCTCTGAACTTTTTTTGGAAATAAAAGAATGAAAAACTTCACTTTACAATATTTGCAAGTATGCGTAAACTCAAGAACAGTCACTGGATAGTAATTTAAAAAAATATATTTCAAACAATTTCCAAAGCAGTAGCCATGTTAATCTAGTTAAGCAAAACAAACAAGGCATTTGGTCACACTTTTAAAGACTAACAAATTTATTTATAACATGAGCTTTCATGGGAAGAAATCCCAAAAATCCTATTTTGTCAGAAGACTTTGCTAGAGACAGCCCGCTTAATAGCGTGTCTAATGCAACACTGAACATCTTCTTAACCCTTTTTAATGAGGCATAAAAAGGGGGAAATATAAAGTATTTGAAATATCAAGTATTAAGTGAGGCTTTTATGTTAACAACTTTCCTTGCTCTTTTCCTTTTTCTGTAAATAATTTTGATAATGGGGGAAAAAGATCAGCCTTGAGCTTTGGTGGCTCTTGTTAAAGTGTAATCCTGTTTCTTAAAAAGATGAAGCAAAACAAACATTCCAAAAAGGGGAGAGAAAAGAAGAGCAAAGATAGAAAATGAAGTTTGTCTTTGATGTTGACTTTCACTTGGAACTTTCTTGCAGGAAACACAGCCACAGCACACTATCTTATTAGCTACTCTGAGGCAGGGCAAACTTGTACAAGCATCAGGCTGTGGGGCATTGCTTTCAGCTGCCTCTTTTTGATCACTGATTCACAGCAAGGAAAAGAACATATGTAGAGAGGAGGGAGGAAGGAAGACAAAATCTCACTTCACAGAACTGGTGGATGTGTCATCTCGGTCCCTTTCTGGCCTGGCCTGATCTAGCTGTCTTTCCAGATTTAGGACAAAGATGATCTGTGTCCCAAGATGTGGTGGAGTTTCTGAGATGATGGTCAAGTAGCCAGTTATTTTCCAAATTCTCTTTCTTAAATACCTCAGAAGGCATTGATAGATGAAATATCCCATTTTCTTCATTATTTTGTTTACTAATTAGGTCTAATTTCCAACATGTCAGTTTTGGTTAATTAATTCCTGACCCTTTATTTCTCCTTTTTACTATTCATAATTTTTATGCAATCCTTGAATTATATTAGAAGGACTGTTTATTATATTTCAGTCTTTGTGTCTGTCTTATACACCTGTTAGCATGTGTTGATGTTGGTTACAGTAAAATTTCATAAATTTTACTCACTTTTTACAATTGAATTCATAATTAGGATAAAGGTGTAAGCCTGATTATTGCGACAGAGTTAAGGGCTGGGCATACAATGATTCACCAAAATCTGTAGCACCAGTCAGTTTTACTGCAGTGTCCTTTGCACTGTTTTTTACATAGCCAAGCAATAATGCAAACAGAAGTGAAATAAAAACAATTATGGTGGACTATTACCATTTTATTAAATTTGGCTCACATACAACAGTTTTCTGGTGGTGACATGGTGGAGTTGAGGGAAGATAGTGGTTTTAAACCTGCTTATTATTTGGAAACAAACCCCATTGATTCAGACTAATTATTGGAGTGGTTTTACAGCATGTAAAACTATTTTTATTATTACTTTAGGTGATAACACAGGCCAGTGGGAGTGTCTCCCACCACACAATTCATACTCAGCCAGTGGGGAGACAGTTTGACAGAGTGGATGACTTTTTCATTCCAGCTACCACTCTTATCATTACGCATATTAGGTAAGTTCTGTATGAATTACAGTATTTTACAATTAACTTTTAAATGAACCATGAACCATGACATCTCAAGTAAAGTAAGTACAATATGTTTGAACTGCACTTCCCTCCCTCCCCCCAGTAACAATAACATTTATTAGTCTGTAATAAAGTTATTCTGTATGGCCCCAATTTAGTGGGAGTTTTGCTGAGTAAAGACTAAGGACATTAAATTTAGGCCATATAATAGCATCTGTCTTTCTGATCTCGCCATATATTGAAAATTTCTCCTGACTGACACTAAGGTACTCATACATGGAATTGTTCTAGACTCAGTGTTCTCTGGTAACTGGAAGGGTTAATTTATTTGTGGAATTTGGATGCTACATTGAATGAAGATTACTGCTGCCAGTTGTCAGTATTACTCAAGCATTGCACACATACTTGAAAGTCCCATTGACAATGTAGAATTGGGGCCTGGTGTCTTAATAAACAATAAGCATCTTTTCTGAAATAGAATATATTAGATGTAACTCATTGTTTTCTTGATTATGCTGTCACAAATGAATGTGTGAAAATTCTTGTATAGTGATTTTCTTGCTGTTTCTTCATGGCTAAAAAGCTCTTAGTGGTTTCAGTGGGAGTTCATTGCAATCTCTACTGGAAGAGGTTCTATATCATGGACTCTAGCTATTTCTCTCTGAGTGTAGCAATCCATCAGTTGAAACTCTGGGGACATAAATTTCATGAACTATACTTGTTTGTCCCATAGATTATACAAACTCTGCCTATAATATGAATATATCAGGTATGGGAGAAAGTGGCCAGCTGGTCTTCATGGAGATGTGGGTTAGTGTGAGAAGGACAAGAATTTGTGACGAGGTGAGGGAAGGAGGCAGGTATTTGAAATGAAAAAGAAAGGAGGAAAAAAACCCTTTGTTTCCGCTCTGACTCCAATTTCTTACTCCCACTCACTTCAGTGGAGAAAATCTAGAAGTCCCCACACCATCAGCAAGTGCTGTAGCATATGCAAGAGAATGTTAATTTTAATTTTACTTACTTTTTCTCAGAGTATGTTGGCAGCTATATTAAATGACTTTTTCCCCCCTTAATTTGCCTGTTGCTGTCACTAATGCTTCAGTCCATGGCAGATACGGAATTCAGCCACATATTGCCCCAAACCTCCAAAATTTCTGTTAATTCTCATTGGGTGTACAAACGATGAAATTAATCAAAATAGTAAGGAATATTACTTAGATCAGTGCCCACTAACCCATATTTGCATATAATTCAATTTGCCATTTTCCCTCAATTGTGTGATCAAGGAATGCAAGGTCAGCCCCTGCTTTTAGTTTAAACTAGTGTTGGAAATAATTGAGCTCTTTGTTCAGTACTCTACTTTTCAAAGGTTTTTGATATTTGTGTAGAGCAACTTTAATGAGGATTATCTTCACTGTCATTGAACAAGCATTATTCACTCTAAAGGAGATGCAGCTAAAATTTCAAATCATACATATCCCCCTTCCCCATTATATAGCTTTTTTAGAAAGTAAAATTCAGAAATGTATCATTAGAAGTATTTGTCAGTGTTGGTTTCTGAATTCAAATGAGTAGGAAAGATGTTGAAATTCACAGAACTGAAAATATTCCCTACACCTTTGATGAATCTGGTTCTTTGAATCAGAAAGCACCTCTGTAGTTCTCCTGAAGATGCTGTCACATTAAAGGGCAAAATGTTTAATTTCCCACATAATTTGTAGACAATAAGTGATTTTTCACCAAATTGTATGTAAATGAAAACATACAATGAAATGTAAATTAACACATTTGAATAAATTATGATTCCCAGAACCATTACTGTGCACATATTTCTTTAAGTAAATACATTTAAGCAGAAGTACACATTATCCCTGAATATGTACACAGTCTTTATTTTCATAGTTAGAAAATCATTAAACCATGTCTGCTACCTTTTGGAGTAGTAGTACTTAGATAAATAGTAGTCTTTAAAGTAGCAAGCAAGCCAGGAAGTACTTCTCATAGTATTAATGGAACATAATTTGTCTATTTCTTATTAATACCCTGGGGAGGCTCAGTTTCTATTGAATTCATTCATTAATGGCATACAACGGTGGTAGTTCTTACCTGGACAGGTGCCCGTAAACCTTTAATCCATAACCAAGAGCAACACTGAGAGGAAAGAGCTGGCACTGATGTGCACTGATATGCTGGACTAATTGATTTGTCTTCCTGAGAAATATTTCAACTAATGGATCTTGTTAGGTACTTCAGTGTGCTGCTAATTGTTTTTGGTTTAAGCAAAATAGCTTAAGTATATCAGTAAAGCATAGTGTGTGAGACTTGTTACATCAGAAGACACAGCTACCAGTAAAAATCTTAGTCAGAATAAAGATGATCAGTAAATATTATATTAAATATTAGCATATGTTTTAACATTTTTTTTCAGATGAGCTCATATTAGTAGTATAAATTTGTTTCATGAAAGACAAAAATGTTCTACACTATATAGGCTGGCACACTTTTTAAAAGGATATTACTGCCTTTTGGGGCTCCAAAAATTAATATACTTATAAAACATTCCCTGGGCAGATTTTTATGGTGAGAGGTACAGTGGAATAAAGATGATCATCATCGCTTAACCCTCTGTTTGCTAAGCTAACTAGACTGAGTTTTTTGAGACTATCGTTGTAATCATTTTTGTGTCTCTTCTCTGAATGTCTTTGCATTTTAAAACATCCTTTCCAAATTGTGGAAAGCAATACTAAACACAATATTTCAATACGAACTTCATCTGTGCTAAATACAGAGGTAATGTAACCTGCATACTCAAGTTAAAAAGGCCAAAGAGACAACAGCAACCTGTCAAACAACAAGGTCAAAAGAGCCTGGTGCAGAGTATTGAAGTCAGATATAATCTTTCTTTTCATTTCAGTAGACTTTGGAATAGATCCAATAGAACAAAAGAAAAGAAGATTAAAATTAAATTGCACACTTTAGGTTTTACACTAAAAACACACAAAAGAAAAATAAGTTAGAATTTGAGTTAAATATAAAAAGAATGGAACAGAATAAGGAACAAGACCATAAAATAGAAAGAAATACAAATTTAGGGTTAGTATTTTTCTTAAATTATTGATGCTGCTAATTTCTCTAACTTCTAATTTATTTTGCCATTTCCTTTCAGGAAATAGTCTAAAATAAAATGGTCCCTGTTTGGGAAGAGCCAGTAATATTTTTTCCTTTGCTTCCATAATTGATTTCTATATGTAACCAACAAAATTAATTCACCTGCGTTTCATTGGTTCATGCTATACTGAAGGTGCCCCAGTACATTATAAGCCTTTGATCCTGAGAAGCAAATGACTTCTCCCTATTCAGTAGTCAAAGAGGTGATTTCCAATTTTCTTCCTTTGAGCTTATTTTGACCACCATTACAAATACCTCAAATGGTTCAGCAAATGCTTCAGTTTTTGTTCTAGTAAAACAAATCCTGGCCTTGGTCAAGTGTATGAAACTTTTACCTCCCAAGGAATTGACAATGAAAAGAACTGCATTTTGATGGTTAAAAACTCTGACTGCATCTTCTATTAAAAAATTCAACTATGGGGGCCAAAGATTGCATTAGTATACTTCAATTTTTCTGAAGTAAATGTAGTTAAATCTGTTCATTACTTAAGGAATTCATCTTACTCTGAGCCTGGTTTTCAAACACGTGAAGGTTTTGTTTAAATGAACTATATGAGCAGTGTGTCAGGGAAAGTTTTAAATGAACTGCACAAGAGAAGATCCAAAGGCGTAGCCATGTTAGTCTAGTTCAGTGAAACAAACAAGGAATCCTGTGGCACTTAAAGACTAACAAATTTATTTTTTATATGAGCTTTCATGGGAGAAAAATCCCAGTTCATCAGATGCTTTGGAGATGGGGGAACTTATGGAATGGGAGGAAATAAATGCAGGGAAGTATAAGTCAGGACCAGGTCACACTGTAACAGCAAATCAAAACAGTTGTAAAGATTCAAATACTGGGAAACAGAATACAGAGAGACATGAGGTCAATCACCTCTTGTAACACCAGAGAAATCCATCAAATTAGTAGCTGTTCTAGAAAAAAATAAAAACAAAACCCTGTCTAAAACAAGGAGGAATGAAAATGCTTAATAACAACACAAGCATATTAAGGATATTAGAAACAAATATCAGATTTCCTATTTATTACCCTTCCACATATAAATCAACCAGAAGAACACATCTTGAATGAACTTGAATAGCACGAGGCAGCTACAAAGGAAACAACTCCAATGGCTGAGTGAGTTGATATACTTAACTGTTCAAGATCTCTTCTTTGCTTTGTTAGAGTTCAGTTCCCACTGAAAATGAAAGAACAGACTTTTTGCATTATAATGAAAACCTTTCGTTATGCCCATTATTTGTAATTTAAATTCTGTGAATGATGAGGCAGATTACATGTTTTACCAAATTGGTATCCAGGACAAATCTGAGGTTATCTTGCTGCAACTCAAGTCCAAGGTGCTTTTTTATTTTAAAAAAAATAAAATAAAAATCATTTTGAACCCATCAGACGTTGTCTTGTGAAGAGATTGTAACTATTAAAACATTTCTTACATCTTGTCTAAGTCAGTTTAAATGATATTTAAACTGATTATTGGTTCTTTCTCACTTTTATCTTTAACACAATTATTTACTTGTTTAA
This sequence comes from Podocnemis expansa, assembly GCA_007922195.1. NCBI lineage: Eukaryota > Metazoa > Chordata > Testudines > Podocnemididae > Podocnemis > Podocnemis expansa. Next base: position 23,264,582 of record ML681966.1, read on the forward strand.
AACTTCATATCAATACAGGTAAGTTTTCTATATTTTCTTTGAATTAATTGTACATGATTATCCTTGGCAGTTTGCTGCTATTAATTATACCTTTTAAAAAGAAAAACTACTTCTAAGTTACTTTACATGGCAATTCTTTTTAGAATTATTGATTATATTTACCATAATTGTCATTGGTTATGTCCACATTGTAAAAGCTAAGTCGACTTTATTAAGTCAACTTAATAAAGTCTACTTAAAGTCAACTTTAAGTAGACCTTATTAAGTAGACTTAGTGAGTACACACTACATTAAGTCGACTTTATAAAGTCGACATTCGACTTAATAAAGTCGACTTAATAGCTCCACTGCACTAAGTCGACTTTATGAAGTCGACTTAGTGAGTCCACATTGCCTTAAATCGACTTAATACAGTCGACTTTATGGTAAAGTCGACTTTATAAGTGGACCTTATAAAGTCGACTTTAGTGGACCCTAAAGTTGACTTTATTGGCCTGCAGTGTAGACAGGACTCTGTTTAAGTTGACTTAAGGGCCCTTAAGTTGACTTAAACACATAGTGTGGACATACCCATTGAGATGCTATTCGTTGCATCTTACTAACAATAAAACATACCAATTGCACAAAACTTGTGTGCTGGATACTGTACTTCAGCCATTCATCTAAATGAGCATTGGTTTATAGCTTTCAAAGCTCTAAGGATTTAAAAGACTCAGAAGAGATGTATCAGCAAAGGCTTGTTAAGAAAATTAATGGGGGGGGGGCAAATTTGTTAGTCTTTTAAGTGCCACAGAACTCCGTTTTATTCAGTTAAACTTTGTGTCCATTTGACTGAACAACTGGATTAAACTGAGTGCTTCTAATTATTCTCTGGGAACAATATTGGAGATATGACCAGGTTAGAAGCTGTTGGAATGTTATCTTAATGTGCTTGCTAAAGCAATTCCAAAATTTGGATCAGGAGTTTATTTCCAGTGGTTTTGACCCAGATACTCCAGTGAATGCAAACACAGCATACAAGTTTATGCAACAGACCATAACTTTTTATTGAGCTGAATTAATGCCAATTTGAAAGTATGTCAAGTTCTACTAGGGAGAAGAGTGGCCCAGTACAGCAAGATATGGCTTTATGCTACAACTCAACAAAGGCTCAATTCCTGTAATACTTTAAAGGTCTACCCAGCCACTAAGATCCCCTTGGTACATCCTCTTCTTGTGAGAGAATAAAGGTGGGTGGGTGTTGGTCTGATCCATGCTAAACCTAAGAGACCTCATCTCACTTCACAAAAATCAAATTTTGCAGATGCTTTGAGTCTTATGCTCAAGTTTATCCCAGGAGTTGGTCAGTAGTTAGCTACTTTAACCCCACAATGGATACTAGTTAAAAGTTGTTTTGACTCACAAATCTATACTGACCAAACAAGTCTTCACATGTTCTGTGGGTACGTAGAAGCAACCAGCACAGTCCAGAAACTTTCAGAGTTACTGCCAGTGCTGACCTGAGAGAAAATTTCTTCCCCAACTTACTTTCACAACTGAGGGGCAGCTAAATTGGCAACACCATAGATGTCCCAGCTCTGCCACTTTCAGGACAATACACTACCAAAGAGGGAGAAGAGGTGCAAGTTGGCCATCATGAATGATTCTGTCAAGTCCTGGGGAGAGAACTCATGATATGGTAGGAGCAGAAGCTAACCAACTGTCTCTGTCCCCTGAACTAGCCAGATTGTTACCAACTTTGCCCATCAACTCAGGGTATGCTCATTTATTAGGGTTACTTCCTCTGGGGGGGGAGGGAAGACTGCAATTCTATTAATGTACTGCTTGTGCCACTTGTGTTTCTATGTGGAGCTTACTACTCCCTTCTGCAAATTCCTCACAATGGAGCCACCCTTGCAGGACCTAAATTCCCAAGACGGAGTTTCTAAGTGCGACTGAGCAGACCGGGTCTATCAGCACTCTCAGCTGACCCCTTATATGTCCCTGAACTCAGCGGGCTGGGTTACACAGCACTTCTCTGCTGCCACCCTTATGTGCCCCTGTACCACACCAGACTTGAGTATGCATCTGAGCAGGCTGGGTTAAAACAGCACTTTCAGCTGTCACCCTTATATGCCACAAATTCAGCATGCTGGTAACCCCTTAATGAACAAACCTTACAAGGAATTGGGCATCACAGGGATCTTTGACTAGGTAAAAGGAGCATTGCTGCAGAACAATATAAGAACACAGAGGAAAGCCAAGAACATAGAGGAAATCTGGCAACCAGCTTGATCAGGAAAGTTACTTTTTTGCCAGGTACATAAAACTTATGAATAATTATAAAAGGGAAGAAAAATGCCCAAACAGTTACAATATCAATAACCATACAAAATGAGGAAAATGATCAAACAGTTACAATATTACCCAGTTTCAATTATAGTATTGGGGAAAGCTAGCCCAAGTGGATCATAAAAGATCATGTTTCAAGAGTTATAGTTGGCCTAAGAGGGGGGAAAAAAAAAAGAGAGAAGCAAGGGGGAGAGGTTGTCTTACTAGTCAGTGCAGCTCAAAGGTACCCAGGAACCTGGCTGTTCAGCTTAGGGTCCGGAGTGCTGGAGCAAGGTAGAACCTCCACCACGATCAGCAAGGAGAAGGTGAAGTCCCAGTGGACCTGATGCAGCTTGTAGGTCCAGGCAAGAGATTAGGCATCAGAACAGATTCAGAACTAACTAGCTCACTAACTCTCTTGTGGAACTTGGGTAGGGATATTTGTAGAGAAGAAATAATGGTTCAAGGCAGAACACTAGGTTTGTTTTGGGGTAAATAATGGCTTAAGGGAGTATACCAGAGGTGTTTTTGTTTAGGTGTGCAATAGGAGCTGATCATTCCTGCTGATGGATGGCATTCCTCTGAGGGAGCGTACAATGCAAAGCAGGCAGATTCAGCATTTTGGATATCAACTGAAGATCTCTTACTAGAATTGGTCTAAGTGCTGAGCTGGGTCTGTGCAATCATGAGTTCCTTTGTCTCAGGAGCAGGGATCCCCCATCATGCCATGCTTCTCTGCTTTGCCAGTCCCAGAGTTCAGTACTACTCCTGCCTTAGAGCCTGATTCTCCATTCACTATGTTAATTCTGGTTCCATCTTTGATGCAAATGAAGTTTCTGCTGGCCATTCAGAGTGCTAATGGCTCACATCTTCCATGCGGATGAGGCTAGAGGAGTTGCCCTAATTCCAGCACCCTTGTTCAAAGGGGTTTTAGGTGTGTCTCTCACTGCCTTTCATTGTTTCTGGTTCAAGCAGAGGCTGAAGGTGATTGGGGGCGGGGGAGGGATGAGTTTCAGTGGCTGTATACTATACCCTGATTCTCCAAGAACACAGAGCTACCAAGTAACAAGATTAACGCCAAGAGGGGAGAGAGCAGGTTTCCTGCTTTGTTTCTGATGCCACCCCCAAGCTCCTCTCCTTCTCTTTAAGATGAATGTAGTCATGCAAAGGAGAAGGGCTGCCAGCAGTCGGAGGTGAAAGGGTGAGCATCTCCCAACACTCTGCCTTCCAGCAAGGTCAGGAGCACAGGGTCTTCCTGATGGTCTGGTCAAACTACCCCTTCCCTTCCTAAAATACTATTAAACAAGCTATATAAGTCTCTGGTCACATTGCTTTCTTGCCAGTTAACACCAAAGCAAACCATATAATCAAAATAGGTTTGTTGTTAAAGGTAGCTCAAAGAGCTTCTCTAGTACCCTGTGCTTGTTTCTAGGTATCTAATCCTTGTCCATTTATCTTAGATGCAGGGAGGAAGCCTAAGATTTCCTCAGTTATTCACAGATCAGAGATGCATTCAATGATGAAACTCTTGTGAAAGTCACCCCATAATCACTAGGGCGCTTCATACATTTTTACCCATAATCATTAGGTCACTTTATGGCTTGGCAGGTCCCCTGCTAGTTACACTGGGACAGATTGTACCATTCATATTGCAGTTCTTCCAAGGTACAGCAAAAAACCTTCATGCCCTTAACACTTAAAAGGGAAGGACACAGACTTGAGGTTGTTACTCAAATAGAAGTTCCATTAACTTCAGTGGTACTCAGTAGTGCCTTCCATACTGTTGACTGAAACTGTAGTATCTGCTAGCTGAATCCAGTGCACTAGAATTCCATCACAGGCAGATCACAAGCTAGAAGGACACTGTCATACAACACATTAAGGCACCAGTGATTCCAGACCTATAAATAAGCTAGGTCCTCAACAGAGATTTTTTTTAATTTTTACTTCACATTTTTAAAATATTGGAAAAATATGTGTAGCCTGCTATCAACTACTAGTTTCTAAGTACCTGTAACATATTGGCTAATTCATTTAAATCATGCCAGGACACTTACTGTGTGTGCAAGAGTAGGTTTGTATAAAAATATAGTTTCTACTGTCTACATTTCCAATGTATGCAGCCTGAAAGTAGATTTCCCTTTCCCATCTCCCTGTGACAGCCAAAGGTTCTCAGATACTATGGTTATACAAGTAGACAAATCTTTAAGATGGAACATATTAGTGGACCACATCCCAGATCCATTAGTATATTTTACACAGGTTTTACTCACTAAACCTATACCCAATTTACTCCCTTGGTAGATTTGCCCATAAAAATTAAGTCTTTGGCTCCATATATTTACCTTGTAGAAATTTTCATTTTATGAACCACCCTTTCTGCCAAAGTAGATCAATACAAGCAATTATCTTATCCTTAATTGACTCTTAATATCTGTTCCTTATCATAAAAATAGACATTTGTAATTAATGTGTGGGATGGCTACAAAAAGATGAATTTTGGAATGCCCATGAAAGTGTGTTTTTTAGAGCTCCAAGAAGTGTGAAGACTGATTATTGCAGCTCGTCAGTTCATAAATCTAAGTGAACAAAAGATAATTGGAATAAATTAAAATCTATCATTACACTGCTGTACAATATTTCAAAGCAATATTAAATGAACTCATTGTAATGGATTTTCTAGCTCTTTAGCTGCTTTGATATTTTTAGTAAGCATTTTAAACATCATACAATTACACACCTTGATCTTTAAAAGTATGAACAACCAGCCCACAGATGGGGGATGGGTTGAGATCTGAAAACAATTAAATATTCTGTTGGGCATGTTTCTTCTTCTCTTTCTCTGTTGTGTAGATGGTAATGGAAAAAATATCCACTCTAAAATTATACTCTTTTGCTCACACCAACTTTTGTGCAAACCGGGCTGTTATTAAAAAGTGATTGAAAGTATAGTGCTGTAATTGTTTCTAAAAGTGAGCCAGATGGGAAGAATGAATGCATTCAAAAAAACCACAAGAAACATTTCCAACTGCAGTCCAGAGTATAAGCTCTTACATTGCTGTGGAGTAGCTGAAGACTGAAAGCACATTTGTTGTACACATATATATATATTTAAAACAAATACGCACCTTGTTTCAGAAAGTCTATCAGATTAAAAATAATGAAATTTTGTTTTGATTTACAAGTATGATGATTTAGGCAGTAAATTCTGTCTCTATCTTTGTCAAAACAAAAATGAAGAGAGTTAAATTTTGAGTTGTACTGACAACTAGCTAATATCACCCAGTTCAAAGATAATGGACCACAATTGAGATAAATTCAAAGTAAATACCATTGTAAATTGGGTGAGGAAAATGATAATTTAGGCCCAAGTCACACATCATAGTAAGCAAAATATTAATGGTGGGTTTATAATATAGGGACCAGGACTTCTCAGCTGTAATGTAAGTGAAGGGGGAAGCCATTTAAGGTGGGGCTTAAGAAATTGGACATAGAAGGCACAGCAGCACCACAGTATATTACCTCAGACTGAAAGAAGCTAATCTGCCCCACGTCTGTGGGATCAAGACTTCCGAGAGACTTTTTCTACAGGAGGAGGAGGAGAGGGAATCTGAGGAGCGGTTGCAATCAGTAATAACTGTAGTATACAGTTCACACTCTGTGCAGCTAGTGGAAGCATACCTCATGAGGGAGCAGCATCTTCTCAAGTTTGGAAACCTATCATCACTCTAACTAGCTAAGCCACTAAATGTTCAAGGGAGCTTTAGATTTAGCTGCAAAAAATACCCTTGCAGAATTTTCAGCCCTTTTTCCCATTCCCATCTGTTCCATTCATTCCCTCTCCTCCCAAAAGAGAAAAGGGTACTATCTGGTGCATAAATAGATTTTACAGAAAGAATATGGGCTTGATAGAAACCTTCCTTAAGACTTTATTTGCTTCTAGTTTTAAATTGTGACCTTCCAGAAACTAAAAGCCAAAAAATTTCAAAAATGTGTGGTTAGTTAGAATTAAAAGTTATTTCAAACTAAAAAAAAAAAAAAAAAAAACCACACACACTTAGTTCAAACTAACTTTTGAACTACTTAGTTCAGACTAACCAAGTCCGAACTAAGATTTTAGGTGAAGACATAGCCTATGTTTCTTCTTCCATAATACCCATGCAAATGTCTTCAACAGCAGGTGTGCTAAAAGCATATTGGTTACTCTGACCATCAGAAGTGCCCAAATAAACCATTATTTCAAATATTTGTAGCATCTTTCCTCATTCATTCTTTTTGAGAAAACAGCATGCCGCACTATGTGTAATATATTCTAAAACATATTCAAGTGTAGCAGAAAACTATCCTCCAGAGATGTAGCCTGCTACTCGTGTTATTTGAGTAAGTTGCCTTTGATGCCTTTCTAATTAATCATAGTTATTTCAGACCATTCGAATTGTAAACATTTAGGCAGTATATATTAAATGATCTTCAAATTAATGGCTAATCATTTTGTCAGCTACCAAAGCACAACTATTAATCTAAATGCAGTACAAAACCCCCAAATATACTAAGAGACTATTCTTGTGTTTAAATGTTTTTGTTTGCAAAGAATGACCATAAGTTAATTTACTTTATTTTGGTTGTTTTCCACCTACAGTTTAATAACAAATAATAAGTTGAGGTTATATTTTGGAAATATTTGTCAGACACATACTCCTGCGTCTGAATTCAAAGAACCAAAATTGCAGAGTCCAACCCAAAGTGCATCTGAGATATATGCAAGCTGTTGTTCAATCTTTTTTTTTTTCTGAAAGGAATTGAATTTCTCAGTTTTTTTGCCGTTATTATACAGGTTTTCTCTAATGTCAGTGGAATTACTCATGATTCCCACTCTGTGAGTTCGAGCAGAAACAAGCATTTTCCACTCTTCAGTATTGCCAACCCTAATGTTTTGAAAATCATGTGTTAGCACCTGAAAATCAGGAAATTAGTTTAGGTAGAATGAGGTTTTTTTCTTCTGTTTTTTATTAATATCTTTACAGCTATTTGTTTGTTGGTTTATTTATTTATTTGATGTTTGGCTTTTGAGACTTAAAGGCATATTCAGTTCACATGTTCAAGTGTTTCTTTCTACATGCTATCATCTTGTATTTTTTTTCACAAAAACTGAGATTCTCATGGAGTGAGAGGGCTCAGAGACTTAATCCTCCCCCACACCTCCATACACACACATTTAAATACTGTATCATGAGTTTGCAAGGGTTGGTAGCTAGGTTTCCATCAAACACTGCAGTGTCCATCTGCTCTTGGTCATGTGGCCAAATTGTCTTCTCATGCACATCATGGAATCAGACAAAGAAGTTCTTAACCTTTCAGAAAGACATTTTCAGTTCACCTTTAAAAGCTGTTCCAAAATAAAATTCTTTACAAACCTGGAGCAAGAATTCACATCAAACGAAGAATATTAGTTCAGCAGCATAACTGAGTAAATCTGAAATATCAATAAAAATTACTCACATTCTGAAGTATATTGATCAGCTAGCTGAGTAATACTGTTTTGGAAAGGAAATCTTCACAAATGATTTGCGTCATCATCATTATTATTGTTTTATCACTTTGTCATGCTTGTTTGGAGTGAAGTCGATAAATGCACATTCAATAAAATTAATGAAATTAAAAGTGGGAAAGTCCTTCCATTCTTTTCATTTACACACAGAGGACTTCTCTCTGTTTTTATGTTCATAAACTATCATACATCTCTAGGTTTGTTTACAGAGAGAGAGCACAAACAATCTGAGGACTAGACATACTGTCCTATCTTCATTCCTAGTTTTCATTAGAACTGAAACCTCAATTCCTTTTTACTTCAGAGCTATGGGGGTGTTCACATGATATCAGTTGTTTTTATCTGAAAGGCCTGAATTTCCCTGTCGCTCCTCTGCTCTGCTTTTTTTGTTTGGCTTACTTATCCACTCCTATATTGTGATCCTCAATGTAACAATGTTTCAATTCCCCTAATGATTGAATAATTACTAGTGTCACTATAGTTTTGCAGGGTACTGCTGTAAAATATTGTTTTGTTTTATATAAGGAATATTGTGACATTCACACTGTGCTGCAATAAGTAAAATTGTGGAAGGGAAGAAGGCCTTCAATAACAGAAACAACACAGAATTATCACTATGGGTCCCTTAGATGAGTCCTTAGAATTTTCACACACTACAATGTAAAGCAAAAAATGAATGATTGCTCCTTTCACAGACACAGAACACTAAATATTGATGGAAAAATACAGTAGCATTTTATTATTCATAGGGAACAGCAGGAAAGGAAAATTAAGGAAATGAACTTTAAAGGTCAGAGACTATAATGGCACCCAAAAGAAAAACAACTTTTATTCTGATGAGCAATAGCCATTGGGCAAAATCCACTTAGCCTTTTTGTTATCATTGAACAATGAATTTTAATTACAGAAATTAAACAAAGGACCACTCTCAGCATCTGCCAGAAAAGTGCTGTCCTAGGCAACAATGATTTTCTAAGATGTGAGGCTAGGTTTTTGTGCACTGGCTGGCTGTTTTTGACATCAGAAACAGTTCTATGTGTATGTGTGTATGTTATCGCCAGATAAATATATGCATTTGTAATACATAATAGGACATCAGTAATACACAATGGCTGTAAAGAAGTATAGCCTGTGTAAAAATATTTTAGCTAGAGAAGGCTATCCATGTGATAGTTTAAAATGTCTGAATGCAAGGCTTTCAGATCAAATAAATGATCTGTGCAATGAGTCAATCATACTCACACGTCCATCTATGTGTAGCTATAAACTGGAAAATAACAAAAGAAATAAATAGCTAGTGCTTGGGATAAATGTCATACTCCTAGAAGATCAAAGATTTAGAATGAAAAGCATAATAATTTTGGTATTTTATTTGTCACAAAGTATAAATGGGCCCCTCAAAGGAACTAAGCTGAACAGCCTGGTAAAATATGCAAAAAACATTTTTCTTTCTTTTTTTAAAAGACCTATTTCTTGTCTGAAGCTGTAGTGAATATTACCCCACTTCATAAAAGAAATAGCTAGCAGCTAACATCTAAGCATTTTTAAAATTTTGTTTGCAATAATATAGTATGTTTTCGTATTCATTGGAAGGTCATTCTTTGTGACATTGGATCCCAGTCCTTCACAGACAATTACATCAACATGGAGTCCAATAGAAGTGTGGGGCACCATTAACCCTACTACTGCTCTTTGATGGTAGCAGGGATAAATCCTAGCTCTTTAATTGATCCAGCATTTTCTCCCTCATCCCCTTTAGTTTCTTTATTCTTTTTTTATTTATTTTGAGAGAATTTTTCTCCTTATACACTCAGTCTCTTTTCATACTATCAAATTCTCAGAGTGCTCACTCATACTATTCAGCCTTGATATTTTGTGAGCACAAGGCCTGAGATAGAAGCTGCAAATAATTTTGTTTTCCGTTGACTGCAGCATGTTCTATTCAACTCATCCTCCGTCACATTTCATTAGATAAACAAATGCCTTTAAAATGAAAGATAATTTTAAAATGTAACATTTACTTTATAGGAAAATGAAAGAGAGATAATGGTAATTTGGGGCTACTAGGACATTTATTTATTTATTTATTTATTTATACAAATTTTATTACCTGTATGACTTTCTTATTCTGCCAGGATATCCCCCAATATAATAATGAACACAGTATTCTCTAAGTAACATTTAAAACACGATCAAACTAAGGGCACATCTTCACTAGTATATGGAACTGTTTCAAACTATTTTTAGAATAACAGAAAAACTGAGGTAAGTCATACATCTCAGGTTTCAGATGGTATTTCTCTTCATTCTAAGACTTAACTATATCAGATGTTCTCATGGCAACAATGTACTATAGGGAATTTAGTGTTACTGATATGGAACAACTAAGAAGTGTTCAGATTCTATATACAAAATTTGATCAAATCTAAATTACTTTAACTCCAAAAATAGGCTTCACAGTCTTCCTGAAGGAGTCATATCTCAGAAAGTGCAGAGTTCTACTTGCCCCAGGATCTGACCCTTTACAGACATTGCATCAAGGTGATATGTTGCAGCATTTTAACCCACAGTTAATTAGGCTAAAACTAAGAAAAAGCAGAGACTCAAATGTTACTGCTTTAAGTGAGCTTGAATTTCTTCCTGAGCTATCCACACAGCACTAGGATGTAATATCGAAGTCAGATACTACCATGCAGTTCGCACAGGTGTCTCCTCTTCTGAACAGTGGAAATTGTAGTAATATCAAATACCACTGTGTGATGATAATTGGCAAATGCTGACTTTTTTTAAATGATAGCCACTCTGCCTTTTCCATACATACATAATATGTAAAGAAATATTATATAGTAGTGTATACATGCCACCTAAATGAGAGAGATCTGGCCAACTGCCACTAGAAATTAATGGGAATTAGATGTCCAATTTCCTTATTAGCTTTGACTGTATCAGCCTGTGGTGTGTGCATATAAAAGCACAATCAAATTGTCTTTTTTAAAAAAAAGAATAATTAAAAATCACACCAATTATGATGTTAAATAATCACATCATTATACACTAACAATGTGATTTAGTGCTTTGCTACTGCTGTGTATGTGGTACAATTTTTAAAAACATCAGCCTGAGTTATTTAGCTGTCATCCTTAAAATATTAAAGCTGTGCTGCAGATACCTATCTAGGTTTTCCTGGGGAAAATATTAATGTTTATTTCAGAGTTCAATCATCCTCTCTAAATACTTTTCAACATTTGTAAATGGAATATCTGAAAGAAATCTAGTAGAAGCCATATCACTGGCTGCTATCACATTAATGGTAGCAAAATATGTCAAACCTTTTAGTTTAATAGTAACAGTATTTAGCCCATGTAGATTTGAAGTAGGTATAGCTGCCTTTGGAAAACTTATTGATAAATTTCACATGAACTTCTCAGGACTTTGCAGATCTCTGTTCTCATAAAAATACCAGCATGTGTGAGTCAGTGAAGCATTAGGGAAGAAAAGGATGCTCACAGAGATGAGCTATGGACCTCTTGTCATGGGCCTCCCTTGGCATTAGGGGCTTAGAAATGCCAGAAGAAATTATAGTTTTCTTTCCTTTTTTGATCTTTTCTTTTCTTCTTTCTCTTTTTCTTTCACATGTCTAGCACTTTTCCTTGAGAACCAAGTCTTCAAAATGTAAAAGTATTTAAAAAATCTAAATTGATGACTAATGTTGGAAAACTGATTTTGCCCTAAAATGCACAGGCTATTTATTTATTGTTCTCCATTACAGATACCCGAGCAGTGATCTTTGAAGCTTAAAAAAGTATGTGCAGAAATCCTTGAATTTTTAGGAGGAAACCAGATCAGTTTAAAACTGAGGTTGGCACCACCACCTCTCAACCAATTACTTGTAGATGAGCCAGTTTGTCTCCTGAGCAGCCACTCTGGTTTCTGACCACCAAAGATAGTACCCTGAGTATTTGTCAGGGCTAAAGGACAGTGCCTTGGACAGGGGAAAGAGTCAACAACATTTGACATCTAGTTCTGGCTCTGATTCTCACTGCAACCTTGGTCATGTTAGCTAGAATTTTCAAAAGTACCCAGAAGCACATGGCTGGAGCAGGCAACTTGCTGCTCCCAAGGGAACAGATCAGTGCTCCCCTTTGTTTGCCTGAGGCAGGGAGAATGGTAAAGCTCTCCACCTGTGTTCTTACATGCTGGGGTCCCTGCTGGAGCCAGAGGAAATGGAGCAGTGATCACCCATCCTGTGGGCTGCAGAAGGGAGCCCCTGCATAGGGATCAAGGTGGAACACATGATTTCTCTGCTACAGTCAAGAGGATGGGAGATCAATGTTTTTCTACCCCAGCTGCACCAGAGAGCAAAACAATCTGCCTGAATCCCTAGGCTCTAGGTCCCTGCATGTATCAGAAGGAGGGGAGCATGACTATCATCCTCAGTTGCAGGAGGGAGCCACTGTCTAGGGAATGAGGTGGAGCTCACTACATCCCTGCAGCACTCAGTGGGATGAGAGAGCCTTGCTGAACTCCTTCTGTCTGGCTGTAGTGGAGAAACAGGAAGGGAGTTTCTGCCAGGGATCAGTAATCCTTCAAGCTTGTAAAAACTATATTTGTGTGTCTTGAACCAAAAAGATTGGGAACCACTGATCTAGACAGTGACCTCCTCAAACTTCAGGACTGGTTGGATCAGTGTACTTTGTTATATGATAGTGAAGTATAAATTTGAATATATGTTTCATAAACCAAAGCACAAGGCTGAATTTCTTTATAAAAAGAGAGAGTCTGCTCAGCTCTTGTGGAGGGAAAGAGAGGAGGTCCCAATGTTACATTCAAGAGGTCCTTCCATTGTTCCTTAAGAATCAGTTTGCACTAGCCCATTGCCTTTTGAAAGGAGAAAATGGAAGAAAAGTCACATGACATCCCTACACCTCACACCCAAATTCTATTTTTTTTACTTTAAAAAAACAAAAGAGAGAGAAGTAAAGTTGCCTGCTAAGCTCATTGCAAAGAAGATTGAGGATCTTGTTGAATGTGACAAGAAGTTAACTGCATTAAAAGGTCTTAAAGGAAAATCCTTTTATAATATTAAAGCTATTTTCATCATTGCTGCTACTGACTAAGAAAGCAAATGACAACATGTTTTTCAAATTGTCTTAATTTATAACAAAAATAATAACTATTTGAAAAGAGTCGTGCTGAGAGTTGGACAATGCAAAGTACAACAGAGAGAGGTAGTGTCTGAGCTCCACTTCCAGAGTGGTGCAGCACAAGGACATGAGGGCAAAGCTAATTTTCTGCCCTCTTGCACTGTCTGAATTCTGACTACTGAAGGGAGGTCAAGATGGATGACAGCAGAGGCCTGCTTTAACTTGTAGTGGCCTACCCAGGATCCTATCAGCAGCCCAGAATCTCTCCTAGCCCTCAGTGGTCCTCTGCCTCGCACATGGAAATTGCAAGGGAAGAAGGAGAGGGGGCTGCATATGAGCATGTGCTGGTTCTATGCAGCTTCTTCACCAGGACAATTCTTCCTTTGCTACTTGCACCTCTATTGCAGTTTGAACAACTTGTCAGATTAGCATATTGGTAGTAGAATTAGCCTCAGGGAATGCAACTTCCAGATTAAAGTATAAAAAAGATCATAGGAAATGTAATGACTTTAAAAGAGACTATAAAATTCATATTTAAATATGATCATCCACCACTGCTGTCATGGGTGTTCTCTGGCTCTATCTCCAGAGGGGAATGTGCATCCTGCTTGCTTAACAGCTATGGATATTGGCTTGGGTGAGTAAGACAATGATCCTTAAACAGAGATAGAAGTGCTGCAGCAGAGGCCAGTGGAAAGAGCCTCACCACTGTGGGAGTTTAGAAGATGACTCCCCAGCTTCTTCTCAGTACAGGAAGCGAGCTACTCAGACAAGGCTGGGGAAGCTAGAACCTATCAACCTAAGGGATCAAGAGGTGGTGGTGGTGGTGTTTATTTTTGGCTGGAAGTAAGGAAGATGTTGAATGGGAAAGTTTTCATAGGCTTGCTAATTCATCTAAGATTCAGATGGTATCTAAACTTAAGATACATCTGTCTACAGAATAGCCTAGACTTTAAGCTATGATAAAACCTTTAAAGCATTTTAAAGTGGGGATATAAATAGAGATGCATATAATGAAGAAAGAGAGAACAATAAAACTGAGGATGCTCCTTTTACCAATAAAAGAGAATCTTTGCTCCTATAGGTCTGTGGCATCTGTGAGGGTGCTCCAATCAGTGCAAATGGTGCAGAGGTAGAATTTGAACAGGGGCATTATATAAAGCAATACCAATTGTTGGTATCCTGGTACTGATTTTTTTTTTTGCAGTAGCTGTAGAGTTGGATCATTTGTGAAAATAACTCATATACTGAAAGACAATGATTAATCTCTTCCTGTGTAAGTGTGTCCAGCAATGGAAAGGAGATACTTACATAAATCTCATGGTGGCAGTTTAATATGTATACTGAATTCTTACACAATATTTTATTATTCAGTGACAGACTTTTGTTCTATACTGTTTGAGGATATACATTATAACCTAATATATTTGTGTAATGCACAATTCATTCTTACAAGCTTCAGCATTTAATATAATAGAACAATACTGAAAAACAATGTGAGAGTAGGTAGAGATGACAAAGAAACGGAGGCAGGTAGAATGCAAAAGATCAATAGGATCATCTTAATATGAGTAACAAGAGCATACAGAATCACTATGGTTTGGATTTAAAAATAAATATACCTTAATCCTGAATTAAATCCCCATGCTTCAAGGTATAAGCCAACTATAAATGAAGGGTCTGGGAAAGAAACTTTCCTTTGGTGTAGGTCATTTCCTAACTGCTTACTGCAGAGTATCTTAGGTGTCTGGTACTGGCTACTATCAGACAAGATGCTGGCTTAGACACGCCACTAGTATGACCTGCCATGGCAACTCCAATGATCCTAGGAGAGAGTGTGGAAAATTGCTCATGTCTAAAGTATACGGGTACTCCAAAGTGGGATTTCCTCCCATGAAAACTTATGTGATAAATAAATTTGTTAGTCTTTAAAAGTCCTACAGGACTCCTTGTCTGAGGTACTCACTAATTAAAAGACAATACAAATAAAACATTACACAAAGCTGTTGAAATAAGAAAAGCTGAAAAAAAAGGGAGAAGGGTCCATTATTGGCAGAATGGATAAATTGGAGAAAGGAACCTTCAGAGGTAGCTAAGGGCACAGACTTGAAGGATTTTGAAGGAAAGGGAGCTAGTTAAATCTTTCACAATGTGGGGTTTGAGAAGACGTGTTGCAGAGTTCTAACCTGGCATCTTTTGCCATTCTTTGTTTTTTTTTCCTATTAACTGGTTATTGGTTCTCTGAATCTAAGCCCTTGTCTATACTTGCTGTACTTTTTGGTGGCAGTCAATGGGAGATCTGCAACGTATGTAAAATATCTTGCGCATCTCCTGACAACTTACTAAGTACTGCCTACGTGCTACTCTAGGCCAACTGGAAATGCGTTCTGATAGGCTTACCAATACTTCGGTTTTGGGACTGGAGTTGCTAGAGTGAATTCTAGATCAGTTGAGCGTGTCTACACAGACAGGCAATTTTGCCCCCATCAGTATCGACTTAGCCTTAGGCTCAAAAGAACTCATCCATTTCTTAACTGTGTCCCAGCATTTAAGCTATTCAGAAACCTGCTCCAGCTCTAGCTTTAGAGTGATAATAAATGTACCCATTTGTACTTCTCTGTGCATTTTATTCTACTATTAATATAACTACTGTACATGAACTGATATATTTCACCTCAGCTTTCATCTGAAGTTCAGCTAAAAAGCTTTTTCACTGGTAATTTATGCTGCACATCATTCAGTCTTTCCTTTACAGGAAGCAACAAGCAATAATATAAGCATAGCTAAGTGTTAAGGACATAACAGAGGGAAAAAAATTCTTATGCAGATTTAGATTGAGACAATACAGGGAGTCAACTGTTAACATATTGTTAACTTGTTGTTACAGATATTACATATTTAAATAAAGCTACTTTCATTTGAATTAGAAAAAACAAATAACTGCCTATATTGGTTGTGCTTTAACTTTGGTGGAAGTGTTTTCTAATTATTAGAGTGCCATTATTATGAGAGTCAGGATGCGTGGATTGTCTTCCCGCCTGCACTGTGTGACTTTGGAGAGATCATTTAACTTCTTTCTTCTTCAGTGTAGTATGGTGGTTTCCCTGCTCTGGAAGAGAAGGCGTTAAAAACCCAGGAAAATGGGCACGGCCAATAGGAACTGGTGGCTGGGGGAGGTAGTCAGGAATGGGGAGTCTGTATAAACAGAATCTGCAGCCACAGCTTGGGGTAATGTTGTGGAGGCAGGTGTGCTGAAGCCTTGTCTGCAGGGGACAAGACCACAGACTGCTCCTTGCAGGCTGCCAAGGATCAGAAGGAATGCAGACCATGACACAAGGGAAAGGTACCTGGGAAGGAGTGGATATGGCCCAGGGAACCTGTTAAACTGTGGCCTGAGCTGGAGCGTGGGTCAAGACAGTGTTCAGTCAGAGTGCACAGAGTCCCTTGGCTGAGGCCTGGAGAAGTGGACCCGCCTGGGTCCCTCCCATCTCCCCCAGACTGCCAGGTGCTGCTGAATGGACAGGCAGTGGTGAAGATGGCCTAGACTGTGCTGGACACTGGAAGGAATAGACTTGAGAAAGGCTAAGTTGGAGGGGTGAGGTCCCAGTCATGAAGAAACACAGATTGCCAGATGGAAGTATCATCTGAACAATTCCCTATTCTGCCTGGTGGTTTATGTGCTGGGAATTATCTACAGTCAATTTGGTACTATAATAATAGTATTCACTCAACGTGCTTAATAAGAGTATTATAAAGCTTCATTCAGTCATGCTTTGTAAAGCGATCCTGGGTACCCAGTCAGAAGGCACTAAAGAATGTCAAAGGATTATTACTTCAGATTTCTTCTTTTAACTATTAGTCGTAAAATACATTTGACTAAATTTCTTGAACTCTAGGAAGATTTAGATTTATATTAGTCAGAAAGAATACATGGAGAAAGAAATAACTAACCACAGCTTTTGAATTTCTGGCAAATGCAGTGATATTTCTATAGGTTACAGTTTTTCACATTTATTAATTGTGAAGGAAATGGTCAAGGGTGGATTACCACATGGACCTACGGGACCCATGCTGTGCCCAGCTGGTGTTGAGAGGTCTGAGGTCACCCTAAGCCAGAGGCCAGGCTCAGTGCTTGTGCCCCATCCCCAGGTCACCTGGTCCACCCCCGGGGGCAGGGAGGCCAGCCCAGAAGCCAGGCTCCATGATCCTGCCCTGCCCCATGCCAGCTGATCTATCCCCAGGGGCAGGGCAGGCTGGCTGGACTGGTGACTCTGCTCTAGGGCTGGGGCTGGCTGGCATACAGTACAGCTTCCGGCACAGCCTTCAGGTTGCACAACAAGCTGCACCACACGTGCCACCAGGCCCTGCTGCCCTCGGGGCTTCCCAGTGCACCAGCCCACCTGCTGGAGGGGGTATGTGGCCCCAGGCAAGGGGGGCCCTGGTGAGGGAGGCGTAGGGGCCCTGAGGCATCTAATCTGCTTCTGGAAATGGTTGAAGTAAGTTTTAGCCACCGAGACCTACAGAGTTGAGTTGTTGGGCACCCAGTATGCCATAGAAGCTGCTTGATAACTGAGCATGATTTTGTTGCATGTAAGAGCTGAACTCATAAATATTAATCAGGGATTAATGAACAGTGGGAGGACTCTGCATATCAATTTGCAGGAGAGGAAACTTTGCATTAAACACACCACTTCCTATCTATAAATCATTTGGAAAAACTGAAGGTCCTGTGATGTATCACTTGTTTTTCTAGAAGAAGCCTCATCATAAAATATCCTTAAAGTCACAGGCATAATTTCATGACATGATTATCAATGGCTATATTTCAAAGGCCCGTTCAAAGTGAAGTGTCCCATTAAACCCTCCAGTCTTTGGGGAGAAAAGAAGGGAAAAGAAAGGGGCAAGAGGATTGTTACTGGGTTATAGATTGTTGTCTATGATTTTTAGTGTCTAGCGAAATTAGGAATTTAAGCTCCCAAGCATGCTGTGCAGATTTTCTTTGAGGATGAGGACTGAGAGGTCAGGTATAAAATGATTACTTTGTGTTCATCCACAGGTGATATGGTGCTTTTTGTCTTTTATAATTTTCCTATGTAAGTTTATTTAAAAATGTAGTGATTGTTTGGCTTCATTCACATAGCTGTTACTAGGACATTTAATGCACTTTTATACATATGATGAGATAGGCACGTGTGGGACTCAGATATTTTGAAAGATATGTTGTGGGGGCTGAGTGTATTTTACAGACCTGAAATAGAGCTCTGTTTTAACTTTAAAGCTTGTTTCTCTCCCCCCAGCAGAAATTAGTCCAATAAAAGATATTACTTCACTCACCATATGCCTCCAATATTCTGGGACTGATATAGTTACAACACTGCATACATCTGACAATTTTGTGAGAAAAAAATCCATATTTATCCTGTTGCTAGTCTGCCAAGTCATTCACTGATACTTGAGGAGTTTCCGCATTTTATTGCTAGTTAGCATAAGAACACAAGTCAGCAACAGTGCATTTTGTTAGTGTATGTTTATTTAGATTTGTACCCCTCCATACAGTGACCATACCAGGCTTGGAGCTCTTTCTGACAACTCTTTAAATGTAAAATTATAAACCTCAAGAAACTCCTTTAGTTACCAGATAAGTGCCTTACAAACAAATATGGTTTTAGACTGAAGAAGACATATAGTTTTTAAAAATGCACATGCACAAATGGTCATTCATTCCTTTTCATTCAGAAAAGTTAATGCCCTTCTGTGAAATCAGGAGAGTATGAGGGTTATAAAAACAACAGCCCAAACTATATAAACTACAGACCAAAAATAATGCAAGGTTTATTTTAAGAGCATTCCAAATGTGGTATAAAAAGCCAAGGTCTGTATTAACGCAGACATCTCTATATCCAGGAATTAGAGCTGGATGTCTGAATCCAAGTCTAGTACCTTAGCTATCAGACACTCCTTGCATGCATACACACCTCCCCCCAAGTCCCTGCATCTCAATTTCTGTGACTATCTTGTTAAAAAAAAAAAAAAGAAAGAAAGAAAAAGTTCTTTAAAATCTCTTTCCCTTCCACTTCTCCTAGACTGATTTTTCAACTGGTGTTTTTAAGGACTGGAACACCTCAGTTAAATTACAACTTTTTAGCTGCTAAATAAGCTGGCTTGCCAGCAGCCTCTTTGGTGTTAACCTAGTCTTTGACTCCACAGGAAAATGGCATCAATTTAACTAAAATGATTTGGAAACAGATTTAGTTAAATCAATCCAGCTCCTGAGTATAGACACACACAAACCAAAATAAGGAGTTTCTAAATAAGGAGGCTGCATTGATTTAACTGAATCAGTTTCTAAAGCAATTTAGTTAAATTGATGCAATTTCCTGTGCAGACAAGACGTTAGCGTAGTTTTACATAGTTTGGGGAGGAGGGAATAAGTAAATAAATAATCTATGAAGTGTTATTGTATTCATGTTGATCTCAGGGTGTTAGAGAAGCCGGATGGGTAATATTTCTTGTTAGATCAACTTCTCTTAATGAGAAGGGTAAGATTTCTACTTTGCACAGAGTTCTTCAGATCTCGAAAGTATTCAGTGTCACAGGTAAATACAAGGTACAAGAGATTGTTTAGCATAAATAGTTAACAAATATTCTAATGGCCCATTCACGGTGATGTATCCTGCTAACAGCTCTCCGGTCATGGGTAGGGGGCAAAAAGGAAGCTGGCTTGGTAAATGGATTATAGATTATTACAATAATCCTTGAACCTAGTGTATCTGTTAAATCCAGTATCTAACAAAGTCATGAATGTAAGCTGTCGGGCTATAGTATCTAGTTTGCCCTTCTGTATATCAGAGACCAGTAAATATCACCCAGTTAGCCTAGTCTTGAGCCCGAGAATTTGTGTTCAACTATAACATAACCTATGTTTGTGTGAAGATCTTACAGACATGTATCCAGTCTTGGTCTGAAGAGGACAAAAGAGGGAGAATCCATCTCTTCCCTTGGTACCTTGTTCTAGCAGTTAGTCAACCTCACTGTTTAAAGTGTGCGCCTTTAACTTCTAATTTGAATTGGTCTGGCTTCAGTTTCCAGCCACTGGTTTGTGTCACGTCTTTTCTCACCAGTTTAAAGAGCCCCTTATTATCAAAGGGGTCTGCAAACTGTGGCACACACCTTCCCATTCCCCACCCCCCACCACTAGAGACCCTGCAGTCAGTCCACTCTTCTTTCCAGGCATCTCCCCTTTCCTTGGCACTGCCACGGGACTCTGCAGCAGACACCCTGGCCCAGATTCCCCCACTTGGAGGCTACATCCATTGCAGCTCTCAAAACATTTGGTTATTGAAAGAATTTTTTTAAAAATGGCTCTTCTTATCTCTAGGGTTGCTGACCCTTAGCCTAGTATTTCCCTTTAGTGAAAATGCTTATACACTTTAATCAAGTAATTTCTCAATCTTTCAGCTAAATTAAACAAATGAAGAACTGAGTTGCTTAAAATAAAGCATTTTCTCAACCCTCAAATCACTTTTGTGGCTCTTGTCTATACCATCTCAAATTTTTAAAATATATTTTTAAAATGTGGCCACTAGATTGTCCACAATATTCCAGTATCAGCTTCAACGTACATAAAGGATGCATACTGCGTACATAGAGTCAAAATCTCCTCTCCACGCCTACTCACTGTTCCTTTGTTTTACATTCAAGTATAGTGTTAGCTCCTTTTGCCCATAGCATTGTACTGACAACTTCTGTTGAGTTCCTTGTTAAATACGATCCCCATGTCTCTTTCGGAGTTATTGCTTTCCAGAGTTGGCTGTTTTGTAGGTACGGCCTGCATGCTTTATTCACAGATGTATAATTTTTCACTTGATAGTATTAAAAAAGCAATTTTTATGAATGGGTCTGACTTGCCAAGTGATCTAGACCAGCAGTTCTCAACCACTGTTTTGCAACACATTAGTGTGTCATGGCAAGTGACTGAGTGTGTCATTGGGAGCTGGCCAGCCACTGAAAGAAACTCCTCCGTTGCCAAAAAAAACCCCTTTAGCCCCCTTCTCCGTGTTTTTTCCAGTGGCGGGAGGCTCTTCCAGTGGTTGAGTTTATTTCATTGCTGACCCAGCTGTTAGAGACCAACTTAGGTATTAGCAGACCTGAGCTCCTGTCTGAACTCTGCTGCTAAGTCACTTTATGGTCTTGGTTAAGTCACTTACACACACTGTGCCTCGGTTTCCATAATCTTTGTAAAGTGCTTTGAAATCTTTGGACAAGTTGCTATTTAAATGCAAAATATTTTGATGGCTTCAAAGCAGTCTCCATTCTGTTCTTCTTATACACTCAAATTTCCAAAACATTACATGCTGGACTGAAATTGTACCCGCAACCTGTGTGTGAAAGTGGACTCCCTTATGGCATGCTGTACCCCATGTATGCCTGTGTGATGCGATTTGTGTATCCTTCATGTTCACCCTTACAGACTAACTGTGCATTGCCTGATGTAAAGTAAGCCATGTACAGTGTTTTTGGAACATTTATGACATACTGAGCATTACTTTTATGGTATCTTGTTTCCTGCAATATCATAGATTCATACTGGTGCAAAACTCTGCCATGCCATGTCCTCAAATGTGCACATGGCTTGAATAGATGCAGACAAACACAAAGCTGTTTCCACACCCAGTGGAGGCATGTGTACAGAAACAATACATTGGTCTTAAGCACCTGAGAGCACTTTGGCTCAAGTGGAAGGTATCATGTCTATTGCATAGATCACCCAACTTTGGGGATGTTGAGGAAACTTCTTAACAGAAAGAGGCACTTTTGCCTAGAGTCTCTCCTCTGAAATACTACTTCAAAGCAACATCAAGGACTGGCACCCACCCACAGGGAGGTAGAGTTTCACTGCAAGACATCATAGGTAACTTGTGTGGTAAGCTGAAACACAAACTGGCAAACTGATCTTAGTTTAGAATAAGGGTTTTCTTTATTTAATTATGGCTAAATCCTTCATTTAATCATCTTTTTTATTTATATTACTCTAAATTAGAATCAGTTCAAATCTTACTGTAGCCAACAAACTTGTTTGTTTGTTTTCTCTAAACTAGTACATGTGGATTATGTGCGGAGACCTCACTTGGAGTGACAAAGCTCATGCATATGAATTTCTCTGATACATTGATGATGAGTGTAAATGAGCTTGTAGGGTGCAGCAGGCAGCAAGATAGTGGTTCCCAGAGTTGCATCTGAGACTGGGAGTGTTTGCAGTGGTTTGTCTCACAAGTGGCTAGCTGAAGGGCTCCTTCACTGGGTGAGGAGGCTGGGCGTGAGCTGACCCAGGAGTTGGGGTTCACATAGTAAAGCAGGGTGAGCAGGGGCTCAGGGGTGGAGGATTGTGGTGGTCCAGTTTTATGCCAATCTAGATTCCAGGAGGGGAACATCACAACCTTATTTTAAGGTTCAGTTTAAAAAAAAGTAATATATTTTAGAGTTACAAGAACTTAAGACAATTTGTTTCTGTTCTAAATAAATGTTGTTTTCATTTTTTTTTTTCCAGTGAGCTATATGTTAAGAACATAAGAATGGTCATACTAGGTCAGACCTATGGTCCATCTAGTCCAGTCTCTTGTCTCTGACAGTGGTCACTGCTGTATGCATCAGAGAGTATGAACAGAATAAGGCAATTTCAAGTAACCCATCTGTTGTCTGCCAATCCCAGCTTCAGGCTGTTGGAGATTTAGGGACACTCAGAACATGGTGTTTGCATCCCTGACCATCTTGTGTAATAGCCATTGATAGGACTGTCCTTTGTGAACTTATTTATTTTTTTTAGACCAACTTAAGCATATAGCCTTCACAAAATGACACAGCAATGAGTTTCACAGATTGACTGTTGTGTGAAGAAATGCATCCTTTAGTTTGTTTTAAATCTGCTGCCTTTAAATTTCTTGGAGTGAACCCTACCTCCTCTGTTATGTGAAGGGTTGAATAATACTTCCTTACTCATTGTCTCCATGCTATTTGGGAGTTTATAGCTGTCTTTCATATCTCTCTTTATTAGTCTCGTATTAAAACTGAACAGTTTTGATCTGTTTGATATTTCCTCTTACAGAAACTGTTTCGGATTCCTAATAATTTTTGTTGCCTTTCTCTGCACCTTTTCCAATTCTAATAAACCAGTATCTCTTTTGAGAAGGGACAACCAGAACTTCATGCAATATTCAAGGTGTGGACATTTCATGGATTTATGTAGTGGCATTACACTATTTTCTGTTTTATTATTTATATCTGTCTTAATGGTTGCTGATGTTCTGTTAGGTTTTTTTGTTTGTTTGTTTTTTGACCCTCATTGCACAATGAAATAGCCACAGTGACTCCAATATCTCTTTTTTGAATGATATTAGCTAATTGAGACCCTTTCATTTTGGATGTATAGTTGGTGTTATTCTTTTAAATATGCACTATTTTACACTTATCACCAGAATTTCATCTGCCATTTTGTCACCCAGTTTAGTGAGATTCCCTTTGTCACTATTCACAGTAAGATTTGCCTTAATTATCTGAATCATTTTGTATTGTCAGGAAATTTTGTTGTTTACTCATTGTGTTGTTTAATCATTTTTAGACCATTTTTATGCATCTGGTAGCTAAGCTGAAGCCAGAAGTAATTAAGGCAAAAGCTTTGCTGCTCAGCAGTAAATGAAATTACTTCTATTTGGAAAAAATATAAATATCAGCATTTGCTCTATTATGAAGCCTTAATATAACTAGTTGCCATGAGATTGTCTAATTCAGGATCTTGACACTAAAGGAAAAAAAGAAGAACAGAAGAATATGGACCCTGGAC
The DNA here is from genome assembly GCA_007922195.1 of Podocnemis expansa. Taxonomy (NCBI): domain Eukaryota; kingdom Metazoa; phylum Chordata; order Testudines; family Podocnemididae; genus Podocnemis; species Podocnemis expansa. Next base: position 23,288,421 of record ML681966.1, read on the forward strand.
TTCAGAAAAGCAGACCTTGATTTCCTCCAGGAATGGTGATGTGCAGAATCCCTAAGGAAGCTAATGAGTGGGAAAGGAGTTAGAAGGACTGGCTATATTTTAAAGAAGCCTTTTTGAGGGCACAGGAACAAACCATCCTGATATTGAGGAAGAGCAGCAAATATAGCAGGTGACTAGCTTGTCTTAACAGAGAAATCTTTGATGAGTTTAAACACAAAAAGGAAGCTCCCAAGAAGTAGAAGTTTGGACAGATGACTGGAGAGGAGTATGAATCTATTGCTCAAGCAAGTAGGGATGAAATTAGAAAAGCACAATTGGAGTTGCAGCTAGCAAGGGATGTGAAGGGTAGCAGGGGTTTCTACAGGTCTGTTAAAAATAAAAAGGTCAGGGAGAGTGTGGACCCCTTACTGAATGGACAAGGCAACCTAGTGACAGATGATGTGGAAAAAGTTGAAGTACTCAATGCTTTTTTTGTCTCGCTGTATTCACCTGTCAGGTCAGTTCCCAGACTATTGCTCTGGTAAGCACAGTATGGGGAGGAAATGAGCAGATCTCAGTGCTTAAAGAACAGGTTCAGGAGTATTTGGGAACGCTGAACATGCACAGATCCATCAGGCTGGATGTAATGCATCTTAAGGAGCAGAAGAAGTTGGGTGATTTGATTGTGGAGCCATTGCCCATTATCTTTGAAATCTCAGGGTGATTGCAGGAGGTCCCAGGCAATTGGAAAAAGACAATTATAGTCACCATCTGTTTAAAAAAAAAGGATAACAAGGAGGATCTGGGATGCTATAAACAAGTCAGTTTCACTTCAGTCCCTGCAAATATCATGTGGCAGCTTCTCAAGGAATCAATTTTAAAGCATTCAGAGGAGAGGAAGGTGATCAGGAACCATCAGCATTGATTCACCAAAGGCAAGTTATGCCTGACCAACTGGATTATCTTCTGTGGTAAAATAACTAGCTTTGTGGTTGTGGGAAAAGTGGTAGACCTGATATATATGGACTTTAGCAAAACTTCTGATATGGTGTCCAACAGTATTCTTGACAATAAATTAAATTAGTATTGATTGGATGAATGGACTATAAAGTAAATACAAAGCTGACTAGATCATCAGGCTGAATAATTAGTGACCAGTGGGCTCAATAACAGCAGGTATCAATCCTAGTACCCCGCGGATGTATGCTGGGATCTGTGTGTTAATGATCTGGATTAGGGTGCCTGAGCCCTCAGCAAATTTGTGAATGATACTGAGTTGAGGGTAGTGGTATATATGCAAGAGGATTAGAGGATCAGAAGAAAAGACGGGTAGGGGGATTTGGTGGCAGTCTTCATCTATTTCAAGTGGGTAGGTAGGATGGAGCTAGGCTATTCTCAGAGGCAGCAGATGACAGAAGAAGGAGCAATGGCCTCAAGTTGCAGTGCAGGAGGTCTATGTTAGATGAAAATGAGGAGTCCCAGAGGTTGATTGGGTTAAATGTTACCTTTTATTGGTTACTTGTTCCACTCCACTCCCTGAGTGAGCAAAGAAGAGGGTGAACTACAGTCCTTTTATACTTGAAAATATATAAAATTTTACAATGTCCCAAGGATCCCTTTTTTGGTTACATTAACGTCCAAACAATGAATAGTAATAACTATGTTGTGAATATATTTATACCCACCATTGTTTGTTGTTTACAGATTTAGTAATGGTGCATAGGCATTTAATTTTACAAGATGTGGCTTTTGTCACAGCAATGCATACAAATTACTGACCAAGCATTTAGCAAAGGAGGAGTAGGCTGAGAAAGATCCTACACAGGAGAAGAAAGATAGTATTCTCAGTTACATTTCTTTTAGAAGCTGTTAGAAGGGAAGAAAGAAAAGGGAGATAACACATTTTAACTAAAATTCCAGTTACACGGAAGAAAGGTCTGCCTGCCCATGACCCTATTACCATAAGAGCCAGAGGTTCCGGGACAGATCCAGGGTTCAGGCAAAGGCCCAGTGTCCAGATCTAAACTTACTCTTATACAGTCTAGACTGGTTATTAGGCAGAACTTTTTTTTCACCTGTACATTAGTGAAGCACTGGAATGGGTTATCTAGGTAATCTCCATCCTGAGAGTGCTTTAAGGTGTGGCTTGACAAGTCTCTGTCTGGGATGATTAAATTGGGGTTGGTCCTGCTTTGAGCTGAGTGTTACACTAGATGACCTCATGAGGTCCCTTCCAGCCTTATTTTTTTTGATGAATCTATGAACTAATCATGGAAGAATTAGATTTTTATTGGTAAATGTCAGTTGTACTACATAAACAAACCAATCAAAATTATTTCCATTGGTCACAATTGAAATTTACAGCTAAGGAGAGTAAGAAATATAGTCCTTGAGAACTTGTTGGAATAAAAATCTGGTGGTTTTGACTTTTGAACTGGCTTACTACAAATGGACTAGCAAATGTGTATTATTTTTAAAAAAAAATTAAGACCTGTTGATTTAAGGATATTTACTTTGTTATGATGTGCTTGTGTTTTAACTGTTTAATTCTTTATTTTTAAATGTGAATTTCTACTATCATTAAATAATTGTCTGATCCTCCCTAATGTACCAAGATTACATATAAATTGATAAAATATGCAAGAATGCTTGAATAACAATTTTGTTCAACAGTGAATATTTAAATCAATAAAATCCTTTAAATACTTAAATATGAACATTGATATTATCCTCAAAATTACAGAAGAATTAAATCAAATTCTGCCAAGCCTAAAAAAATATACTTATTGTTTACATTGTGACATACTTATAAAACTAGAGCTGACTTGAAAAGTGAAAAATGTTTCCCCATATTTCTCTATAATATTTAAAAAGCACATTAAAATTTGAGAGAACATTGTTACATTTATTCTTTAATTGTATCCTTTAAGTTAAGAGTGAAAATTATATGGATCACTACGAGGAGATTCTTTTATTCATTGGCTACATAAGAATGTTTATTAGGTATGATATTGGTGGGTGTATGCAGAGAATTTGAGTTTTAAGTAGACACATAAATATAATTAAAACCATAGAAAACTATAATAAAACAAAGTAAAGATAACAAAATGTCTCTTGTATTGCTCGTACTTAGAATCTTGTGGAGACCATTAGAAATGAAGGTGGAAAGAACAATAAGTGGAAGACATTGTAAATGGAAATATGGATTTAGGCTTCTACTTGCTTTTGTCATTTTGATAAACCCACTTATGAATATATATCCATTAGCTTTTATATTCCTTTTTCCTGAACAGCCACATATGCCCAGGACTGTAACTGAGTAAACTTTAGCCATTTGCCTGTGTATGGTATTCTGAATGACAGTCATCAATATTCCAGCTGTTAACATAAGCTATTTGCATTAATACATTTCCTAATAATCTTAATACATCAATGCAGTTAGTTCCTGATTTAAAAAAAAAACCCCTTAAAATTCTGTTGTTTCAAAAGTTGCACTGGTTCTTTTGCATGGTTGTCACAAGGCACATAAATCTTGTATCCTGTGCTAACAAATATGTAAGTCCTAATAGACATTGCTAGGCCTCAGCTTTACTGCCAGACTTACCTTAATGTAAATAATACTAATGTTTGAACCATGTTTTCCTACACTGATTTTAGCTACATTGACTTAACTCAAAAGGAATTTTGCAAATATAATTCTATCTATCTATCTATCTATCTATCTATCTATCTATCTATCTATCTATCTATCTATCATATGTTACATTTTATGTTTTCCAACAGTCTCTTCAGGGTCAGGTCATGGTCACAGGTCAACAAATTTGTTTTAAAAGAAAAAAATATTCACATTTGGTTTTGAATTTCACATTTGTTTTTCACTGTTTTTCAATTTCACATTTGGTTGTAAAAGAAAAAATATTTAATACTGAAAAAAGTCTGGTTTAATTAGAACATTCAATTACTTTTTTTTTTAAATCATCAGTTTATTCACGTATTTCATTGTCAAAAAAATGCCAAAGGTTAAAGTTTTTCTCCCACAATGTTAACTTGGTTGGGTTGCAAACACGTGGTGGTTTCAAATTGTTTTCGATGTGAAATGTATTTTTTTTTTTACTAATGCATAGCATAAAATAGAAAGGCTATGTAGTTAATATGAGTTAATGTTGTTAGACAAACCATTTTAAAAAAAATATATGTCCTGACTTTTGAATGCTTGACTTTGCTAGCTAAATACTACAACTTTTTTGAGGGAAGAGGGAGAGGTTTAATATTAATGGTAAAATAAAAAGGGAATTTTGCTTCTAAGGTAGAGATTATTTGGCCTGGTCATTGCTTAGCCAGGTAAAATCCAGTTGCATTGTTTGTGTAAGGAGAGATTGAGTAATAGGTATGTAGAACCCTCTGTTAAATGTGTATTATATTTGTTGTTTTGTGGAAAGTATTAGTCTACTTCAGCTACCAGTTAAGTGTGCCTTTATATTTAGCACTGAAGGGGCAGGGATCAATCTCTGAAGATAACTCTTAGTGGAGGTCATTGCATGAAGGACATCAGGATTTATTTCTTTTACCCTTTCCTAGTCACCTTTGTTGAATCATACTGCCTCTCTACATTTGTATTCAGTATGTTGATACAAGAATTAAAGTAGGCTATAAAGTTTTCAGATTTCATATTGTTGCTTGATGCAAATGATAATTTAGTATGTAATACTGCCCAGTACTGTTTTAAATCTCTGATAATTGTTTTCATTTGGTGTTTTACAATCTCTGTAGCATTAGCCAAATTACACCATTCTTACTGCAGAAGTGTGAATATGGTATTTTGCATCTTAAGCAACATGATGCTGTGCATTTTGATTCTCAGTAGGCTTCAAAAAAGTATGTGGGAGGATATTTTTAATCAAGGTCAAAGCTAAAACAAATGGCATCCAAAATCAGACTGTCCAAAACACAATGTGGGGCTAATCTTATTCAGTCAATCTATTCCAATTTCCTGTTCCAACATCACTGTCATCCTTATTTGTTGTTAATCCTATTAACCCATTGGCTCAGGTTGTCAGGCTTTCCAGACATATTAACACACAGCAGCAAGAAAACCTGGCTCTCAGGATCCAGGGATCAGTTACAGTTTGAGATACCTATCGAGATGAAACAGCTATTAAGAAAAAATGGTGCTGATACTACTTCTCTAAGAAAATAGTACTGTGAACTTCTGTAGCTTTAGAAAACGCTTAAGTGCAAAGCAATAATTATTTGTACCAGAAACACTCCTTTGTGGGAAAATGTGCAGCTAGAGAACTACTATGGGTTTCCATTAAAATTGTTATCAATATAAAACTTAAGGATTTTGTGACTTAATCATATAACTAATTTTCACTGAAAATTCTGTGATTTATGAAAGTGCACGAAGGGATGTTTAAAAAAATTAACAAATGAGGTTCTTGTTGTTAAGGCATAAACCTACATCCTTTTCTGATATTTATTTCAGCTGAATTAAAATGACAAAGATGTAAATTATTATCTGAATAGCAGTTCAGATGGATTAATTTGATGTTCTCAACAAAATATGATAACTAAATGAAGTGAATTAAAATGTGGGGTGTATAGTATGTATTAAATTTTGATATTCACTTTTTTATTCTTTCTGTTTTTGTAAAAGTTATTCAGTTTTATAGCTGAATAATAAAAAGTTCAGTAGATTTAGACACATCCAAAATAATGTTTACCCCTTATCCTGTGTAGAAAAACTAATTATGCTCTTTCAATTAACTAGATCTATAGTTTTAAGTTATTTTGTTTTACACATTCTGAATTATAATTGCAAAGAAGCAGAGAAAACATAGATTTTTATAAGCAGCTTACTGCTAGAAACATTTGAAGCTGGGATATTCAGGAAGAAACTGTTATGCATTCTAACTCCTCTACTTCGCTTGAATAGATTGCATGTTTGCATATAATTAGACTGTCGACTCTCTTTGATGTTGTGCTTTTTCTTCTTAGGTTTGGATTCATTCTTCACAAAGAGGAGCCTGTGCTCCAGAAAATTGATCTTGAAACTATGTCATACATCAAGTCAATTAGTTTAAAGGATTATAATTGCATTCCTCAGTCTCTGTCTTACACACACCTTGGAGGGTATTATTTTATTTGCTGCAAGCCTGATACCACTGGGGCAATTCCACCACAGCTTATAGTGGACAGTGTCACAGATTCTGTGATTGGATACAATGGTGATGTGACAGGCACCCCATATATCTCGCCAGATGGGCACTACCTTGTCAGCATTGATGATGTCAAAGGTCTCATGAAGGTCCAGTACATTACAATCCGAGGAGAAGTACAGAATGCATTTGATGTTCATACTAACTTGCACATATCTGATGTGGCTTTTCAGCCATCATTTACTGAAGCTCATCAATACAACATCTATGCTAGCTCCAGCACACAAACTGATGTGCTCTTTGTAGAGCTCTCTTCGGGAAAAGTTAAAATGGTGAAGAGCCTTAAAGAGCCTGTCAAGAGAGAAGAATGGCCATGGAACAGGAAGAACCGGCTAATCAAGGACAGTGGCCTCTTTGGCCAGTATCTTATGACACCTTCCAAGGAATCCCTGTTTATCCTTGATGGAAGACTCAATAAGTTAAATTGTGAAATCACTGAAGTTGAGAGAGGCAACACAGTAATTTGGGTTGGGGAAGCATAGGGAATCATTTAGATAATTAATGAATGAATAGTTTTACAGTACATTGCACTTAACTCCATTCTTTAAATTTACAGTTTTCCTTTGAAACTTAGGCCCTTCTGTATCTGTCATTTATTTGGCTCGGATACAGTTTGATATTAACTTTGACGTAAAAATTATTAAAACTGCGAATACTCCTTAAAGGGATTTACTACTAATGACCATCTAAGGATACACCGGTTGATCAGAATCAATAATGAAATTTGAGATAAACACCTTAATCATGAAAACATTTCAAAAGATTAATTATGAAATGATGATACAATATTTTAAAGTAGTAAAAAAACCATACCTAAGCTTCAGGGAATTTCAAATGACTCAGTATGATCCATGGCACTTATAAATGGCATACTGAAATATATGTAAATTCTAGTTTGGGTTCTTTCCGACAAAAAAATAAGTGTTGTGCAACCTTAGACTTCTTAAAATGAAATGTTCTCTCCTATCCTGTCCACTCTTTAATCTTTTTGTGCCTTGAAGGGAATGTCTCACAAGGAAATAGAAGAGTAGAAATTACATAATTTATTCCCAGTGTGGCTACAGGATTGCTTGTCATTGAAAAGAAGTATTTAGTATCTCAAGTTTTTGGTCTCTATCAGGTTGTGAAGCACATTAAGGCAAAAAATGGAAAATTATATCTGCAATGTTTTCTGTACTGTTTTTGATCACTCCAGTTTGAGAAGTTTATTTTTATTTTGAGTTTTAGTTGAGATACTTTCAATTGCTAGAAGTTTTATCTTTTTTTGTAGCAGATCCAAGTGTCAGGTTAGTTTGCTATCACAGGGTTGCATCAACAGGGAGTTTCAGTTGTACTAAAGAGAAACATCACGTGTATCTGCTTAGAATAACTCATACTTTGCCAAGCTGATATGAACTTCACTTATATTGGTATGAAAATGGTTATTTTTTAGAATAATTTTTAGACATGCATTTTGAAGAACTGAACAGAAAAATCAGAACTCGATTTAAGATTACAACCAGTGGATAGAGCTTTTGCCTGTGCGTTATGTTAAGTACAAGTATATTATAACCTTTCTAATGATCTCAGTAGCTTTTCCAGTTCATGTCTCCAATTGGATTATTATCCTAAAAAAAAAAAAAAAAAAAAGCCCTCAAACCCTCCTTGTATTTCTTTTTTTTCTTTTCTTTTTTTTTATAAGTCTGTTACTCTAAGTTTGGATGTTGCCTGCGCACCTGAATAGAAATGATAAGGTTTTCAAATTTAGAACAGAGGAAGCATGTAGACTCAGAAATAAAAAAGTGTAACGCTTTGAATCAAGCAGTAAAATATCTATCCAGACTTTTCAGTAATAACAAATGTTTTTGGATATTTTTTATTTATTTTCTCTAGGGATGCTTATGGGCTCTTAGACTGTTCTCCATTTACTAAAGGCAACTAGAAAAAAATCTTTTTAAAATAAAATTTTGTTCCAGTTTAGATTGTGTAAAATCACTTAAACTTGCAATTTTCTAACATTGTAACTGTGTGTATGTTTAGCATCCAGTGCCATGTGATACAGTAGTTCTCTCTTTAGCTTGAGGAAACTTCCTGGCCAGATAGATTTAATAAAAATCTGCTTACATTTCTAGCTACTAAATCTGTTTTCCCTTTTAACAATTTTTCCCATTGTGAATGAGAGCCATGTAAACTGTTACTCAGTTATTTACAGTAATCTGTCGCTTTGCATTTTTCTTCTGTAACTTACACCATGTGGATGTTCTGTATGTAGAAAATGCTTGAAGGAGAATAAATCCCTTACATTTTAAACATTCTTGACTTCAGTGAATTTTGCAATACAGCTCAATGATGTCTGATTGCAGTAACCTGAGAAAAGTGTAACAGTAGTTCATTTGTTTTTTTTTTAATTTGAGGGTCAAGAGAAAGGAAGCTACTCTACTACCTTTGATAACCTATTACATATCATGAATGACATATGTAGCCTATGATTATTGTTTGAAGAAACTTTACCAATTGGGAAGCTTTACATTTTCTGCTACACAGAAATACCTAGGACTGTTCTTGGTCTATGAAGTATAGTGTGATTATGTCACCAACAGTAAATGATACTTCTGAGAATCCGTTCTATATTGTGTGCTAGCCTGAACCTCCACTGTCTCATTGAAGTATAATTGTCTAAATAAAGTCCTTTAAGTATTCAAAAATATTTGATAGTTGGCCCCTTACATTTTAAATTACATATATTCACCTTTAATTTGCATAATGGACCAAGTTTTTTGCACATGTAAACTGAAAAAATCTCAAATGGCATTGAAGAAAGTACATTAATTTCAGCCAGCATACAAGCAGGACCACAAATTTATTAAATTAAAATCAATTCTAATAAATATATTTTTGACTAGAAAGTTAAGGTAATTGGAGCAAGTGGTTGCTTACTTTGTCCTAAAATTGTGGTTGGTTTCCAGTTGCTTATTTTATAAAGGCCTTCCAGCTTTCTACCATATGGAGTGAAGTTCTGGCTCCATCAAAGTCAATGGCAAAACTCCTGTTAACTTTAGTGGAGCCCAAATTTCACCTTGAAGTAGCCATGCAAGATACAAGTGATGGTTTCAGATCCTTTCTTTATTGCTTGTTGTTATAAAGCCCCAACCTCTTGAAATATAACCTTATAATGAGCTTTTATAGTATGTTAGCAAGGGCATTTCACAAAAATGGAGTTGAATCTGTGCAGAAGTCCTGATTTTTCTCCATAGCCCATGATAAAGGGGGTTTGCTTATAGATAATGACTGGAGAAGCCTGGTCATAACTCAGAAAGGTTTAAAAAAACACATGGCAAACAAACTTTACTGTATACACAATTTGCTGGAAAAGTTTGCTCCTGAAAACTGAGTATACTGAGAGGACAGTGAAGATTAAAATGTAGTTTGAAGAGTTTAGGGGCAGAATGAAGCTTTCCTCTGGGTGTTACTTTGAAAATCCTTAGCTTGCCATGTGTTGCAACCTGAACTATTGCAGAAAAGTACCATAATTTTATAAGACAAGGTGTTGGCAGGGCTGATTTTGACAGTATCCAGAGAGAAGAAAACTCTGCAAGAGGCAAGGAAATCATATTTCATTTCCCATCAGTTTGGAAGGAGAAGGATGGAGGTAGTTCCCTGGAACACTGACTTTTTAATAACTTTCCTGATACCAATAATCAGTTGCAATATGATCCGTGTATCTTGTGTTCAGTACTTATATCCAGTGAAGCAGTGAAGGAAAGGTGGAATGAGCTGCAGTTTCCTTTTATAAACTACTGTAAGTCCCCACTCGGAAATCTGTTGGTTGCATCTTCCAATATGTACACACATTCCATAGTGTCACCATATGTCTGCAGTTTTGTTCTTTCAACACATTGCTCCAGTCAGTGTCAATTAATCACCAATTAAGTCTCTCATGTAAATAGGTCCGCTGAGTTCCGAATACCTACTTTAACACATTTAATTATATCTGCTGCAGGCAAGTTATTTCCAATATGCAGACATATGGTAAAAAGAGTCCATGGGCCCAAAAACACCTCTACAAATGTCTGGGCCTCCAATGCCATCCAAAATACAAGAATATTTGTTGTTCACACATTTACAGACACTGTTTAAAAACACTAGTACTCATAGTGATTTGGAAGGTGTGGGCTCAAAATTATAATCATTGGAATTTGCCTCTACAATTGTATCTCAGCTGTGATTTTTGTCAGCTAAGAAAGCAAATGCTAAGAAGCATCTGGCTTGACAAGTTCTCAGATGTAAGACTATGGAAAACACAATTGTACCTAAGTGATACGGGTGGCAGAGGACTTAACATGCTTTTACTGGAGGAATTGTTTGCTGGGTGGGAGGTAATTGAGTGAGCCCCTGAACATTTTTTCAGTTTTTAAAATCTCATGGCACTACTTGGTCTTAAGTCCAGCTGTATCCAGCAAAATGATTATACTCTTTCTTTCTATATACATATTATACCACCATTTAAATGAGATGTGGATTTTTTTTTCATTTTCATGTTTGCAGTGTGCTGCTAAACAGCTCTTATGGGCCACCCAGGCATTTCAGTGATGAGGGAAATGATTCTTAAACATATTTTGCAGTTATTGAAGATTTACAAATAAAGTGTGTTATAGAAATGTCAAAGTATAATTTTAAATTTTCTTGCCCACTTTGCACAAAATACTTTAGGTACCCTTAGTAGGCTTGTAACTGAGTTTGCATTGTCAACTTAATACAGGCCATTCATTATAGGTGGCAAGAAAAAAATCCTGCTAAATTTGGAAAAAAAAAAAACACTGCCAATTATTTATATATTTCCTACAACATTTACCACTGTTACTCATTTCACCCTTCCTTATTTCTACTTGAGATTTTTACCCTTTCACCACTCATGGTATTTGCAATAAATTCACCAGTATCAATATTTCAAAAACTTCTAAAAATACACCTGTTAGTAGTAAATTTGCCATAAATTTGTACTGGCTCCAACATCCAAGAACATGCCTACTGTTTCCCCTAAACTTTCAGTCATTCAGCCCATTCCTTGGGGGACATATCTGAAAACAGCTAGCCTTTATTTCATGTTCTGAAGGTCAACAGACTGTGGTCTTGCTTGACCAAATTTAATGAAGTAAATTCCAGCATCCACTGACAGTGTATTGCCCACAGCCCTTTCCTGCTTAAACCTGAGGGCTGTTAGCTTGCACACTTCAGCTAATCCCAATGACCAATGTATTACATGAATAAAATAGTGGTGTGTGAGGTAACCAGTAACAAAATGTTAAGAATTTGTATGAATGAGAACTAATTGTACCCAGAAATAAATTGGAATTTAGAGCAATGGTCTGAAGAAGAACAGCTATGTAAGTCAACACTTGTGTTCTGCATCAAATGGAATGTCTGAGACTTATCTTCAAGTATGAAGAATAGCCCGGGTTAACACAAGCTGAAGAGGACAAAAGAACAATTCCATGAGCTGAGTAGTGTGCCAAAAAACTCATCACTGTCTCGTTCTGGCTAGGTGGAAGTAAATATTTAATTCTGGGCCAGGGTCTCTGCCACTGGTGCTATTCCCTATTGCCAACAGCCAAGGATCCATCAAGACCTCAAGGTTGTGAATCTGAGTAACAAAGTCCCCTCACTATAGATCAGTAGTATAATCTCTTACAATTCCTGTTTTTTCCCCAAACATAGTCTGTTCTCTCTGTGTTTTGAGGCACTTGGAAGAGAGGAAGGTAATCAGGAAAAGTCAGCATGGATTCAGCAGGGGCAAGTCATGCCTCAAGAACCTGATTGCTTTCTGTGATGAGATGACTAGCTCTGTGGATATGGGGAAAGAGGTGGACATGATATACCTTGACTTTAGCAAAGCTTTTGATATGATCTCCCGCAGTATATTTATCAGCAAGTTCCAGAGGTCTGAGTTGGAAAAACAGTCTATAAGATGATTGGATCATTGAACTCAACAGATAGTGATCAACTGCTCAATATCTGTACAGCATCTGGTAACAAGCAGCGCTCCCCAGGGGTAGGTTCCAGGACTGATTTTTGTTCAACATCTTCATTAATGATCGGTAGGATGGGGTTGATTGTACCCTCAGTAAGTTTGCAGATGACACTAAGCTGAGAGGGGGTGTTAGATAGGATACAGGGTGATCTAGACAAATTGAAAGATTGGGCCAAAAAAAATCTGATGAGATTCAAGAATGACAATTACTTAGTCATGCATTTAGGATGGAAGAACCCAGTGCACTAAAACAGACTGGTGACTGACTGGAGAGGCAGCAGGTCTGAAGAAAATTACTGGGGTATACTGTGGACAAAAAACTGGATAAGAGTCCATAGTATACCCTTATTGCCAAGATGGCTAACATCATATTGGGCTGTATTAGGAGGTACATTTCCAGCAGAGTGAGGTAAATGATTATTCTGCTTTATTTGGCACTGGTGTGGCCACATTTGTAGCACTATACCCAGTTTTGGATCCTCTCATACAGAAAGAATGTGGACTAATGAAGGAGGCATGAGCACAACAAAAATGGTTAGGGGCTGGAACATGTGACTTATGAGGAAAGACTGAGGGAACTAGACATTCATTCTACAGAAAAGAAGAATGGGTGGTGAGGGTTGATAGCAGCCTTGAACTATCTAAAAGGGAGTTCCAGGGAAGCTGGAACTTGGCTGTTCGTGGTGGTAAATGACAGAACTAGGAGCAATGGTCTCAAATTGCCGTGGTGGAGGCTGGATATTAGGAAAAACTTTTTTACTTGAAGGATGGTAAAATATTGGAATGGGTTACCTAGAGAGGTAAGGGAATCTTTATCGTCAGCAGTTTTTAAGGTGTGGCTTGACAAAGCCCTGGTTGGAAAAATTTAGTTGGTGTTGGTCCAAGTTTGAACAGGGTGTTGGAATACATGACTTCCCCAGTTCTATTCCAACTCTAATCTTCTATGATTCTATGTTATGTATTTGTCTGACATGGACTGAGGTTAACGTAGCCAAGTCTAAATTAGTAAACTGTTCCGTGTAACAGCTGTGCAGATGCATGTTACCTATGTATTACAGACACTGCCGCCCACACCACCTCACTCTCTCTGCTAAAAGAATTAGCATGAACATTTATATTTTGTCGATTCTCAGTAGGATATCATTAAGCAAGGAGATTAGCTCTCTCATTTAAAGCTGATACAAATACTGAGCTATGTGTTTTTGTTACATACAGGCATTCATAAATTTTGTGGCCACAAATGTATGTACACATTTACATGTACCTAACTTTGAAAAATGTAACGTTCACTATCTAATAGATAGACCAAATATAGACAACCATCACCACTGCAGACTGTCAGATGTTCCCCAGACATAGAATTTGCTTCTTTCATTTTGCTTAGCAAATGGCTAATTCTCTTCTCACTTAAAATAATTTTACACCATTTGAATGCATTGTGTTAAAGGGACTTGCTCGTGTTATAAATGAGAGGATTCTAAATTTAAAAAAAAAGTTAAAATTATCTTTGTTTTTAGCAAAAGACTTTTTTCTTTTAATTAAAACCAAAGAACCATATGTATTAAAAGTAACATGCACAGGGTGTGATATGGCATTTCCTAAAGGTATAAATGAGTTTTAAGCCAGGAAATATTTATTCCATTTTTAAAATAATATAGTCCAGTTAGTTGCTGCTGTATCCTTGTGATGATTAGGCATTGGGTGTTGTTATAAAGGCTGTAGGAGGAGTGCTAGGCACAAACCAGTCCTCCTCCAAATTCTCTTTACATAGCATGAAGTCTCCATTTTGTCCAATAGTGCATTTGTATCTGTGTGTGATAGGCCATTTGTCTATTATCGCCTGACTATTTCTTTCAAAAGAGACACACTGTCTAAAAGCCCAGCTTGAAGAAAAGATGACAAAGGGGAGATTTGATAGCATAATCATTAAAGGCAAGATTCATAAAAGTTGGCTTCCAGTTTTGTTCATGGAACCTGCAGTTGTAACTAATTACAGACATAATTTAAGCACTTCAAATGTCAAACTACTTGATTGCAGTTGCATATCAGGCACTTAAAGTTAAATTACCTAATTTGCAAGTGTATAGCCCAGAGATTCAGGTAGGCTGGAGCTAAAAATCTGGCCCAAGATACATTGCGATATATGTGTTGACATTTGGCTAATCTATATTTCATCTTGAGGCAGAAACATTCTCATGCTGATACCTCGGATGTCAAATAAATTCAGGTTTGCAAAGGAGCCTGCAAAAGGAACAATAAGTATTACACAAGGTGAAAGAACATCTATGGCACAACTAAGGTGGGAATGAATTTCATCCCTGGATATCAAACTTTTAAGACACACTGTTTAAATCGAAATAATGCTGGTTATTTCAATTTAAAAAATGGTAGGTCCACACTACGTTCTCTTATTGAGAAATGAGGAGCTCCCTCATTTCGATATAAGGAAAGTCATATTGATATAATAAAACCTAGTAGTGTATCAATGCGATGGTTAAATTGAAATTGTTATTTCTAAATAACACAGTGCAGACATGTTGTTTTGATGTAACTGTTAAATTGAATTAACACTTTTTGCCCTTCTCCTTCCCAAGTGCTTTCCTTTTTCTATATATTGGGTGGGGCATGGTCCTTCTAGGGGACCATGTTGCCACACCTCCCATGGTGCCTCTCTCCTAAATCAAAATAGCAAGTCCTGTCCATGGACACGCTATTTTGATTTGAATGTCTATTGGGGACCTGTTAAATAAATTTAACTTAAATCAATTTAATGATTTTTATATCAATTTTGTTAAATTGATTTAACTGTGTAAGTGTGGACATAGCCTAAGATACAGCATGTACAAATCTGACCCTAATGACAAAGGCCCACCCTCAGCACAACACTTGAGTGTAGCAGTTCCGGGTGTTTTGTACTCTGGGCAGACATTTACTATTAGAAGCCTATCATATTGCATTTATCATGAGGGGGCAATGGTAAAGTAGAAGAAGAGCTAACTTGTTAATTGGCTTGAGCTAGCAGAGAGTATGTCTAGTATGTAGTATCAATGTCTTCAAAGCGAAAACTGTGCACGCGCGCGCACACACACGCACACACACTCACTCACTCTATTAGCCACGTGGAGCAAGCCAGAATTGGAGCTTTGATCTGTGCAATCTTCCTTCAGTCTGCTTATTGATTTTCATTTGAATCGGATTCTAAGACTACTGATCATGTTCTGCCTGTGATTATCCATAACCACATGGACACAGAGGTATTTTTACAGAAGAACAACAAGTAAGTCGGGAATATGCAGCTGTAACTTGACACTAAAGTGAAATGAAATTAACAGTGAGTACAGTCACCACCAGGAGGTGAAATTTATAGCCTCAACTGGGTCTTAAAATTATAAGCCTCCTAAGTTCAGATATAGCTAAGACAAGACACTCCGGGAAATCTAGGGAAAGTAGCACACTCATTAAAACAAAAAAGGAGTCCTGTGGCGCTTTTAAAGACTTAACACATTTATTTATCACATGAGCCTCTGTGCGTATAATCCCACTACATCAGATGCATGAAATTCATAAGATATTATGGTGGGGAAAGCATTAGTCAATCAGTGCATGGGGGACTTACTGAAGAAGTGGATCTTTGAAGATAGAAGCCTGGTATGATGGAACTTGAAGTCTAGCTAACATATTGCAAACAGCATAAAAAAGAAGGCATGATCAGAGTAGTAAAGACAGTGAGTTAATTTATATCACTGGTACACTGGTGAATTCAAACAGTCTAGAAGTGTTGACAGGCAGTAGCTTTTTGCCAGTGTCTTCAGTTCTATTCTCCATTGTGTATAAACTCTCAATGGGTATGTCTACACTGAAAAATGTTTTTGAAATAAGGCGGCTGATTTCGGGGGGGGGGGGGAACTTTTTACCCATCCATACAGGCATTTCGCTATTTTGAAAAAAATGAAGCGCTATTTCAAAATACTAAGCCTGCCTTTATTTCAAAAGAGCAATTTTTTCAAAATAGTTATTTTGAAAAAAGCCATTCCAAGCTGTGGAATTGGCTTTTTTTCAAAATAATGGCCCTATACTATTCCCTACCTTCCCCTATTTTGAAATAGTCTAGGAAAGACTCTCTATTTTGAAATAATAATTCCTACCTTATTTCAAAATAGAGAGCCTTCACTAGATTCCTATTTCAAAATAATAAATTTGAAATAATGCTTTTCAAAAGAAGTATTTTGAAATATATTCAAAATAGTTATTTTAAAATAACTATTTCAAAATATCTTTGGCTGTGTAGACATAGCCAATAGCTGTTAATAGGAGAAGCATGCATGAGTAGCAAGAAAAGAAAAGAATCCTGGTTTTTAGAATAACCTTGTGAAAATCACTTTTTAATAATTGCAGTGAGAAAAGCATAAATGTAGCAAGAAATGCATTAATCTGTCGCTATAACATTATTAACCATTATTTAGAAAAATCTGTTTCCAATAATTCATCATATCTAATGTATCTCTTTTAATAATTTTAATAATGCATTCACTGATTGTGCCTGTGCTTTTAGAAATATGGACAAATTATCATCTTCAGATGAACTGTACTTCACAGTGGTTGACAAATTCCAAGTTTTAGCAAAAGACTGAACTGCACTGAAGCTGTCATTTTATATGTGAAAAAAAACACTTCTTGTGCCTGTTCATGTATATTATCATTATTTTTATTTTATTCTTCTTGATGGAAAAATAACCTTGCTATTAAGCATGATATTAATATTCTTATTTTTAATTTTCTTGGTGGTGTATCCTATCAGGAGGGAGAGTGGAGCTCTCATTGCTTGATCAGACTTCTTTTGATAGCCTTCTTTGGTAATTACAACTCTGTGCAAGTGTGTGTCTTTTACCTATGACATTTTATAGTTTCATAACTAGGGGATGGTCACATAACTCATCAAACACACACGGGGATCCTTTCATCCCTCCATTCTCTCCCTTAAGCTCAGTGTGCCGTCTTCCCTGCAGTGCTCTACCAGCACCAAGAGCTTTGTGTATTCCTTCGCCCACCCATCGCCATGTCAAGAGGTTTGTGTGTATTCCTTCTTCATCCCTTCCACAAGGAGGTCCCTTAATCTCACCCATCTCTCCCATTGCATCCTTCTCCCAACACCAGGTACCGAGCCTGACTCTTCCAGGAGTTCTGTATTTCACCCCATTCTATCCTCCCTCAACCATTATTTCCTTTTTTCCCCTTGTCTAGGAGATAAATTTTTGAGAATGTCTACATAATTAACTCCATTGGAAGAATAGACAGAGCTGAGTTAGGGGTACTGTTATGCTGAAAAATGCTACTGACCAATTTTTTGATCTGCAGACAATTCTACAGTAGCTTGAAACTGTAGCTCTGTCAAACAGATGGCAAAAACTGCATGTGTCCATATGTGTATGTCACAACTGCCTATGCCAAAAATGAACTAAAAGACCCTGTCACATACCGTGACACTGCTGCACCTGACTTATTTACACCCTGGTTGAATCTACATCCACAGTTTTGTGGATTTTGAGGAATATTTATGTATAGACAATTCATTAGCATTTCTCAGAATCCACCAGCAAAGTCCAGTAACAATTCTCCCAAAGCATGGAAGCAATATTCTAGTTGTGAGGAGTTAATGATGAATGACATGAACTGAACTAAAAATTTAGCAATTATAAATGATTTTACTAAAGAAATGTGGTTCTGCTCTTTAAATGACAAACCACGAAGCTCTTAATTTTTCAGACATGGTGTATATACTGTACCTTGTATGTTGACTAGTTCCAGAGGTGTAGCCCTGTTAGTCTGGTTTATACAAAACAAACAAAAGAAAAAAAAAAAGGAGTCACATGGCACTTTTAAAGACCAGATAGATAGATAGATAGATAGATAGATTCTTGCCATGGCAAGACAAGACCCTGCATGGGATGTACCATCGCCAGATAGCTGAGGTGGCTGACATTGGGAAATCCTACCAGTAGCTAGAAAAGGCTAAGATACTGCGCAGAACCCTCAAACTCCCAGGTCTCTGGTAGAGGACCCGACGATGAGGATGACACATACCACCCATAGGGGTGAGAGGGGATTTTTTTTTTTATTTTTATATATATAAACCTCTTCACTCACCCCTAGAGGTGGTATGTGTCTTCCTCAACCTCGGGTCCTCTACCAGAGGCCTGGGAGTTTGAGGTTTCTGCTCAGTATCTTAGCTGTTCCTAGCACAGCACTCTTCTGGACAGAGAGCTCTGATGTTGTTCCTGGGATCTGTTGGAGCCACTCTCCCAGCTTAGGAGTCACAGCCCCGAGTGCTCCTACCACCACCGGGACCACTTTGGCCTTTACTTTCCACATCCGCTCTAGTTCCTCTTTCAGGCCCTGGTACTTCTCCAGCTTCTCATACTCCTTCTTCCTGATGTTGCTGTCACTTGGCACTGCTACATCTATCACCACCGCTGTCTTCTGGTCCTTGTCTATTACCACGATGTCCGGTTGATTGGCCAGTACCTGCCTATCCGTCTGGATCTGGAAGTCCCACAGAATCTTAGCCCTGTTGTTCTCTATGACCTTCTGTGGAATCTCCCATCTGGTCTTGGGAGGGTCTAGCCCATCCACTGGGCAGATGTTCCTGTACACAATGCCAGCTACTTGGCTTTGCCGTTCAGTGTATGCTGTTCCTGCCTGCATCTTACATCCTGCCACTATGTGTTGGACTGTCTCTGAGGCCTCTCTGCACAGTCTGCACCTTGGGTCCTGTCTAGTGTGGTAGACCCCTGCTTCAATGGATCTGGTGCTCAGTGCCTGTTCTTGTGCTGCTATGATCAGTGCCTCAGTGCTGTCTTTTAGTCCAGCCTTTTCCAGCCACTGGTAGGATTTCCCAATGTCAGCCACCTCAGCTATCTGTCGATGGTACATTCCATGCAGGGTCTTGTCTTGCCATGGCACTTCTTCTGCTTGATCTTCCTCCCATGTCTGCTGCTGCTGCCTCAGGCATTCTCTCAGCAGCTCATCTTTGGGTGCCATCTTACTGATGTACTCCTGGATGCTCTGGGTTTCATCCAGGACAGTGGCTTTGACACTCACCAAACCCCGCCCGCCTTCTTTCCGGCTGGCGTACAGTCTCTGGGTGTTGGACTTGGGGTGGAAACCTCCATACATTCTGAGGAGCTTCCGGGTCTTCACATCGGCAGCCTCCATGTCCTCCTTTGGCCAGCTCACTATACCGGCAGGGTATCTGATGACTGGCAGGGCGTACCTGTTGATGGCATGGATCTTGTTCTTCCCATTGAGCTGGCTCTTCAGGACCTGTCTTATCCTCTGGTGGTACTTGGATGTTGCTGTCTTCCTTGCCTCCTCATCGTGGTTCCCATGGGACTGTGGGATGCCAAGGTACTTGTAGCTGGTCTGTATGTCTGCTATGTGGCCTGCTGGTAGTTCCACCCCATCAGTCTTGACTACCTTCCCTCTCTTTACTACCATCCGACCACACTTCTCCAGTCCGAGTGACATCCCAATATCCTCACTGTAGATCCGTGTCAGGTGGATTAGCGAGTCGATGTCTCGTTCATTCATATATATATATATATATATATATATATATATATATATATATATGTCATCCATGTCACACGGATGACATATATATATTTTGCATGATCTTTTGTGGATGAAAGAAGATGAAGTGGTACTTTCCCCAGAAAATCCCATGTGAAACATAAATCTGCTAGTTGTTAAAAGTGCCATGGGATTCTTTTTCGTTTTGTATAAATTGTAACTTTTCATTTGTCTGTGAGATATCAGACACTCTGTTCACAGACAAAAAAATGAAGGCTGAGCAGCCTTATATGCTAGCTAGCAGCCACTCTCAAAGAAGCAAGAGCTGATACTCAAAATGATGTTCTGTCTTTTAGAGCACCGTAAAGGCT
>ML681966.1:23310959-23486842 GCA_007922195.1 Podocnemis expansa
TCTGCCTCTGTGGATTTTATCACCTCAAGGAACCTCAGGTCCCATTCACTACACTCAGGACCCAGGCATTGCTCCTGGGGACCCAGCATACCTGCAGCCACCAAGAATTGCTTCTGGGTCCTCGGCTGCTCCATGGCTACAGCCACCAGGCATCCCAGGTCCCCCACTGCCCTGCGGCACCAGCCTCCAGGGATTCCCAGGTCCCCAGTGGCTGTGCAGCTCCAGCCATGGATCCCTGGTGGCCCATCAGCTACAGTGGGAGTTCCCTGGGTCCCTGGCTGCTCCACAGCTCCAGCCACCAGGGATCCTGGGTCCACGGCGGCTCTGTGGCTTCAGCCGCTGGGGTTCTCTGACAGCATGGTGGCTCCAACCAGGGTTCCTTGGCAGTCCAGCAGCTCTAGATAGGGTTCTCCAGGTCCCCAGCTGCTCCATGCCCTCCAGGATCCCTGGAAGCTGGAGCCATGGAGCAGCCAGGGACCAGGAAATTCCATTACTTGTCAATTTTCCTGCTCTGTTAGAGTAGGAAAATTGACAAGTATGACGCTCTCAGACATTTCTGGAGGCCAGTTATTGCACAACAAATTTACAGCTCTGTTCACACTGGCACTGTACTACAATAACTGTTATGGAATAACCCTTATTCCTTTCACACAGGTAGTTTTATTACTGTGCAACAAGAGGGTACTTATAGTGCAATAAGGGGGATTGTAGGGTGGATGGTGTCCTTGTCATAGCACGATAAGATGGCTTATTGCACTATAACTCTCTAGCGTGTACAAGGCCTCAGATACACCACCACTCTGGGGTGGAGAGAGAATCTTCTGATTCAGCCTTGTTCTTTACAAGTGGCTCTCTTTCCCAGCAACTGCTGGTAACATCCTTCCGCACCCTCCCACTTTCTCTAGGGAATCTTTTCGGTTAATTAGAGTCCTTTTGAGATCTTGGTGCCCAGTCTTGGCCAAGTAGCTGCACAACTAATGCTGGACTTGGAATTTGCCTCTTCCACAACTGACAGTTCTGCTGTTGTTTTTCCAAGTGGCTCTAACTTATCTTGCCTGCTATGGTTGCCTGTTTTCTTGTCACTCCAACAGAACAATATTAAACGGGTGCAATACATTCCCATGGCTTGATATAGTAAGTCATTGGCTAGCTGAGGAAATCATATATTCATGCAGTTTTTTACACATTAACCACCATAACTGACAGGGCACCAAGAAAATGCAGCTATCATTTGCTGATGACTATGTAAAGACAGTAGAACTGAGGCTCATCGGGGGGAAGGCTGAGCAGGAGCACACCTAAAAGGTCCCCTGCAACTGCTCTTCCGAGTCTGAGATCTAGCCAAGGCAGAATGACAGCATCTATGTTAAGTACCCTAGTTCCCCAATCTACGTCCAAACATGACTGCCACAGTCTGTTATCTAAAGGAGGCAGGGGCATTATCCCTAAGCCCCACATCCAGCCATCGAACCAAACCCATTCTTCTCACACAGTAATGAGTATATGTACAAGACCAAGCAGCATCCACTGAAGCTGTCCAGTGCTTATACCATGAGTACAAGGGTTTCTTTGCTCTTCTCCCACCCTCATATATTTAATTAATTTATGTATTATCTAAATAAGACATTTTTTTTTATTCACCAGAAGGATGTCTTGGCCCTCTTTTCCTGCATCTGTTTGTTGAAGTCTGATGACAATGAGTATCATTCTTGCATTGTTACTGTTTTATATTCACTGGAAGCAGCACTCCTTTGTTTTGCTTTTAGGAGGAAAGCCATATAATAGAGGCACCACTACATCAGTCAAGAGCTCCCTTGAAGAAAACAAAAAAATAATTAGCATGGCACTGTGCTCATCACACACTAGACCCATGCTGTTTCCCATGCCGGGCACACTAAAGCTTATACATAAATTTTTAGCTAGGTGTCTAGCGTATATTATGATAGTGGCTAATGACAAGCAAATGGAGTACTAGTGTGCAAATAAGTTAGGTTTGCTCAAGACTTACTGGACTCCAAACCAAACAAAAAAACTCAGCTATAGTATCTGGATTGCAAACCTATCATTCCAGACAGTTGTGTAAAACAGGTGTCTGATCCTATTCTTACCAAAGTCACTGGGAGTCATTTCATTTACTTTAATGGGACTACAAATAAGCACAAAGGACCATCCTGAGTGTCAGATGCTTAGAATAAACAATGAAAGTCCTGTGGCACTTTAAAGACTTAACACATTTCTTTGGGCATATCCTTTCATGGGCTGCAGCCTACTTCACCAGATGCCCAAAGAAATGTGTTAGTCTTTATGGTGCCACGGGATTGCATTGTTTTTGCTATGTACAGAGTAACATGGCTACCCCTCTGGAACTTAACCACTTAAAACAGGCTTGTCCAACCTGCAGTCTGGGGGCCAGATTCTGGTCTGCCAGGGGCTTTCATCCAGGCCGTGGAGTGGTGCTGCAAAAGCCTGGGTGCTGGGGCTGGCCCAGGGCCTTGATAATTTCTCCTCAAGCTCTGCCTTACCCCCTCACACAGGCACCCCTTGCCCCCCCCATCCTCTGTACACCATGCAAGCAAAAGCAATGCCAAATATTACACTAGTCATTATTTTATTAAAGTTTATTAATAAGCTCAATTTGTATGCCTTATCTATCAAAAATTTTCTCACCAGCCCCACAACTGAGAAGGGAATTGCAATGTGGCCCCTTACCCAAAAAGGTTGGACACCACTGACTTAGAATATATACTCAGCAAGAGTTTCCAGACACAATAACAGTAGATAGCTATTTGACTAATTTTTCATATATGGGGATTTCACATAGCTTTAACAAAAAAGCCTATTACTCTGTAGCATGATTCCTTGGCATATTGATATTTATATTTGGCAAAATCAGAAAACATGAGTGCTTTTCAAGGATTGTTTTAATAACCTAATATTCTGATTTCTTAATCACTAAGAAAGAGCTTTTGGCACCAGATCAATCCTTTTCTTCAACGAGGAAGCTATTTTGTTTAGGAGATTTTAAAAGAAAACAAAACACGACCACTAAACTGTAGTTAGAGCTTCATTTCCTGCATATAGGTTTTCATATAAAGAGCTGGATTGTGATTTGCATATCTAGCAGACAGTTTGTTTGGTCAGTAAACTATAAAATTAGGGAACTACAGTCTCCATATTGCTTTTCTTAAGTTACTGTCATTTAGCCAGAGCCTTCAGGATAGTTGTATGTAGTATTGTGCCTTCCATCCCTCCTCGTGTCATTTGGTATCAGCATTAGCTTGATTGCACAGTATTTATTTCCACGGTATCCTGAAAAAAATAGATTGATACAAGGAGAGGAAAAAAACTTGGGACATTTTTCCATTGCTACCTGTGGCAGTAATTCTGAGCGTTCACAGTAATCCATTAGTAGATCCATTGCTGTTTCATTGCATAGTTTGTTACTGGAAAAATTTAATGGCAAGCCCTATTCACGTGAGGCGTCTATCAACCTCTGGCTCCTATCACAGGTACAGTCAAGGAACAGGCAGGTTAAGGTTTTAAAACACAGCTTTATTGAAACAAAACCCCAACCCCCAAAGGATCCCTCCCACAACACTTTAAGTAAACAGTAAAGTTACAAGTTCACAACAGTACCCAACAGTGGGGTTGGACCCACGTCCCTACCCCATCGGACAGGGAGATTCTCTCTCAACTGAGGCAACCCACAGTTCCAGCACCTCACAGTTTCTCTTCACCAGAACGGCATTGGTCACGACTCCCACGAGGTGCTGCTCCGGGTCCCTAGGTGGACCGTCTGTTCCCACGTTGTCTCCCGTCCGGATTTTCCCAACTTGGCTCGTCTGCTTCTGGGCCGCTGGTAGCCAAGGGTCCTTATTCAAGAGTCCATTCACCCCAAAACAAAGTCCAAATAAGGCCACGCGGGGACCCTATTCCTTCGGGGACTGCTCTTCTTCCCTCCAGCACGACGACGGCTTCTTCCCACCTGGTCCACAGGGTCTTCTCCACTCCCGGGTGCGATCCCTCAGCGTCCTCTTCAGAGCCTGACCCACCCTGCTCTCATTGAGCCTCTGATCCTGGAGACCAAAAGCTCAGAGAGACTGGCAGAGTCCCAGGGTGCTCAAGGCTCCTAATCCAATAGGGGTTCCTCTGGAGAATCTCTTCCTTCTTCTGGATCTCGGCTCTTACGGCTCCTGCCACATGGCCAAAGGAGCGCGCCCAAAGATCCCAACGACTATCCAGCAACGGCTGATAGCCCTGAGCAACTGTTGAGCACTAGGTTAAGTACCTGGCCGGCCAACCAATCAGAAAGCCGCAGCTTTCGCGCCCAAACCAGGTTCCCTAAAGTTCAGTGGAGAGGGTTCCAGAAGGTGTGCACACGGCCCTTCATTCACTGCGCACGCCCCTCTCTAGCAGTTTGCACACAGCCCCTGCCACTAGGCAGACTGCTTTCTGGTCACTGACCCTGTTGCTGGGCGGAGCACAGACTCCTGGCTGCCTGCCAAGGCTCCTGTCCATCTGACCAGGGAGCCCGCATCACCAGTTACCAGGCAGACTTGCTCTCCAGCTCCCTCTAGTGCTTCAGGTCACTAACTGTTGCAATAACAGTTTACAAACTAAAGAGAACATAAAGCTCCCACTTCTGGGGAGGAGAACATACCTTTTACCACATAGTAAAATTTTCCCAACAGGTTGAGGCTCCACAGTTCTCATATTCATTTGCTAACATGCTATAGGTAAGAATTTGTCTTTGATGTCTTGTTTCCAGGAAATCTTCCCTCCCACCCTCAGAATTTCATTTACACTATTCATCTCACTGGCATGTGACAGTCTGCTCACTGGCAGACCTATTAAAGAGGTCAAATCAGTAGTTTTTCTTCTCATATTTACTTTACTGATTGAGTGATCTCTCATTTCTGAAATGTACATTTTACTTCCTTAGAATAAAATGGTCTATAGCATTCACAGCTAGACACTTGTTAACTTAAATTGCCTCTAATATAACTGTGGACTGCCCTTTTAGTAAATGTTGCATAACAAAATTTATTTAACCCAACATATCGCAGTATAAGGCAATGAATAAACTCACTAGTTGTAACAATCAGTTTGTGCCCTGCAACTATACTTAGTGAGCCGGTTTAACAATTTGTTGACATTTTTTTTTAACAAGAAAATGCTGATTTCTGAAAAACCAAATATTCAAAGTTGTTATAATATCCCATTTTGAGATTTTCTAAATGAAAATAAAAGTTTTTCTTTAATTTGAAATTAGTTGTTAAATAGATTAAATTTAATTCATGGTAAAGAAACAAACAGTTACTTTTTTCCCTTAAAAAAGATAAAAATCAAAGTAATTTTAATTGAAAACCTTTTAACTGATAAGATCAAACAGGTTTTTTTTTTATTTTGGGTTTTTGGGGGGGGGTGTTTGGGGAGTGTATTTGGCTTCTTGGTGCAAAAAATTTTAAGATTTCAACTAGTTTTCCTCATTAGAGACAGATTTTTTTTTGAAATTTCAAAAATTATCACAGGAGAGAAAATTATTTCCTAAATGGCGCTTATGTTTTCAATCTATATAACTGAACACAACTTTTATGCAGAGCTCCACTGAACTAGGTCATTCTATGAGTACAGAAGATACCTAGCCATGTTTAATTACAAGATTTGAGGTTTATTCATTCTTATTCTTCAAATTAATTTTTTCATTTGATATAGGGAGTTAGTGATTATCATCCTGGAATTAGACTACTAGAGTATCTTTGTGTGCCATCACAGTAGTTATATAGCTGTAAACTTCAAGGTTTATGCCTTTATGAAATCTGCCCAACTGTTTGAACAGAATTTATTACACAAACTGTTTGTATCATTATTATTCAGTATTTCCACATATTTTTTGTTTCTTTTTTTCATAGAAATCTTATTTTTCATTCCATTTAATCATACAACTGTCACTTACCAGAGGTAAAGAGTGAGTTACTTAAAGGGAAAATCAGAAAATCGTAATAGGCAATGTGATAAAGTCAGGCCAAGGGCTACAACAGGATACTTGTGGACAAATATGTCAGCCCTAGAACAGTAAAAGTCCTTTTTCTTCTGCTGGCAGGAGAAGGTGATTGTAGCCTGATTAGTAACCTCTAAGGCGAGTCAAAGGCTCTTCTAGACCTATTAAAAACCTACTCTGACTAGAAGGAGGTGGGAAGAAAGAGAGACAAGCAATCAGAGGCTTGAAGGAGCAGCAGAAAAGACTTTTCTAAAATCAAAGGATAGTGCTCTTTTCCAAGAGGGGACAGTGGAACAAACTCAGGCACTAAGTGCAGCGGCACCATGCCATCCTAGCTACAATCCTGGTGGAGAAACAGGTACTACCTGAGGTCTGGGCCCCACAGGCTTCGAGACTCACCCACTCTGTGGGGCAGAGGCGTGTTACACCAGCCAGACCAAGGCCTGCCTGGAACATTGTGGCCATGACACACTGAGGGTGGGAGTAGTAAAAGACTTACCCAAAGTGGGGTGCATTTTGCCAGAGAGAGATGACAGTTACCTGGCAAAGCTGAGGGGGAACTTTGCCACAGTAACTATCTGAAAATAAATCACAATAGGTAACTTACTGAAAATAAATTCCTTCAAAATAGCCACATGGATTTTTCCAGCTACACCCCAAAATTGACAGATTTATTAAGAATATGATATATGTTCATTAATGGTAAATGTATCTGCCACAGTGTTAATACCTGTTTCAATAGGAATATAACATAGACAAGACATTTTACTTTCTCTTTTAGGTAACCCAAGTGGAGGATCCAAGTTAAGAATTCAGATTTAGGTGAAATAAGTGTATGTTCTTTTATGTCTATTCTAGGTGAATAACAGCTGTTTGGCTAAGCTTAATTGGTAAGTTGGATAAATTTAGTTTTTAAACAATGCATTGAACTATTGCTCTGAAGTTTCATTTCTACATTCTATGAATATAGTAAGGTGGATAGGGAACTGGTTAAAGGAGAGGCTACAGAGGGTCATACTGAAGGGTGAACTGTCAAGCTAGAGGAAGGTTTCCAGTGGAGTCCCTCAGGGATTGGTCCTGGGACCAATATTATTTAACCTTTTTGTTACTGACCTTAGCACAAAAAAGTGGGAATGTGCTAATAAAGTTTGCAGATGACACTGAGTTGGGAGGTATTGCCAATACAGAGAAGGATAGGGATACCATACTAAAAGATCTGGATAATTTTGTAAACTGGAGTATCAGGAGTAGAATGAAATTTAATAATGGGAAGTGCAAGGTCATGCATTTAGGGATAAATAACAAGATTTTTTTTTTCCCCCACAGGTTGGGGATGCGTCAGTTGGCACAGACTGAGGAGGAAAAGGATCAAAGAGCAATGGTTGATCACAGGGTGACTATGAGCTGCCAATGTGCTGTGGCTGAGAAAAAAGCAAATGTGGTTCTAGGACGTATCAGGAAAGATATTTCAAGTAGAGACAGGGAGGTGTTAGTTCCACTGTACAAGGCACTGGTGAGGCCCCATCTGGAATACTGCATGCATTTCCAGTCCCCCATGCTTAAAAAAGATTAATTCAAACTGAAATAAGTGCATAGAAGGCTCTAAGGGCTGTCTATGGAGTAAAAAACGTGCCTTATGAGAGAAGACTCAAGAGTATGTCTACCCTATGGGCTTAAGTCAACTTAAGGGGGCTTAAGTCGACTGAAGCAAAGCCCTGGCCACATTTGGAGTTCATTAAGACAACTTGAGGGCTTCCTTAAGCCAGCTTAATAACTCCTGCCCTTAAAGTTGACTTTAAGGGCTAAATCGACGTTATTAAGTTGACTTAACACAATGTGGCCATTAAAGCTTACTTAATAAAGTCGACTTAGTGCAGTGAGGCCATTTAAGTTGACTTTATAAAATCAGCAAAAGCCAGGGGACCCATTTAAAGTCAACATTATAAATTCAAGTTAATGCAATGGGGCCTCACTAAGTTGACTTAATAAGGCCTACTTAAAGTTGACCTTATTAAGTAAACTTAAATGAGTCCGGTACTGTAGACATAGCAAAGGAGCGGGGCTTGTTTAGACTAACCAAAAGACAGTTGAGGGGTGATATGATAGCTCTCTATAAATACATCAGAGGGATAAATATCAGGGAGGCAGAGGAATTATTTGAGTATAGCACCAAAGTGGACACTAGAACAAATGGCTGGATATAAACTGTCCATCAGGAAATTTAGACTTGAAATTAGACTCAGGTTTCTAACCATTAAAGGAGTAAAGTTCTGGAATATCCTTCCAAGGGTATCTGAGGGGGGCAAGGAACAATAACTTGCCTTCAAAAATGAGCTTGATGAGTTTATGGAGGGGATGGTATGGTGGGATGGCCTACTTTGGAAATAGACTAATCTTTGATCTATGGCTACTGGTGGTGCATATGCAGGTGTCCTAAGAAGAGACGGTAGGTGAGATGGGTTCTGAGTTATTACAGTGAATCGTTTCTTGGGTGACTAATTGTTGAGACTTGCCCACATGCTCAGGGTTTAACTGATTGTCATATTTGGGGTTGGGAATGAATCTTCTCTCATGGCAGATTGGCTAGGGCTCTGCGGGTTTATCACCTTCTTCTGCAGCATGGGACATGGCCCACATACTGGTGAATTCTCTGTATCTTAAAGTCCTTAAATCTTGATTTTAGGACTTAAATAACTCAGTCATAGCTTAGATGCGTATTGCTGGAGTGTGTGGATGAAGTCTTGAGGCCTGCATTGTGCAGGAGGTCAGACTAGATGATCATACTGGTCCCTTCTGACCTTAAAGCCTATGAGTCTGTGGCTATGTATACATCAGGGAAAATTAGTTTGGACTTGCTAGTCCAAACTAAGAAGTCCAAGATTAGTCGGAACTAACCTCGGGCTAGTTCAAACTAACCACAGACATTTTAGTTCAAAGTAACCATGCACTCTAGTTCAAACAAATGCTTAGTTCAAACTAGAATACATGGTTAAGTTCAAACTAATGTCTTAGTTGCAACGTCTTTAGTTCAAAATAAGACTTAGTCTGGGTCTCCCACACTAATGTTTGAACTAAGCACAGATGTCTAGACTAATTCAGCGTCTTGCTAATTCAAACAAAGCTTTGCCTAGTTCAAACTGAGAAATTTCTTAGTTCAAACTAGGCAATGCCTAGTGTAGACATCGGCTAAATTAGTTTGGACTAAGCTTCCTTATTCTGGATGGGTATGTCCACATGAGGTTTTTATTTCGAAACAACCAGTCCACATGACATTCCCTTGTTTCGAAACGACGGCCTCTGTCATTTCGAAACTAGAGCTGTTGTTTCGAAACGGCTTAAACCCCTTACATTTCGAAACGACGGTTATTTTGAAACCAGTCATTTTGAAATAACACTGTTGGGACATGTTGTTTCAGAACAAACTGTTTTGAAACAACATTTTAACTTCCTCCCAGGGTGTTTAGCACCCTGGGAGGAAGGGCCACCCCCTCAGCACCCTGGTCAGGGAACCCTCAGCACCCTCAGCAGCTGAGGGTGCTGAGGGGAGTCCCTCTACCGGCTAAGGGGGGCTGCAGCTGGAGGTGGGGTGAGCTGCTGCCCAGGTGGCTCACCCTGCTGCTGGCAAAGGGGGGCTGCTTCCCCCCGCAGGGTGGCTGCTGCCCAGGCGGCCCACCCTGTTGGGATAAAAATTGTTTATTCTATATAGGTACTCGTTATGCATGTTTAATTTTACTTCTCGATGTTAATATGGGAGGTGAATAGTTGGTGCTGCTCCTCCCCAGCATGAGGGTAAGAAAGTTAAGCAGCCAGGCAGTCTGACAGGCAGGTTGCTGGTCTTTGAATTCTGCCCGGCAACAGAAATCTGCCCAGCAACAGGAGATCGGCCCAGCAGCAGGACAATATGGCTGCCCCCATGCGAGTGGCAGCTCCAGAATGTCCATCCATATAGATTGATGAGGGAGACTGTGGCGCGAAAAGGGGCATGCCGGATTGGACAGTGAGTTCGGGGGCGCGAAAAAGGAAGCGCCATGATTGGACAGAGGGATGGCTTTTAAGCAAGAATCTCTGAGGAGAGGGGGCTCCCTGCGCTGACTCTGTCAGAGTGAGCTCCCTGTGCAGCAGCTGTCCTGGGGGGGGGGGTGTGGAAGCCTGCACCAGTGTCTCCTCCTGATCTTTGAAGAGGAACAAGGAGAGCCTCGGGACCTCCCGAACTGGCATGAGGGACTGAATTTCTGGTCCGGGAGAATCAGAGATTCAGACTGGGAGCGGAGGTCCCTAGTAGGCTCAGAAGAGGACGGGCGCACCTGGAAGTCCCTGAAGATCTGGAGCCAGGGAGCCGGCTCCAGTCAAAAGGACTTTGCGTAAGGGTGTTGTTCCAGGACAGGCCAGAAGGGGCCCAGAAGCCGCCGAGCCAATCCTGGACCGTGGTGAACTGTGAGGGACCAGGCCCACAGACTATCGAGGCCTACGCCATCTGGCGAAGCAAAATCGTGAGGCTTTACCCAGTGTGTGGGTGGTGGGTGCCAGGAGAGGCTGGGGCGTATGGTGGTCCACAGTGAATTCACCTGACATAGGGGTCCCAGGGAATCTTGGACACGGGACCAGAGGGTGTTGGGTTGCTGAGGGAGCTTAATACCTGATAAGGATATTTAGAGTGTTAAGTGGTTCAATAGTGTGTGATAAGTTTTCTTTACTGGTTTTCTTTTTCCCCTGGTTTTTTTCTCTCTTCTTCTCCTATTCCCTGAATAAATAGTGTTTGGTCAAGAACACTGCTGTCTCATGATTCTGTGAGTCCGTGTCAGAGCAGCACAGGTTGATAGATGCCTACGGTGAGGGGAACCTGTAGGAAAGGAGGTCTAAGATCCATCTTTCGCAAGAGTTTTCCTTTAACAACCCTGCCGCTGGTTAAGGGGGGCTGCTGCCCCCACGGGGTGGCCACTGCCCCAGCAGCTTGCCCCACCTCCAGCTGCAACCCCCCTTAGCTGGCAGTGGGGTGAGCTGCCTGGGCAGTGGCTCACCCCACAGGGGTAGCAGCCCACCCCCCCACCTGAGCAGCAGAGCTTGGGGGTACAGCGGCTCCCCAAACCACTTGCCCAGAGGGCAAGCAGCTTGGGCCACCCCCAGGCTCCTTACAAGCCTCCGCTGGTGGCAACATGGCCCATAAGGGGCCATGTTGCCACACCTCCCAGTGTGCCCTTCCCCTATAGGGAAATAGTAGCAGCACTGTAGAAAAGGACCTTGGGGTCATGGTGGATGGGAAGCTGGATATGAGTCAGCAGTGTGCTTTTGCAGCCAAAAAGGCCAGTGGCATACTGGGCTGCATCAAACCAAGTGTTACCAACAGATCAAGGGATGTGATCATTCCCCTCTATTCTGCACTGGTCAGGCCACATCTAGAATCCTGTGTTCAGTTTTGGGCTCTCCACTACAAAAAGGACAGGGACATGCTAGAGAGAGTTCAGAGGAGGGCAACCAAAATGATTAAAGGGCTGGAGCACAAGCCCTATGAGGAAAGACTGAAAGCATTAGGCTTATTTAGTCTGCAGAAGAGAAGATTGAGGGGGGGATTTGATAGCAACCTTCAAGTACCTGAAGGGATGCTCCAAGGAGGATGGAGCTCAACTATTCTCAGTAGTAACAGAGGACAGAACGAGGAGCAATAGTCTCAAGTTACAGTTAGGGAGATCAAGGCTGGATATTAGGAAAAACTTTTTTACTAGGCACGTGGTGAAGCATTGGAATTAGCTGCCTAGGGAGGTGGTGGAGTCTCCATCTTTGGAGGTGTTTAAGGCCTGGCTGCACAAAACCATGACTGGGATGGTTTAGTGGGAGTGGTCCTGCTTCTGGCAGGGGGTTGGACTAGATGACCTCATGAGGTCCCTTCCAACCCTATGATTCTATGCTATTTCAATTCCCGCTTTTCCTTATTTCAATTTGGTTTTTTTGTTATTTCGAATTAAGTCATTTTGAAATAAGGGCTTTACTTCAAAATGACTTGTTTGAAAATAACTTATTTCGAAAGGATGCCCTACGTGTGGACATAGCCGACTAATTTGCCAATGTAGACATAGCTTTTTAGTCTACACGAATCCCAATGCATACTATTATCATTTCTTGATTTCTTGTGTAATAATCATGGTTTAATCTAGGGGTCTCAAACTCTTGACTCAAGGGCCACATGCAGCCCCTAGTTATTTCTTGCAGCCTGCAACAACACTATCGCTATCAATATTTGCAATATCATTGCACGAAAAGATTTCAGTGGTGTGGCCCTTGAGCTACTGTCCTAGTCCTTGTGTGGTGTGGCCCTTGGGCTATCATACTAATCCTCATGCGGCCCTTGTGGTTATTTGCGTTTGAGACCCTTCAGTGTTCCTATGTACAGTGGCCCCATTTGCAGCAATTATGGTTGTGATCTTTAACTGTTTATCATTCAAGTACTTCACATTCCCTACTGATCAAACTTTATTTTTATTATTTTTGCACCTGTTGAAAAAAAAATCCTCATAAATCTGTTAGAAATAATAGCATCCAATCTGTTTAGGAATATTTCCATAAAATTCCCAGGACTTCACTGAGGTGGTGCAAATCAGCAGTACCTTGGGGAATCAGTGCTGAAAACTTTATGAATGATACTTTGATTTTCTAAAAGATATTGTCTTCTTTTTTGGCACCTTAAAGACTAACACGTTTCTTTGTGCTGTGACCCACACCCAAAGAAATTTGTTAGTCTTCAAGGTGCCATGGGACTGTCATTATTTTTGCTATATACTGACTAACATACCCACCCCTCAGGAACTTATCTTCTCTTTTGTAGTTTAAAAAATAAGAACATACTTATATTATTCAATACAAGTTGATCAAAATTTAGCTCTTATTTAATAGCACCTTTGGAATAACCCACCAAAACCTCTTCCTATTATTTGATGTTCTGAAGAACTATAATGTTTATTCCCAGTGCAAATATTCTCAGTGAGTATATACATGATCTATAGTTTCAAATGAGCACTGGCATTTCTGAACATCTTTCTAAAAACTTTAGCCACAGTATCCAAGTAAGAGCACAAGATATACTAAAATAGTAGATCACTTCATATATGAATATATTTTACATCAAATGTATTTTGTAGTAAATAGTGAAAAGTAATCTATGCATATTCCATCAGCAGATCCAGGAAATAAGGAAAAAAATGGAGATGATAGTTAAATGTGTGATAAATCAAATTGCTAGATATAAGTTACATCAACAGAAGATTCTGTTTCTGTTGACATACCTCAGTCACCTAAAGTATTAATCCAAAGTAAGTTCTTTGTTGTTTTATAGTACATCAACCCTTGAGTTGAGTTCTGTTCCAGTTATACTGGTGCAAATTCAAAATAACTTGTTCAACATTAGTGGACTTAGTCTAGTTATACACCAATTTAAGTGAGAGAAGGATATGTATACTAGAGAGATCAAATCCTCATTTTACACATTACAACCATCTCCTGTATGAACCTAAATTCACACTTGCACCAACTCCTTGCATTACTGTTGGCCTACTGGTTAGGCCCAGTCTGTGGTTCAGTGGAAGAGGAATGTGCACCTACAATAATTCAGGTAATTGATTTAGAAAAAAAAGCTTGGGCTTCTATATACACTTGTAGATACAGGGCCAGCAGTTCATGAGTGCAAGGAAAAGCAATGGGCCTGAGTCAGATCTCGGAGTTGTATTATGGTAATTTAACTTCATCAACTTAAGTGGAGTTTATCTTGGGTTTCCACTAGAATAA
The DNA here is from genome assembly GCA_007922195.1 of Podocnemis expansa. NCBI lineage: Eukaryota > Metazoa > Chordata > Testudines > Podocnemididae > Podocnemis > Podocnemis expansa. Next base: position 23,324,734 of record ML681966.1, read on the forward strand.
GTGAGACAAAAATTCTCTGAAGGCGGTGTAGCAAGTGAAGAATGAAGTAAATTAGTGGCTAACACCTCTGCTTAACATGCAGAAGGTCCTGGGTTTAATTCCCAGGGGGTTGGACTCGATGATCTCATGAGGTCCCTTCCAGCCCTATGATTTGATTTGATTTGATTTGAATATAAGGGAATGAGTGGGGAAAGTGGATAATCTGAATAAAGAACAGAGAATATTGTATTAGAATTGGAAAAGTTATGTCAATCAAGAAACACAAAGGTTTTATGTGGTGTGTGTCAGTATGCAGTACTTGTTCTATTATTTTGTGAGTTCTCAACTTTTACACATATACATTTATTATGTTTGAAACAGGTAACAATCTGAAAACAAATTTTAATTGGATTATTATTTATTTGTAGTATATCTTGCAAACATCATACATATGTAGAGACAGAAGGTGTTACCTGGGGTGGTTTTGATTACAAGATCATGAAGAACTTTAGGGACAACAGCCACTGCACAGTATGAGCTGCCCTATTTGCATCACTAACTTGCTGTAGACTTATGATTGGGAAAGGAAGATAAGAAACAGAGAGTTGTGTTTTCTCTCATGGCACTTTTGGAGAACCTAGTACTGTCTGGCTGATGCCAGGGAGAATTTATACAGGGAATGGCCACCGTTTGGCCTGTAATGTTAAAAGCGTATAAAATAAAAAAGACACATTGAGAGAAATACCTGACTTCAACAGTTATTATTAACTTTCTTTCTCACCTCAAAGGAGTTGTTTCACTTTTCTTTTGTTTTCTTTTTTTCAGAGTTTAAGGTTCTGGAAATGAGTGAGAGAATAAAAAGTGTAAGAGAGATTTATGCTAGCTCAGCCACACTAAGAAATGGCAGCTGCATGTTTTCTCTCCACCTGTGGATTATTAGGAAATGCTAACAAAAATTGTTAGATTGGACTGCTGAGAATTGCTTCCCATGAAGCAACTATTGATAGTTGACTCTCAACTCTGGAAAAGAATAGGCAAACAAGGCCCTGCAGGCAGGAAAATAGATCTTTCTTAGTTTTGTTACATTCATGCTGCTAGATTCCCATTAAAAATCCAATATGAGCTACAGACAAAAATACTTTATTCAGCTTGTTAAAGGGGAAACCTCATATTATACAATGGTAATGTGCTCTCCATTGATGTTGTTTATTTATTTATTTATTTATTTAAGAAGTTGGGTGATTTCAGGCAGTTGTTTCCTCCTGAGTGTTCTCCAATCCCCTAAGTGCTCATTTTAATGAATGGAAAACTGTGGTTAAGTAGTTACCTCTGTGAAGGTGTACTACTGTGCAATGCATCTGTGTTAGCAGACATCTGTTCGCTTTCTCATTCTTACTGTATGACCCAGATTTAGAGGAAATTCAGCTCCTCCTAGTGTGTAAAATTTTGGGATTGGAGCAGATCATCTGCAGGAAGCCCATGAATTATGCAGCCATTATTGATCAGGACACTTGAATGTCCCAGAATGTTTTCTTATTCTTGGGATAATTGTGGTGAGTTTCTCAATATTTTACTGCTTGACCTTTTTCTCTGTAACACTATACTTGTTCACTTCCACCTTTGTTTTTTTAGGCTTCCTGGAGGTTAATAATCACAATTTTTTAAATGACTGACAGTACATTTCACAGGGCAAAATCTTTAAAAGATTGATCTTTTGTGTTAGTATGCAGACTTTTAAGAAAAAAAAAAGAACCCAACCAATCCATAAAAAAGCAAGAAGTCCTGTGGCACTTAAAACTAACAAATGTATTTGTCACATGAGCTTTCGTGGGAGAAAATCCTACTTCATTAGATGCTTTGAAAATGGGGGAACTGACAGAATGGGAGGAAAATAAATACAGGAAAGTGTAAGTCATGGGATCAGGTCAAACTGTAACACCAAATCAAAGCCATTGTTAAGATTCAAACACTGAAAAACAGCACATCAAAGAAGGTGAGGTCAAATCACCTGTTGTAATGGGAAAGGAATCCCTAGTCACAATTTAATCCTGTTTTCAAACAATTGAGTCTGCATATCAGTTCCAGTTCTGCTGTTTCTCTTTGAGGTCTTGATATGTGAAAGCAGAATTAAGTTGTGACTAGGGATTCTTTTCCCTTTACAACAGGTGATTTGACCTCACCTTCCTCTATGTGCTGTTTCCCAGTGTTGGAAGCTTAACAACTATTTTGATTTGCTGTTACAGTATGACCTGAGCCCATGATTTACACTTCCCTGCATTTATTTTCCTTCCATTCTGTAAGTTCCCCCATCTTCAGAGGATCTGACAAAGTGGTGTTTTCTCCCATGAAAGCTTATGCGATAAATAAATTTGCTACTCTTTAAGTGCTACAGGACTCCTTCCTTGTTTTGCTGAACTAGACTAATATGACTGCCCCTTTGAAACTAATCCATAAAGTGAGTGACATACATACTACTTAGAGGCCCATAAAATTAGTGGGTTGCAATGTATTATATGATTTTGCATGCTTTATAAATCCAGGGTGCTGGGAATATACTGTTCCCATAGAAAATACAGGCAACCAGAAACCATAACTTATAGCAAAATGTGGGAATATGAATGTGATTTCCCCATAGCATGTGCCAACAATAACTGTTGTACAATGTATGTAGCTACATAGGAGAGATGAAGAACTAAAATATGATTTGCATTAGAAAAACTTAGAGTCAGACAATGAAAGGTCCAGATGGTCAATATCACTTGCTACTAGAGCTGACTGATTTTTTTTTAATCTGGTAAATAGTAAATTAAAACAATTAAATAGTTACATTGAAAAAAATGTTCTTGACTCACCAAATTTTGAGGGAATTTTCTAGTTTCACTTACCTTGAATCTGTTTTTTTTAATTTAATGTAATTAAGAAACTCCACTGAATCAAACAACAACAACAACAATAATAATTAATAATCCACTGAGCTCTGTTTGCTACTTCTCATAATCTAGATGGGTAAAAATGCCTTACTGGGACAGACTCAAGGGACTTGGTCACAAAATCTTAACAAAGAGGAGGATAAAGGGTGACTTGATTAGCATTTATAAGTATCTGGACTGGGAACAAATATCTGATAATGGATTGTTTATTCTAGCAGACCAAAGCATAATAAGGTTCAGAGCCTGGAACTTGAAACTAGAGAAATTCAGACTGGAATAAGGTGTAAATTTTTCATAGCCAGGGTACTTAATCATTGGTACAGTTTACCAAAAGTGATGGTGGATTTTGTATCTCTTGCAATTTTTAAATCAAGATGAGGCATTTTCCCAAAACATCTAATTCAATCAGGAACTATTTTGAGGATGTTCTATGGGCTGTGCTATATAGAAGGTCAGACTAGATGGCTACTGTGGTCCCTTCTAGCTTTAGAATTTACAAATCTATTTACAACTATTCCCCACCTTGCTCTTTTTTCACTAAGAATCCCATCCCTACCTTGATGTGGCAAGCCTTTACATTCTCCATCTTTTAATCTCTACTGAAAATAGTTCTTCTGAAAGGCCAGTTGGTGTTAATCTCCAAATAGTTAAAGTTCATACAGGAAAGGCAGGAAGGTTGGCAGAGGATTTTAAAACATTAAAAGTTTCTCATCTCAGCTTTGTAAACTCCTTGGGGTGGGATTTCCATCATCCTCTTTGATCTCTACAGTGCTCACCTGAGCCTCTAATTTGGTATGAGTTTTACTTACAGGCATAATTTTACATGCTCGGTTGAGGGCATAAATAGCAGCAATTCATTGCACTTGAAAATCAGGTAGTGATTTATCTAAATTCTGTCCTTTGTTCCTGAAGTATAATTTTCTCACAAATGTGCTCTCACAGTTGATTGTTGGCATAAAATAGCGATTACATTAGAAACCATTTTTCACAATTTGACATTTAGTGTGAAAGTTAGCTTTAAGGAAAATAACACAGTACACGTGCAGGTCCAGCATCTGTGTCCTCATTGTTTCCCTGAGCCCGGCGCCCCCGACCCGCCTGCAGTGTCGGTGGTGCAGCCCTGGCTACGGGCTGAGCCTGGTGCCCCTAACCCGCCTGCGGTGTTGGGGGAGCAGCCCGGGCTGCGGGCTCAGCCCGGCGCCCCCAACCCCCCGGAGGTGTCCGGGAGCAGCCCCCGCTATGGGCTGATCCAGCCCGCAGCGGATCACCCCCTCCACCGGGGGCTGAGGGAAAGCCCTCAGCATCCTTGCCAGGGTCCTAAGGGTTCCCTGGCCAGGGTGCTGAGGATGCAATGTTGTTTCAGAACACTTTGTTCCGAAACAACATGTTCACACTGCGTTGTTTCGAAACAACGGTTGCGAAACAACGTTGTTTCGCCCAGAAACCAGGTTTAAGTTGTTTCGAAACAACTGTGCGTCGTGTGACCATGTTTTTTTTGTTTCGAAACAATGAGGTTGTTTCGAAACAAAAGTGCTGTGTGAATACAGCCTTGGTGTAAGATGAGAATTCCTCCAATAGAGGGGAAGAGTTAGTGGGCACAAAACTGGCATAATTGACTCCTATGCTATTAGCCCCTGTGTAACTTTGAGATGCCATTCAAGACAGAAATAGTAAAAAATAGAATTCCCTATACCAACCCACAGATGGTATATAATCTTTTAGGGTATCATAAATTAAACTCACTCCTGTATTGCTTTTGTATGCTTCAACATCAGGCCCAAGATAGCTTGAGAACTAGGTATTGTTATTTGGCCCCTCAATGGCATTTCCCTGGTCCTTTTCAGCAACTAAGAAGACAGATTCTTTCCCAAACTAGTAGAAGAAACAAGGTCTAAAAGGATTATTATTTTGTAGGTCTACGGTAAAATTGTAAAACATGTGTACCCAAACTTAGAATCTTAAATTAAAATGTAGCAAGTAATTAAGTGGCCTAGTTATCAGAGGTGCTTAAACTAATGTGAGTGACCAACTTCTGTGAAAATAAGGCTATTTTTGTAGATGTCGAAGTGTAGTCATTGAAAATTGAAGATGAGGGTTATAGTTGTGTGGAGTTTTTTGGTTCTGTTCCCCCCTCCCATCTTCTGCTAGGATGCATGTAAATCTGTATATGCAAATAAGAGAGAATTAATTTCATTATTGTGGGCTAGATTATTTCTTTGAAACTGGGGCAAGAAATATAATCACTGCCTTTTCTTTCAGATAGTTGTAGGAGCTAATGAGCTCTTTTGTATAGGTGAAAATAATAATGGCCTATATCTCAAACACATACATTACCATCCAAAGCAAAGACACGTGTGTAGAAGAGTTTTGCTGGGGCTATTGTTTTGTGAAGCTTTATGTGCATGTGAGAGAAACAGCAGCAACCCAGTATTTTTACCTGGGTTCTTTGAATAGTCACTAGATCCTGAACAAGTGTATAATAACTAATGTTCAGTGAAGTATATTAATGATTTTTTTTGTAACTTTGCCTCTATAAGAATTTTAAAGAGGACCAGAGAAGCTGATGAAGAAGTCAGAGAGGATGTGCCAAGCACAGTAACAGAATCACTGGTAGCATTACCCAGAGAAAGGGCTAAGAAAGAGAGCTTTGAGGGCTGAATGCTAGCTAGAAAGATGCTTGGAGCTGTGAGCAAGAAAACAATGTGCTGTTCTTTGATTTCTAATGCATTCATGGAAACAGAACTTCATATATTCTTTGTAAAGAATGCATCAAAATTACCTTATTCTATCATCGATGTCTCCTCCTTAACAGAAACAATCCGCAGGGCCCTGAACTTTAGCTAGTTACTCAGATCTGAAAGGAGTGCCAATCTAATTTGACATTCAGAATATGTTGCTTCTTTTGTGATTTGGAAATAGATACAGAACTTTTTTTGGCATCTGCAAATGCTGTCACAATAAAACACATCATTCAGCTTTGCTCAAACAATAGATGTTGTCAGGATCTGCTGTTTCTGAAAATTCTTGCTTTTTAAGAATTCCCACAGACAGAAATCTAATAAAACTGATTGAATACACATCAGAGAGCATGGTAGTACATAGGCCCTAGAAGCTATTTGAGAGAGAGAGACTATTTCTTACTTGTATGACAGTATCTTTTACGTCCATATTTTCCACTGTCTCACAGATTAGGGTTTTCTTAAATACCAGACCAAAATAAACATTCCCCTCTTGCTCCTATTACAACAGAATGCAGATTTATACTTTTTAAGGAAATAAATGCATGAGAGTTTCTGCAGATTCAGGAATATGAGAATGTCTCTTACCAGAACTATGTAAGAAAATTCTCATCACTGGCAAAGCCAGTGAACAATATAGAACTATAGAACTGTAGAAATGCAGAACTGAGCGTGGCCTCAAGAAGGGACCCCCTGCACGGAGGCTATAGATTTCATGAATTTCCTTTAAAAGCAACTTTTTGTTTGTTTGTTTGTTTTGCCTCATATTTGGGGAGGGGAAGGTAGAAGGGAAGGAAAATTTTTTTCCAGTCAGAAAGCAGTTGTGCTACTCAAAGGTGTATTTGCAACTGTATTTCTGGTTTAACATATTTTAGCGAATCCAGTGTATAAATGAATGTCAGGACTTTGACCATTTAAGGAATTCAGCCATTTTCTAAAAACTTATATGTAGCAAAAACTCTATTTCCAAAACTAGCCATTTTTTGCTTGTGAATACTAATTTATTGGTAAATAATCAGATCTCTGTTATTTAAAGTTGTGCGCTCTATGGCTATGTCCACACATATATCGTTATTTCGAAATGAGTTATTTCGAAATAAAGTCCTTATTTCAAAATAAGTTAATTCGAATTAAGGGAAAGCCTGCTATCAAAACGGTTGTTATTTCAAAATGGTTGTTTTGAAATAAGGCCTTTTGAACATGTTGTTTCAAAACAGTTGTTTTGAAACAATGGTGTTGTTTCGAAACAACATGTCCAAATGGCCTTATTTCAAAATAACTATTTTGAAATAACAGCCATTTTGAAATGAATGGGGTTTAAGCTTTTTCAAAATGACGGTTCTTATTTCGAAATGACAGAGCCCATCATTTCAAAATAAGAAAACGTCGTGTGGACCTAATCTTTTTTATTTTGAAATAACCAGTGTTATTTCGAAATAAAAGAGATGTGTGGACATACCCTATGAGCTGATATTTGTTCCAAAGCAACTTTTTGTGCTCTGGTTCTAGAATGCGAACCAACAATGTTAAACTGTAAATCTGATCTTTCTAATCTTTTTTTTTTTTTTTTTTTTACATTCTAGGTATATAGTACTACAGCCTTAAAACTTCACTTTTGTTTGAAGAAATGAATATTGTGTTTATTAGAAATATACAGTTGTTCAGTAGAAATGGCCCTGTAAGACAAATGGAATTTTTATAATTGTACCACAATCACAAGAAAATTGAAGATACAATTAGCCCATATTCTGTTACTGGTTGAAGTGGATTTCCTTCCCACTAGTACAGTGTGAGTAGTTACTACATCTTAAGAAAAAAAAATACATTCAGGCTTGGGAGAAAGAAATCACAGAGTGAGCTGGATAATTGACATGTGGGAAATCTGTTGAGCAGAATCTGCCAAAGAGTTCTAAAAGCCTTCAGGAACTTTTGGATGTCAGAGAGAATGAACAAGACAGCACATTCAAATGATGAAACATTCTGGAGGTGCCTGTGGCAATGACAACCTGCAAATCTGTCCCTCAGATTATTCCTATCTCTTGAAGGCAAAAATGTATTAGACTGACATTTGTAACAGCCTCTCCTTCTTTCTTGCAATTGTGTATTTAGTCCCATCTTCTTTGCACTCTACTTTGTCTCCCTCTTCCTAATTTCCATCTTTCTCCCTCTGGCTTCAATATGTTTCTCTTACAGTAGATATAGTCCTGGGTGTGCTAATGAGACAGTGGAAAGTGTCACATGCCTGATGAATATAAGAGTGATTGTCTAAGCTGGCATTAATGAAAATAATACTGACAGCAGCAAGAGAAGTGTGCATGATGGCATTTGAAGCTTTTATGATGGGCTCAGTAAGATTCTTTCCATTTTCATTCAAGCAGAAATTCTGACCTAGACAGTTTGTGTTTTAAGTATTTTATTATACTGGGGCCAAATCTTAAGATCATTGTATACAGCAGTTTTAATCATGAGAGTCCCAGCATATCATAAAAACTGGCTGCAATAATTTTGAGGCAAGATTCTCCTGTAGAAGGTCAGGTCTGGTGTCTGACAGGGGCAGGGGATCTACAACTGCAGTCAGGAGTTGTGAAACTGCTTGTGGGGTGAGATGCACATTTATATATACACAATGCAATCAGGGAAATCCTTGAGAAGGTCAAAATGTTCAGATTCCCACAATTTTGCCTTTTTGTGTGATTGTGTGTGAGAGAAATTTTGCTGTACTGCTTGAAGGAGTGGCCAATGTTTTTAATTTTTTTTTTCTCCATGCTTTTTGACCCACTCAAGTCTGCAAGTGTTCAAAGTCTCTTTTTCTCCTTCTCCCCATCCCTCCGAGCTTAGGTCATAGTAATTACTCTAGTTCTAGGACTGCAGCAGTTTCAAAGTTGGAAAGAAGGAAGAAATTCCTTTTCCCTCAGCAATAAAAAGGAGGAGGAGTTGATGTGCCACAGGTCCACGTCTCAGCAAAAATTTATTTTCAAGAGCTCTGGCTCATTTTAGGTCCAGATCCTGCCAAAGGTTTGCCATTGATTTCCAGCGAGACAAACCATGACTGTACTCCATCCCCATTTCATTGTCAGCATGAGAGAAGCTCATTCCCATGGTGGGATGATACAGAGGTAACATACTCCTAATAATTCTCTTAATTCCATTTCCAGAACCTTAGTGCAATTTATAGCAGTCTACCTGAGAGGAATCTGAATATCCTCTCCTCCCTAACATCTCTGTAAATACAGCTTTCTCACGACCAGCTTCTCTACAGCATATGATTATTAGATGTAGGTGGAAAATAATTTTCACAAATTTTCAAGATTTCAAAATGATTTTTTGTTCCAAATCAGGATGAAACTGAGATCTTTTGAAAATTTGATAGAGAGCTACTGCTGCTGCTCTGAATAGGCTGGAGGCCAGGGTACTGAGCCAAAATGCAGGAGAACCTGGTTAATGACATTATCCCATCTAATTCAGAGCAGGGACTCTGGGCATATTCTGGTTAATTTAAATGCCAAATCTTTCCCAATTTGTAAGTCATCAGGCATATTTTTCTACGGGTTTGTGGAGCCTTTTATAAGTGAAAGGACTTTACACAGTAATATCCTTATTCTCTAGTTATTAACAATTACAAAACAGAATACACGTGCAAAAACAGTGCTCATTATTCCATATAAGGCAAATAGTTTCTCCTGGTAGCTGATCAGGATCAGATCTGGGGACTCTGTTTTATGTACAATATGGTTGGCAGGGTGTTAACATCTGGCAACTCTGGTCTTGGTTTGTGGCCTGAAGTTAGCATTCAAAGAATGTCCTTTTGTACGTCAGTTCATATAGTTAAAACTTGGGTCCTGCTTAACTCTATCTTAACCAATCATTTTGATCTAAAGTAGTACAAAACATGATATGTAGTCCATTAAAATGATCAATCAATCAATCAATCAATCAATAATCAATCAATCAATCAATCTCACTATTTTAGTGTATTTAAACATTGCAGTAAAGAAGTTAGAACAAAAAAGACAAAAGAATGAAGAAGTCATAACCATTGACAAATGGTTCTTAGACAGACAGAATACTATCAAAGGCCATGTCAATATCTAAAAATTTGGTTTGGACTTGCTAGTTTGAAATAAATAAGTCCAAGGTTAGTCTGATCTAACATCGGGCTAGTTCAGACTAACCACGGCTTTTTAGTTCGAACTACCTGAACATGCTAGTTCAAACTAAAGTTTTGGTTCCAACTAGAATGCATGGCCAGTTCAAATTAATGGCTTAGTTCAAACCTTTTAGGTTTGTACTAGTCATTATTTTGTGTATTGCATGTGCTTAATCTGAACTAAAGTTAGAACTAAGCCAGCTACTCTGGACTAACCAAGGGGTCTTACTTGTCTGAACTAAGCTTTGGCTAGTCCAATTTCTTAGTTCAAACTGGGCAAAGCCTAGTGTGGCCATGGGCAAAATTAGTCTGGACTAAGTTTCTTTAGTCTGGACTAATTTGGCAGTGTAGACATAGCCAAAGTTTCTTTAAACATTTTAGGATATGTTTCTTTATTAGGCGGTACTATTGAGGATAGGACTGCCATCTTAACAGACCAATATTACATGCTTTTAGTAATTTATGACCACATGCTTCTTTGTTTCTAACTGTTCCTGTTTTAATTTGGCTGCCTCTACTTAGCCAAAGAGCAAAGCCTCAGACCTTAGGGTACATCTATGCTGGAGCCTTAGGTCAGCTTAAGGAAGGTTAAGTTGACCTACAGACTCCTGCAGCCACATTGGCCTTTTATTAAGTTGACTTAAGTGCTTCCTTAAATCAACTTAGGAATAACCACCTCTTAAGGTTGACTTAATGCTTAAGTCAAATTTACTAAATTGACTTAAGCCAATGTAGACAGGCTGCCTTAAGTCAACCTAATTGACCTACAGACCCCCCTCCTAAAGCTCCTGGCCTTGTGCTGTGCTCACTTCCTGTTTTAAAGGACTGGCCAGGGGAGGGGGGTGCTTCTCCAGTGCAATGTGGGACAGCTACCCAGAATGCACCACTCCTCCAGCAAACTAGCACCTGCCAGTGAGGATGCCAGCAGTTGACAGAAGTTTTCAATGTGGACACTCTAAGTTGACTTAACAAGGTTGGCTGTAAGGCGACTTAACACAGCCTCCAGTGTAGACATACCCTTAGAGCTATCTGGGAAGGTAAACAGACTTATCTAGTTATCTGGGCCAAGGAACTGCTTGAAACACTGCTATAGGTCGGAATTTCTTTGCCTGTTGCTGAGTAAAGTAGACAAAGGTGTTGCCTTGCCTGAAAGGGGTCATAGACAAATAAAAGCCTTTTTCTTATGAACCTGATGACTATGTATCTGGTTGGCTGTGATCCTATAATGTCAGGGTAATGGGCTCATAAAATATAATCCTCTGTGAGCCAAGTCTAGAAATGTAAATGCTACTTATGTATGTGTTTTTCTTTTTTTAAGTGACTGTAATACTTGCATTTTCTTAATAAATAGATCTGTTCGTGTTGTGTATTCAGGCTCATTTATATATGTATATGTGTCCCAATTACTGTAGGATCTAAGCACCTCCCAAGGGTCTTTTAAAAAACAGAAATTGCTCTCTTTGTTTGAATCTTGGAAGAGAAATAGCTTGTTAGTTTGGTTGTTAGTATTTGATAATAACTTACTGAGTGTAAATCAAAGAGCTGAGTTATGAATTTTAGTGGCATTAGTGTTCCTCTTCCATATGTATAGGTACCTTTCTGAACACATGTGGGCGCTCATTGTTGCAGTAGGTGAGATGATCTCCCAGATAGCTAGTGAGAATTGTGTGGAAAGCTTTACATTTCATGGTAGAGACAGTAGAATGGACGGCGTAGCCATTGGGGGTTGTCAGTTCAGAGAGTGAAGCATTGTGGTGCTATGTCCATGCGTATGTTGAAGATTTTGAAGGCATGTGGTCTCTTTCCTAGATTTAAGCGTGTAATAATAAAGCCTGCACATGGTACCTCTGGGACAGAATTGTCAAATAGTATAGATCATTGTCTTCTTGTCTGGTATGGATAGATGGCTATTTGAGCAGCATGATCCTGAGACAACTTTTTTCTACATGCTATTATTATCTCAGTCTTGATTGTATTCACCAGAGCTGTAACTAAAGAATCTGGCACTCCTTACAATGGACTCCTGGAGAGAGCAGCAAGGAATGTACCCTTTAATGGAGCAGCACAATAGAGCCGCTCCAGCACGGCTGGGGCAAAGCCCTGCTCACTCCGCCATAGTTACAGCCCTGGTATTCAAGTTGCCTGTCATCTGGATTCTGCTTTCAGTGAACAAACTTAGTTATCACATGAGCTTTCATGGAAGAGATCCAGCTTCATCAGATGCTTGAAAATGGAAAAAAAAAGTATAGGAAGGAGGGATAAATGAAATGAAGTAAGTGTAATCACAGGATCAGGTCAGATTACTTCTGCAAATCAAACAGGTTATATTGATTCAAACTAAGAAAAATATGCCAAGAAATATCCATATTAAAACCTGAGCTGATGATATCAAATTTGCCCAGGAATTCTAACTTTAAGGTCAAAGTCTCTCTTTGAAGCCTTGACCTAGAATAAACCTATTTATGGATACCCACAGAAAAATCCATTACAGAGTGATCGGGGAGATTGAAGTGATCTATTGCGTTTTGAATGTTGCCATTTCTGATGTCAAATTTGTATCCATTTATTGTATCTGCACAGAGACAGTCTATATATCACATTGATGGCTGAGCAAGTGAATGAGCCCCTGATGGAGTAGCTGGTTTGATTAGGTCCTATGATATTGTCTTTAGTGCAGATACATGGGCAGCGTTGTCATCAGAATTTGTTGCAGAAATACATTCCTACCTTAGTTTTTCTGTTGTCTGCTCTGAAGTTGCTAGTGAATATTCATTTAACATTGGAGGGCTGTCTGTAAGCAAGGAGATATCTGCCTCCTAAGGCTTGATAAAGTGAGGGATGTCTTGAAGTGTAGGTTGTAGAGCCTTGATGATGTATTGCAGAGGTTTGAGTGGGGGCTGTAGGTGATGACCAGTAGTGTTCTGTTGTTTTCCTTGTTGGGCTTGTCCTACAGTAGTTAACTTCTGGGTACTTATCTGGTTCTGTCAATCTGTTTCCTTACTTCCTCGGGTGCATATTGTAGTTTTAAGCATGCTTGATAGAGATCCTGAAGGTTTCAGTCTCTGTCTGAAGATTCTTCCAGTTATATGTTAAGGCTTGGCCGTAGACAATGGATCATGTGGTGTGTCCTAGATGAAAGCTTGAGAGATGTAGGTGACTGTAGCAGTCAGTAGGTTTCTTGGTATAGGGTTGTGTTTGTGTGTTCATCACTTATTTGTACAGTAGTGTCCAGATCTAGCTTCATTTGTTCCAATAATATCCCTCCTTCCTTTACTTTTTTTTTCCATTTTCAAGGGTCTGATGAGTGAGCTCTGTCCCACAAAAGCTCATGTGATAAATAAATTTGTTAGTTTTGAAAAGTGCCACAAGACTCTTTGTTTTAGCCTTCAGGCCCTTAGGCAGGGCAAAGCGGAACGGAAGTAAAGTCTTTGTTGTCAGCGGAGGTGGCAGCCATGATGGCCACCCCGCCCCACACGTAGCCCCCTGGATTATGCTCCCTGATGGGCCTCCATCTCCGGTCCATCCAGCACAAGGGGAAAGAGTGTTAAGTATCAATCTCCCCTGATGGCTCTCAATCTCCTGTGTGAGTTTCTTCCTCCCTAGCTTTGTGTCAACAAGGAGGGGGGTGAATTCCTATCCCCCCTGAACAGTTTCTCGGCACCCCCGTCACCACGAAGGAGTGGTCATTGTCTGGGGTCCCAGTTTTATCATTAGTCCTGACCAGGATCCCACTCCTAATTGGCTATTTTTACTCTGGCTGGGCAAAATTCTATTAAAACCCCCTGTCTCAGCTAGCTTGTTGTTCTCCCACCCTCGGATGCTAAAGGGCACGTCGCGACCCCGTCGGACTGTTCCCCTGACTGAGACAGGGAGTACCCACCCCCGAGACCCTCTTTTTTTTGGGGGTGTACACGGATTGCCGGCCGAACGATTAAGTGCTGAGATGCTGCAGCTGGTCTGCCTCCTCGCTTTGGGTTCTACTGCGGTCCTGGGACAGGTATTATAAATCGATATAGGCCTCCTACCTTCTCTTAATCATTCTACTTGGTACCATTTATATATAGTCTGTGACTGTAGCTTCTTGACCTGAGTTTTGTATAGTTTGTGTAGTTGTTATTATTTTCTCTGTATCCTGCATAATCTTTTTATGGTATAGTTGTTTAAGGTCTAGCATACTTTTGTGTTGTTAATTTGCCAGGTGTTTTGTTAGTCATTTGTATTTTGCATCCTTCTTACTGTATAATTGTTCATTACCCTGCTTCTGCTCTAAACTGCTGGCCCCAAACTTCCCCAGTGTACACGGGGGGAGTGTGGGGGGTTTATTTTCTCTCATCTGACCTTTTTTTCATTCTGCCGCCCACCCTTCTTGGCTAGCAAGGAGGAATGGCTTCCAGCCATTGGTAAATACGCATCGGGTGGGCTGGTCAGTGCCTATACCGATGTTGAGGCAGTAAAAGGCCAGGAAAGTCCTTGACTTATTATGGCCACCCTCTTGTAGGTCATCAATCCATACTGTTATTTAACTATAAGTACTTTTGTAGGTTGTAAGTGTTTTGCATAGACTCTCATACTTTCTCCTGTTGTTTGGCTGGAGGTGTTTTACAGGTGCTTTATATAGACTCTTGTTCCACACTGTTACTTGGCTATAAGTGCTTTGCATAGGTTTTTAGCTTTATATTGTCATTTAGTTATAAGTGTTCATTTAGAGTTTGCTTTATGCTATTAGTTGGTTACAAGTGTCCTATATAGATTTTTGCTTCATATTGGTAGTTGTTTACAAGTGTTTTTGTATAGATCTCCTTGTTTTACACTGTTAAGTGGTTAAAGGTGTTTAAGGTGTCACTATAAAAGTAGTTTTTTTTTGTTTACTTGAACTGGTGTCCGTCTCATTGGTGGGTGTCGCCGGTCCATCCCAGTCACATCGCGAACCCGGGGTTCAACATTTGTTTGTTTGCTGAACTAGACTAACACAGCTATCCCTTTGTGTATCAGAGAGAAGTCACCATGCCTGCAGAGGCTACAGCGCCTAGCACAGGGTACCAAGAAGCTCCTGCACTCCCCCTGCTGGGCAGAAAAGCCTCCTGCATGGGACCCAGCCTGGGAATCCAAGGATGGAGCCAGGGGGAAGGGGTTACCATATAAAAAGGCAGATCAGGGACTCCCAGGGGAGCCTTTTAGGAGATGGACTGACTGGCCACGAGAGCTCCAGCCTTCAGAGAGGCCTGAGATAACCTCCTGCAATAACAGAGGAATCCTGGGGGAACCAGGAGGCAAGCCCTGACCTATATTTTGCCAAAGATGAGGAGCCGGAGAACCAGACTGGGGGACAGACCACAGAGGGACCCTGTGACCTGGAGGAGTTACCATCTGCTAGGGCCCTAGAGGATCCGACGTTACCTAGTCCCTGTGACGTGGAAGAATTACTGCTGGCAGATGGACCAGAGGGGCTACCAGACCTACCATCCATAGATAGTGAAGGCTTGACCGGGTTCCTGCTGGCTGTTTACCTGGAAGATGAAGGGGACTGTGGGACCCAGGTAACCTGGAGGGGAAATGGGAGGAAATAGTCCAGGGACAGTGGGTAGTTAATGAGCTGTTTTGGAGTCAGCGTGATTCGGCAGGAGCCCTGCTGACCTGTTGGCACACTGTTCTGTCACTGTTAGAGCCCTCGGCTAGAACGCAGTGGAGTGGGCGGGCCTGTGTTTTCCTCCATCCCCATCACCTTCCGGGTGCTGTGACTGTGCAGCCTTGCCCTGTCTGAGGGGCTGAAGACTAAAGATTCTATTGCTTGTGTTGCCTTACCCTGCCTGAGGGGTCGAGAGGCCAAAGACTCTGGAGGCTATAGACTTGATTCTTGCTCTGCCTTGTCCGACTTGAGGGGCTGGAAGGCTATAGACTGGAAAGTATTCTGCCTTGCCCCGCCTGCAGGGCTGGAAAGCAGTGAGCATTAGGGGTGTGTCTGCCCAGCAAGTAGGCCGACTCTGCCTGCTGTGGTGGTCGGCCATGCTGCACTTTGGAACTTGATTTTGGTTTTGGATTTGTAAAGATGGGAATTGGTCCTGTTTACATTTTTGGAAAAAAGCATTTAGTATTAGTTGTTATTTCATACTGTGCTATCTCATCAGCTCATTCAATAGCCTTCTATAGAGAACTAATAAAGTAAAAGTCTGAGCCCTGCGTGAAAAATGAGGAAGATACCTGTATTTTGTATGACTATGATATGTACCTCAGCTTACCTGCTTGATACAATTCTGTCTGACTATAGAGTTAAATCAAATTGGTTCTTAGGAATAGTAAAGAGGATACAAAACAATGGTCAGGTACATCTGCAATACATAAATTTAAGGACATTAAGAGTAGAGTGACTAGACTACTATTGTAAAATGTTGCTTCCTGGTGCCATCTGTTTTGAGGAGGCCAGAATCTATGCTCAGAAGATCCCAAGAACTGTTAAGAACCTCACACTAGAGAAGAATCAGTTAGTTGGGCAAAAGAGATGCAAAGGGTTTGGAATGGCTGTCATATCTATATCTTTAAGTTAGCAGTGGATGTAGCTGGACAAGGTTGAATTTACCAAAACTTGCAAAGAAAAGATAAAGTTTAATGAGACCAGATGTGTTGACACTTTTGTTGTTTCAATTAATTTCCCTGAATGATATACACATTTGAATGAAAGTCCTTCTTTTGAATTGGTTTTAGTCAGCCTTTGGTCACAGGTCCTGAAGGAAATTTCTAGCAGATGTCAAGTACTGTTAGGCCTATACATTATCATGAGTGGTGAATGGCAGTCTTCAGTCTACAGACTCAGTGAAAGAGTGGTGGAAGTGGAACTCTATAGTTGCCTCCAGAAAAGGGTGAGTGTAGCAAAGAATCCTCAGGTGAGGGTCCTGGAGATGCAGAAACAGTTGCCTATAATGAGTATGTGAATCAGATTTAGAAGGATCTCAGGCATTTCAGTGTTTCAATGCACCTCTGTTGGGGTTGGAGTAAGGCATAATAAAAGATATATAGAGACCCAGCAGGATGTGTATGGTAGTACCTTTGCTTATTACTAGGTGGTGATTAACCAGCAGTGCTGGAAGCACTGTCTCTGTATCCTGTTCTGGCCTTAAGTCTAAGAGGGATCAGGATATTGGAATTTAATGGGTGTTGTTAGAGACTGCATGTTTTTTTCTATCATCTTGATTATTTTGCTTAAGTTATGGGTAATATTTAGTTCAGCTCACACATCACTAATACCATTTTTAATCCTAACCTAACCTTTATCTTTATCTTGAGTTGTATGTACAGGAATATGTTAATTTGTTCTTTACTGATACCAGTGAGAAATCTTTTTGGAGTTAGGATTGCTTGCAGTTTTCACATCTTCTGTCATATGCCAGCTTGATGAATCAGGACATTGCTGGCCAGCTACCACTTTTTACTTCTGGGCTTCCTGATAATTGCCTGATTCCTGCTCAGCAACTATTTTGTGTTGTCCTAGGCATTACTGGCTAAGCAGAGGAAAAGTGATTCAGATACAAACACAGCTGTAGCCCCTCCCATGAAGGCCTAGCTTAAAAATAAACAATATCCTTCATGAATCATAATAAACTCCAGCTAAAGGCTCTTTATCCCTATGGGGATACCTACTAAGTCCCATTTGGCACCCTCATAATACAGAAACAGCAAGAAACTGTGTTACTGGGAGAAAACACAGAGCAGAGGTGGCAGAAGTGTTATGCCCATCTTCACAGTAGCCACATAGGCAACAACTCAGCATCTGAACTAGTGTTAACGAAAAATTCCTGCTCAAGGTATCGCACCTGAGCCAAATCTGGGTTTCGGGGGTTCGTGCCCACAAACAGGTATCTGATCACCCTGTCGCCCTGTTTTGCCCAAGGAGGTCACCACATCAGAGGCAGACACTTGGTTCAAATACAACAACAGTTTATTTATGGGGTAGGGAAGGATTAAGTAAAGGAATTCCAACTTGGATGGGGTATCAGGTAAGTATCACAGGTAAATAATCCAGAGTACCACAATTCCCCCTCCTTGATGCCAAAGATCCCTTGAATTCTTTGTTCCAAACCCAGCCACTCGGCCATTTGGGCTCGATCAATGGGAGAGACCTCCCCTGTCAGTACAGCTCCCTGGTTTCCCTTGTGGGTGCTTACACCCCACCAGCCCCTATTTACAGTTAGCTCTTCGGCTTGATGAGCCGCTGGTCCGATACCCGTGTGGTCGATCCCACGTCGTCCCTGGTCTCTCATTCCAAACGTGGCCCGTCTGCTTCAAGGCTCTTGTGCCTCCGGGTCCTTCAACGAAAGTCCTTCGCTCTATATCAAAGTCCAACTGAGCAGGGCAGCTTCCTTAGTAAGTCCTGGCCGCTGCTCCCTTCGGGGTCTTCACGGCACGGGTCCTCTTCAGCCTACCACCTGAGAGCTGGCGTCCAAGTTTCCGATCCTAGGATCAGAGTCTTGGGCAGGCTTCTGTCCCCAGTCCTTCAGGGAGGCTCCTGTGTAATGCTGGTCCCACAGGCTATGGTAGGTCTGGATCCAAACCCCCAGTCAAGTTCCAAGCACAAAACAAAAATCCCCCCAAAAGCCCCCTGGTCTGGCAGGAAACCCCCTTAAATAGGGTCCTCCCAGCCAATCAGATGGGCCTGTTGCACATCCCTTGCTTTCACGCCCTTTTCAGTCACAAGGCCTGCTGGAAAGTTCGAGCAGGCTTCTAGCTCAGTTCTGGGCAGGCCAAGAGCTGTCTCCAGGCAGATTCTGTTTTCTTGGCTGCCTGCCAGTGTCCTTAGTTGGTTACTTGAGTGTGACCCATATTCACAGTTCCAGGCATACCAAGTTGCGCAAACTTACTACCCATGTCAGCTATGGCTGGGGAGATACTGTGCAAAGTTTTAACAGCGGATATAAACATTCTCAACATCGATTAACATACAAACATTAATTTGTGTACCAGAGACAAAACAGATCAACCCATACATCATGACAGGTAATATATCATGACAGGTCACTCATAGATACAGTTACAAGGTAAGTATAGACACTTTCAGAAATGAGTATAACACATGTTAAACACTATTACAAAATTTTCCCCATCACTAGAATCATAGAATCGGAAGGAACCTCATAGGTCATCTAGTCCAACCCCCTGCCAGAGGCAGGACCACTCCCACTAAACCATCCCAGTCGTGGTTTTGTCCAGCCAGGCCTTAAACACCTCCAAAGATGGAGATTCCACCACCTCCCTCAGCAGTTCATTCCAAGGCTTCACCACTCGCCTAGTAAAAAAAGTTTTTTCTAATATCCAGCCTCGACCTCCCTAACCGCAACTTGAGACCATTGCTCCTCGTTCTGTCCTCTGTTATTACCGAGAACAGTTGAGCTCCATCTTCATTAGAGCATCCCTTCAAGTAGTTGAAGGTTGCTATCAAATCCCCCCTCAATCTTCTCTTCTGCAGACTAAATAAGCCTAATGCTTTCAGTCTTTCCTCATAGGGCTTGTGCTCCAGCCCTTTAATCATTTTGGTTGCCCTCCTCTGAACTCTCTCTAGCATGTTCCTGTCCTTTTTGTAGTGGGGAGCCCAAAACTGAACACAGTATTCTAGATGTGGCCTTACCAGTGCAGAATAGAGGGGAATGATCACATCCCTTGATCTGCTGGTAACACTTCTTTTGATGCAGCCCAGTATGCCATTGGCCTTTTTGGCAGCAAGAGCACACTGCTGACTCATATCCAGCTTCCCATCCACCATGACCCCCAGGTCCTTTTCTACACCGCTGCTACTTAGCTGAATGTTCCCCAGCCTGTAGCAGTGCATGGGGTTTCTCCATCACAAGTGCAGGATTTTACACTTGTCCTTATTGAACCTCATGAGATTTCTATTGGTGCACTGTTCCAATTTATCTAGGTCTCCCTGAATCCTGTCCTTGCCCTCCAACATGTCTACTGTTCCCCCCAGCTTGGTGTCATCCGCGAACTTACTGAGAGTGCATTCTATTCCATCATCCAGATCACTGATGAAGGAGGAAGCCTGTGAACCCCAGAAGGACACCTGGGTCTCTCTGAGAACAAACTGAGCCCAAAATGACAGGGAAGCTTCACAGAGGACAAGCCAAGTCCCACAGGGGGTGAGTCAAGCACAGCAGATCTCAGAGGAGCATTTGAGCTCCACCATGGGCAAGCCAAGATGAACAAGGCTGAAGGCACAAATGTCTACCTCATTTTCATATCTATCTCAACAGGGTGGCATTTAAGAGAAAGCCAAAACTTTCTCACCTCACCCACCATTCATTTCAGATTTTAGGTGCTTGATTAGAAAATATTCAGCTTGACTTTCAAATCCCTGATTGAGTCTGGAGAGTTGACTGCTAAGGAAAAAATTCCTCGCAAATCTAGACTGAGCAAATGTGTGTGGACAATGAATATGGAGTCCCCCAGTGATGCTCTTATGGTCACATTTCTGAGGATAATCTTATTTTAATAAGATTTATAGACAAAATGGCTTCTTCAAGAATTTGCTGAGACAGGAACCTTTTTTCTTCTATTTCTAGCAGTATTGAATTTGGCAAGGTATTATTGAATTCTGATAGTTTTGTTCTCAATCCAGAAAGTGTGTTTTTCTCCCCTCCCCCACCACATCCTGTGATAGAAAACTGATATATAAAAAAACACCCTGTCTGTATCCTCTGCCTTCAGTCATGATTGAACAAAGACAGAGAGCTGAGTTCCTTTTCATTGTGCTCCTTTCCTCAAGACTCTGAATAGGCAGTATTGAAATGTGTTCTATTGAAAACATTTAGGTTTTCTTATTGGGAGCAGTCTCCTTTACAGAATATTGATATTCTTCTTTTTGTGAAAGCAGGCTGCAGCATTTCTCATTTCTAAAGAATGTATTTCAATTTCACAGATGGAATGCTTAATTCCAAAAGACTTCTTGCAGCATCATTCAAAACATACTGTGTTCTTTTTTTTAAAAAAAAAGTTCTGTTTAAGGGGCACATCTTTAACTGCAGGAGTAGCCAAATGGAGAGTTAAATTGCTTTTTAAAATGCATGAACACAGAAAGTCATCTATGACAATTAATTGTAAAGGCTTTGAATACTAATATATTTTAACCAGGACTGCAATCCAGCACTCCTAAAAGAAACAACTAACTGTGCTTTGGATGATATAATCATTTTGAGACAAATGATCCTGGCCAACATAGTTCCATTAAAATGTTTGAAATTATAATATGTGAATATTGACAAAATACACATTTAGTGTTTCAGTTCACTTAAAACTTCTCATATGTATCTTAAAGTATTTTACAAGACAACACATAAGAGGTCAAAAAAGAAAGTGTCAGTGACAGGTAATGAACAAAGCAAAAGTATCCACACTGTCCAGGATTTTGCTACATAAAAAGACATTTTAACAAAATTAAATAGCAAAACCTATGTCTCTGATTTAAAGCTTGGAAAGATGGGACAGATTTAATATTATTGAGCCAGTGAATAAGTCCTTGTCCTGGCTGTTTTTAAGTGCTAGGTTACCAGCTCTCAGTGAATGGGAGCATTTCTATACTGCAGTTAAAAACCCGAGGCTGGCCTATGCCAGATGACTGGGGCTCAAGCTACGGGGCTGTTTAACTGAGGGCCTAGGCTCGAGGACCCTGTGAGATGGAAGGGTCCCAGAGCTTGCACTGCACCCTGAACATAAACACTACAGTTAAACAATCCCTTAGCCTGCGCCTTGTGAGCTCAAATCAATAGACACAGGCTGGCTACAATTATCTAATTGCAGTGTAGACATATCCTGGATGTTTCTTTAACATGGAGGAGGAGATATACTGATATATACTGAGGAAAAAACAGTTAAAGTTAGGACTGAGAGCTTGTCTGGCAAGCTAAATTTTTTAGATGCAGTTAATTGTTTCAATAACAAGCGTGACAAACAATGCCAGGAAGCTATGCTCTGTGCCAGATTTGCCAATTTATACCTAAGAGGAACGTTCAAGATCAGATAAAAACAAAGTGACAATACTGGGTTCCAAGTTTAAAAGATTTTCAGTAGATTAGGATGGTGGAGGGCACAGAAATTGAGGCATAGATAAGTCTTGGAAAATAATACACTTTATTACCTCTCCCTCTGAAGGAACCCAAATGACATTTCATAGAGAAACTTTTCCCCCACCATTGAAATGCAACCCGCTTTGGTATAAAACACAGCAGTTGACGAGAAATGTCAGGGAAAAAAAAGATCCCTCTATTAAAACAATAATTTCTTTTTAATGGTTTCTGTAAAAAGTGCAGAAATTTTCTTCAAACTTGATCATGGTTTTTATGAGAAATTTGATGCAGGGGAGAGTCGTGGGTATATATTTAACACACTTTTGTCACACATTGTTGAACTCAGTAATTTTGCTCTATATAAAAAAACCACATTGTAATCAAACTATATACTCTATTACACAGAAGATTTTTGTAAAATGTGATGTATATGTAAATACCATTAGCTTGATTTTTTGAAATTTTCTTGACATCTATTTAGTTTTCACAAAATAAACTGTGAAGTAATTATAACTTGTGATTGTAGCCACTAAGAATTTTTCATACTAATATTGTTACATAATGATGCTGACTTATTGTAATGAAAAAGGCACATGTGCTTGTACATATAAATACAATCTAGAGTTTAACTTAGGAATTCCTTCCCTTAGCGGATCAGAAGTCCCTTAAAATGAAAAAGGGATCCTCCACTTGGTTTTGTCTCTAGTTCACCATCTTTGATTCCCTATTTTGCAGCACCATCCACCTAGTTGCGGCAAAATGGATGGCTCTTCAATTGCAGCCTGTCTTTCCCCTACCATGCAAGAAAGCCCACTTTGAAGTTACATGAGGCAATAGATAGTTTCTGTCTACATAAAAGTTAAGTGAGCTGTCAGTTTCAACCTCTAACCCCTCTTGAGAAAATGGGATCAAGATACTAAAAAACTTTACTTCTGACAAGTTCAATGCCACAAAAATTTATTGGAACTCAATTGCACTGCCTTCAGCATAGCAGGTACATTTGTTCCCTAACCCACATTTACTTTCACTTTCCCCTTAGCCCTCGTGCCCAACTTGAAAAAACTTTAACTTTGATCTACAGGCTAAAAAGATTTTTTAAGGATAAATTGCATAAATCAGTGGAACAAAAGAATTTGCTGAATATCTGTATTTAATTAGGAATTGGTGTGCTGTATTGTGTCTAACTTTGGGTTGGTTATTTTTCGTGGTCTGATAAAGAGAGTGATTGCTGAAAACTTGAACAGTTTTGTTTTTATTTTTAGGTAACCGAATTCAGGTACTCTCTTCTTTTGCTTATTGCTGGGTTGAACAAAATATCCCTACCATACACACCACCTCCTTTTTTGGGGGAGGGAGTGGAAATAAGGGTCAATCAGGTTCTATATGTCAAAACTGAAATCAGCAGTGGCCTTGATATTCTATTGCTTTTCTCAACTGTAAAATATGAAGTTTTCTTGTTTGATTTAAAATATTTTCCTATAAGAATAGCAGTTTACCTTAAAATGCCAGCTCCTGGAGTCAAATGGATACGTGGAGTTTTCAGTCTTCATTCTTAAAAGGAAAAGCAAGTTTCCAGGCCCTGTGGCTGTAAACAGAACTTGAAAATGTGATCTGAATGTCTCACAGGCTTGAAAGGCAGAAGGCAAATAAAAGGAACACCAAATCTATTAGTTGTATATATAATCTCATGTTTTTTTAAGACAATCTCATGATTTTTGTGAGCCTTATTCATGATTTTTAGGTATTTGGGTATGTCAGAGGGAGGACACTGGAAGCTGGTTACCTCTGGCAGCAGACAGTGCTCCACCCCTGCTCACATCCCACCCGCCATTATGGTAAAGAACCATTACATGGCACTAGAGGTGATGGATGAGGTGGAAGAGGAGACGCCATGCAACCCTGAGGCTTGGAGGATCACATCCACTACAGCCAGGAGGAAATGTAGGGTTGTAGTGGTTGGGGACTCACTTCTGAGGGGAACGGAGGCACTCATCTGTTGCCCTGACAAGGCCTCTCAGGAAATATGCTGCCTGTCAGGTGCCTGCATCTGAGACGTTATAGAGGGATTGTCAAGAATCATCCGCCCCTCTGACTACTACCCCACGCTACTCATCCATGTGGGAACCAATGATATGGCGAGAGATGATCCTCAGCAGAGCAGAGGTGACTACAGTGCTCTGGGAGTGCAGGTGAAGGAGTTCGGAGCACTGGTGGTGCTCTCCTCGATCCTTCCAGTCAAGGGTAGGGGCCTGAGCAGAGACAGATGCATCCTAGAGGTGAACACCTGGCTGCAAAGAGGGTGTCATCAGGAGGGCTTTGGCTTCCTTGACCATGAAATGCTGTTCCAGGAAGAAGGACTGCTAGGCAGAGATGGACTCCATCTGTCAAGGAAGGGGAAGAGCATATTTGGACATCGACTGGCTGCCCTAGTGAGAAGGGCTTTAAACTAGGTTTGAAGGGGCAAGGAAACTAAAGCCCACAGGTAAGTGACAATGTGGGTGACCTGGGGGAAGGGATGGAACTTGGGGGGTGCTGGGACTGTAACACCAGGGATAAAAGAGAGGGTAGTTGGAACATGGTGGGGAGGGAATCAAATAATTTTGTTAGATGTTCTAATGAAGCTTTAATACCTGAGGCGAGTGGGGGAGGACAATGCCAGGAGAAAATGCAAGGAGGTAAATGCAATAGAATTGAAAATTGACAGAGGAGAGTAGGGCAATCAGCCTGGCATCTTAGGTACCCGTACACAAATGCGAGGAGCCTGGGAAACAAGCAGGAAGAATTGGTAGTACTGGTGCAGACAAGGAACTATGATATAATTGGAATAACAGAGATGTGGTGGGATAGCTTGCAGCACTGGAGCTCTGCCATGGATGGGTATAAATTGTTCAGGAAGGACAGCAGGGAAGAAGAGGGGGAGGAGTAGCGCTATACGTAAAAAAGTTCTATGACTTCTCAGAGCTCCTTTATGGAAGTGGAAACGAGCCAGTTGAAACTCCGTGGGTTAAGTTTAGAGGAGAGGGCAACAAAGGGGATGTCGTGGTGCGTGTCTGCTATAGACTTCTAGACTAGAAGGAGGAGGTGGATGAGGCATTCTATGGAAAACTGGTAGAAGCTTCTAGATCACAGGCCCTGGTTTTCATGGGGGACTTCAATTACCCTGACATCTGCTGGGAGGCCAATACAGCAGTGCACAGGCAATCCAGGAAGTTTTTGGAGAGTGTTGAGGACAACTTCCTGGTACAAATGCTGAAGGAACCAACTAGGGGCTTTGCACCTCTCAACCTGCTGCTCACAAACAGAGAAGAATTGATTGGGGACGTAGAAGCGAATGGCAACCTGGGCAGCAGTGACCATGAGATAATACAGTTCAAGATGCTGATTAATGGAAAAAAGAAAAGAAGCCGAACACAGACCCAGGACTTCAGAAAAGCAGATTTTGGCTCCCTCAGGGAACTGATGGGCAGGATCCCTTGGGAGGCTGATCTGAAGGAGAAAGGCATCCATGAGAGCTGGCTGTAGTTTAAAGAAACCCTGTTAAGGGCACAGGAAGATACCATTCCGATGAGCAGAGAAAACAGCAAATGTGGAAAGCGCCCAGCGTAGCTTAACAGAGAACTCTGCACTGAGCTAAAGCATACAAAGGAAGCTTACAGGAAGTGGAAGCTTGGACAGATGACTAAAGAGGCATATAAAGATATTGTTCGGGACTGCAGGGATAAAGTCAGAAAGGCCAAATGACAATTGGAGTTGCAGCTAGTAAGGGATGTGAAGGATAACAGGAAGGAGTTCTACAAGTATGTCAATAAGAAGAAGAAGATCAGGGATGGTGTAGGTCCCTTACTGAATGGGGCAGATATCCTTGTGATGGAGGATGAGGAAAAAGCTGAAGTGCTCAATGCTTTTTTTACTTCAGTTTTCATGGGCAGGGCCAGCTCCCAGCCCACTACACTGGATATGGCACATTGGAGAGAAGAAGAGAGGCCCTTGGTGACAGAAGGTCAGATTAGGGACTACTTAAAGAAGCCGGATGTGCACAAGTCCATGGGGCTGGACAAACTCCATCCAAGGGTGCTGGGGGCGTTGGCCGATGAGATAGCAGTACTGCTGGCCATTATCTTTGAAAACTCGCAGCGAACGTAGGAGGTGCTTGATGACTGGATAAAAGCAAATATAGGAAGGGAAAAAGGATGATCCAGGGAATTATAGACCTGTCAGCCTCACCTCAATCTCTGGAAAAATCATGGAGCAGGTTCTCAAAGAATCCATCCTGAAACAGTTGGAGGAAAATTGATCAGGAAAAGTCAGCATGGATTCACCAAGGGTAAATCATTCCTGACCAAACTCATCGCTTTCTGTGATGAGATGACTGGATTTGTGGATGCGGGAAAAGCCATTGATGTGAGATACCTCGACTTTAGCAAGGCTTTTGATATGGTTTCCCACAGCATTCCCATCGGCAAGTTAAGGAAGTATGGGTTGGATGTGTGGACTGTAAGGTGGATAGAGAACTGGCTAGATCAATGGTTTCAGCGTGTAGGAATCAATGACTCCATGTCTAATTGGCAACCAGTAATGAATGGTATGCCCCAGGGGTCGGTCCTCTGTCCAGTTCTGTACAACATTTTCATTAATGATCTGGATGATGGGATAGATTGCACACTCAGTAAATTTGTGGATGACACCAATCTGGGGGGAACGTTAGACATACTGGTGGGCAGAGACAGATTTCAGGAAGATATTGACAAATTGGAGCAGTGGGCCAATAGAAATCTCATGAGGTTCAGCAAGGACAAGTGCACAGACTTGCACTTGGGACAGAAAAACCCCATGCACTGCTACAGGCTGGAGAGCGATCAGCTAAGTAGCAGCAGTGTAGAAAAGGACCTGGGGGTCATAGTGGCTGGGAAGCTGGATATGAGTCAGCAGTGTGCTCTTGCTGCCAAAAAGGCCAATGGCATACTGGGCTGCATCAAAAGAAGTGTTACCAGCAGATCGAGGGATGTGATCATTCCCCTCTATTCTGCACTGGTGAGGCCACATCTAGAATACTGTGTTCAGTTTGGGGCTCCCCACTACAAAAAGGATGTGGACAAATTGGAAAGAGTCCAGTGGAGGGCATCAAAAATAATCAAGGGGCTGGAGCAAAAGCCCTGTGAAGAAAGACTGAAGGAACTAGACTTATTTAGCCTGCAGAAGAGAAGGCTGAGGGAGGATTTGATAGCAACCTTCAACTACTTGAAGGGATGCCCCAAAGATGCCGGAACTCAGCTGTTCTCAGTAGTAACAGAGGCCAGAACAAGGAGCAATGGTTTCAAGTTGCAGCTGGGGAGGTGGAGGCTGGATATTAGGAAAAACTTTCTTACTAGGTGAGTGGCAAAGCATTGGAATAGGTTACCTAGGGAAGTGGTGGAATCTTCATCTTTGGAGATATTTAAGGCCCGTCTGGACAAAACCCTGGATGGGATAATTTACTGGGATTGGTCTTGCTTTTTTGGCAGGGGGTTGGACTAGATGACCTCATGAGGTCCCTTCCAACCCTATGATTCTATGATTCTGTGAATAGTGTGAAATAGTCTCAGTTTATAGTGTAAGTTTCATTACTGTTTAAAGTTAATTTCTAATCTTTTATTTGTAGTATGGTAACATCCCCTATAACTCCAGGCAGGTAGAGTATAAACTAGGGCCTTGTCCTCATAGAGTGCTTCCAAAAGTTAAATGATCAAGTCCTGGCTCTGAAACAGAGTTGATATGTAACCTTGCATAAGTCACTTTCTTTGCAAATTGAGAGTCATCATGCTTCCATATCTTGTAGAGGTGATATGGGATTATATACATTAAAGAAGGAGAGATATTAAGAGGTTTTGGTAGCTGGACCAAATAAGACAGATGAACAGACAGTTGATGTAGATAGGAGAGTTTACCCGTGCTTGACATTGGGCCCTTCCATATGAACAGCCAGGGATTATGCTGATGTAGCTATACCAACAACTGTAATCAGTAATTGTAGAGAAAGCTGTGAGTGTGCCTTAATTTAAAAAAAAAAAAAAAAAAAAGATCATTACTGTATTGAGGGAGAAAGTGAAGCAGACATACAGCAGTTTTGGGAACTGTCTTGGGAGAAGTGGGAGGAGGAGAAACTGATGTTAGATAGCTGAAGTTGTTCAAACACAGCTGCCTTTGTTGGAGTTCAGAAAATGGAGCTACAGCTGTGAACTGTAAGATTTGCTGATGACTTAACCATCCAAAACACCTGTTCAGACATATAAATAAGTGTGAATAAAATAAACTGGGAATTCATTATACTTCCTTGGCATCCATTTATTTTTTCCCAGTGAAATAATTACCACACCTGGAATCAATTCTTTCCCAATCACCTGAAGATTGTGGCAGTGTGATTTTTCCCAATAGTTTAATGTATTTCTGAACTTTCACAGAAAATTCTGTGCTCTTCCATTAGAGTAATTCTGATTATCCATTGCATTTTTATACAGTGATTTTCAGCATTCTTCTCCTCCTGCAAGAAGATGAAGACAAATAAACATATTTGAAGCAATTAGCTCCTGAGAGTTTATATAAAAAATAAGGCCTCTTAAGAAAAGAAACCAGCCTTACAGATTCAAGGGTCTGGTTAAACAAACAAGGAGTCCTGCTGCACATTTAAAGATCAGTGCTTTTTTTGTTATGGTACACAGGGGTACGGCGCACCAGCACTTAAAAAAAAAAAAGCTGTTAGACTAACAAATGTATTTATTGCATGAGCTTTTCTGGGTGTAATTGCACTTCATCATATGCATGCAATAGAACTGTAGTACGTCAGGTGAATAAATACATACAGAAGGGTAAGTCACAAGGTAAGTTCAGTCTTTCTCAGCAAACCAAACAAGTTGCTTTGATTCAAACAGTGTAGAACAACAGATGAGAAGGTGAGAATGTTAAAAGAAGGGAAAATAATTTTTAGTAATGTGTGAGCCATCCCAAATCTCTATTCAGACCTAATCCAATGGTGTCACATTTGCATGTGAATTTCAGCCCTTCAGTTTCATATTGAAGTCTGGTTTTAAAGTGCTTCTCTCTCATGTCTTTTACATAATATGCAGGGAGGTTGAAATATTCTCCTATTCATTTAAGATTTTACCATTCTTGATATCTGATTTGTTTCCATTTATTCTTTTGTTCATAGTCAGTCTAGTTTGGCCAAGGTATAAGTCAGGAGGGCATTGTTGGCATATATCACATTGATAGATGAGCAGGTGAATGAGCCTGTGATAGACTGTCTAATTTGGTTAGGTGCTATGATAGACCTGACTCTAGTAGAAGTGAGGGAAGCATTGACAATGGGGTTTGCTGCAGAGATAGCTGCTGCCTTAGTGTTTCTATTGTATGGTGAGCAGTTCTTGGTGAGCCTTGGTGAAGGATTACCTTGCAGAATAGGTTACAAATCCTTAATGATGTGCTGGAGGTTTTGATTTGAGGGCTGCTGGCAATGACCAGTGGTGGTGTGTTTTCTTGTTGGGCTTTTCCTACAGTAGTTGACTTCTGGGTACTTATTTGGCTCTGTCAATCTATTTCCTTTCTTCTCCAGTTGGGTATTGTAGTTTTGAGAGTGTTGTTTGTGACTTAAAAGGTTTTTTTAATTGTACTTACACCTAACTCTCACCTGTGTTATAGTAGACAGTCTTAAATACCCTATATACGTACTTTATGTAAATACTTAAATATCACTTTATTATTCTTAATAGACTATATAACTACTTAAGCATCACTTTATTATAGTATTCTCCATTTCAGGTGCTACAATCATGAAAACATTATTTGTTTTCTTTTCTTTTCATGTGGAAGATATAGAAGTGACCTGTTGATACTCTGACAGTGCATTAGGAAAACAGATTTTCCTCTTACTGTATTTCTCTTAAATTAATTGTAAATAATGTTGCTCCTTTACTTATATTATGGTTTATTATTGGTATTTGTTTAAAACCTAGCATCTCTATTTATAAAATATGTGTTGAACTCAGAATAGGTAAAACCAGATTTGCTCTTTACTCAATTTATCAAAAGTTTGGTCGTCACTTAATAATTTTTATCCAGGTCAGGGGCATGTGCAGGAATTTAAATCTGACCACTTTTGGAGGGGCACATTAAATACACATACATGAAAAGTTTGCACGACCTCCACACACATACTCTGATTTTTTGGGATGCCTCTGCTGCGATGCCTTGCAGTGAGGAGGCAGTGCCTCCCCCCTTGCAGGAACATTCTGTGTCCCTGCACTCCAGGGAGGGAGGAGGAAGAAGGAAGGCTGGCTGCCAGCTACATTCCTCCTCCATCCACACACACCTCTATAGCTGCTGCTTCTTTTTCCCTGCTGTTGGGGTCCCAGCATTGCTGCCTGTTTTGCAGAACATCTGAGAAGGTGTGCTGGGGGGTGGAGACAGAATCAATAGGTGAAACTCAACCACCACAGAGGAGAAGCAGCAGAGTGTGCTGCTGTAGGGGTTGGAAGAGAGGACGAACTCAGTCTGCAGCCAGCTGCCCAGCTGTTTCCTTGCTTCCCAAAGTGCAGGAATGCACAAAGATTTGGGAGGGAGGGGAGAGCTATGCTTCTGTTTGTCCCCCATGTGCACATCTCTGATCAAAACTAATTTTAGGTACAGTAGGAAAGAATGTTTTTAGGACTCCTTCCAATATACTCTTTGGCTATGTCTACACACAATGGTTTATTTCGAAATAAGTTATTCCGAAATAACAGCCATTTTGAAAGCAAGGTGGTTTAAGCTATTTCGAAAGGACATTTCTTATTTCAAAATGATGGGTCCTGTCATTTTGAAATAAGAAAACGTTGTGTTGACCAAATCTTTTTTTATTTCAAAATAACACAGGTTATTTCAAAATAAAATGACGTGTGGACATACCCTTTTTGATAATAAAAAGGAGGCAGCTCCCAGCTTGTTTTAGTGAAAATTCTGATCATTATAGAATGAATGTGTTTTTGCATGGAGACTTTGTTTGTACCTGATTTTAGTAATTCTACAAATGTGAGACTAGAAGGAACCTCAGGAGGTCATCTGTTGCATTCTCTTGCTCTGAGGCAGGATTAAAGATGCTTAGATTGTACCTGACTAGTGTATGTCTAACCTGTTCTTGAAAACCTGCAATGACATCTTCAAAACATCTGCCAAAGTGGGATTTTTCTCCCATGAAAGTTCATGCGATAAATAAATTTGTTTGTCTCTAAGGGTATGTCCACACTTAGTCTTTAAATCAAAATAATGCTGATTTCAATTTAAAAGGTTGCATTTCCACACTATGTTCCCTTATTTTGAAATGAGCTCTTATCACATAATAAGGAAAGTAATTTTGATATAATAAAACCTAGTATTTTATCAAAATAATGGTTAAATAGAAACTGTTATTTTGAAATAATGCTCTGTGGATGTGTTATTTCAGTTTAATTTACTTTCATTTAACACTTTTTCCCTTCTCCTTCCCAGGGCGCAGTCCTTTTTCTCTTTATTTGAT
The DNA here is from genome assembly GCA_007922195.1 of Podocnemis expansa. Lineage (NCBI taxonomy): Eukaryota > Metazoa > Chordata > Testudines > Podocnemididae > Podocnemis > Podocnemis expansa. The sequence continues at coordinate 23,356,098 of ML681966.1, forward strand.
GGGGCATGGCCCTTCTAGGGGGCCATGTTGCCACACCTCCCATGGTGCCCCTCTCTTACATTGAACTAGAAATGCTAGTTTGATTTGAGTTTCTACTGGGGACATGTTAAATCAACTTAACTTAAAATGATGTAATGATTTTTATAGCAATTTTATTAAATCGCTTTAACTTAAATTGATTTAAGTGCCTCAGCATGGACATAGCTTAAGTGCCACAGGATTCTTTGCTTGTTTTGCAAAGACAGGGATTCCAGAACTTCTCTAGGTAGTCTGTTTCAGTGATTACTTGTATTTATAGTTAAAAGGCTTTCTTTCCCACTAATATATAGCCTGAATTTCCCTTTCTGTAATTTAAGTCTATTCCTACTTGACCAGCTTTCCAGGTCATGGAGAACAATTGTTCACCAGCCTTTTATAGTTGCCTTTAATACATCTGAGCTATCAGGTCCAATTCCATTTTCTTTTCCTCAAAAATAAACATGAGCAGTTCTTTCAGCTTTGCCTGATAGGTCAGATTTTTCAAAAACATCTCATTATTTATATCACTGTCCTCTGGACTCCAGTTTGTTCACATTTTTCTTAAAGCGTGGTGCCCAAAATTGGCCTCAGCAGTGCAGAATAGAATGGAACAAAGAATTGGTTTGCCTTACATACAAGACTCTTCATAATATATCCCCAACTATTAATTTGTTTGCAGTTTTTCATGTTCTAGAACTAAATATACTCATCTTGAAGTTTTCTTCTTCTTTTTTTTTTAATTTATATGTGTTTGGAAAAGTAGCTCCCTCCTCCTCCAAAGATGACTAAAGATTTTGGATGTTTAGATTTTTGGAGTATGCAACTTAAGACAAGTATGCAACTTTCAGAAAGTGCTGAGGAGCTACCCTTGCAGAGCCCTTTAAGCAGTTTTGAAATCTGGCAGCCAATAATCTAGGTATCCAGTCACTTTTGAAAGTCTTGGCCATATAACACAAAAGAGACTGTGTACAATAGGAAACTTCTTATCCTTTTTTCTTTTCAGCTAGGGTACAAATCTGGTGCTATAATTATGTTAGCTGTTGTTTAGATTAGCTGGGGTACTTTTACTACTTTGTCACTTTAACTTCCTCAAAACTATTACTGGGTTAGCCTCATTCAGACTGAGAAGTCATAGGGATAACAGTAATTCAGGTTTTCTCATGTGTGGGTACAAAGGAATGGGCATAGCTAGAAATTCCATTAAAAATGGGCTACTGAAATAAGACTGCTATTTCCAACAGCAGAATTAGCATATAAATCATTCATATATGGTATATGACAAATCTATGGAACCAAGTTTGTTTGCTTACCTTGATCCTTCATATTCACAAACACAGGCTACTAGGATTTGAACGAGAGGAGGTCTTTTGTAGTTCATAAACATTGTAGGACTCTAGTCCTTCATTTTCGTCCAGCCACCAGTGGCCAATATTATGCTTATTAATGGTGTATAGTTCCCACAATGAGATGTTGGCCAAACATATAATCTCAAAAGACATTACAATATGAGAGACAAAAATCTAGCAAAAGTTTTGAGAAAGGGTTGCAATTTACAAGCCGAGTGATCTGACATTTCTATCATAAATTGCACATATGTGTATGTATGGTTTTTGTATGCAGAGTATATCCCTGTTGTTCTTCCACTTAAAATCAGTGGTTAACGTAGAATTTGGTGGGCCCCCTTCCCATATTGTCCAGGCCCCATTCCCACATGTTCAGGCCCCAGCCCAGAAAGAATGAGGGCATGGGATGTAGGGGCATAGAGCAGGGGCAGAAGGTGGGGGTGTTGAAGATGTGGCTGGGGGCAGAAAGGAGTTGGAATAGGGGAGTTGGAGTGTTGGGGCTATAGGTGAAGGGAATACTGGGCTGCTCACCTAGTCAGTGCCCCTCTGGGGCCATGGGGAACTGGAAGACCCTGATCAGGGTTAGCCCAGTGGGAGAGAGTCTGTGCCACCTCTCCCCATACCAACCCCACTGGCCTGCTTTGCCACCCAAGGGCCATCACTGCAGAGCTGGAGCAGCCTTAGCTCTGCACTGTCGGCTCCAGCCCCAGCCCCAGCCCCAGCCGCAGCCCATGGCCTGTGTAGCCAGAACAGGCTCAGCCCCGCCCTCATGGCTTCCTCTCCTCCTCTGGCCCAGGCCCACCGCTGGGGCCCCTTACCTGGCTGCCAGAGCATAGGGGCCATGCTGCAGGCTTCTCCTCCCACCCTGAGCATGCTCTGACTGAGCAGATTTCCAGTCTTACATTTTTAGAATGATTGAAATCAGCAGTCGCAGCAAGCTCAGGGTGGGAGTTTTAAAAGCTCCCAGCCTGAGGGAAGCTTCCTGCCAGCCAGAAAACTGCATCTTCTGGCCAGCAGAGAGCTTCCCACAGACTGGGAGCTTTTAAAACTTTGCAGAGGTAGTAAGTCGAAATGCACTGGAACACTGTATTCCAGCTCCATTTTCTAGTTTTAGGGGCCCCCGAATGCTGCCCCCCTAAAATGGTGGGCCCCATAACAGCATTCTGGTACATTCCAGCTTACTTTAACCCCTGCTTAAAATTATTACTTGACTAACCTTTGCAGCCATCACAGCCGAAGTTGGAATTCAGGAGAAACTTTAATAATGAGAAGGTAGTTGCCTGTTTAGTGTATCAGTTTGAAAACTATCTACTATATGTACAGGACAGCATGGAAGAAGTGTGAATGTCATTGTGGGAGAATAATTGGGTTATGTGAGTTTCTTGTTTTCATGCCTCGCCAGTAAATTACTCCATACATAACTCCCTGTAAAATAATGCTTGTCTTGAGAACCTGAATCCACCATTCAGAGCCAACAGACAAGTACAAAACTGTAGTAAAAGATACAGATACAGTGCCTTAGTTTACACTGTCTTAACTATAAATTCTAATGTAAAAAAAATCATACAGCACAGTTCGTTCACTAACCAGCCTGTGTGGACACTGCTGGCATGCAGGGAAAGTTGCCTAGTACACATTAATGTAATCCCACAGTATTATGTTAGGAGCTGTAGGAAACATTTTGGCTGTGCACCATGTAGACAAACCCAAGCACCCAGTTACTGTATAAATTGCATATAATATACAATTGCATAAAGGGAGATGAGACTAGTACCCTTACTTTTAACAGTAAAACATATCTTTCCACTATTTGAACTCAAGTAGAAATTGTACAAGATGGTAGTAACAGGCCAGCCACTAGAGAGCAATATGACTTCCTCCCTCATAGGCACAAAGTCATTGTATTACAATGAGTGAGAGATCACCGCTCCAGCAAGCTGTTGAGTCTGCAGCCTGGTGCCCACTCGGATGAATTAGGCACAGGCCAAGGAAAGATAAAATGAATTGTCCCATATTGCCTTTCATGCATTATTTCTCAGGGATGCACCTAGAGTGTCTCATTCCAGTTGGACCTGGATGGTGGAAGGATGAACAGTATTTGCCATTTAGCCCAGAAACAGAGGTAACTTTCTGCTTTGGTAACAAATACAGTGATACCTGTCTGTAACAACCTGTAGTCTCTGAAGAGAATAGTCATTTGTTAGAAGACTATCATGCCTAATAAAGGTGCTGCAGAACTGTGAGTACTACCTCTGGAAAGGAAAGGTCTTTTACTACAACTGCTGCCTAAGTTAGGTGGTCTCCTCTGCTGCTTTCATGTCATTCATGCAAGAAAGTGATAGTTTTATGGATGTGTCTGGCTATGGCTTTTATAGTGACTTCTATCTTAAGAAACAAAGGGTGACGAATTGTGGAGGGTGCATTTGGTTTTAAGGTCAGATAACTACAGTAATTGTGTAACGGAAAAAAATCACTCTTTCAAGGAGAGCTAATGTAGACCTCTTTTCCCTATTTTTGAACATAAATAATAGGGCAATGATTTCACCAATGGAAAAATGTGAAATAAAACATATATTTTCACTAATTTCCATTTCCACTAATTTCCTTTCCATTTCCGGTGTCCTTAATAACTAATTCACATCTGGTTAAATACTTTATTCCAGGAATTATTAACTACTTGCATCATAATTATAAGAATATATTTCTTTTTAAAATTATGTATAAGTTGGACTTCCACTGTTAGTGGTTTGAGTTCACTAAAAAAGGCCAAAGCTGTTAAGCTTCCCAGCTTTATGCCTGCACGATAAATGTAGGCAGCTTGTACAGAATTTTTTTTTCGCCTTCTAGTTCTGCAGATTTCATTAATTTAATTCCTTAGCTATGTCTATAGGTAAGTTCCATGATTTCAGGCATTCTGAGTATATCCTTTAACAAAAGGAGATGGTTCAAGTATATCCTTTAACAAAAGGAGATGGTTCAAAGTTTTGTTCTGATTTAAAGCTATGCCAAATATTAAAAAAGGTGAAGATTAATATACTATTTCCTGTTAGTTATAATGTCCTAAAAATCAAAGGCTAAATTGTTAATATTGCAGTTCTGCACAAGCACCCATTAGAGCAACAGCATGTTATTACCAATTATTCAAGAATAATGGAAGCTTTACAAGGCGTGTAAGTATGGTAACAAAGTTTAATCAATTATGACAATTATGGATTTCTAAAACTATTTGTATGGGAAGCCCAAGGTCATGCAAATTGCTTAATGGTGGTTAGAAGGCTTACCAATGATTTGCATCTATATAAATTGCATTGCTTTATGATATGCATCATATATCACTAGAAAAACCAATGCTTTTAATTTCATTTGCTCAGTCCTTCAGAGTAGCTGTGCAATTCCCTGAGTTTTGACATGGATTCTCATGCAGCCCCAGAGCAGTCACACTCCTACATGGAACAATTTATTCATGCCAAATATCTGAAGTATTGTATATTTGTACATGTAAGAACTCTTCTACTGATTCCAAGCATTCTGTAGGATGTAGTTCAAGTCTGTGAGTTTTTCATACTTAAGAGACTAACTTGCCATAGCAGATATTTGTAAACCTGTAAAGAATACTGTGACAGTAAAGAGAAACTTTTAGTCAAATCTACCATCTTAATCCTTGCTACAAGTTTTGTTGTTGTTGTTGTTGTTTGGTGGTTGGTGGCTTTTGTTTTTTTGTTTAATTAGAGGAAACAATGAGACCCCATTCTTGTTTCAAACCAATTCATCTTCAGTTTAGGCAGGTTATACATTTAAATTTTGCTTTCTGTGTATTAAAATATTAAATATTAAATGTCTTTCTGTGCCTTTAAGACACTGTTCTACAAGACATTTTCAAGTTCAGGTGAAATGAATCATAAAACTCCCTTTGGAGTCCAACACAACTGCTTCTAAGTCTGCCTGAAAACTTTTCAACACATTGTGGTGATACTCTGATCACTGACTGGTACATCGTCCAATTAGTGTTGAACCAAGGAGTCAATACCAAGTAAGGCAATTATACACTGCTTTTCTGTTCGACAAGAAATATTTATTTCTTCCCATTCTGTAAGTTCCCCATCTTCAAAACATCTGACAAAGTGGGATTTTCTCCCATGAAAGCTCATGCAATAAATAAATTTGTTAGCCTTTAAGTGCCACAGGACTCCTTGTTTGTTTTTTAGCCTTGGTGGTTATCCCACTGTGGAGGGACTAGTATTTTCACCGGTACTGTTTGATTTCAGTGATTCTGTACCGAGTAACATTGGCTAAGGACCTGTCCAATCAGAAAAGTATTAAAGTACTATCAGTTACTTTAAGGGAAAAAATATTTAAATCTTAAAGAAAGAGAAATTTGCACTCATGGGTGTCAGAATGCTGGAGGTAAACAGAATGAGTGAGGGAATCCCTATCAACCATAAAAGCCAGAGGAATCTCTAATCACATTCTTTATGGCTGCAAGATCTTGAACTTTGTAGTTCATTAGTAGTGAAGGCTTGTACAAAACATCCTGACAATCTTGGTTTGCAATGTAAGTTCCTGTCCGTCTGTGTGTATGGATGCATGTATAGTAGCACTTATACAAAGTCCCGTTGACTCTGATGCATTTAAAGGTTTAAAAGATTAGGCTCTGTTTGAGTCTGACTTTTCCTCATGGCATAAATGTCTTCAGAGCTTGTCAATAAATGAAATCTCATTTACACAAAAATTAAAAGATGCTTTTGTTTTTAGGGAACAATTTGGGGAGCTGAGTACTGAAATTTCTGGGAACTACATGTTTGTCAAACCATTTAAAAATGTTTGGTTATCAGAATTTGTATTGTACTGAATGCTTTGGTAAATAGTGTCAAATGATGTAAGTAATTTAAGTGTCTAATTTAAATGTCTAATTTGATAAGGCTGAGAACTACTCTTTAGAAACAAGCAGTTTCTCAAACTTCGGCTGGTTGTTATGTGAACAAACTGACTCAGGGCGTGTCTATATCAAAAACTCTGTGTCAGTCCCCATGGATCGATGCAGTGGGATCTATTGAGTGGCCAGTGTAGACCCACTCAGTCAATCCCAGAAGTGCTCTCCCTTCAACACAGTAACTCCACCCCTCCAAGTAGAGTAATGCTGCATTGAAGGGAGAACATTTCTGGTCACTACAGCCACATGAAGACAGCAGACTAAGTCAAAGTAACTAAACAGATGGGAGATACACGTTCTGTGGCATGAAGGTTGCGTATCTCCCATCAACTTAGCCCTGCAGAGACAAGGCATCTGACATCAGCTGGTTAAATGAAGATGCTGCAACTTTAACTAAAGACTAACTAACTGAACATCTATCCCCAATTTGTCTTTTAGTGTTTGGGGCCCAATTATGTTGGTTATTTCTCAACTGTCATCAGAGTCCCCTTGAACTGCAAGGAAGGCTGTGCCCCCTTTCAGTCTGCAAAAGGATGCTGATGGGAAGTCTGACTCCTGACCAACTGCCCATTGGAGATAGGAGAGAGAAGGATAAGGGAGCCACAAGATGCGCCTCTTTATCACCTGCTGTTATGCGAAAGCCCAATGCTCAGAATGAACATGAAATAATATTTTTTATTAATGAAAAGAAATGCAAATGCAGCAGAATAAGAATAATCGACTTTAAAAAATCAATTTTAAAAGGGATAGCCATGTTAGTCTAGTCCAGTGAAAAAAGAACAAGGAGTTGTGTGGCACTTTAAGACTAACAGATTTATTTTTTGCATGAGCTTTTGTGGGAGAAGATCCCACTTCCTCAGATGCTTTGAAGATGGGTGAACTTACAGAAAGGAATGAAACTAAATGCAAGGGGGTGTTTTACACCCCCTTGCATTTAGTTTCATTCCTTAAAAAAATCAGACTTTAACAAACTCAGTGAACTGGTAGTCAAGGTCCCATAGGAAGAAAATATAGGCTGTGTTCACACATAAACTGTTATTTTGAAATAAGTTATTTTGAAATAAAATCCCTCCTTCACCCACTCCAGCTAGTGTCCCCACACATGGGTCCCCCACCCCAGCTGCTACCTTCATACACCTACCCCCACCCCAGCTACTGCTGCCCACCCCAGATACTGCCTCCATATCTTCCTCAGCCCCCATCCTGAACCCTGCTTCCTATCGCACCCTCGTGTACTTTTCCTACTGGCTGCCCCATCCTCCCCCCCCAACCCCATTACCTGTGCCGCCGAGGAGGCCAAGGAGCCGGGCCAGGGGGAGGGCGGCTGCAGGCAGCACTGGCCAGCCAGCAAGTGGGGTCATGAGCCCAAGACTGGGTTGGGCCATGAACGCTCCTGGGCCCATCAGGAAGGGGTGTGGCTACTGCAGGCTCCAAGAAAAGGACTTCATATCTATCTTGTTAACTTCTAGATGCTAGAAAATGATTAATCTTTATTTTTCTTGTAACCATTTCTGACTTAAATATGTGATATTTGAATTCACTTAAAATTCTGTCTTTTAGTTTGGTTTACCTTAAAAAAACAAAACAATCCGGTGCTGTTTTTAAAGGTAATTGTATCTTCAGTTAAAGTAGTGGATTGTGGATATTGACCTTTTATAGGAACAGTGGACTTGAATATCTCAACTGTTCAGAACAAACATTTTGGGGGAAAAAGTCAGGACTGGAAGTGTGTGTGTGGGGGGGGCACCATGCAAGTAGTACCCAAGACTTGTGAAAGCCAGAGTGTGACCTGAGTTATGCTGATAAGCAGCTGGGGTCAGAACTGCTGAACAAGGGCAGCCGCTGTGCCCGGACATTCAGGCTATAACCTATATGCTGTTAGCCTGTGTGTGAGGGGCCAGGTTGGGAACGACAACCAACTGTGAGGAACCCAAGATTGCAGGGCAAGTGAAGAGACAACCTTTCAATGATCGGTTTGCACCCCAGAATTTCACAGTGATTTCTGGAGTAGGCTTCCAAGAGGTTTGGAGATTTCTGAGAACACTTTTTGGAGAAAACAGCTGTCAGGGATAGTCTGGATTTATTTTGTGTTTCCTCAAAGTAGGAGTCTGTCTTTGATGTCTTCTCAAGGTCCCTTCAAACCGCAAGTTTTCTGACTCTGTGAAATTTGTAGCACTTCTAACCAACACTTCTCCACTCCTCTCACAACCAGATTTCACAGATACTTGTGGAACTGCAGAACCCACACAACAGTTAGCCAATTTTGCCATGTCATACAAATCCCCTGCAGACGCCGAAGTTGGTAATTATCCTAGCCCTCAGTATCACCAGAAATCTAGTTAGTAAGTTAAAGGCAGAACTGAAATGGAGAGCACAAAATAGCTATCTTGGCTAGGCAGCAAACTGTATCGCCTTCTCCTTGTACAACCATCAAACTGAAGCCAATCACTTGGCCACAGTCGAATGGCAGTAGCAATGGGGAGGGGGGTACACCTGGACTTTAGTGTGGAGTCAGTATGTGATGCCTCCCTTCCTAGTGTCCTGAATACAGTGAAGGAGTGGGGAGAGGAAGAAAAGAATCAGTCTCTGTTATGTAGAAAGCAAAGGGAAAGGAAAAGAGAAAAGGAGAGGTGGCACATGGAACACGGCTTGCATTTAAGATGTTCAGTTCCTTCAGCCTCAGGTATCTCCACTGCACCCAGCTGTATCAAGTCTGCACCCAAACACTCAGTTGAACATCTTTTATGTGAGGAATTTGAATTAACAAAACTTTACCTAGCTCTAAAAATCTACCTTTTGTAACATGTCGGCTTCAAATGGTTGGTGATATGTTTAAAATTTTTTTTTTTAATAAACAACTTTCCTTATTTCAGGTTACATCTATTAATCTGTTTATACCCTCCCCCCCATGAAAACCACCTACAGTTATAATGGAATTATTCTATCTTATTGCAAAGGAGCTAAAGGACCTAAAAAGCAGCATGATACAATATCTGATACAATGAGCCTTTATACAGAAATAATACTTTCTTTAATAGATGTCTAATTAAAAAACTGACAATTTCAAAAAGCAACTGTAGCCAAGGATCCTACCCACTTGAGACCATAAAATACTGTAAGATTTAGGACTCTCTGCACACATTTAGTTATAAATTATGGATGAGCAAAGCAAGTTTGCAGATTTTGAAGATGTAACTTACTGCTGTGTAGCTGGAAACAAAGAACTCGGTGGGGATAGGTAAGGAGATTGTTGGCCATTTCTTAAGAGCAAAGGGATGTGTATTACATTTTTGCTTTTATCCCCTTTCCATTATGATAGAGCAAAACTTCTAATTGTTCATTTCCCTAATTCTTTCCTTCTAATTTTTCTTTGCTTTTTATACAGCATACAACTTCCATATTCCTTTGTAAACAGTCTGATCCTTCTCCTGGCTTCGCATTTAATCTCCCAGATTTGAAGCATAATTTACTGTGGTCTCTAAGCGAACTTGCAGTGAAGTGTATTGACTTTGGGGGTGGAGGGAAGGGTAGCAGGACATGACTAGTAGAAAACTAAACATCTCCAGCTTTGTTTTCAAATCAAAGTTTTCTGCACATTTACAAGGACTTTCAAGGTGGCTTCCTGTTCCCAACTCCTAGACATCAATCTGATGGTTTAAAACCTGTTAAAAATTGTAAACTATCCTTCAACTTCTTGGAGTTTTTCCCAGTTCTGCTTGAAGTCCAGAAAGTCCTGTAGGTATTAAGTAATCTAGGTCTAGCAGCAGGCAGTATACAAAGAGCTAGCCTGGAGCAGTAGTTTTCAAACTTTTTTCCTTGGCACCTAACTGAAAAAATCATTTCTTTTAATGTTTCAGCAATTACATCTTTGAACAATATATTGTTGTGGTGGTGGTGGCAGCAAAGGGTGCTGAGACCCAGTGACTGAGGGTCCGACCCAGTACTGGGTCCCAACCCATGGTTTGAAAACCTCTGGCCTAGAGTAAGGTGCGTTAGTTCAAACTAACCAGCCAGGTAAACTAGATCAAACTAAGCTCTCTGTTTTTGGCTCTTCTGTATTGAGGTTCTGAATTTTAAGAAATAAAGTAGTGTTATGCTGCAATCTTCCACAAAGAATATTTTGTTTGTATCTGTTTTTTTTTTCTTCCCCTGGCTGTTGTGAACATGACAATGGTCACAAAAGTACATTTTGAGCAGAACAGGTAAAACAAAAATCATTTGTTTTCATTGAAAACCTTATTTTTATTTGATTTTTTTCCCCCAAAATTCCTTTTATCCCCATTTTTCCAAAAATGGAAAAGAGAATTTCTCATTCATTAATGTTTTTCAAGTTTTTTCTTCAATTTTTTTTTCAAGAAAAAAATATTCCCGTGTCAGCTCTAATGTTGAAAAGATATATTGTATAGTGTGTACATATAGGTTCTGAGACTTTGGATTCCTCCTTCTGGCATGAGACCATTTCCTCTCTAGTCCTTTAGGTCTAAATTTTAAAAATTGTCTACGAGCTTTACGTTCCCCACTTGAAACACTTAAGAGGTTGATTCTGTGTGTGTGGGGGGGGCGGGGAATGGAAGTAAAAGAAAGTTAAATTATATTGGCCATCAAAAAGGGGATTCTTACTAGCTGCCAAAGGTTTTGGATCAGTTTTAATCAGTTTTAGCATCATCTAATTTTAATTATTTCTGTAACATTCAAGTAGGAGGAGCAGATGGGCTGCAAGAGAGAAAATCCTTTGAGTAAACAATAAAACCATTTTATAATTAGTAAAAGTGGCAAGGGAAATTATTAACACGAGAAGTAAATCAATCTTAGTTTTAAATAAGATTAGCCCATGGTGCCACCTATTTTAAATTTGATTTCAAGTTTTTTTTCTTACCAATAACACAACTTCACAGAAGTCAAAGTGACAAATCATATTAAAAAAAAATTCAAAATAGCTTCAGAACTTACCCTTCAAATACTTTAAATGGATGCACTGTATTAGGCCATAGTTAACGGCATATTTTCTTTCTATGTTTTGCATCTTTAGTCATCCTCATAGTATCTTGATCATGGTACCAAATAAAAAGAAATTGTAACACTATTCCTACAAAATCCAGTGTATAGTTGGGACTGTTCATATAAGCAGTGAGATAGTCATATTGACTTCAGTGGGACTAGTCTTGTGACTAAGGTTAAACAAGTTCATGCATATTTGCAAGTTACTAAAGGTAGCACTAATTCAGTCCAAAGGACACTAAATAGTAGTATTTGTACCCTAGCCTAAGGGCCCTAGTCCAGAATTCCATTGTACTAGGTGCTGTACAAAAAGACAGATTCTAAAGAATGAGAAGATCCTTAGGGAGGTAAAATCAACCTTTAGGGAAATACTCATGACTTGTCTGGAGTATGAAAAATATGCCCTGTTCACCCTCACGACCCCACTCATACAGCCATAACACTTTCAACAAAAAACTATTAAGGACAGGGCCTCTATGCCATGGTGATAGGTAGGCTAACCTGAGGGAGAGAAATAGGAAGGCTTACAACAACATATTTGCAGAAGCTGTACAGGAAAGCCAGGTTGGCTATGAATGGGAGGCTGCACATAAGGAACCAGCAGGAGAAAGGAATACAGTTCTCCCAAGAGACTGTAGCAGTGGCCAGTGAAAATGTTATTTTGGCTAAGGGATGCATCAGTCTGCTGAAGGAGAGCACAGGAAAAGAGTGTTGCACAGGCAGCTCATGGATGCTATCCTGCCCAGAGCACCCTCTTGGAAAACATTCTCCTACTAGTCCAGTGGGCCTTGCAGTCCCATAATTTGGTACTTCATACTCTGGAACCAGGACCGACTTCTAACCTCCACATCCCTGCAGTAGTGCTTTCAGTGTGTTCTTATTCACTTCTCAGATCCAGCTTCTGTGCACAGAACACTTGCACCTGGAGAAGTCCAGCTATTTAGAGTCCTGCAATACCATTGAAATTTTGAGTTGCAGCTCTCAACCCCAGTGGCATAATGTATACTCCCCTCTAACTTCTGTGCCTTTTCTACTCCTCCCCCCGCCACCCCCGAATTGTTGTATTGGGGATGCTGTTACTATTGCACTTAGAATTCTGTTTGTACCACAAATCATTAAAGGTTTGTGTATAGTTGGTTATTTTATAGATTAGCTAATTTATATGTATGTCCAAATAAAATAATATTTTTCTATTGGTTTCATTAAAACTTTATCTTAGAGGGCACACCAGTCACCCCCCCATCTGTCAGCTCCAGGATAAAGCCAGCTTCCACTCTGGCTCTTCCTGACACACCTACTGCAGTGTGGTGACACAGTAATGTGTCCCAACACAGTGGTTGACACCTGCTGGCCTATGGGATGCCTTCCTGGCTCTTTGAGTCTCCATGCTTTAGCCTACCTGTCTTCTGTAAGGTTTTTGTCCCTTCATCTCATAAATGATTGTGCAAAACACAACATGTGGTTATAGAGTTAATTTTACAGAATGCTTTTTTTTCCCTGCTGCCTCCAACATATATGATAAGAAGTGACATCTGCCTTTCAGACAGTCAAATCCATATTTGACTACCTTTCTTCTACTACTGAAGTGGTAGTTAAAATATTCCTTTCTGTTGTCCACGTGGCCTGTGTTTGGATTGTTAGTCAGGGCTTCAGAGGATAAGCTAGGTTTATGAACTAATGTTCACATGATTAATGACTACAGCAGTCCCAAGGGCAAACTGTCCTGACTCCATTAATTTAAATAGCACCAAGTTCCAAAAGATCCTATTGTAGACTGTCTCAGACCACTCTGCATTTATGTGTGAAAAGCTGCTGCTGTGTTCACTAGTTCTTGGAGTATTAAGGAGAAAATATCCCTTTCCCGCTATAAATTCTGTGCTTTGCCTAGGGGCAGGTGCAAATAACAAGTACTTGGTTTCCATGCATGCAAAGCCATCAATGATCTCCTGAATATTACCTAACTGAATTTTCCAGTTATACAGGACCAGCTTAAGGGGCTAGCCAGGTGGCACCAAAGTTTAGGAGCACCAGGAGATGCCACCACATGACTGCAGGCCCAGCCCCGCCCCTCCTGCCCTTGCAAGCACATGGGGGGGGGCACAAAAGGAAAAGTGGGCTGGGGGGTGCCACAACCCATTGAGCCAGCCCTGCAATTGTCATCTTGTCAATGACAGAGACTATCTGCCTGAGAATGGCCACAACAATTGATTTCCCCACACTGGAATCGGTTGACTAGAGACACTTATTAGTCTGAGATGGTTGATTTCCAAGTGACAGAGGTGACTCATTTCTGCACAGGTATGGAACTCAGCATGTTGGTACATGCTCACTGATGTTTTAGTTCCAGGTCTGTACAGCCCTCCTCATCCTGAAGTTCTCTCACTACTGCTGGTTTTCCCAGGTCTGCAGAATGATCTTTTCCCACCAATCCATGTTGCTTTCCTAGGTTCAGAAATGGCACTGAATGGTGCATAGGTGATCCTGGGACTAGTTCTCTTGACCAGCTCAGTGTCATCTTGTTCTTCTACCGTATCCTGCTGCCAGAAGACCTGCTCCTGAAAGAATATTCTCATTGGTTTGATAGGTGAAGTCCAATACTAAATTCATCTGGCTCTGAGTGCTGTAATATAGCCCAAGCAGATGGTGCATAGTCACACTTGTCACATTAGTGGTGCAGATCATTGTTTGGTCCCTTCCCTGGCCAGTAGCTATTTGAAACTGATGTTCACATAATTAATGACTACAGCAGTCCGAGGTGCAAACTATCCTGTCTTCATTAAGGTAGAAAGGCAACATGGGATGGAAACAGTGGAATCATGGGATTTTAAAAAAAATGTAACCCAGCTGGTTTTCTACAGTTCACAGGGAAAACAATCTCAGGATGCACAAGTGTTTAGAAGTAGTGCAAAGGATCCTGGACTATGTCTTCAGTTCACAACAAAGTGCCGCTGTGTGTCTATGTGATTTGAATTGAAAACAGAACAGCATTGTGTGTACATGCCTTTTTTGTGAATTGTTTACTGTTGGATGATGTGCATGAGAAAGCTTCAGATTAATATGTCTATCCCCTCCCCTCCACTGGCACTGCCTAAGTCAGCATTAATGTTTCCATTGACATTAAAGGAAGCAGAATTAAGTCAGTGCTGAGTGTTTTTGAAAAATCCAACTTATTGGGAGTAAGGATAATCCAAAGGTTAAGGCATTAGCCTGACACTTTGTTGCTTTGAGTTAAACTCATTGCCCTGACAAATGGAGACCCTGGAGAAGTCACTTCCCCATCTCTTCATAATGCTAGTAGCCAGCTAACACACCTGTTGAAGATTCTGAAGTAGGCTACTGTATGTTGCACAGACAAGTAAGAAAATACAGTAGAGTTCATAGACAGCTGTATTCCCCTTCCATATAGGATAGCATAGTGAAGTGGGGATGTTGTAGAGACAAACGTATGTGGTTATTAAAGTTCAAATAGTTGAGATAAGGCTGAATGCTTAGCTGAACCAAACTATGACTCTAAACTTTCTGAAAAGTGTCTATCTCTAAGGCTATGTCTACTTGTCTACTCTTAGGCTGCATCCACATGTACATCATTATTTCGAAGTAAGTTATTTTGAAATGAGTTATTTCCAGTGTTATTTCGAAATAAAAGAGATGTGTGGACATACCCTTAAAGTGTTAATTTGAATTGACTGAATTCGATCTAATCACTTTGAACTAATAATTAGTAGTTTGAATTCAGTCAATTCGAATTAACATGGCCACACTAGAAACTCCAATTCGAACATGCATGGCCATTGACTGGACTTGCTAATTCAAATTGGAGGAGGGGCACCATGGGAGATATGGCAACATGGCCCACAAGAAAGGCCATGCCACCACCCAATCCCCTGCCAGGCTCCAGCTCTCTGAGCCTGGTAAAGGGAAAAGCATCCCCTGCTCAGTTCTAGCTGCACTGCAGCTAGAGCTGGGCAGGGAATGCTTTTCCCCATGCCGGGCTCAGAAGGCTGTAGCCTGGCATGGGATGTCTGCCCCTGGCCAGGCTGGGGGAGAAGGGATTCCCCCTGCCTGGCTGCAGCAGTGCTGCCTCCTGCAGGGAAGGCACCCCTGCGCTGGGCTGGAGACTGGCTTGCCGGTGTGGGGATGGGACCCCCTCACGTGTGGCCGGAGCTGTACTCTGCACGCTGTGGACAGGGACCCCATGCATGTCTGTAGCTCTACCTGCCATGTGGGGAAGCAATCCCTGTGCCAGGCTGGAGCCCCTTTGGAGGTACATGGGGACAGTACCCCCACATGTGGCCAGCAGGGCTCCAGTCGCATGCAGGACTCCTGTCCCCACACCTGCTAGCTGGGCTCCAGTTGCGTGTGGGGGTCCTGTCCCTGCACCGACAAGTGGGGCTCCAGTCCCCACATGCAGCCAGTGGGGTGAGAGCTGCATATGGGGTTCCTTTCCCAGCCTGGGGAGCATGGCTCCAGCCCGGCACAGGGATTCCTTCTCCAGCCAGCAAGCAGGGCTGCCTGTCCCCAGCCAGGAGACAGGAACCCCATTGCTCTCCAGCCCAATCTGGCTGGGGGGAGGGGTGGAGGTACCTTTGGGGCTGCTGCTCCCAGCTGCTGGAGGGCTGGTCTTCCTTCCAGGGTGCCATGCACCCTGGGAGGAAGATCAACCCATGTCAATTCAAACTAAGTGAGTTTGAATTGACCTGGGCACACTGGGTCAATTCGAATTGACCGGGACTTTGAAGTCCAATGAGGTTTGACCACTTCAAAGTCAGCTTTCATCAGTTCGAACTAAGGAGTTCCTCAGTTGGAATTCAGGAAAGCAAGTGTGGCCATGCACTTAATTGGATTCAAATTGATTATCATCTATTTGAATTAAATTCTAAGTGTGGACATACCCTATTTGAAAGCCCTTTCTGTGCCAGCCAGCTGTCAAGAACATGCAAACAGAACATTGCTCCACTGGTAGAAATTTAGTTCAGATAATTATGCACTGAGCATTTTAAACCCTGTTGTACGTATGTGTTTGGAAGAACTTCACCTTTGTTCTTCAAACTTGAACTAAAATGAAGTGCCTTCAATACAGCACGGAAAAGAATTAGGAGTCATTTTCAGAAAAAAAGAAAAACACATTGGACATGATGTTAAATGCAGAGCCTATGCTCTATTCAAAGTAATCTCAGAGAAAGGCTGAAGCCTTCTATTGTTGTTACAAGTGTTACACTAGTCTTATGCTAACTGACAAATATCATGGTTGTCTTGATTTTTTTTCCATCTGTTTTGAAAGCTTAGGAAAAAATCAATTAATAGGTTTTTTGTGCGTCAAGATTTTTGTCTGACAAATGGCAGGAAGCAGTGTGAAGAAAAAGTCCTGTGTGGGCACTGTGAAAGATTAATTTTTAAAATAAGCACAAGTTGTGCTTTTATTATATAATATGAAAACTATTTAGAGTTGCTTGGCACACGATATGGAAATATATTCTTTTCATAGTACCTTAGTCCATGTGTAACAGAAGCATTACCTATTGTCCTTGACTTTTTGTATGATTCATATTTTATTAAAACTTACGACTATTCCCACATGTTTTAACTAGAGGAAAATTATGATATAAAGTGGTAATCAAAATTAATAGCAAATTTACCACTTCATCATTAGTAGTGAAATATATAGCAGTACAAAACTGAGCAGCAACTGAGGAAGAAGAATACATTGCATTGACCTGATTCCTTTGAAAAGGCTGTTGAGGAAAGGAGAGTACAACTCAACTCACAAATCTAAGTATGGTCACACTGTGTTTGATTTATCTGTTCAACACATTGGCCCTTAATCTGACTAGACAGCTCCTGAATAAGTATGACCTACAATGATCTCCAGCTAGACCTGCTAATGAGGTTAGTTAGATAATGATGAATTTGCAGCAAGAAAAGAGAGGCATTAGGGTCAGGCAACAACAACAAAATTCACTGTTCTACCTAAATTGTTTAATTTTCATCCTTTTCAGCTAAACTGAGCACTAAATATTGAATGGCTACCAATTTGCTATAACTAAGGAACTTTTAAGTTCATCTCAGATCTTTATTTATTTATTTTTGTGTAGATGCTGGAAAATTGCAACTTCAAATTTTTATACCATTGGAACCCTGACTGATGTTGGCAGGCTAAATCAGAGACTTAGATTGCTCGGTGGATGAACATAACTGAGTGCAAAATTTAAAAACTTTTTTGTAGTTTAGGAATTTTCACATTGTGGGCATCAGAGTAATAGAAATAATTTACACCCACATTTATTAGTTCACAGAAACGAAGATGCTTTATTACGTGTGGAAAATATGGTTCTAAACCTCCAAGTATACAGGCTGAACATGGGTAAATACTTTCTTAATTGTAGCCTTTCCTACCCTTAATCTGAATTTATGCTGAAGGTTTGTGTAATGGGGTGTTCACCCCCTATTCATCCTGAAAAAGTTAGTAAAATGAAGAAGGGAGCTAATTAACTCAACAGGTCATAGCTGAGAGGAATCAGGTGGCTAAGTAACCACCTTGATTGATGGAGGGACTTCGGGGATCCTATGTTCACCATGCAGTTGTTGAAGCTGTATGCTTAGCTCATTGTGGTCATTATGGCTATGTCTACACTAGCCAATTAGTTGAGACTAAGCAAGCTTAGTCCGGACTAATTTAGCCTGTGTCCACACTAACATTTGGCTAGTCCGAGCTAAAAAATTTCTTAGTTCAAGCTAGCCAAAGCTTGGTTTGAACTGACAAGTTTGAGTGCTTCGTATGAACTAAGCGCTTTATTTGAATTTTAAATTTGAACTAGCACAGTGTGGGCATGGACTAATGGCTTAGTTCAAACTTCTTCAGTTCAAACTGAGCCATTACTTTGAACTAGCCATGCTGACTACTTTGAACTAACTTTTTAGCGTGGCTGGTTTGAACTAAAAAAACTGCTGTTAGTTCGAACTAGACAGGAACTCCTTAGTTCGGACTAAGGAAGTCTGAACTAAACTTTCTGATGTAGACACAGCTGCTATTATGAATACCGAATGCAAGAAGTTTGTTTCTTGTTTACCATACAGTAATTTGATTGTGGGGTGGAAATTGTTGAAATCTCTGTAGAAATCCATTTCAAATTTTTACCCCACAATCAAATTGAGTCTGGAACACTCCACACAGGAGATCCACTTTCTGGACACTACAGTGCAAATTAAGGATGGACACATCAACACCACTCTATACGAAAAACCTACTGATCGGTATAGTTATCTACATCCCTCGAGCTTCCATCCTAAACACACCACACGATCCATTTGTCTACAGCCAATCCCTAAGATATAAACACATTTGCTCTGATCCCTAAGACAGAGACAAACATCTTCAGGATCTCTATCAAGCTTTCTTAAAACTATGGTACCCACCTGGAGAAGTAAAGAAACCGATTGACAGGCCAGGTGTGTACCCCACAGTCAACTACTACAGGAAAGGCCCAAAAAAGAAAACAATAGAACGCCACTGGTCATCACATACAACCCTCAAGTCAGACCTTGAAAAAAGATCATTAAGGACCTCTAGCCTATTTTAAAAGATGACCCCTCACTTTCTCTAGCCTTGGGAGACAGACCTCTCCTCACCTACAGACAATCCCCAAACCTTAAAACAGATACTCACCAGGAACTATAGACCTAGCAACAGAAACATTAAAGCAGGCACATATCCTTGCAACAAACCACTCTGCCAACTCTGTCCACATATCTGCACAAAAGACACCATCATAGGATCTAATCAAACCAGCTACTCCATCAAATGGTCCTTCACCAGCTCATCCACTAATGTGATTTATGCCATCACATGCCGGAAGTGACCCCGCGCTTTATACATTGGACAAACAGGACAGATGCTACACAGAAGACTAAATGCTCATAAAACTGATATCAGAAATCATAACACACACACACACACACACACACACACAAAAACCAGTTGCTGAGCACTTCCATCTTCCTAATCACTCCACTGATGACCTGTTAACGATGGTCATCAAGAAAATGAATGGGACATCAAGACTTCAAAGAGAAAGAGCCGAAATCAAATTAATATGCAAATTAAATTGTGTGAAAGCAAGGCTGAATCCTGACTATAGATTCTTTTCACATTATAACAGGTAATTTGACTTCACCCTCCCTCTGTATGCTGTTTCCTAAAGTTTGAATCCTTACAAATGCTCTGATTGCTGTTGCAGTATGACCTGATCCCATGTCTTACACTCTTCTGCATTTATTTTCATCCAGTTCTATAAGTTCTCCCTCTTCAAAGTGTCTGACAAAGTGGGATATTCTCCCACGAAAGCTCACGCAATCAATAAATCTGTTAGTCTTTAAGTGCCACAAGACTCCTTGCATTTTTCACTTTACTAGACTAACACAGCTGCCCCTTTGGAATTTTTGTAAGAGGAAAGCAGATAGTCCCAGGGACAGAAGGTAGAACTTCAGACCTGCGAAGGCTTGAAGAATTTTATTTTTAAATTAAATTGTAGGCATTTCTAAAAGGTTTCATAAAAGCTTGCTATCCATGAGGCTGTCAGCAGAAAAACAAATAAAAACTTGATTGGCAGTCAGGGAGGGAGGCCTAAGGTGGAAAAAGAAGACTTGCATATGTAGGGAAGGAAGAAAACTGGTGATGATGACCTGAAAAAGTCAAAGGGAGAGGCTAGCATGGTACCACAGAAGGCTACACTTGTGAGTGCAGTAATCCGTACAGATCAACACAGCCAAAAACCTCTAAAATCAGACTTCCCAATCCTCGGCTGGATGTAAATCTCCTCTATTGACAGCAGTTTACACCAGCTGAAGATAATGTAAATTGAAATGAATGACCCAGAATGTTTTATCTTAGAATATTTCTTCCTCTCCAGATATCCTCAAGATGGAATAGGTAATCTAGTATATTGGGCACTGGTCTGGGGCTCTGGATATTTGGGTTCAAATACTGGCTCAGCCACCTGTTTACCAAGCAATCATAACCAAGTCACTTAATCTGCTCCATGTCTTAGTTCCCCATGTGTAAAAATGAGGATAATGTTGTACTTACAGGGGCGACAGACTGATAAAAAATAATCCTCAGTGGCTGTAAGGTAGTTGGATACTCTGGCGAGAAGGGCAAAATAGTACGTGGATGGACTATCTAACTAGGAAAAAAGGCATTCTTTTTTAATTTGAGAACTTTAAAATGTATTTATAGAGCATATTTGAATGCTATAGAAAATCAGGTTTAGTTCTCGTCTCTGTTCAAAATAATAACATTCATATTTTAACAGTAATTCTCCCTTGTGAGTCTTTAATTATTTTTACTTCTCCTATGTCACTGTCCTCTTAGATGACCTTTAACAAATTATTTCATTGTCATTATTCTCCCTGCACTTAAGTTAAGTAGGAAGTTAATCAAGAGACCTTCTCTGTTTTATTTTTACAAGAGAAATTCCATTCTTAGATGATGCTATCATTAACACACATATCCTGCATATATTTATCTATACTTCTTTTTATTTTTTTGCAACAGTGGTGCTTGAAAGACACTAGAAAGGGAGATTCCCTTCACAGAAGATGTAACATTAGTGGATTTTAAAAATTCCAGGTGAGGTGTTTCCTTTAAATTTCAATAGAAGGTAATTGATCTCGTAGACAAGTGGCAATATTCTCAAAGGTGTAAATCAATGTAGCTCCATTGCCTTCAGAAGAGCCCTGCTTTTATATGCCAGCTGAGCATCTGGTTTTGAATTTCTTTATTTGCAGAAAACAGAACTCTGACTTGCAGAGAGTACTTTAGTAAGTGAGTTACATTGTTTCTTCATCACCTAGCTCTTTTTGGTCTCCGCTATATGTAGATCTGATCCAAAACCCACTGCAGTCCAGTCTTCCAGTGGATGAAAGTCCCAATTAGTTCCATTGTGTGGTGATAGGTTTTTATGCAGATGGGTCTGTTGAGATCTGGACTGAGACCACAAACTCATTTAACATAAGCCATTAAACAGTTTAGAAGGCATCAAGTTTTTGATGTGCTCTACAGCAGTGGTTTTCAAACTGTGGGTCGGGACCCAGTACTGGATCATAGGCCCTTAGCTACTGGATTGCAGCATCTGCTGCTGCTGCTGCTGCTACAAGACTGGAATGCATTGCTCGAAGATGGAATTGTTGGGTCACAGGCACAAATGATTTTTTTTTCAACTGGATGCTGAGAAAAGTTTGAGAACCACTGTTCTACAGGGTAGATTCCTGCCCTCCCTATCATGTCAGTGATGGAAAAAGTAGCAGCTATCCATAACTAGTTTTAAACAAAAATTACAGTAAATAGCTTACTGCGGCTAATTTATAATTTTAAAAACAAACATTTATGAATTTACATTAATTCTAGGTGAATACCTAATTCTTCAGTTTGTTAGAGGTTCTGACAAATTAAGAGTATTCGACTGGATGAAACAAACTAAAAATTCCAAAAGATTTTTAGCAAATCAAAAAAAAAGTAAAACTTTATTTTTGGCCCAAAACATTTAATTCAGTTTGGGTTAGAGTCATATCTTTACTGAGAGGTGAGGGTTTCACTGGGATGGCAACAGAGCTTTAGAAGAAGGCTATAGCCCAGAGTTTAGAGTAGGTGTCTGGGGTATAGGAGGCCTAGGCACCAATCATTATATCATGAGTATATATACAAAGCCAAACAAGTTCAGTGGGCTCATTAAGACTTTCCCCAAAATACCTCATAGCCCAATGGTTAGGGTACTCACCTGGGAGGTGGGAAAACCCCTGTTCAAACCTTTTCTGCCTGTAGAGAAGTAAACCTGAGCCTTCCACATCCCAGGCCAAATGCCCTGGCTAGTGAGTTATAAGGCAGGCAGCCCTAACAAACAATTATTTGTCTAGCAGCTCCAGCAGTTTCTTCTCAGCACTTTTATATCGCATGAAGTATTAATGTATATGAAAAATAAGAAATCACTGTCTTATTTGGGTAAAATATAAATAAAGCATCACTACTTATGTATAAGTAGAAGTACGAGGAAGTTGACTGACTTTATTCTTGGAATGCTGAAAATACATATTTACAGAACACTGCAAATAAAGGTTTAAATTGTGATGACATTTATAAATAATCTTATTTTGGGATTAAACATTAACTCCAATTCTATGCTTTTTTGAATTAATATATGGCAGCATCACTGAAAACATATTTATTTCATCTATGCAAATGTATTTCCATACCTGTTTAACATTTACAGGAAACAGTTCATTCATCATATAAATGAAATACCTATTCAGCTGTATAATTCAGTATAGGTGAAGTAAGGCAGGGGAAAAAAATGGCTGCTGCCTGCCCTTTAAATGAGCTTCCAAAAACATACAGCGACTGATTGTAGGCTGGTGTGAACTGATGTAAATAGACCTGTGCTACCAACTGAAGAGCTGTTCCAATGTATTTAGGACTTGCATATATAATCATTATTTAGCTGTTGTATAGTACTTTTCATGAGTAGATCTCTAAGTGCTTTACAGATGTAGTTAGTATCACTAGCCCCATTTTACAAATGGCACATCTGCAAAGTGACTTGCCCAAGGTCATTCAGCAAGCTAGTAGTAGAGCCAGGAATAAAATTCAAGTTTCCTGTGTCCTCATCTAGTGCTCTTTGTTCCCTTTCTCTATGAATTTTATCAATTTAAATGTAGGGGAAAATAATGAACACTTGTAATGTAACCATGACCTTTGTTATGTACATATGCAGAGAAGTAAGGGCAATAAAGAGCTTTCTTAGGCTATGTCTGCACTGGAGGCTTCAGGCAACTTAACCAGGCTTACGTTGACTTAAACAACTCCATGGCCACATTTGGAGTTCATAAATTCAACTTCAGTACTTGTTTAAATTGACTTTAAGAGTTAAGTCAACTTTATTAAGTTGACTTAACAAAATGTGGCCATTAAAGTCAACTTAATAAAGTTGACTTAAGGCAGGAGATCCATTTAAGTCAACTTTATAAAGTTGACTTAAGCCATGGGACCCATTTAAAGTTGACTTTATTAAGTCAGCTTAAACAAACAGGGATTCATTAACTTGACATAATTAAGTTGACTTTTAATCAACCTTATTAAGTCGACTTACCCGAGCCCTCTCATGTAGACATAGCCTTAGTTCCCTGCATGTGCTACAGTTAGCATAAAGTTGCAGGATGGGCTACCTGTATTGTAGGGGCACATTACTGTGTCACCAGACAGTGGTAAGCATGCTGCCAGGAGCCAGGAAGATAGCTGGATTTGGCCCAGGGGAGGTGGACTGATGTGTCATGGTATGCTACCATGTCACAACCCACCGAAGGTTGAAAACCACTGCTGTACAGCACAATTAAGCAGTTTCTGCAGGGTCACTACTCCTACTTCAATGCAGATGTGTAGGGAGCAAACAGACACTACCCTTAGACCCTGGTTTACTCCTATGTAATTATGCTCTATTCCTAATACAGGGCTTATAGCACTGTCACAAGCCAACTCTTACAATCTAAAACAGTGGTTCCCAACATTTTCTCTTCCGTGGCACACTTTGCTACCTTTAATTAATTTGAGGCACACCATCATATAGTTTCCAAATGAACTCATGAATATTCATGAGCCAATAACCCAATCCAGAGCTCTTTGAATAGTTTTTTAAAAAATGTTGTGGCTCACTTTCTCAGACCTGACAGCACACCTGTGTGTTGTGGCACACTGGTTTGGAAACCCTGATCTAAAACAACACTATAGTGCCAATAAAACAAACACGGAGTCCTGTGACTCCTTCTTTGTTTTTATTGAACAAGATTAACACTGCTGCCCCTTTGGAACTATAGTGCCGGTTCACTTTCAATAGCTAGCAAGGTAATTTTGGTCAAAGTAACCATGCTTACTGATCTGGTTTATGAACTATATGTCAGTCGTGTGTCTAATCTGTTTTTAAG
Organism: Podocnemis expansa; assembly: GCA_007922195.1. NCBI lineage: Eukaryota > Metazoa > Chordata > Testudines > Podocnemididae > Podocnemis > Podocnemis expansa. The sequence continues at coordinate 23,380,353 of ML681966.1, forward strand.
CAAACGAGTGTAGCAAAAAGCCAGCTCTCCCTCCTCTCTGCCCCCGCAGTCTCCCCAAACAAATCACATTGTTTCACTTTCCTTTCCATAAGCTTCTTTGAAATCACTCTAACCTGCAATTCAGCTAGTGGGGGACTGAAAGCTCATTACAATATTTTTGCAGAGATGAAGCAAAAATTTGCTCTCAGTGTATTAATTAGATTAGCACCGACATTGAGTTAATATTTAATCATGAGCTATGATTATTTCAATATGTCATAATTAAATCCTTATTTACACTGCTCAGTAAGAAGAAGACCATCTAAAATTACTGTAATGAAACTGAAAATCAGGCACAAGAGCTGAAGCGAAGTAGCCAGGGGGCAATACTTGATTAGCAGTTTGTTCTAGGCATCTGATTTTTAGTTCTGGCAGGATACACAAATTCTACTTCTATGCTATCTATATAATGGTTACAAAAATGGATGAATTCTGACCCAGCTACAAGTTTAATGCAATTTGAACACTTATAGACACAGTAAATTAAAAGCATCATCAAATGGTATTAACATGAGTGTACATAATTAGATTAATACAAGGAAGATGTGGTATCTAAAATATACTAAACACTCAAGAATTAAATTGTCTCTGATTTACTGAAGAATAAATGAAAGAAAACATAGATCAAGACATCAAAATGGGAAATATTTACCTCATTACTGAAACTCTGCCTGCTGATGCTTTTATGTTACAATATTTTAGGGCTGTCAAATGATTTTAAGTAAACTAACTGCAAGCTGTGAAAGTCATTATAATCACAATTTTAACTGCACTTCTAAGCAGAAATATAATACCATTTATTGAAATATTTTGGCCTTGGGTGGTGAAGGGTGTGTGAGGGGAGTGCTGTTTCCTTAAGTAGAATACTGAGGAGCCTGGAAACTTTTTCAGCCATCAGCAGCTGCTGTCAGCAGCACTCACTCCTGAGCCAATGCAAATAGTTTCCCCTTGCTTTCTAATTCCAGCTTGACAGTGACTGGATAGATAGGTGACAGAGAAGACACTCTGACATCTGCCCCCTTCCCAGAGAAACAGACAGGAGGCAGGCTTCTGGTTCAGAGCAGCTTGACCAGAGGTGGCTTTGTCTGTGGGGCGGGGAAGATGCAGGAGCACCAGTGGAGTAGAGTAGGGGAGGATGGGCACCTCTACCCTAGGGGCATGCAGTGGTGCTTTCCTGTGCATAGTGCCCTGGTGTGTGATTAACACTAGTTTAAACAAAGGTGTTTTGAGCTAATCACATGCCTTAAATATGACTTGCAGCCCTAATTTTTATTACAAATATTTGCACTGTAAAAGAAATAATTAAAAAATGCAACCTTCAAGTCAAAGCTTGAAGGGGCATACAAAGATTTAGCATAACTGGTTTGCAATTGCCTTGCAATTTAAGTACAAAAGTGCCATGCAGACACCTGTTCTCATTTCTAGTTGACACTGTAAATAAGAAGCAGCAGCATTATTATCTCCAGTAAATGTAAACAAACTTGTTTGTCTTAGATTGATGGAATAAAAAGTAGGATTGAGAGGTTCTATAGACTCTAAAGTTTGATATTGTTTTGGTTGTGTATAGGTAGGTAAAAAAGAAATCTACTCTTGTAAGTCGCATTTTCATGATAAATAGATTGAACTTCAGTACTTGAATGAGGAACTGAAAAATACTATTTCTTCTAAGTACTTGTAGCAGGGTGCTTGCCTTGCTACAGCACACTAGGGGTTAAAAAGGGGCCTGGCAGCAGCAGCCAATCAGCTGCTAGGCCTGCTGAGCCAATTAGAGGTAAGCTGCCCATTGTAAAGAAGGAGCAGCAGAGGTAGCTGGGTCAGTCTGTCTTGGGAGCTGGAGGGAGGAGGACCTCTCCCTAGCTGGCTGGCTGGAGAAGCCAGCATCCCAAACACCTCTGAGTGGAGGACGCCAAACAGGAGCTGGGGATCCTGCAAGAAGCGGACCATGGAAACAGCTAGAGCAGTGGTCCAGAGGCAAGGAGCCATAAGCAGATGGCAGCTGGACTCTGGTGTGGTGAGCAACTGCATGTGATTATGGGGCTGCAGGGAAAGTGGCCCAGGGAATTGGCACATACTATTGTGGAGTGATTGGAAAGAGAGTGCAGGGACTCAGTGGAGGTATTTAGGGTCCCTGATCTTGGATTTGGAGAAGTGGACAGGCTGGGGTCCCGCCCCACTCCCCCAGTGTGGCAGGAGCAGCACAGGCTTGCTGGCCATTGACTTTTGATTAATGGCAGGGAGAGAAACAAGCCAGTTTGTACCCTAGAAAGGGTGGATTTGAAGGGACTCAGCTGGAGGGCAGAGATCCCAGAAAAGGACTTGGAATCTGAGTCTGCTGTGACAGAAGGTGGAGCACAGGCCAGCAGGGGGACCACTTGAGCTAAATTCCCCAGTACCACCACCAGGAGGCTCCCTGCAGGTGGGTCATCTGCTGTACCACACAACAGTACTGTTATCAAATGTCCAGTTAAAACAGTTATTCTTATATATGTGAGTGTGTATGACTACAGCCTGGATACAAATAAGTGGATCGGTATCCGACCTGCATCCGCAAGAAATGGTCCGCAGATATCCGTGTTGTATCTGCGGATGTGGATATAATGTGGATGCTGTGGATATCCACATATTTGCAGGGCTCTAGCTCTATGCAGATAAAAATATGTGGATCCTTATCCGATCTGCATCTGCAAGAAATGGTCCGCGGATACGTGTTTTATCCATGGATGCAGATATAAGGTGTCTATCCACAGATTTGCAGGGCTCTACGTATGAACTCAAAACTGTTATTGTCAGATATTACTGGAATAGATTTAAGTATGCTTGTGATAAGAATATTGAAAATAGTAGGAAGATAATACTTGGCAGCTAAATCCTTAATGAGGACAGGGATTCCATGCTAAAGTCAATGGAAGTTTTTGTCATCAGCTTAATTGGGGTCAGTATTGCTCCCTTTATTTCTTTACCCTTTTCTTCACTAAACAGGAGAGACTTGCCTTGAGCTTCAAGAGGAAGTCCTCTTTGTATCAAGCCTTAATTCCTTCACCTGATCAGAGTAGCACACAGAGGGCTTTTTTGAGAACTTCTACAGAATAGTTTGATAACTCAATCCTATCTCAGAAAACCTAAAATGATATATACTACTTAGTGGGATAATGAGCTATGTTATGTCTCCCCACCCAAGCCCAAGACACTGTGGATACATCTATTTCAACTCTTAACTTGATACACTTTAGCTCAAGCTGCAAAGACTTCTTGGGTTTAGCTCTGGAAGTCAATGTTTCAATCTGTGGTTGGACAACATAGCAGCTGTCACAACTTCAGTGTTGTAAAATGGTTTATTGTAGGTACAAGTGATCATCATACCTCAATCCTTTCTTTTCTGAACCAGGATTCAAGTTAGTTATAACATAAACTTGCAATTCAAATAGCCTGAGCCAATATACAATACATGCTTTGAGGTTGAATTGAAAGAAAACTTCTTTGTATTAATTGAATATAAAAATAATGTTGTTCCTCTTTTGACTTGTGTGGTTAGCCAATATTTAGGGCCTTGAGGGTTTTCTGTCTTAGAAACAAATGATTGTGGATATATCTTTGATGCAGTCCTGTTGCTTACCAAATAGTATATCCAAAATCATGTTCTCCTTAGCATTGTAGGAACTAAACAGGGGATAGTTTTCTTGTTCACAATTCCAAGTCTCTTTCCAGACAGCTGTCTCTCCCAGAAGCTTTTAAGTTTCTCTTTGGGCCATTTGTAATTAATGCTTTTCTTGTCTCCTGGCTTCCTGCTTCTCTTTGGCTCCTTCTGACTTAGATGCACACAGCACCACCAGAAAATACCCAGCAGTCACATTAGCATTCAACCTCCATGGAAAATCTGGAATTTGGGTGGCAGCTTCTGTTTTATTTTCTGCTCCTGTAAACAAAGAAAATATAATGAGAGGCTAAATAGGTTAATTGGAAGATTGTAATAACATCTACCAGTTTTTGCAAGGTTTGTTACTATTTCATTGATAAAAGCTGCTTTTGCAGGGCAACACCCAATCTTGAAGATATCAAAATTATTCTATATTATCACTAGACAATGTCACATCAGCATGAAGGTTGTACTGCAAACTTTTTCACAGAATTTAGTTTGAATATTAAATTCAAATTCAGCTATTTCTCTTTGAAATCTTGATTCCCAGTCACATCTCTGACGACGGTTGTTAACAAATCATTTACCAAGTGATTAGAAAGATGGAAGTGCTCAACAACTGGTTTTTTTGTTTTGTGATTTCTGATACGAGTTCTATGTTCATTTATTCTTTTGTGCAGGGATCGTCCTGTTTGTCCAATGTAGAAGGTGTTGGGGCATTTCTGGCACATGATGGCATAGATCACATTAGTAGATGAGCAGGTAAATGAGCCTTTGGAGTAGCAGGCTTGATTAGGTCCTATGATGGTATCTAATGTGCAGATATGTGGGCAGACTTGGCAGCATTGTTTGTCCAGATAAAAAACTATCCTGTACTTTGTCTCCCCTAGGACTTTTCCATATGTAGCACATTGAAATCAGATATATTGCTGTTAATAAAAACAAATAAATGCCTTATTTAGAAGACAAGACATGGCCCTGCAGTTCTTGGTTTTTTTCATGAGCAAAAGACTTATTATGTCTTGGAAGATGTCATTGCTAAAGTTGTTTGCATCTACAAAAACAAGTATTTTATTAGATGAGTTTCCCCATGCTGAATCACTTCAGTGTACTGCAACTGCCTGCCACATATACCCATGAAAGACAAAGCACATTATGTGCCAACTTTAAACATGTCCTAAATCTGGTTTTGAGAGTATTTTAGGAAACAAAGGCTGAAGACAAACTTAATCTGATTTTCAGGATATTTATTATATTGCACACACTACTGAGCTCAATAAGGATATGTAGCAAAAGGAAGTGATACTGAATATTAAATGAAGATAGGTTACAAATAAGAGCTTGCAGACTATTTTAAATAACATCTTTCCATTTCTCTTTGGGTATGTCCACACAGGGCTTTTATTTTGAAACAACACTGGTTGTTTCAAAATAAAAGTCCCCATGTCCACACAACGTTTTCTTGTTTCGAAAGGAGGGGGCTCCTTGTTTCGAAACAAGAGCCCTCCTTTCAAAACAGCTTAAACCACTTTGCTTTCGAAAGGAGGGTTATTTCAAAACCAGTTGTTTTGAAATAACACCGTTTGGACATGTTATTTCGAAACAAGGATTGTTTCAAAATAACAAGGACCTTCCTCCCAGGGTGCATAGCACCCTGGGGGGAATTTCCCACCCCACCTCCAGCACCCTGATCAGGGACCAGGGTGCTGAGTGGACTGCAGGGGGTTGGAGGGTGCCCCAGCCAGCTTCCCCCCACTTCCCCTTGCTGGGAGCAGGGGGGCCAGCTGCCACAGCCCCCTTTGCCCCCCCTACTCCTGGCAAGGGGAAGCAGGGGGAAGCAGGCTGTGGCACTCCCAGGGCTCTGCCCCTCACCCGGGCTGCAGGGGGACTGCAGCCCCCGTGGGGTGGCCGCTCCAGGGGTGGCTCACCCCACCACTGGGGCTGCCCCCAAGCCCAGGGTGCCCCACCCCTGGGGTTCTCTGGTGCCCACCCAGCTCCTGCCAGGGGTGGGGTCAGGGCCGCCCCACCCCTGGGCGTCCCCGGCCCCCCTGCTGCGTCTGCCACGGGGGGGCTTTCCCGGCCCCCCCCATGGCAGAAGTGGCAAGGGGGCTGGGGAAGCCCCCCTGCCCCGGCAGAAGCTGCTGGGGGGTCGCTGGGGAATCCTGGGGGCAGGGCGGCCCCACCCACCCAAGCCTCCCTGCCCCTCCCCTCTCCTATCGCGAAATAGCATGTCCACTGTGTGGACATGCTATTTCGATTCCCGCTTTTTTTTCTTATTTTGAAATAGCTTTTTGTTATTTCGAAATAAGACATTTCAAAATAAGGCGTTGTTTCAAAATGGCTTGTTTCGAAACAAGGGCTTGTGTGTGGACATAGCCTTTGAGAAACACAGAGCAGAACAGATATGCATGTAACATGCATCAACTATTCAAACATGCTGAGAAATCAAAACTCTTCACTGAAACTCTAAGGCATTTATTAAATGACAGATGCAAAAATACAGTAAGATAAACTCAAATCCTATGAATTCTATTTTGGTAAATTAGATCTTAAAAATTATAGTACAGTACAAGAAATCACTAATGTCATAGAATGGAAAATAACCTTTAAAATGCCATTAAATAAAAAACACAGTTAAAAGAATAAATTTCACTATATCAAGTCATAAAACAAATGGTGCCAGAGGATCTCTGGAATGAATAACAATCTTTCTCATCCATGTATTTGTACTGATACAGTGAAACTCCTCTTGAACAAACAGATTGGACAAGACAAAATGTTTCCACTATAAAGTCAAAATGATGTCAAATAATAAAATCTTGTTAGATTTTTAAATGCAAAATCCTCCTTTCTTCCTTTCCTCTATACTGGAATCTAATGTTAATAGTAAAAACTTACTGCACTCACTTCCCAGTGTTCAATCTCTTATACCATTACTCTTGGAATACATTAGAGGCATTTCATAAAGCAGCACTGTTCAGTGTTCAGATTTTGCCCTACTCAGGGGGATGCACTTATTATCTACCAGCAGCCCTTTATTTTAATGAAAGGGAATAGGTTGCAACTGCCTTTCTCCTTAACATAGAGTGTAACACAGGGGTCTCAAACACGCGGACCATGATGACATGATCATTACTGATATTTGCAATATCGTAGTATGAAAACCTTTCAGTCGTGCAGCCTTGGGCTAATGTACTAGTCTTCATTCGGCCCTCTGCTAGTCCTCATGTGGCCCTCCTGGTAATTTGAGTTTGAGACTCCTGGTGTAACATATAGAGACTAAATACTCCATTTTTTTTCACTGATCACCCCCTTATATCACTCTAGCAAATTTACAGAAGAATTTTGGAACCTTCTTACTGCCCAAGCTGCATAAAAGGGCATTAGTGTAATTCTGAGTCAGCCCCTCTAAGACTTTCATGTAGTGCTTCAATTTGATCTCTGCACATGGAAAGATGAGGCAACCATAAACAGCTGAACTCTGGGATATCCAACCATGAAATAAAGTTGATTTAATTTTGTTAGACATTCACTGGCAGAAATAATGAAGGGTGTAATAATACCATGCTCATTGCATCATGGGAATGCATTCCTAACTGCCACACTTGCATCAATGGATAGAGTGGCACAGCATGTGTAGCTTTTGGGCAAACTTTTGGACTCTAGTGAGACAATGCCTTCCCTCTCTCCCCCGTGTGATCAGATGACAAATGAATATTTTGATCTCAACACTTTTTGAAACCTGCATCAGCCATACATACACCATTGCCTGAGAAGCATGGAACCCACTCAGTTCTGCACTATGTTTGTGAGCATCACAAACACCTTTAACTTATCCTGCAGTGTTTCCAAGGCTGAGAGAGGGGCTGCAGTGTGAAAAATTGCTATATTATTCAAGCTGCTGTGCTGCAAGTCATAGGGTGAAATAATTTGCTGCATGTCTTGCAACAACTGAACTCAGTGGAGTACCATTTCTGGTCCAGTAAACAAGCACTGATTGGTGGATCACATTATTATGAAGGTCTGAGATGATGAGCAGTAGCTGAAGAACATTTGCGTACTTAAGGTCACTTTCCTGGAACTTTGCACAGAACTTTCCCTAGCCCTGAAGCAGAAATACTAACCTGAGACCTGCTCTGATAGTAGGGAAGCAAGTGGCCATCACTCTGTGGAAGCTAGTAATGCTAGACTGCTACTGGTTAGTTGAGAATCAAATCAGTGTCAGATCCACTGTGGGAACTGCTCTGATACAAGTGTGCAGGCCATTAACAAACTTCTTGTGACTAAACTTTGTGATTTTTGTGGTCACCCACAACCATTTCAAATTTGAGAATAATTTATACCTTCAAGTCAGTGGTACTGCTATGGGCACCCACATGGCCCCACAATATGCCAATATCTTTATAGGTGACTTAGAACATTACCTCAAGTCTCATCCCAAAGCACCTCTCCTCTACCTATGCTATATTGATGACATCGTCATCATCTGGACCCCTGGCAGGGATGCTCTTGAAGATTTCCACAGAGATTTCAACAATTTCCACTCCACAGTCAAACTCAGCCTGGCACACTCCACATAAGAGATCCACTTTCTGGACACTACAGTACAAATTAGGGATGGACACATCAAAACCACCCTATACCAAAAACCTACTGATTGGTATAGTTACCTACGTCGCTCGAGGTTCCATCCAAAACACACCACACAATCCATTGTCTACAGCCAAGCCCTAAGATATAAACACATTTGCACTGATCCCTCACAGAAACAGACATCTTGAGAATCTCTCTCAAGCATTCTTAAAACTACAGGACCCACCTGGGGCTGTAAGAAAACAAATTGACAGAGCCAGACGGGTACCCTGAAGTCAACTACTGCAGGAGAGGCCCAAAAAAGAAAACACAATAGAATACCGCTAGTCATTGCATACAACCCCAGAGTCAGACCTCTACAACAGATCATTAAGGACCTACAGCCTATTCTAAAAGATGATCCCTCACTCTCTCAACCCTTGGGAGACAGACCTCTCCTAACCTACAGACAGCCAACCAACCTTAAACAGTTACTCACCAGTAACTACAGAAATATTAAAGCATGCACATATCCCTGCAACAAACCACACTGCCAACTTTGCCCACATATCTGTACAAAAGATCCTCATAAAGCCAGCTACTCCACCAAAGGCTCATTCATTTGCTCATCTACCAATGTGATGTATGCCGTCATCTGCCAGAAATGCCCCAACACCTTGTACGTTGAACAAACAGGATGATCCCTGCACAAACGAATAAATGAACACAAAACTGGGATCAGAAATCACAAAATGGAAAAGCCAGTTGCTGAAACTTCCATCTTTCTAATCACTCGATAAATGATTTGTTAACGACCGTACTCAGGGACATCAAAGGGACATCAAGACTTCAAAGTGAAACCGTTGCACTGGAATTAATATGCAAATTAGATTGTGTGAAAGCAGGACTAAATTGTGACTATGGCTTCTTTTCCAATTACAACAGGTAATTTGGCTTCAGGCTTCCCAGGGTTTGAACCTAACAACTGCTCTGATTTGCTGTTACTTTATGACCTGGCCCCATATTTTACACTTCCTTGCATTTATTTTCTTTCCATTCTGTAAGTTCCCTCATCTTCAAAGCATCTGATGAAGTGGGATTTTCTCCCACAAAAGCTGATGCAAAAATAAATCTTAGTCTTTAAGTGCCATGGGACTTTTTTTTTTTCTTTCTGGACTAGACTAACACGGCTGCCCCTTTGAAATTCTGCTGAGGGAGTCTGTTTAGGAAACAAAGTATATGGTAGATAAGTTTGCTGTGATGGTGTTCCCCAGCTGTGGTGATAGATATGCATACCACATATTTTAGTACCACAGCACCTGTCCACAGAGTACATAAACTGAAGGGATATTTTCCAGGATGTTGCAAGAACAGGTGGGTCATAGGGACATTTTACTGACATCATTGTGCAGTCATCTGCAAAAGTGAATAACGTATTTTTAGGAACTCAGGTCTGATGAGAAAGATGCAAATATGGGCTCTTTGGTCTGTGGAAAAAACCCCAAAAACTATTGATGCTGAAATGCCAATAATGAATTTGGGGCATTAAACCTACTCCTTGTTCCCATGGCTCATGAAGTCATGCTCTGAATAACTAGAATTAAAGAATGATCCAATAATGGGCTAAGCAAGTGCAGGATAATGGTGGAATGTGCCTTTGGGCCTTTAAAGGCTCTCTGATGTGGTTTGCTCACTAGGTTAGAGCTCAGTGAAAGCGACCTCCCCATTATTATCTCTGCCTGCTGTGTGCACCATTGGTTGACCTCAAACTTTGATACTTGTGCAGGAATGAGAAATCAGCAAGGAGCTCTACCTCACAGAGGCTTTGAAAACTGATTTTAGCAATGACTTACATTAATGAAGCACCCCTCTATCCATCAATACAAAGCACCACTTTGTCTGTGCTTTGCCTTCCCATATCATCCCCTCCACTGCTGAATTGTCAGAACACCTCTTTTTACTCACTACCCGCATAAATTTAATAAAAAGTATTTAATTACAAAGAAGTTGACTTTTATTGAACATACATAACAGTAGAGGGAAAGGAAAATAATTTAACTGTTAGCAATCATTCTCATTGAATGGGTGGTGGGGGAACAGGTGCTTCTGGTTGATGCAGAAACAAAAGCTTGATCTTAGAGATCTTTGAATGGTCACCTCTTTCTACTCCCTCTTTTGGTGTGGAATGAAGCATGTACTTCACCCTACCCACCCTCTTCCTGGAATGGTTGGCAGTGGGGGCTTGGGAAGAGATCAATTGTTGCTACAAGTTCTACAGGGGAGTCTTTCCTGCCATTGCTTCTCCTGAAGCTCAGCAAGATGCCATGTATATCGGTCCTTCATTAGCCACAGCATTCCATCCTGCTGTCTGTGATCACATTTTTCTGGGCTATTCTCCTGCTCTCTATATATAGCTTTTTTTTCAGACAATGAAATTCTCCAGTCTCTGAGCTCCATGTCAGCTACCCTGGAGGTGGTCATTATCTTCTTGAAAATGTCAACCTAATTTCTGTTTTTCTGCCTTTATAACCTGCAACAACCTCTCTGCAGGAGTGGAGGATGCACTGATGGCCACACTTTGCATTGCAAGGCACAAGAGCACAAGGCAATCATTGTTAGCTCATACTATGAGTGAAATGCAAGGTTGATATGTAAACATCACTCTTATTATTATTCTCAAGCGAATGGTAGCCCAGAATCACAATCTCTACCTTCTATACAGGAGAGAGGAAGGTTGGAAGCATTCCTCCTCCCTGCCACTCATGGTAAGTGGCAGATTGTTGGAAGTGTGCCACTTACATGAGTAGGAGATTGGAGTGAAAATGCAGCCTGTTCTGAAAATGAGGATGTGAGCTTGGAGTCAAGTCACAAACGATTCAGCAGATGTGGTGGTACAGTGATGCTAATAATGAGGCCTAGTATTGCAGGCCTGCCTTAACAGACACAGCTGAAATATATTAACATTACTCACTATATTCAAATTGCTCCACCATCTTGGGGGTCTGTTTTCTTATTTCAGTAAGTCTGACATTCAGAGGCAAAATATCACTTTCCTCAGTACGGTGTGTTGAGATGCAGAAGCTGAGTTATGCCTCTGTCAATGTGTTCAGAGAATTTTAAACATACAGCTTTAGGAATTCACCATGTTAAAGCAGTTACTACTAAGGGAACATCTCAAGAGCACCCACAGACACTGAAGTGCAGTGAAAGATTAAAATTTATTTTCTGGAATTACAAAGTGTCAGGGTATTTTTCTTCTCAAATGTATTTCTCTCTTCTATATTAAAAAGCTAGAAAAAATAATTAGATTTTAGTATTTAATGGTATAAACTAAACACAAGTCTTCAGAAAGAAAGGACTGTTATTTAGTGTATTATATTTTCAAAACTTTTTGACCTCTTCTGCTACTACTCATTATGAATAGGCAATACTTGCTTGTTCCGCTTAGTCTTCAAAAAACTTTCTTGCCAAAATATCCAAATCTGACATTGAAACAGATTTATTTCTTAAAGAAAAATCTAACCCCCTTTCACCTCTTCGCTCACCTCCCCCCCAATAAAGCAGCAGCAACAACAAAATTGCCTCTTGAAGTTCATAAACAGAGTTTTCAGGAAGAACATGGTGGAACTTCAGTGCAAGGAGTCAATAGCAAACACTCTGTGCCCCAATCTAAGGCAAAGTTCACTAGCTCCCAACAATGAGAAGAGATCTTAACGGATCTCTGTAAAACCCAAACGTTATCACAGACTTTAGACTTTAAACTAAGATTTGCTTGTCAGGATATCTCCTATTTACATGTTTTTCAAGGTTGGGCAAATGTAATGTGAATCTCTCTGAAACTCACTGAGTTAGAATTTATATAATAAATCCCACAAACAATGACTCCTCTCTCATTGTTGTCTAACCTAGTTACACTCCCCTTCTATAGTCTTATTTTAAATTTATCTTTCTCATTCTATCTGGGGTCTGACTCTGGGGATAGCAGTTTTATATTTGGTAATATACATTTTGAGAGCTTGCCAGAATATGAGGATTTTTCCTGGTGGGAAATTCTAGTTTTCTAATGGGAAATCGTAAAACTTTGGAAAAGTCAGTAATTTTCCACCCTTCTTACAGTTTCCCCATACTTTCAAATTTTCTAAAACACTATTTTCTGATTATAAGTTTCCTTCAGCAAATTTGACCAGTTCTATAAACTTTGTAGCAGTGTACTTTTTTTCATGAAATATTAACTTTCTAAATAGAAGCGTCTCCTGTAAGTATTTTCAGTACACATCATGTGTTTGATTCTCCCCTCCGCTACTCCTTCCCAAATCCCTTTTAGGCTTTTGAAAACAGATAAGCTTCAAACTTATCAGATCAGTTCAAGCTACTGTGGCAGCATACTGTTCTGTTACAGCTTCAGGTATCTTCTGTCATACCTGTGCAAAAGGACTATCTAGTACTTTTATGACCTACATCATTAGCTATGGCTATTAGCTATGCTACCATGGAGTATATGTTCAGTTATCTTCAAATCTAGAAAAAAGAAGTTACCAGAGGGACTTAACATTTGTATATAGTTGAGGCTGGTTTGTGTCCCAAATACTGTTATTTCCATTTCCTCATTACTGCCTTGCATAGGATAACATTTTTTTTTTAATGAAGTTAGTGTTTGACCTTGTTAAAAAGTCAAAAACAATTGCTCCAGAAGAAATCTTCTACATGGGCACATACCATCTACACTTCAGGGCAAATAGTTGAAGTCTAGGAAATTATCTCATTGAAAGGTAGTTATTAGATCTGTCAATGAATCATTGTGGAGCAGTGGGAATGGAAAGCACCCATACATTAGGTAAGCCATGGCAAGTGTTCAGAAGTTCTTTGGCTACTTAAATCTTAATAATTCTTCTACAGTCTTTTCTAAGAAAGATATCTTAAGTGGATGGGTGGTATGGGTGTTTTTTTTAATCTAATACTGCCCCAACTATTCGATTGTCTGTAACTTAAAGGAAAACATCCTGACAGTCACTTATCCTTTTGTATAATGTAGGTATTCAGCAAAATCAATGATAAACGATTAAAAAAACCCACTTCATTTCTTCTGTTGGGTTTATCTGTTGCAATATTTGTTAAAGTGATGAGGGATGAAATTTTGCCGACTACTTATATTATTTTTTTAAAAAAGCTTGGGGCATTAGGAAGAACTGGTCAGAAAATGGCTTTCCCATTCCAGAAGAATTTTCAAAATAAAAAAATAACCTAGGCCCAAACTGGGACACTAAAAAAGTTCAGAATTTGATGAACTTAAAATCCACAAATTCCGGATTGTCAGTTGAAATGTTTCATTATATATATTTTTTACCACCTTCAAAGTTATAAAACTGTTTGTCTATAAATGAACTTAAATTTCTAAACAAAAATGCCTTTTGAACCAAAAAACTGAACCATTTCATTTTTGCGAACATAAAACATGGCCTTTGTACCATGCTGAAAATTTTTCAAATCTTAAACTTGTTGAAACCAACCTCTTCGTCTATTGAGTTTTTTGTTTTGACAAATCAGCATTTCCTCAGCTTTAGGTTATTCTTCTGGAGCAGATACCACTGTTAAACAGTCTTCACTGCTATTGTTATCCAGTCCAGTGAAATTCAAATAGCTCAGGTAGGCTATCTGAAGTAGCACTTTGGCTGTGCAGCCATACCCAAAGTCTCACTGCTTTTGTGAAGAACTAAATCTACAGCAGAATACATCACTATACTGAGGAATTGAGCCCTGGTATGATGCAAATAAACTGAACAGCTGCCGAGGGTTGAATTACAGCAATGCTATAAGAAGCTCAATAGATTGTTTGTTTTCCTCGGAGGGAGTAGTATTTAAACTTTGACTTATTTTTTTGTGTAACATTCCCTATGGGTGGGATGAGTGAGAGAACCCTGATGATTAAACAATTGGTTATTAACCTATAGTGACTAATTAAGATTACTGAACACTTATTTTTTCTAGTCTTATTTTTATTGTTCATGCTCCAGACTCAGTTGTCTTCAGTCAAATGACTGCATCTGAAGATGCAAAGAACCAGAGTAAAGTTTATCTTTAAGATACAAGAAAAGTATGGAGTGTTGTCCTGAAATAACAAGAATATTTTCCACAATATTTTTGCAGAAAGATGGGAAAACTGCCAAATATTTATTAGTTATTTATTATGCATTGGATTCTGTAGACATTTTGATGTATTTTTGGAGCAGTATAACGAAGGGTAAAAGTATAATTTGGGGGGCCATGGAACTCTCCTAAAATGGCTGGCCCCCCCTTGCACCGGTGCAGCCCCCCCCATCCACCCCAGCTACTCAGGGGTTAAAATATAATTTGGAGGGCCACGGAACCCTCCTAAACTTCTGGGCCCTCCCATGCAGGTCCAGGTCCACAAACACCTGCCCCCCAGCCCAGGTAGGTATTTGCGACTACTTCTGATTATAACATGCATCAGTTATCCCTACGTTCTACCCACCGCCAGCTACGCGCACACACTCCGACACCCCTGCTGCGCACACACCCACACCCACACATACACACCCTCAGCTACACTAACCCCTCCAGTGGCATTCCCACAGCAATTCTGTGCCCCTTCCAATCCCCGAGGCCAGCGCCCCCCTGCCTCCAAAGCCCTTCCTCCAGCTCTATTGTGGGGCTCCCTGAGCCCAACTGAGGCCTTACCTTTGCTGTTTGCATGCTGGCTGACCAGCTGGGAGCTCCTTCCAGGCCACAAGCTGTTTTTGCCCTGCAGAGGGGAGGTTTACAAACTGCTGGCCTGCCACAGCTCTCTGCTGGCTGGGCTTAAGGTGGAACATACCAGAACTCTGCATTCTGGCTGCTGTATCTATTTTTAGGGGGCCCTGGGATACTGAGTTTCAGTGCCTTCCTCTATTTTTAGGGGGCCCAGAATGCTGCTTGTCTAAAAATAGGGGGTCCTGGAACTGCGTTCTAGTGCAGTCATCCTTACTTTAACCCCTGAGTATAGTACTTTGGTGCAAAAGTTAGCAGCCTCCACTAGACTCTCCATTAGCATCCCTCAGCGGATTGGTAGTGTTGCTGAAGGCAGAAGGAGATCTCTGGTACAGGGAATCTAGGGGAGAGAAAGGTCTGAAGTCTGAAGGGTGAGACTCTGAGACCTCAACCCAGGGGGAAGGCTAACTAATCCACAGTGCTATGCCATTTTTGCCCTCTTCATATACCAAGATAAAGATACCATGAGACTTGGCCAGGGGGCTGAACCATGGAAGAAACAGAACACTGGAGGATCAGAATGACTAAAAGTGGTACCAGGAAAGATAAGGACCTGCCACACATTTACTGACCACTGGGGGATGCCTGAATGAGTGAACTCCTTTGCAGTTACATTAGGAAGCTTTCTAGAAGTAAACTATTTTAAAAAATAAAAGTGTCTTGATCCTGCAACACTTATTCATGCAAATTGAGGCTGGGTGCTCATTGCCTAACTCCAATATGGTCTTTGAAAATACTAGTCATATTTCCTTAAAGTATGCTACAGGTAGTTAAGTCAATGCTCTAAAGGATATATTACTGATGACCTGGTCAACTTACCATGAAATCAATGGAAGTAGGATTGGGCCCTAAAAATATGCTACACAAGAAAACGAGTGCAGGAAAAAAATATTTTCCCTCTTATTTTTTCCCACTTTTAACCCCTGGGGTGTAGGATCCTGTGGCCCTGGCTTCTCATCACACACACACACCAGACTTCTCAGCTCACCACCATGCCCCTCTTAGGTTGGTGGATGTGCTCGTGGTGAAACTATACTACACCAACCCAAATCAGGACCTCAACCACCATAACAGTTAGTTGATCTACTTCAGGCTGACTTATTTTTCTAGTATAGACAAGGCCTTACAGTGTGAGGCATTCCAAGCCCAACTTATTAAAGAAACAGTAGAGAGGTGATTGGTCACTGTGTATATGTCCTTACACATGGAAAAACATCTGTACTTAGAGTGCCTTCAACCCTCTTGCCAGAGGCATAACAAGTTCCAGGGGCTAGATGTCAACATTACACAAGTTCAGCCTTGAAGTAAGACACAATTTCCTTGTTCTTGGGAAGACTAAACAGTGGAACAGCTCACCAATAAAGGTGATGGATTCACCACTCTTTGGGGACTCTAAACCAAGATTAGAGTTAAAAAAGAAAAAGAAGGAGGAAAAAAAAGCTTTTATACAGTTTCAGGGAGAAACTTTGTGACCTCAGCCTTCAGGGGATTGGACTGAATGGTCATGGTGCTCTTATCTGATCTTGGTGTCTGTAAATCTGCAGATCCCTTCTTCTTCCCCTTTCATCATGGATGATGGGGAGAACAAAACAACCTATATTTTACTCAAAATCATTGTAACATTTGTATCTCTGTTTTAAGCTAATGACTACAGTCAAATCTCATGGTTCAGGGCTTCAGCATGCTGCCTTCATAGGTTTGGGGGGCTTTTCCCCCAAACCACTATTGACTAGAAGCATATTGTTGGTTTGTTTTTTTGCCTTCCTCTGGTGCATAAGAGAACGACTAAAGTTGGAACTAGACCACAGCTCTAAGAAGACACAGAGAATCCTTTCAGGTTACCTGGTTGATGTCTTGCTCAAATGTACAAAGGTGTACCGATCTCCAATTTGTAGCTGGAAAAGAATTTGCCTTCTGTTCAGATTGGAAGGGATTTTTTTTTGCCTTTTTGTGCAGCTTGTGTGTGGTTTGTGTATTGGGATTATCTAGATATATCTCACCTAACTGTTAAGGTCCTGAGCACTGGTACCAACTTGGCCTCTCTCTGATTTTTTGATCTATAGTGCACAGTTTAGTTCCCTGAAATATTTTTGGTTTAGTCTTTGGGCTAAATATAAAGTACCCAGGCAAAATTTAATCGTCTGTGATATACAAGAGGTCAGATTGGCTATGTCTACACTATAAAAGCTGTCAACTTTATTACGTCAACTTAATAAAGTCTACTTAAAGTCAACTTTAAGTAGACCTTATTAAGTTAACGCAGTGTGGACTCACTAAGTCAAGTTGACTTAAGAAAGTTGACTTAACCCTAAGGTTGACTTTAAGGGCAGGACTTAATTTGACATAAGGAAGCACTTAAGTCGACTTACTCAACAAATGTGCACAGGGCTTTGCTTAAGACTTAAGCCATAATGTACACATAGCCATCAAGGCCAGAAGGGACCATTAAATCATCTATGAAACAGTACTAATGAACAAATAATGAATAGTACAGCTTATACTGACTATAAATACGTCTTTGCTTTAGTTGCCAGTAGCAGCCAAAATAATATAAAATTGGCTGATGATAATATTGCAGTGTCAGAACTGAAAATTATGCTTTTATAATCTAGAGGAAAGAAAGGACAGAAAATGACAGTCAACGGCACATGTGACAAAAATGGAGTTCAGTGCCACTTTTAAATACTAACAAATTAATTTATTGCATGAACTCTTGTGGGAGGAAAAAGTGCCACAGGACTTCTTGTTTGTTATGCTGAACTAGATTAACATAACAATGTTCGTACTAGGCTTGGAAGATTAAAGGCTTGGAACAAATGTTAAACATTGTTAAGGACTAAAGATCAAATAAGGTATTTTCTAAAGTGATTCCTAATTGACTCCTTTTAGTGAATTTCCATAATAATATTAGTTAGGATGGTAGCCAATGGAATGTCCACTAGATGTTGGTGTTTGAGAAGTCTTTGTGAAATGGCTGGCTTACATAAAATGCAAGTAATGTTATTTAGAGCCTTCCTTTCTAGGCTTAACTGGCAACTGAACAGCTTTTTTTTTTTTTTTTTTTTTTGGTACAGTACTTCTTTGCATAAAAACATCCCTTTATACAACAGAAAAAATGATGAAGCAGAGGTTTATGAAGGAAAATAATGGAAGTTTAAAGTCATGAAGCCATATCTAATTATACATATCAGTTTTTGTGCAAGCCCTATGGCTGTTCATATTTATGGTCTCTTGTTTAACTGATTTTTTTTTCCCTTGGCAACAAAAGCATAACATTATATCTGGCTATTAAAAAGGTTGTATGTTCCCACGGCTAGTATGGACCTTTTAAATTATTTTATTTAGTTAGAAGTGGAAGCTTCTGCTAGTGATTAAATTGCTTAAAGCTCAAATGGAACGTAGTTGCTGAAAAACTATTTGTACTCTATAGCATTTAATGTAGCTACAGATCAGTCAAGATCAAAATAGTATGCTTTCATTATATGTAAGGCGAGCAAGACCTATTGGTTGAATGATTGGAAAACAGGGCTAGGATCCATTTTGAAAATGAAAAGTCTAAGATTTGTCAGTACCTTTGGTGGGAGAAATTCCAAGGGGTCAGCCTTTTTTTTTTTTTCTTCTGCTCAGCATGGTCTAGTGCATGTGTCAAGCAGAGAGTAGACCTAGGCTATGCCAAGGATCAGCATTACTGGTGATTTTAGCCTTTCCATAGCGAGCAGCGGTGGGTAATCAACAAAGAAGGTGTTGTATCCTCTTCACTGCTGGCATGTGGAAAGTTCAGTAGAGCTCTGTCTCCTTCAGGTGCAATGACTCATGGAGCTGCTATTGTACCTCATCATGGTGCCTCTCAAAATTGTAAAAGTGTGCTGTCAACATGTGCTGTAAAAATTCAGTAGCCCACCAAATATTGTCTACTTTAATTGAATCTGGACTGTGCTAGGACTCTGGATTTATCTTATTTGTGGCTTTTCTGGACAAAAGTGTTCATGTCTACTCCTTTGATTTCACTTGTTTTCCCTCAGATGTCATTCTCTCGATTAGCCTTTGCTAAAAGGTCACAGCAAAAAAGTTGAGTATATTTCACTGGCAGTTTAAACTAATATTAATTTGAAATTAAAATGTTAAAATTTATTTTTGTCTTTTTAGCTTTTGTTCTTTCCTTAAATTTGAAAAAGTCCTTTGCTAAAATGAATTAATTACAAGCAAAATTTGTTTATTGCACTGTAGAGATGTCCCTCACAGAATGGAAACCTTGTGCCTGGTTTTAAAGCTCAGTGATTTCATTAAGTTTGGAAACAGATCCTATATTTGTAACTGAAATCGTATGGTTGCATATTTTTTTTAAATACTAAACTATTTAGTGTTATCACTCATCTGGTTTCCCCCCTCAGTTGCTTATAGTAATAAACAAGAAGAAACAGATAAATCTGAATCAGCTTTAGGTATACCTTTCCCACCTCTAATCAGACACTTGCTATCACAGCCCTTGCCAACTTATTCTTTTCCACTCCTTGACACATGATCGGAGATTGTCCGATGGAAAAGACAGGATTCTGAATATAAAGCAATTACATTTTTATAACTTAAAGGAAGTGCACAAAAACCAAATATATTTACTAATTGATATGCACTTTTCAGAAACCTTTTTTATACCTGCATCCCTACAGTGTACACAGTCAGACTATTCCTTTTGTCCTCCAGTTCTGTGACTGTTTTCCCTTCCTGAAACAAACTAGTGTTCCCCTTCCTGTATCAGCTAGGTCAGATTGATGCAGGGGCTATAGAGGCTGAAGCTTAAAGGCTTCAGGCTCCAGCCCCTGCCACCCACTTGCCACAGCACTGGAGGAGCTTGTTTTTCTTGGGGAGGCATCAGGATGGCCCCTGCTGGTGCTGGGGAGTGCAGGGCCCTGGGGCCAGAGGCCAGACTCCAGGTGTTCCCACCCTCCACAGGAGCAGCTGGTCTGCCCCTGGGGCAGGGAAGGGCGGGCCAGTGCATAGTTGCTCTGTTCAAGGGGAAGGGCTGCAACATACACCAGCTATCACCCTGTCCAGGGGCAGACCAGTTGGACCCAAGCCAGGGTGGGAGTACCCTGTAGCCCCACCCCACTGTGCTGGTGGTTTGTAGGCTCTTCATCCAGCCCTGTATATCAGACTTTCTTCCTTCTTCCTATTATGGTTCACCCACTAGCCATTGCATGATGCTTGGGCTGCCCTTTGGTCATAGAAATACATTTTTTTTCTCTCTCTGGCTATGTCCACACTTAAGTAGTTAAATAAAATTAAGTTAAATTGATTTAATAAAATTGCTATAAAAATCATGAAATCAATTTAAGTTAAATCGATTTCACATGTGCCCAGTAGAAACTCAAATCAAACTAGCATGTCCAGGGACAGGACTTGCTAGTTTGATTTAGAAGAGCATGGGAGGTGTGGCAGCATGGCCCCAGAAGTGCCACGTCCCCACCCAATATATAGAAAAAGGACAGCACCCTGGTAAGGAGAAGGGCAAAGGTGTTAAATTGGAATAACAGCAAAATCAAATTAACACATCCACACTGCATTATTTCAAAGTAACAATTCTGATGTAACCATCATTTTGATATAATACTTGATTTTTATTATATCGAAATGACTTTCCTTATTTCTAAATAAGAGAGCTCTTTATTTTGAAATAAGGAAATGTAGTGTGGAGATGCAATCTTTTTAAATCAAAATAATTAGCATTATTTCAATTTAAAGACTAAGTGTGGTCATACCCTCTATGTATCCCTTAGGCACATCTGAAATATTACATACACTAATGTTCTGTCTCTTTACCCTGCCTTTCCTTTTCCTCTCCAACTTCTCTTTATTGCTCACTTCATCTTTGAATCATCAGTGGCTAGGCCCACTGCCTAACATACTCAAAACTGCTTGCCTAATACTTACCTCTCTTCCTCCATTGGTTCTATACCAAGACATTGGGACTTCTGTAGATCTGAACAGCATCAAAGCGCTACCCTCTCAGCACATGTAGTAATCTGCTTTATGTAAGGTTGTAGTAGGGAGAGAGGTGCACGGAGAAAATGTGCAGCAGCAAATCACTTCTCTTGTTTGGCTCCAAGATGGTAGTACTTCTTCCCTCTGCAGATTCACCACAAAGACAACTGACACAATGATGTCATAATGAATCTTCACACTTACATGATTTTTGCCCTACCCACAACTGCATAGAAAGTTCAAGTAATAGCTCAGGAAGGTGGAGAATGCTTCAGTCTAGTAGGGTGAAGCGTGGCCCCAAATCCAAATGTCAGGGAGGTCTGCTCCTGGATTCTAATACAAGCTCTTGGTTCAAGGCTCTGTGGCCTTGGGCAAGTCAATTGGGTCTTGTCCACATTATAGACATTCACTGGTATAACTATGTTGTCAAGGCTGTTTTCCCTACTCTGGCACACTGAGTGCAGAAGGTGGGGACCTGCACAAGGTCTTAAAAACCACTGGTCCTGAAGCCTTGTCTAAAAAATTCTCTAAGGCTGCCAATTTCCTGGCCTTAAAGTGGTATTTCCGCCACCACTCAAATGCAAAAAAACTCTTGAAATCCCAGGAAGATGGAGAATGGAACAGAATCCACATTAGTACTTGGGCATGCAAGTCTGAGGCACATTCACACAAAACCTCTTGCCTTTTAGGACACAGGACCATAACTTATTTTTAAAAGGATAAATTCTCTAATTAAAAAGAATGGATAAGAAACACAGAGAGTTGCTGCTCTGAGATCTAACTTGGGTAGTTACAGGATAGTGAGAGGGGTACATGTGCTGAGCACAGAAAAATCCAAAATGAACCAAAACAAAGAAATAACCTGACTGCATCTAGCTAAACATTCTGGCTGTGTCTACACCAGGGTTTTATTTCAAAACAACGACCGTTGTTTCAAAATAAAGCCGGGCATGTCTGAACGATTTTTTTGTTATTTCAAAACGATGGGACCCTGTCATTTCAAAACAGTAAAACCTTGCATGCAATCGAAATAGCTGTTGTTTCGAAATGGTATTTCACCGTTCGGACACATTATTTCTAAGTAACTGTTATTTTGAAATAACTCTTTTGCCCTTTTCCTTCCCAGGGTGCCTTCCTTTTTGTATACATTGGGTGGGGGCATGGCCCAGCAAGGGAGCCATGTTGCCACACCTCCCATGCTGCCCCTCTCCTGAAGTGAAATAGCATGCCCACACGCAGGGCATGCTGTTTTGCTTTGAGGGGTTCCCTTATTTTGAATTAACATTTTCTTATTTTCAGATAACAGTTTATAACACAGCCTCCCTGTTCTACTCATGCATGGTCAGTTACAGACCTGAGCCTACCTTTGGCATGGATGTTGCTGGCTCCTTCAGGCCTCTCTATCTGGCCTCCTCCTGAACCTTCTGGGAGCTCCTTCCACCAAACAAGAAATAGACAGGGCTGCTGCTCCAATTCAAAAACCTGTACTTCATTTCTATTGGCTCTCCTAGGACTCACTGCCCAGAGTGTTAACATTTTCCTCCCCAAGATTACTACATATGTGACTCTGGATAAAAGTCCACACCCTTCAGTGTAGTTTATGCTGATCTAGCCCTTCATGTGGTGAGGGCTATGTCAATGAGATGTCTTCTCCCACTGACATGGCTACCACCTCTCAGAGAGTTAGATTAACTGTATTGACAGGAGAAGCTCCTCCACTGGCATCTTTAATGAAGCACTAGAGTGGTTGAACTGCACTAGTCCAGCATTTCAAGTGTAGACCTGCCCTTAACCTCTCTGTCTCAGTGACCGAGAACTACCTGGTGCAAGAGGCAGTAAGGAGATATGGGTTATCAGGGGACTGGTTCTGTCTGCCTGGTTCTCAGAGAAGTCCCGTTTTGTTACACCACTGTGGGGGAAATAAGCAAAGCAGGGCTCCATCACACTGCTTTCTGACCCTGTAATGTTCCATACATTATCAGAATGGGGGCAGAGATTCATGGCTCATCTCCAGTAACTTAGGTAGGGATGTAAGCCCATTGCTGTTCCTCCACATTTTCTAACAGGAAGAGAAAAGAGGCAGGTCACTATTTTCTCTGCCCTCACCAAAAAGAGGCAAGATGGCTGGCTAGTGAAGGACAACAAGGAGTTGTGTGGCACTTTAAGACTAACAGATTTATTTTTTGCATGAGCTTTCGTGGGAGAAGATCCCACTTCCTCAGATGCTTCGAAGATGGGTGAACTTGCAGAAAGGAATGAAACTAAATGCAAGGGGGTGTAAAACATAGGATCAGGTCATAAAGTAACAGCAAATCAGAGCAGTTTACAGGCTGTTACTTTATGACCTGATCCTATGTTTTACACCCCCTTGCATTTAGTTTCATTCCTTTCTGCAAGTTCACCCATCTTGGAAGCATCTGAGGAGGTGGGATCTTCTCCCATGAAAGCTCATGCAAAAAATAAATCTGTTAGTCTTAAAGTGCCACACAACTCCTTGTTGTTTTTTTACTGGACTAGACTAACATGGCTATCCCTTTAGATAGTGAAGGACAGGCTGCAAATGGAGAGAAAGCTGTAATGTGGAAATGGAAGGAGTGATGCACAAGAAAAGTACATTTAAAAAAAAAAAGTTAAAATTTCTACATCTAGCCCCAAGAGGCTGACCAGCATCCAGCTGTGTTTGAGCCAGCTAGCAGTGTACTTGATGCAAGACTACTTCTGAATGCTGCCCATGCTAATACATGTGAGCATAGATTTTTTTTTTTCCAATTGAGCAGCTTACATGGAAGGAAAGGGTTAAATGCCAACCAACAGCATTTTAACCAGGAAGTTGCTTCTAATTCCTGGGAGGTGAGTGGGTGAGTTGGGGTTTTGAAACTGAAGTGCGGGAAAACCTTGCCCCACAGGATTATACGACACCTTTGGCAGACTCTCCAGACCAGTCTGGCAATCAAACTTGTACTGCAGCCACACTGCAAACTGACTTTTAGCAGCAGGACTCAGGCTCTGGGTCAACCAACTAACTGTGTCTATAGACTCAACCCTCAAAGGATCCTTCAATGTAGACTGATTTTGATGTGAAAAAGATGGGGGCTTGATCTTAAGCCTGAGTTAGAGCATAGGCTGGATGGGCTGTGTGGATATTTTGTGACAACATTTTTGCAGGTCATATCCTAGATTATTTAATTAACACCATTGTAATACCATGCCATGCTACAGTGATGCTGATTATTTAACAGGTATGTGTTAAGAAGACAGTAAGGACAGTGACTTTATTTAGGACAATGTAATTCCATGGGAATAATGTGCTAGCCTTTCCAGGAAAGTAAAATCATGATCTTTAATACATCCTGACATCATGCACCCTGACACTGCATCCCATGTTAATGCACATGATCCTCTGGTCAACCAAAACCTGCATAATGTTTGAGTATGCTTTGCAGGTTATGAGCTCCTTGCAGAGGACAAACTATAGATTTGTGAATTGCATAACTGGCCCTGGTGCAGTTTAGAAAGCCTATTCTCTCAAAGCCAGAAATAATTTCAAGAACACCTGTAATGTCTTTGGGTATGCTACCATCCTGTTCACCTCACATATCTCCGATATAAACTCCACAGTGAGTTGCCAACTCTTAACTGGTAAGTTATCAACCAGTAAAAGTCTGGGTAGCCATCTTCCAGATGGCCATGGCAACCCACTTCTTGATGGGTGAATTCTCTCATGTGATTTGTCTGGTGCTGGACTGTTGGGTAAAAGCTGATCATAAACATTTAGGAATATCTGCTTCTTCATATGAAAGTTTTAGTCCTTCTATTTGTTGTCCCAGGTCTGTGTGACAATGGGATACTACCAGTCTGTGCTTTTATCACTGCTCCAGCCTTCATAGGGGAGGTAACAGGCATCAACAGTATCAGCTGGGCTAAAACTCATATTAGGGTATCCCCATCTGAAAGGAGGCTTCACAATTCAGAAACTAACACCAAAATAGCCATCAGCATCTTGTAGATGCTCTGTCTTTCCTGAAGTAGAACTGATTAAATGAGATGGCAATGGTCTTCCACTAAACTGGCATCTATGTTGATGACTCCAGCTGCTGAGACTCTGCAGACACAAAATGGCTTGGCTGGATGTGTTCATGGACTAACACCACCCAAGACATTCTGGTCAATTTTTGCAGGACAGACAGACATTCTCCCACAACCACTATCAAGCTAGCTCTAGACAGGCTTCAGGTTGTGAGGAAACTAAATAATCTGAGATAAATAATATATGTACACAGTAGATGAAGTTGTAACTTTAAGTCTGCATCGTGCAGTACAATCTTGCCAATACGATTGTGATGCTTGGTTTCCAGTGTAGTGTGGAAGTTCAAGCATGGTCTTGCACTCATTGACTCTGCTGGCACAGACCACCCAGACCTGGGTTTAGTGTGCTGTGTACACATTCCCAGAAATGCTTCTTGGTACAGCCCACTTGAGTAATTTTTCAAGTGAGTTAATTAAAATCTGTTCTTCAATATCTATCAGATAACAGAATATGCTGTCAAATGATTCCATAATAGTAGAAATACAGCTGGTATAATGCTTGACATTCCTCCTTCATCATGATATCACAGCATAGTAATTGGCCCCACTGTAAATATTTATAGTCATAGACAAGATGCCACAGAAGTGGCGTGTGAATATTATCACTGCAGTACAGGTGTGTAACTCATTCTTCCAGAAAATCCCACGGTGCTGGAACATAACACAATGTAATCAATAGTAAGTTGTCATTTTGATAGCAAAGACTCTTCATGGCCCAATTTTAGTGACTATTTCATCAGCTTGCTTTCACATTTCAGCTCTGTTGCAGGTTACTGTAAATCCCACCTATATACCATCATTTCAAGCACTGATTTGAATTCCCACAGATTCTCTAATCTCTCAAACATAGAGACTGACTTCACAATAATCTAAGCAAGAAATGTATAGAAAATGTCCAAAGGTAATGCAAAATAATCTCTAAAACCATTGAACACAGCAATGCTGTTTACACTGAAAAAGATTTCTGAGCTTAAGTATTTGCATAAGTGATTAATGTTGTGCCAGTGTCTATCTAGCAGGCAGCAGCACTACCAATCCATTTACCATTAATTTCCATACAACTTGTAAAGTTATTACCTATTTGGAATATTACCTACTTTTTCCATGTACATCATAAAAATTTATGATGTATTCCCTTCAAATGCTTGTATAAAAAGTATGAATAACAATAAATGTGATTTGTAAGGAGAGGAGGAGTTATGTCTTCATTTTTAATTACCTTTTCCTTGTCAATGAAAACTGTAAAGTACTGAGGTAAAATATCTGCTGCAATTTAAGGCTATACGTGCTGATATCTAGCTTTCTATCTCTGTATCAGGGCAATGAATGAATCAAAGCAGTGATACAATCAAAAGACGTAACACTACAATATATAGTGTAAGTGAGAGCTTAATAGAATACACAGCCCTTACCAATGAATTATGTTGCTTAAATGTGCAAAGTAGGCTTGTGAGGCGAAAAAGATCTGTCAGCAAGTTTGCTAAAAAGCTAAATAGGAGACAATAAAAAAATCCTCAAAGGGTGGATTATATAGAGATTTAATGTGCAGATGTTATGATATATTATCTTTCATTCATTCTAGACTCTACAAGAAAATAAGACAGAAATTAAACAAACATGATATAACGGTAATTTGTTGACACAGTTAATAACTGTACACAAGCAAATGGATAACAAATCAAAATTTCAAGGAGAAACTGTAGAATTGGAATTCATATGCAAATTTGACACCATCACCTTATGGCAGAACAGAGGCTATGGGTTTTTTCTCCCATTACAAGAGGTAATTTTATTTTTCTACTTCCCTCTTTTATTCTGTTTTTCCACTGTTTGAATGTAAACAACTGCATTGATTTGCTGTTAAGGTCCGACCTAATCCTATTACTTACACTTCCCTGCATTTATTTTTCTCCTATTCAGTAAGGCTGTGTTCCCACACAGTGGGTTATTTCGATACGGTTGTTTCGAAACAACCGTATATCAAAATAATGCTTATTTTGAAACAACTTATTTCAAATTAACAAAATGTTAATTCGAAATAAGGAAAAAAAGCCGGAATCGAAATAGCGATTCCGGACAACAGTTATTTTGAAACAACTCACCGTCGTGTCGAAACAACACGTTCGCACGGCGTTGTTTCGAAACAACCATTGCGAAACAACGTTGTTTC
This sequence comes from Podocnemis expansa, assembly GCA_007922195.1. Classification (NCBI taxonomy): domain Eukaryota; kingdom Metazoa; phylum Chordata; order Testudines; family Podocnemididae; genus Podocnemis; species Podocnemis expansa. Next base: position 23,407,598 of record ML681966.1, read on the forward strand.
GCCCACAGACTAGGTTTAACTTGTTTTGAAACAAACGTGCGTTGTGTGAACAGCCAAAACCTTATTTCAAAACAACCTCTGTTGTTTCGAAATGAGGCTGTGTGAACACAGCCTAAGCTCCCCATCTTCAAGCATCTGACAACGTGGGATTTTCTCCCATGAAAGCTTATGTGATAAATAAATTTGTTAGTCTTTAAAAGTGCCACAAGGCTCCTTAGGTATGTCCACACGAGTCTTTTATTTCAAAACAACACTGGTTGTTTTGCAGTAAAAAACTGAGTGTCCACACGATGTTTTCTTATTTCAAAATGACAGGACCTGTCATTTCAAAACAGCTTAAACCCCAATCATTTTGAAACGGCTGTTATTTCGAAATGGTTATTTTGAAATAACGCCGTTTGGACATGTTTCAAAACAACATGTCCAAATGGCATTATTTCAAAATAACCATTTTGAAATAACAGCTGTTTTGAAAGCAGGCTTTCCCTTAATTCAAATTAACTTATTTCAAAATAAGGACATTATTTCAAAATAACTCATTTTGAAATTATGATGTATGTGTGGACATAGCCCTTGTTTGTTTGTTCTAGATTCAGTAGAAATATTTGACCACTTTCATTCCCTCATGAAAGGTTTAAAAGCAATGCTGGGATGACTGACCCCCTCCCCTGTTCTCGAAATTCACAGATGATCTGTTAATGGCAATGTTCTTTTCTTTTTTTCATAACTACTTGGGGTGGGGAGGATGCCTGTTTCATTCTTGGATCAGTTCTTCATGGTCCTTCACTCAAAGTTTGACCCTGTATCATAAATTCAGTGGCAAAAAAACTATTAATTTGCATGGAGATAAGATTATAACATGGCAAAACACACATGAAGTCCAACAGTGTAAGGATGGAATAAGTACCTCAGACTTTGTTTAGCTGTATTCATAACATACAAAATATTTTGCAAACCATAAAAGAGTGGGTGAACTGAAGCCATCAGCTGTTTTACTGACTCTCAGTTCCTTGAGATATCTTTATTAGTATAACTATTGAAACTACAGAGATCCTGGCACTTAGGCCTAGTCTCTCTTTGGCTTTTCCCTCACAACTATACTCATGTTTTTTGTCTTGTTTTTAACCATGAGAGATACTTTGAGGAGGAGACTGATGGAAAGATTAGACAGAATGTAGAATCTGCTGCCATCATCAATAGGAAAAATACCCACATTAAAATTATCTCAAGAACTCTCTTACTGTTTTAAATCAATTATTGCAGCCCAAACTTATTCAGATCTTTGTTTTTCTCTTAAGTTCTACAACATATTGTCAATTATTCTTAATTACATTATTTAGAGAGAGGCTTTTTGTGCCACTGGAATGAAATACCCTCAGAAGAATAAAGATAGAACAAGTGATTTGGAGATGCTTACCTTTAAAAATGTTATACTTCTTACAGATTTAGGTCAAATAATCTTCAGTTACAATGGATCCTCACTGGCAATATATGGAGATAATTTGAACAGTTGGATTTTTATCATGATAGAGTATCTAAGACTGATAACATGGAGATAATTTTCTACATATAGTAGTTTAATGAGATCTGTGAAAGTAGTACTTCAGTTGACTCAAGTATTTTCTTTACAAAACCACTGACTACCATTTTATTGGCTATATACAGCACTGTTATCTACAGGATTAACTTGACCTCAGATAGTGCTTACCTTTTCTTTTTCTTTTGGTGTGTTTTTATTTATTTATTTATTTATTTATTGGTATTCCTTTTAATGAAAGTATGGTATGCAATGAATGTACTTTCAGGAGGTAAGTCTTGGCTCAGGAGTCCATCATGTCTTCTAATCAAACTACATGACCAGCCAGGCTGCAGCTGGGCTCTGGCCCTGGCCTCCCCCCACTCCAGCGCTGGCCTGCCTGTGGGAAGGAGCCCCACTGATGGGGAGCTCACTGGTAGAGTGGAGGAAGGCCACCCTTCAGCCCCTGATCTGTGTCTGCCCTTAGCCATCTCTTCTCGTAGCAGAAGAGTCCCAGTCATATTCATCTCTCTTCATATGAAAATTATTTCATACTTCTTATAAAAGGAGTCTGGTGGCACTTTTAAAGACTAACAAATTTATTTATTGTTTGAACTTTTGTGGGAGAGAATCCCACTTTGTCATGATTGAGGTGATACATTTTAAAATCCCTGGACACAGAATCATAGGGTTGGAAGGGACCTCATGAGGTCATCTAGTCCACCCCCTGCGAAAAAGCAGGACTACTCCACTAATCATCCCAGCCAGGGTTTTGTGCAGCTGGGCCCTAAATACCTCCAAAGAAGGAGATTCCATTACCTCACTAGGTAACGCATTCCAGTGCTTTACCACCCTCCTAGGAAGAAAGTTTTTCCTAATATCCAACCTCGATCTCCCGAGCTGTAACTTGAAACCATTGCTCCTTGTTCTGTCCTCTGTTACTAGTAAGAACTACTGAGCTCCATCTTCCTTGTAGTGCTCCATGAAGTAGTTGAAGGTTGCTATCAAATCCCCCCCCCCCCCAGTCTTCTCTTCTGCAGGCTAAATAAGCCTAGTTCCTTCAGTCTCTCATCGATAATCTTGTGCTGGAGCCTCTTAATTTTTGTTGCCTTCTGCTGGACTTTTTCTAATTTGTCCACATCCTTTTTGTAGTGGGGTGCCCAAAACTGGACACAGTATTCCAGATCTGGCCTCACTAGTGCCAAATAGAGAGGGCTAATCACATCCCTAAATCTGGTTGCAACACTTCTTCTGATGCAGCCCAGTATGCCATTGGCCTTTTTTGACAATGAGAGCACACTGACTCATATCCATCTCCCCATCCGCCATAACCCCCAGGTCGTTTTCTACATTACTGCTAATTAGCTGATCGCTCTCCAGCCTATAGCAGAGCATGGGGTTTTTCCATCCCAAATGCAGGACTTTCAGCTTGTCCTTGTTGAACCTCATGAGATTTCTTTTTACCCACTGCTCCAATTTGTCTAAGTCTACCTGAATTCTGTCCCTGCCCTCTGGTGTGCCAACTGTTCCCCTCAGCTTGGTGTCATCTGCAAACTTACTGAGCATGCAATCTATCCTATCATCCAGATCATTAATGAAAATGTTGACCAGAACCAGCCCCAGGACCGGTGCACACCACTCAGCCAGCTGGATATTGATACATTGATTCTTACTCCCTGAAACTGTTGATCTAGCCAGTTTTTTATCTATCTTATGGTCCATGCATCCAACCCATACTTCCTTAACTTGCTGACAAGAATGCTATGGGAAACCATATCAAAAGCCTTGCTAAAGTTGAGGTATATCACATCAACGGCTCTTCCTGCATCCACAAATCCAGTCATCCCATCATAGAGGGCAACAAGGTTGGTCAGGCATGGATTACCCTTGGTGAATCCATGCTGACTTTTCCTGATCACTCTATTTTCCTCCAAATGTTTCAGGATGGATTCTTTGAGAACCTGCTCCATGATTTTTCCAGGGATTGCGGTGAGGCTGACAAGGTTTGTAATTCCCAGGATTCTCCTTTTTCCCTTTCTTGAAGATAGGTACTATATTTACTTTTTTTCCAGTCATCTAGCACCTCCCCCATTTGCCATGAGTTTTCGAAGATAATGGCCAGCGGTACTGCATTCTCATCGGCCAACTCCCTCAGCACCCTCAGATGCAATTCATCCTGCCCCATTGACTTGTGCACATCCAACTTCTTTAAGTAGTCCCTAACCTGTCCTTCCATTACCAAGGGCCTCTCTTCTTCTCTCCAATCTGCCATACCCCATGTAGCTGCCTGGGAGCTGGCCCTCCCTGTGAAGACTGAAGTAAAAAAAAAATTGAGCATTTCAAGCATTTCCTTATCCTCCACCATGAGGATACCTGCCCATTCAGTAAGGGACCTACACCAGCACTGATCCTTGATTCTCTTCTTGTTATTGACATATTTGTAGAACCCCTTCCTGTTATCCTCCACATCCCTTGCTAGCTACAACTCCAATTGCCCTTTGGCCTTTCTGATTTTATCCCTGCAGTCCTGAGCAATATCTTTGTATGTCTTCTTTGTCATTTGTCCAAACTTCCACTTCTTGTAAGCTTCTTTTTTTATGCTAGGTGTGTGAGAAAGAGCGAGGTTTGCTATAGAGCAGTGGTCTCAGCCTGTGGAGAGTTACTTGAAGGGGTTCGCAGACATGCTGGGAACTGGGACCAGATGACTCCGGTGGCAGGAGACAGACGCCGTGGTGGGAGCCAGACAATGGCAGGCAGATACTCTGCCACAGGCTGGGAGTTTTTAAAACTTCCCTGCTGCCCTAACCATGTTCAGATCATGCTCAGGGAGGGGAGCAGCTTGTGGCATGACTGCTTCCAGCTCCAATGGCCAGGTACAGGGTCCCTGGCCCAGGGGTTGGGCTCGGAGACAGGCAGCTGATGAAAGGGTGTGGGGTGGGTCAGCCCGGGGCATCAGGGGAACCCAGTGGTGTCAATAAGGGAGATAACTCATGACAATGAGGCACAACTTATCTAAAAGAGACCTTGTAATATTATTTTTGACAATTTAGCTGAGAGTTAAACTCGCCAGAGGCAATTCAAAACCTCGTTCTTCCAGACAATGTTATTTCTTTTTTTCAAACAAGCTGCTTTGCAGAGATAGCTCAGATGCAAAGAAACTTGCAAAACCATGTCTGCCCAGCAACAAAATTCCAATTGGCTGAAGACAGTAAGTGACAGTGTTCTGTCAGTAACGAAAACAATAATCAGTCTAAGAACCAATAAGGTGGTGGTGAAGCTTTTTGAAGAGGGTCCAATATGGTAAAACAACGCAATGATACCTTCTAGAAATTGAAAGTGGGGTTGTGGAACAGGGCTAAAAGGCTTGAAAAGCCCATGCAAACCAGAGGTTTGCAGAGGTGCGAATCTAACTGCCAAACTGAGGACTAATCACCCAAGATTCCTTCCCCGGTGATGAAGCTTTTCACTGTCAAACTCACTGAACAAGAGCAAAACATCCCAGCTGGGATAGGACTGGTGCACCCAAATCGATTCAGATTCAGTTCTGATTCAAACAAATAAGCTATGGTTCTGTAAGTATAAAGGATAATACTTAACAGAATTGATTTGAGCCCAGTATCAATTAAGGGCTTAGTAATAGGAACAGGTTTAGGAATTATAGTTACACTTTTGGTGTAATAAACCTTTTGCTATCTTTTTATTTTTGCCTTGGAACATTAAAAAGAATAAGAATAGATGATTTATTCTAATTAGATTTAAATAAATAAATTGATTTAGTAAAGTAATCAAATTTACCCAGTGTCTGTTTCAGTGTCTCATCCCCCTCAACTGTGTCCAAAGAATCCATTTTTGAAGCAAAAATCTCAGGTGGCAGGGTGGGGAGTTTAGGGAGGGGATTGGGGTGACAGCCCCCACCACAGGTGCTGCCGCTCCTTGGTGGGAGCCAAATCCCACTGGTGCCCCCACACCATGGCTCTGCCACTGAGCCCTGGGGGCCAGATGACACTCCACAGTGAGGCCAGATTCCTCTAGCAGCCCTCTCACCACAGCTGTGCTGCTCAGCAGCATGTGTGACATACCATCACACATGCAGCCAGGAGGCCGCAAAGATTTTTCCATAAAAATGGGGTCCTCCATTTTCAGAAGGTTGGGAGCCACTGCTATAGAGGAATTGTGCAATGAGCAAACAGAGGACTAAGGAAGATCAATGTACAATAAAGCTGTTAGGTGCTGCAGGATTGACAGTTGTATTATAAGCTTTAGAAAAGAAACTGATAAAATACATGTGACACTTAAATCAATGGCGGCATCAGTTATGAAGTAATTTGCTTGATAGCCTTTTTTTAATTATTTGTAGTCTTATTACCTCATAGATTGATTGTGATAAACTCACATTGACTCACGAATCTTTGTAAATGCTGGCATTCCTGTATTAGGGAATTTCTAAATTAGCTTGTCGAATACATAAGTTCCACACCATCAAGTGTACTATATACAGCTTTGTCCCTCAAGCTGTGGGAGAGCTCCCTCAGAAATAGGACATTTAATGAGAAATATTTCACAAGAAAGGTCATTAAAACCCAAAGCTACAAGCAACTCTCTTTAAAATATATTTTATGAATATGACTTGCAAATACATGCTAGTTAAATGACTGTGAGAAGAAAATGTATTTTTGCAGTGAAGCATCTAAGTTATGAACACATGTAACATCTCTACAACAAAGTTGCAGTCTGCTTGATGGACTTTAATAATCAAATATTCATTAAAAGTCAAGAGCAAAAAAGTTAAGATGTTAATTAAAAATTAAGAGGGCTGGTACTAACTGTGCTGAGGGAGACATTAAAAAGTCAATACTTACTTATATCACATGTTGGTATCTATTGTGCCTTAGGGGCATACTTTTGCTTTAGAGGTAGGGAAAAGCCATCTTGTCTTACTCAATTCTTTGAAACAACACAGCTGCTAGACAAAAACTTATAACAATGTGCCATACCTTCATCTTCTTGCAGGCCAGCTGTGCTATGCTGCCTGACATAAAAGAGTTGGGACCATATCCCTTGCCTCCTCCCTACTGCCTTTGGTATGCCTGTTGCAGCATAGCCGAGCACAACGGGGATATGCTCCAAGCATCTCTTGAAGGCATGTGCACAATCTGTCCCTCTAGTATCTAACTTATTTCTAGTGGTGTAATGAAGGAGGCAGGGGCAAGCCCCTGAAAGCAGGGCTGCAGGGGGCTCGGCTTCCTGGTTGGGGGGGCGGGGGACTGCTGCAAGGTGTGGTGTGGTGTGGAACATTTGGGTGAACATATGTGGGTTTTGTCCCTGGGTGCCAGAAGGGCTGGACATCCTCACTACACTGCAACCTATTTCTCTCTATTTAGAAAAGGAAATATTATAATACAGCACCATGATTAAATATTTTTTTAAAAGCAGAACAATCATACTGTATAAAAGAAAATGGTTTAGATGAAATGGATAGCTAGCAGGCCAATTAAATGACCCTTTAAAGACTATTGAGTGCCAAAAGTTAAACCAGCCTGAAAGCATGTTGACAAACTTTACATGATCCTATACTTTTGTTTTTCTGTTTTAGTAGTTGACAAGGTTACTAATAAAATGACCTAAAGCTCAGGCATAGGACATAAAACAGAGTCAGATGTTCATCAGCTAGTATAGAAGCCACTAGGAATACAAATTTTTAACAATATCCTTACTTTCAAAATGTCATAAGCAGCAAACATTCTTCAAGGATAAAAACAGAGAACCATATAAAACCAAACCATGAGCCTAATGCTTTACCAGTATCCTGTCCATCAGTACTATTTCTCACTGTTCAGCAGTGTTGGGTCCTTCCCTGGACATCAGCTACTATCAGTTTGCTGAATGAAGAAGAGGGCCTGTAAGTCTGTTAAAACTCAGCTTTTATACCGGGGCATAGCTATGGGTGGGCATGTGCTCATCCAGTTCACAAGCAAGCCTGCTTACCTTTTGCCTGCCACAGCACCCAGTGGCACTGAGCTTCACTGCCACAGTCATAGACTAGCTGGTAGGCATGGCTGCTAGCAACAACACTTCTGGTGGATGGCAAAGCATGGGCTGTTTTCTGTCCATGCATCTCTGGCCTGAGGGAGCTGCTATGGCCTTTGCTCAGTGGAGGCTGAGCTTCCTCTTCCCCTCACTCTTCCTCCCTCACAACTGGAGCATTGTCAGGAAGCTTCTGGTTACATGACTGGAAGAAGGACTGGCCAGGCACATCCTGTAGAATCAGGAAAAAATTGGGCTTGGCTACATCCCTGCTTTATACCCACAAAGCCTTTGTTTCCCGGTAAAACCAATCAATGATGCTTTTTTCCTGGGGGTTTAAGGAACTGTGTGTTTGGATAACCTGCTTTGGGACTTTGCATTAATTGGCCCCTAGTAATTCTGGATTCCACAAAGAACCCTGTCCTTGAGTGAGCAGGGACTACACAAAAATATAATACTTACTTTAGCAAAGGTATGCGATAATCTATTGGCCCATATCATCTGGCCTGTCTCAGTATGATGGGGTTGAAGTTTTCAGCTTTTGAGATCTGTCGCAAACATACACAGTATATTAAATACAGCAGTTTCAAGATAGACGTGTGTTCATCCTACTTTTGCTGAAAAACCTGCCAAGAACCATTTTGGTAACAATTTTATTACAGATTCTTTATTTAACAGTCATGAAATATTTCTGAACAATTTTGAAAGTCAAGTTTAGCAGTAAAAAGTTTCACATGCAAAAGAATGCCATTTGTAGATGAAAAGAACTTCTAATTACAAGTCTTTTGCTCAGTTCTCATTTTGATTGCTTGAGGGGTAAACTGTACTTTGTAACCTCTCCAAACCAACCAAAACAAAAAGGAGGGGACAGAAAAGCATATGATGATCACCTTGCTGGATGTTCCAGGCATCGTGCTCTGATAACAGAAGTGACCTTTGGTGCAGTGACCCAGGCCAAAACCTCCAACTTCATATATCCTCAGTAAGCACGTCTAAAGACCACAGTGGCAGAGGGGTTCTCAAGGAAATTCTACTTCTCTTTATGGCCCATTCTACTAAGCAAGTAGCTAGTGTTTAAAGTATAATTTGAGGGTCCCCGGAACCTTTCTAATCTCTGGGCCTCCTTCCTGTATTGTCCAGGTACCCTTCATGCATGTGTGAGTCCAGTTTTTCTAGATTCTGGAATCTGTGCCTTGGAACTCAGGCCCATCAGATTTGTGGGCCCCAGAACTGCATTCTGGTGCATTCCAATTTACTTTAACCCCTGCAAGCAGAACACCGTAAAGGAGACAGAGCCATATAGCCATTGGCTAACTTCCATGTGCCTATAAAGTATTTAGCATCTATTATGCCTGTAAGGCACCCATTAAGCTAGGTCTTTGCCATCAGTAACTTTAAATTTGTTTTGTTCTGCTGGAGTAATGGTAAGAAAAGATAATGAGATTATGGATCTGGCCCAGCTTTTTACATGTAAAATGCCCACTGTCAAGAACCAGAGCAACTAAACTTAAAGATCTTAAGACAGCAAACTAGGGTTGTTTGTTATTGGTTTCTTATTTGTTTTGTTTTAATGCAGATAGAAAGGTAGGAAGGCTCAAAATATATAAAGACTTGCAGTAAATGCTAGAGAAATTGTATTCATACCCATTAATTTATAAATAGGCAGAGATTATTAGTTTTTACTGATTAGGATAGAAACTTCACATCTTGATGTAAATGACATGAGAAAAAGAAAAGGATTAAAATTAATAACTATTTTTATAACATTCCATGAAATCATTCAAATAATGGACATCTGATCCCAAATGGAATAAGCTGACCGGACCAGAGGAAATGAGTTTATGGGGTCTGCTAGCTACCTAGATTGCTAGCCACTTTGTAAATACTTTACTGTATCAGAACAATACCCACCACTTGCAAGAAATCGCTAAACATTCACAAAATAGTCAGTCAATCATCAGTCCAAACCTGGCTATATCCTCTGATATTCAAACTGAACTTTGTTTTGTGGAACTGCAACATAATGCAGAATGTCAGCCCCCACACAATCTTTTTTCTAATTATTTTCTCCTTACTCCATCAATCTTTTATTATGGCTGCACCCACTAATTTTCTATTATTGTAATTTTGAATTGAATTTTGTTTTGGAACAAACAGTCTTGAAAATATAATAAAATGCTGCCAAACCTTTTTAAATAAATTATTTTTTCCCAGCGATGATAGGATTAATCAGAATAGCTTGAACTTCTTTTTTAACGTTTCTGTAACTGAAGAAAGCTTTATTTCCTTAGGAAAAAAAATAATTTAGAACCAATTTAATTCACTCTCTTGCACTGATCAGAACTTACTACTTAGTCATTTCACTGTAGTAAACCATGCTGTTTTCTTTCCTTCCGTCAATGTCAGTGGGTCTACTTATGGAGCAAAATATTACTCAGGGTGAACAGAGGTATCAGAACTCAGCTGTTGGGGACTTACTATGGCTATATCTTAGGGAGAACACCCACTCAGCTCAGCTGAGTTCTGCCCAAATAAAACCTGCAGGATTTTCTTTGATCCTTTCTTCTCCTAGCATTTAAGTTTGCATGTAAAGTAAAAGTATGGTTTCTGAAGCTGAGTACTCAACAACAAAATAATTTACCAATGGAAGCTGGTGGTGATGTCATTCTCACTATTTCACATATGCAAACTGAGCAGTCTAAAATATTATAGACTGAATGCAAACAAAAGTCAATGGGATAAAGCATATAAGGTAAAAATGACACATTTATTTGGAAAAACAGATCTTCAATTAACCGGACTAGACAGTTAAACTACTTGGATTGCTAAAATGATTCAGAGAAGCCATTTGCTGTATTAATAAAAATGTAAATAACTTGTATTCCAGGAAAGCTTCCAATTTAAAACAAAATACACTAATGAGAAAAACTCAAGTACTTTTGTTTTAAAAGACTTCTGCTAATGGCCGCATTTGAAGTAAGTATTGCATTTTCAGCTGAGCACTGTGCAGACAAGAGCATAAATAAAGTCTCTTAAATATTTGGTGCAACTGTCAGTCTTTTCGTACGTGAGTATGGGACTCAATTATTTTGTTATCCTTGGAACATACAATCTTTTCATGTCATGAATGAAGTGCAGTGGTATAGTGCAATTAACTAATAGAACAATAAAAGGCTTTTTGCCCCTAGTATTTCACTACTAAAAGAAAATGATAGAATTTTCAAAAATGTTATTTAGAAAAGAAAATGGAAATGGAGGGAAGATGTGTCCATTGTTATTGAGGCATACAGAGCGTTTTCTTCAAAAGTATAGAAGTTAACAGATTAACTTCTTATACTTTCCTTAATCTGTTTGGAACTGGCAATAAGGATTCACGTGGTTGCCCAGATGTCTAGTCTGGTTACAAAAATTCAGCTGAAGGTCTGTTTTTGCCAAAATAATTTTGTCATTTTTAGGTTATATTCTCTAGCCTATTGTTCTACTCCCTTTAGGTAATTAAACTCAATTTTAGATAGCATTAGCGCTAAATTATGTTAGTAATTATAGTACAATGATAAAACCCCAGGCTATTGATTCTGGTGATATTTGTACTTATCTTTTATTCACTGCACTATTTGAAAATGATTTATTACTGCCTCAGGCCATAGTTAGTAAAATGAAAGCTCTGAACTGAGAATATCCATTAATACCCTTTGGGAATCCAAAAGGCTCTGTCTTCTATCTTTGTCCAAAGATCACAAGTTACATGTCTGTCTAAGTGAATGTAATGGGAAAGGCTTTTCAACTTCATTTTTAACAAATGGCATAGGTCTCAGGAAATTCTTTTCAGATCCCATCTGTGCAGAAACAAAATTAGAGGATGTGATGAAGAAAAGGAGTGCTATTTAGAATGATCAGCAGAATTTCTTATAATTGTAATCATTTTGTGCAAGCACAACCAGTTTCTCCTGCTGTCTGAATTGGTTTTGTTTCTCCTGAACATGTCTAATAATGTTCATCCCAACAAAAAGAATCATGCATTTTAACTCTCATGTTTTAACATAATCAGTCTGAGAAATTTGTTTGCCATATTATCTTCTGCTGCTGAGGTAAGGAAATATATTGCACTGTTAAACAACTGTTTGTTTACTAAAATTAATAGCAATATGTATTCAGGGAAAATGGGTCTTAATAGGCAAGTAGGGATAGTTTTAATGAAGAATAAACACCTTAAGCTCCAAGAAAACTCATTCTTTTTTTAGAGGAATATTCCTCTACAGCCATAGAAAGTAAATGTAAATATTTGGTAGAGATTAAACCAGAGACTTTGTTCAATGAAAACTGAAATGTAAGTGCGCTCATCTCTCACATAGCCAATATATTCAAACCAAACACTCTCTTACTCAAGGAAAAAATAAGAATGCACTTACTAGAAAATTGTCAACAATAGAAACCTTTATTAAAAATAACTGGAGTGCAGAGGGATTGTAACCTTCCATTTACAGAGCACAGAGCAGCAGGGATATAGATAATAAATGAAAACATGAAAAAGTTCTAGATAAACAGACTGAAATTAAAGATTAGAGACATATTTAGAAAACCATTAGAAACCCATTCTCCCATGGGCTGAGCACTTATTAAGAGATGGAAGTCAAGGGTGGTCATCAAATCTGGGAGAATTATTTTGTTACTGTATCAGTATCATTACTGATTGCATGAATTACAGTAATAGAAACTATGACACACAATTACTTTCTCAGCTTAAGACACAGACACTTCCATGAAAACAACAGCAGATAGGCAGAATGGATGTGTTCAGTTCAAACAACTGGGGGGGGGGACCTTAAAAGGAGTGCTGCTTTTTGGAGGTGGCTTTGATTTGGTGTTGGTAAGAAGTGGAATTGGAAGAATAAAAATGAGGATGAATGGATGGGAGGTAAGGAAAGAAAAGAAGGACAGTACCCTAAGAGGGAAGAAAGAGATTCTCAAGCAGGAAGGAGAGACAGTTGCAGCTAGGAGTAAACAACCAAACAGAACAACTGAGAAGTGGTGAGTTCATGTGTAATGGTTTTAATTACATCTTGAATCCTGAAGACTCTGTAGATGGTTTGGTCTCTTGCAGATCTCAAAGGAACGTAAAGCTGCTCCCAAAGCTGCTGCTGAGCTTCCTGGACCATCCTGGATAGGAAAGAGAGAGAGAGCCATTTGTACTTGTCATTCTTGGCCTTTTTGGGGGTCAGTGACAGAGCAGGCATTCACAAGGAATATGCAGGAGCAGAGGAGAGACCTGCTTTGTGCTTTAGATCTGCTTTATGTCCTAGAATGAATTTCAGAAACTCCCACTGACATTAATGGTGCATATTAAGATGCTGTCTTGTGAGGTTCTTCACCCAGAGCTCTTATGTGTGCCTTTGCATCATTAAGCAAATCATTTCAGGTCAGAAGATTAGGGACACATTTAAAAACAGAGACATACCTGTTCGTAACTTCTGAATAATTAATAATGTGCCCATGAGTTTTGTCCAAATTTTCAATACTTGTTTTCAAAACAACAGTCCTATTACTGTGAGACTATATGGCTATGTCTACCCTGCAGGGCTTTTTTGGAGAAGTTTTTTTTAATATTTCAAAATAAATTCAAAATATTATTTTGAAAAAAAATAACTGTTTTTCAAAAAATGTTATTTTGAGATAGGAGTCCAGGAGGACTCTGTCTCGAAATAAGGCAGTGGTTTCATTATTATTATTATTATTATTATTTATTAAGTCCATATTGGACTCTCTATCTTGGAAAAAAGGAAGCCAATGCAAAAGATAGGAAGGCTTTTTCAGGGGGAAAAAAACCAAACAAACACATTGCCATGTCCGGCAATGGCTTTTTTAGAAAAAGCTATTTCAAAAACGCCTTTTTTCCAACACCTAACCAGGTTTAGCGTTTTAGAAAAAGCACTCTGGTATATCAAAATACCAGGACATTTTTTTGAAAAAGGCTATTTCAAAAAAAGAGCTTTTTCAAAATAAGCTGGCCTTTGCTTTTTCAAAAAAGCGCTCTGGTATTTCGATATACCGGAATGGGTTTTTTTTTTTCCTTGAAAAATGAAACCAGATCCCTGGACACAGAAAAGGTTTTTCAGGATAAGGCTCCTTATTCTGAAAAGCCTTTGCAGTGTGGATGTGCCCTATATGAAAAATTGTAACTAAAAATAATGTGTTTGTAAAAGGTAGAAAAGTGTTTAAACTAGTGATTAGAATGGAATGGCAATAGTAATCTTGCAGAGTGAAGGTAGCTAATACTTAGAACAATTTTCAAAGTAACATGCTGGATTCTCTGTCACTCAAAATTTTTAAATTAAGATTGGATGATTTTCAGACACAGACGCGGTAGGAGTTTTTTTGGGAGGTTGGAAGGGGGAGGTCTCTGCCCTATATTAGAGAGGAAATCAGTCTCGATCACAATGGTCTCATGGAATCTGTGATACTACAGTGTCATTACGATATGTCCCAAGGCTAGAGAAAGTGAGGGGTCATCTTTTAAAATAGGCTGGAGGTCGATAATGATCTGTTGTAGAGGTCTGACTTGAGGGTTGTATGTGGTGACTAGTGCGTTCTACTGTTTGCTGTTTTGGGCCTATCTTGTAGTAGATGACTTTGGGGTACCCATTTAGCTCTGTCAATTTGTTTTCTTTCTTCCCCGGATGGGTACTGTAGTTTTAAGAATGCTTGATAGAGATCCTCAAGAAGTCTGTCTCTGTGTGAGGGATCAGAGCAAATCTGTTTATATCTCGCTAGGCTGTAGACAATGGATCATGCGGTGTGTTTAGGATGGAAGCTCAAGGGATGTAGGTAACTATACCGATCACTAGGTTTTCGGTATAGAGTGGTGTTGATTTGTCCATCCCTAATTTGTACTGTAGGGTCCAGAAAGTGGATCTCCTGTTTGGAGTGTTCCAGGCTCAACAGGAAAGGACCTCCAGCCTATTTTAAAAGATGACCCCTCACTCTCTCTAGCCTTGGGAAGCAGACCTCTGCTTGCCTACAGACAACCCACAAACTTTAAACAGATGCTCCGCAACAACTACAGACCTAGCAACAGAAACATTAAAGCAGGCATATATCCCTGCAACAAACCATGCTGCCAACTCTGTCCACATATCTGCACAAAAAACACCATCATAGGACCTAATCAAGGCAGCTACTCCATCAGACGGTCCTTCACCTGCTCATCCACTAATGTGATTTATGCCATCATGTGCCAGAAATGCCCCCACACCTTATACATTGGACAAACAGGACGGACTCATAAAACTGATATCCGAACTCATAATACACACACAAAGTTGCTGAGCAGTTCCATCTTCCTAATCACTCCACTGATGACTTGTTAACGATGGTTGTCAAGAAAATCAATGGGATGTCAAGACTTCAAAGTGAAACAGCAGAAATTGAATTAATATGCAAATTAAATAGTATGAAAGCAGGGCTGAATCCTGACAATGGATTCTTTTCACATTATAACAGGTAATTTGACTTCACCCTCCCTCTGTATGCTGTTTCCTAAAGTTCGAATCCTTACAAATGCTCTGATTTGCTGTTGCAGTACGATCTGATCCAATATCTTACACTCCTCTGCATTTATTTTCATCCTATTCTGTAAGTTCTCCCTCTTCAAAGCATCTGACAAAGTGAGATATTCTCCCATGAAAGCTCATGCATCAAATAAGTCTGTTAGTCTTTAAGTGCCACAAGACTCCTTGCTGTTCTTAAAAATTATTGCCATGGGTGAAATTAAGTGATATCAGCTGAGAATGAGTGCAAATGTCACTGCCAGCTCAAAATAACTCACTAAAAAAGCATTAGAACAAAGGCACTATCACAATTATATAATGCCACAAGCAGAGTTCCTCTCATCTAATAGAAGACTTTTGTTGAACCAGAAGAGTAGTGTAATATGAGCTCCTTGTGTGAAATGTATGTCAACTCTTTAAATAAGATCACTGAAATGTATTTAATTCATTTTATCAAAAAAATTAATGCAGTGTACTATATATCCCTGTCAATCATTAATCTGATCTTGGTACCCTTTTCCATTATAAAGTTATGGAGAGCATTAGGTGTTGTATGTTGTCAATGGTTGTACTAGACAGCATTCCTTGCAGCTGTTGAATGAAACACAAACCAGTGAAGCTTTCTACTCCACACTTGTTAATTTCTTTCTGAAACTCTTACCTTGATTCAGTTGTGAACTTAGAAACCTCTCAACACCAACTGACTGAGGGCCCATTCTTAATGTAACTTGTACAAGGCCTGACACACTCTTTGCTAAAACAAACTGATGATATATCTCTCCAAGGTGCCATGTGAAGTATAGAAACTGGTGACATGTTGGTCCTGAAAAATCACTGTCTCATATGTGTAGGTTGGGTACAAAGAGCTATAGATGTGTACTGAAAATACTTTCTTAAAATGTTTGAAAAGCACAGCATAAAACCAATCTGCCCTGGATAAGGAAATGTGTGAAGTGTATTTACCTATCTGGGTCAAGTTTCATAAACCTTAGGGCAATGCAAGTACATTTATATATAAAGTAACAAAGCCATCAAGCTAAAAAAGGTAACAAAAAGAACACTGAATGTTAGCACCCTATCCGATGTTCAAACACAAAGTGCTTGTTTTGAAATAAAGGAAACGAAATAGCATGTCCACAGAGTGGACATGCCATTTTGCTTTGGGGGGCTGCAGACCCCCGCAGGGTGAGAGGTGGTGGCGGCTCACCCTGCGGGGGTCTGCAGTCCCCCTCTGCCGGCCAGGGGACACCCCTCAGTACCTTGGTCAGGGTGCTGAGGGTGTAGTCCTTCCTCCCAGGGTGCTAAGCACCCTGGGATGTAGGTCAAATTTTGTTTCGGAATGTTTTGTTCCAAAACAACATGTCCCCACGGGGTTGTTTCGAAACCACTGGTTTTGAAACAACCTTGTTTCAAAACGGAAGGAGGTTTAAGCCGTTTCAAAACACGGCTCCCATTTCGAAACAAGGGAACCCCTTGTTTCGAAATGGGAGTATGTCATGTGGACATGCTGTTTCTTATTTCAAAACAACCTCTTGTTTCAAAATAAGAAGCCTGTGTGAACACAACCTATGAGACAAAAATCTTCACCCCAGAAAACATTCCTGGCTGTTGAAACAGAGACAATGTACTTTGAATTATAGCAGGGGAGTAAAAACACTTTCGTTGTCTTTCACTGAGGGAGCATAGGGCACAACATTCTTTAAGCCTGTGAAAGCTGGATTCCCCCAGTGTGAAAGTCTGGGGATGCTTATACTTTACTGTAAACAAGAAAACTGCTTATGCAAAGATTATAACATGCTAAGATTAAGCTTTAATGACTAGAAAGCACAACTCCCTCTCTTTTGTCTGCTTAGTATCACTTAAATCTCTGTCCTTCATTAATAAACTTATTCTTGTTCTACTACACAACCATCTCAGTGCTGTGCATTAAAATTAATGTGAGTCGTGAACTAACCTAACCTGTTGACATGTGCTCTATCTCTTTGGAGGCAGCAAACTTAACAATTTGTGTGATTTGAGACATCTTTGGGGAATTGTGGTTCAATGATCATTACCTTGAAAGGCAAGGTTTAGACTGCCAGTCTTGAAGAGTTTGCAAGCAAGGCAAGGAACTGACACAGAGCTTAGCAGCAACAAAGCTCTCATTCTCACCAAGACAGAGAAGCAACACAGTGGGTGTTCTTAGCAAAATGTCACAACAGTACCCATGTCTTAGTATTTAATGAGATTAGTGGGAGGCCTTATCTAAAGGTGCATTCATCTGTGAGATTTTTTTAAAGGTGAAAAACAATGATACAGTATCTTTATGCACTAATATCAATTTAGAGATATGAAAATTCAGCAATAAATCCTGAATTAATTTCTTTGTGAAAACTACAGTCTCATTCAAGGTAATTGGGATATAGTTGGTGTAGTGCTATGCTTGCAAAAGTTTGTGAATTTAGAGACACTCTCTAGCATGGGCCAGTGTTGTGTAAATTTGGAGATGTGCCCCAGAGAAGATCTAACATGGCTGCTCCCAGGTACACATCTGGATACCTATCTGTATGATTAAAGTTCTATTCCTTACTCATTCAGTAGTATTGTCTTTAATGAACCCTCAAGATCATTACAGTTGGTATGATAAAGTGAGTAGAATTTGTCAATTGTGTCAAAGTGAATGCAGAGAAATTACCAATCAGAATAGTTATGATATGAGCTACTATTGCTAACTCAGTTCAGAATCATCAGTTTATACCAGCAAAACCAAAAGTAGTTTTTCCATCTGTCAAAGAGAAGGAGAAAGCAGTCTGTTAGCTTGTTTCATGACACAAGTATGGAGAGTTTGGTACAGGAAAAAGAAGGCAGCATAAATACAAGAAAATATTCAAAATAGTTAACCAAAAATTGCCAAAGCTAGTTTAGTCATCTTTGAGCCTTTTTACAGGGTAAGTTTGCTCTTTGCTGCATTCTTGGTGTAGGCAAAGATCAGCATGATTGTATATTTTCATTACATTTAACGTCACAAACTTCTGATACCGACACCTAAGAGTAGGCAAAGGTATTTTTCAAAGCAGGTCATGCTTTAGCTTTTACTTTTAGATTGAAGTTGATGACAGTTTTGTGACAAGCCACAAGATGTACTTTGATTATTTCTGATCATTGTAATAAATACAAATAGAATTAAAAATATCCAGGTGTTGTACTCAAGCCTGATGGGAGCATTATATTATTGTGTTATAATACTATTCCTACAGCTAGGGTTTTGGCTGATGTAAATCTGTCTGTATTAAGAAACATTTAATTACTTATTCTATTGTTATATGAGTTAGTTTTGTTACCGTGAAATGCCTCTGCACGTATTAATCTTACTATATTAACTATTAAAGTTAAGCTTATGTTTAAGGGCTTTTCAGGACCTTAGCCTTGATGGCAATGTTTAATGCAAATTAAACAAATGATTTTATGGGAGCCACTGAAAACAAAGTATGGTAAGCCAAATACAAACTTGTGGCAGTCAGATAGCAATCATATACTTTGGTTTTTCAGGATTTGATTCCAACAAGAGACATTACGAGCTTTCAAATTGTATTGTTTCTTCTAAAGTCTACACAGCTCGGTCTTCCTGACTACTCATTTATTACCACTGGCATGAGGCATTATTTCACCAAATATGAATTTTATTTCATTATTTCACCAAATATAAATTTCACTATTGATCATTTATACAGTTGACTTAAACTGGTGACATGTTTTTTGATGAAAATTCCCACTAAGGTATTCTAAATTACTTCAATCCTATTTGCAAACATTCAGGAGACGTGCATGTTTTGCAATAATGCATGCAAAAATCTCTAAAAGCCCTGGACTTGGAAGTTAGAGCTCTGAAGCTTGTTAAGAGGCAGAATAATTCATATGCTTGTATCATTTTCTTTAAATGTCATATTTATATTCTTGCTAAGCGTGTTCAAGGTTTGCCTCATGCTTCTTTTTTCTGTTGAGAATATCAACGTTCCATCTATGTTTTACATTGAGTGGAGAGCCAGAGTTGTATGAGCACCTTGGAGTGAGACTGATGAACAGCCCAGAGAAATGAAAGATAGTCTGTTGGTTGAGGCAGAAGACTCATAGTCAGGAGATCTGCGTACTATTCCTCTGCCTACCACAGATATCCTGTTTAACCATCCAGAAGCCACCACCCAAAAGCAGCCAGGATTAATTGTTGTGACTTCAGCATCACAGTAATATGCAGTTATATCTCATGGTGGATTTGGAGAAATAGTACACAGATGTCATGATTATCATATCTGTGCTTGAACTGGAAGACTAGCCATCTTTGTCCTGAAAAAAAAGTGGGTTTAAAAGGTTTTATCATAGGTAAGTAAAGATTTGGAAAATAAATCTATATATTATAAAAACAATGTTTTCTGAATCTTTGTTTATGCATATATAATTAAATTAATATTTCCCTAGTACTCTAGTCACATCAGGAATTCTTAGACTAAATGAAATTGCCTTGTACATACTAAAGATTTACTCTGAATGATTCATAGATGTATGGTAAATACCACAGTGCATATGCATCTTGATTATTAAAGTATTATTCACTTTATCATGCAATACCTTATTAAACATTTTATAACTACCACTGAGAGAAGAAATTCAGTAGTTCTTAGACTTTTTCCCCCTCCTTTCTATAGCAATTCAGGTTGCTTTTCCCCCCCCCCCAAAACATAACAAAATCCATAGCAAATATCAAGAATGATTTACAAAATTAATTAAATATTCTGGCTTAGAAGTGACAAGAATTTAACAAATGTCTACAGTAGCAAATCTAAAAGCCAGTAACAATTTAAAATTTTGTAAAGTTTACCTTTTATGTGAAATGTACTTTAATGACTGTTATAAGCTAGTGTGTATATTCTATAGAGTGTTTCTGTACCATGGGACTTCGTTTGACACTTGTGGATTTCATAGGTCTTATTAGAACTCTTTCTGTTCTGCCTTATCTAAAGCAGAGTAAATGGAGAACTCATTACAGGTTCATTTCCCACACTATTCAGTTACAAATCAGTTTGGAGACATAGGAAAATGGATTGGAGCAGGCTTTCTCTCTGTAATCTGCCAGGAAGGTTTAGAAAGGAGATAGATAGATATAATATTCTAAAAAATCTCAGTCACAAACTAATGATGTAATGATTAGAGATGGGCAAAAATATTTTGGACAAGCACTGAATTCACTTAAAAACACAATTTTAGAAACACTAAGAAGTTAATCATGTAGTATTGCTGAATACGGTACAGAGTTTTGTTTGGGGAACAAAGTTACTGGGATGGTTTGTTCCAATATTTTCTGAAGAAAAAAAAAGTTGACACTTTGTTCCAAAATGAAATTATCAAAACAGAATGTCAGTTCCAACAGACATTCAAAATGTTTCATTAGCCCTGGAACTCCCCCCACCCCATTTCAGTGAGAGAGAGAGAGAGACTGGAAAAGAAAACAGTTCTGGTTAGAAATTATTTTTTTCGTTTTTTACTCTTTGTTCAGTCACTAAACGGAAAATTCAGTTCTTCATTTAACTCCAATAAGACAATCTTGACACTGGCTGGGAACATTTTTTGTGATGATGTGGCCTAAATTCACATTACCACTTGTCTACACACTGTGCTATTGTCAATGAGAGGTCAAGGTTTCTATTCTGAAGATCTCCCAGATTAAACAGTTCCACTAAAACAATAGAAGAAACAGCAGGTGCGTATAGGTGTGCAGGGAGGATAGCATTATGCAATAGGAAAAGAAAATGTCTCTCTTCAGAGCATCACTTTTTTCCTTATGAGTGAGTTGATTATATGTGTTTTGTGTCCTGTTCTGATGTGCTTCCATTGAAAGGTGTTATGTCATACACTGATTTAGACAAAAATGAGAATTGAGACTAGCAGCCCCACTCCCTTTCAACTTTCCAAAACAATGTACAAAGACTTCTTTGATGGGTTGCAGTGTTATTTAAACTCTAAAATATTAATACAACTGAATGCATCTGACTCTAGAACAATTTATTTTATACAGTGTGTCAGAAAATTCCTGAAGCTAGCAATGCCTCTTTTTATAAAGCTTTATGTACTTTGCTTCCTTTCAGGGGTTAAAGTATAATTTGGCAGGCCCCAGAACCCTTCTAAATTGGCAGGCCCCACTCATGCTGATCTGGGCCTCCCTCAAACACCCTAACTACTGCCCCCCCAAACACCACCCCCCCGCTTCTGCCCCCACCCCAGCTCCTGCCCCCCCACATCTACCACCACCCTAGCTGCTTCTCCCAGCCCCTATCTGGCTGCTAGTCCCCCAACCCTTTCCCCACCAGGCCACCTCGCCTGCTCTCTGAACCCCCTCCAAACCTCCCTACCTGGCCTCAGTGCTAAGCAGCCCTGACCCTGACCTTGACCTGGGCTGATAACCCAGGTCTGGCCATGGGCTGGCACTGACTGAGCATGCTCAGAGTCTCTGAGCATGCTCAGAGAGAACTGGCTCAGGGCGGTAGAGTTAAAATCTCCCAGCTGAAGCAGCTCCCCTGCCCTGCCAGAACACGCCAGAACGGCATTCCAGGGTCTGCTATTTTTAAATGGTGGGCCCCAGAACACAGTGTTCTGGCTCCATTTTCTATTTTTAGGGGATTTGGAATGCTGAGCCCCTAAAAAGAGTGGGCCCCTAAATGCTGTTCTAGTGCATTCTGGCTTACATTAACCCCTGCTCCCTTTTGTCAACAGTCAGAGTAGGTCTTTACCTAATGGGCTTTTGAATCTACCTAAAAGAAATTGCGGTAGGAAGCAACAGCTAGTGATTTCATCTACATTTAATACCACTCTCTCCCTTTCCCCCATTAGTGGTATTTATTTGCTTGCTTCCTTAAGAGCTGTAGGAGGAAATTTATGTGAGATCAGGAGTGAAACTAAATTCTCTTGGCTATCTGCCACTTTTGCCTCTTACAACCCTCTTTTCCCAGAAAGAAGGAAAAATTATACTAGCTTATCCTTTTTTTCTAAAAATCATGAAGAAAAGCAGTCAACCTATTAATCATCTAGTTTTAAGCCTTTCTCACTCCTTATAAGCATCAACAATGTGTTCATCTTGAATTAACTCGCTAGCCTTCAGACAACTTAACTTCCTCATTAGAACCTATCACAAATTTTATGTTCTCTTTCCCATTTACTGAACTGGCACTGCAGCTTCAGTGTAGCTCTACTTAATCCTGGAACAATTCTTCATGCAGTCATTCCAGCAGAGACAAGATTTTCCAGAGATCCTGGACTATATTTTGTAATGCAGCCCTCTACAGTTGTTTGGAAGCCTGTGCAGCAATTGCTTCATTTTTTCCCTTTCCAGCCTCAGTTTTCCGTTTCCAGCCAGTCTATATCCTTTTTTCTGTATCTGTTTACCATTCTGAATATATTCACTTCAGTAGGACATAGCAGTGAACTTGCTATTGGTTGAGATGCATAAGTATTCTATCTTGAGACCAAGGGCATGTTTTCTCATGACATCAAAACAGCTCAATACATTTCTCTCTAGGAACCAGCTAATTTGCCTATCCAAAAATACAGCTTCCTGCCCCACCATCCTTGCTGATAATCATATCATAATTATCACAAACTTGTTCACTAATCACCATTGTTTGCAAAATAGTTTGCACCATGTTTAGCCTTTGATGTATACAAAAGCTAATCACTGTGAATATTTGCTTCTCATTTAATATTTATGTCATGTTATTTGGTTACCTATGTCACATGGTGAAGTTTTTTGCTTTGTGAATGGTAACCATAATCTTTATAAATGGTTGTTCCTTTTTCAGCTCTCAAATTATCTGTGAACATTAGAGCTGAGCAAAGAAATTCACAGAGGATTTTGATATTCCAAAATGTGGCTTTGCTACAAGTTGGAAGACAAGAATAAAAAGAGAAATTTTAAAATTCTCCATGAAAGGAAATGGAATCCTGGCTCCAGGTCAGGCTGGCTGCCCTGGAAGTCCTGGAGATTTGCTGAGGAGCTGCAAGCCTGGAAACTTGCACTCCAAAGGGTTCCAGGTGTCTCACTCCTTATCATCAAACCTGGAGGTTTGAAGGGGAGCTGGAAGCCCAACACCAAGTTGTAGAGGAACTAACGGCTTTGGTGTTTGGGATCTGCTTCTGTTTCAACTATCCTGCATTTTGCTATGGAAAATTCTCAGCCAGCTGTATTGAACATTCATAAATCTATTCTGGAAATAAGTATTTCAAAAGGGTGTGAACCCATTTCCAGTTAATAGAGCCTCATACATCCAAATATTCAAACACCGGGGAATACAAGAGATGGTTACCAGCAAAGTGAATTGGCAAGCTTTATTGGGGACTCAGCTTAATGGTTTTAAGTACTCTTTTCTCTCTTCCTAGGGGTCCTTTATTCTGAGACACAGTGCAGACCAATAACTTCTCTGCAAGAGATATACAAAAAAACAATAGTCTGCCCTTTACTTAACAAAGCTGAATCTCTCAGATGAGGTAAGCAGTGACACCCAGTAACTTGGGACTGGAGCCCTTGGAAATAGAGATGGATATGTAAAGAGACTACCTTACTCACCAATCCTAACCATGAATTTGGATTGGTGGAAAAGTGAGGTGATGTGGCCAAAAGACTGTCTGGTGGCAAGGGCAGTTAGATGGACTATTGACAAAGATACTGACAGAGGATGCTTTGTTTCTGTGTTTTCTTAGATTTATAACTGTGGTCTCTTTCCCTTAAGAGATTGGATGGGAATCAGTTCCCAGAGAGTTGTTATCAGTCGTTTACTGACAAGCTGGAAGGACATATCAAGTGGAGTCCCACAGTTCTGAGTCTGTTTCTGTTCAACATCTTCAGCAATGATTAGGATAATGGCATAAGAAGTACACTTAAATAGTTTGAAGTTGATACCAAAATGGGAGGAGTTGCAAGCACTTTGGAGGGTAGGATTAAAACAAAAATGATCTGCACAAACTGGAGAAACGGTTTCAAGCAAATAGGGTAAAATTCAATAAGGGCAAATGCTAAGTGTTCCATTTAGGAAGGAACAATCAGTTGCACACATACCAAATGGGAAATGACTGTCCAGGAAGAAGTACTGTGGAAAGAGGTCTGGGGGTCATAGTGGATCACAGGCTAAATGATTCAATGGTGTAACACTGTTGTAAAAAAAAGCAAACATCTTTTTGGGTATATTAGCAGAATATTTTCAGCAAGATAAGAAATTCTTTTGCAGTTTTGTGCACTGATTAGGTCTCAGCTGGATGATTCCATTCAGTTCTAGTTGCTACATTTCAGAAACAAAACTGATAAGCTCAAGAAAGTTCAGAGAACTACAGCAAAAATTCTTAAAGTTCTAGAAAACACAACCTATGATGGATGATTGAAAAAAAAACTGGGTTTGTTTTATCTGGGGAAGAGAAAACTGGTGGACAAGATAAGTACATGGGGTTTTTACAAAGAGGAGGGAGAAAAACTGTTCTCTTTGTCCTCTGTGGCCAGGACAAAAAGCAATGAGTTTTTAACTTGCAGGAAGGACTATTTAGGTTGGACAGTAAAAAAACTTCCTAAGTATCAGGGTAGCTAAGCACTAAAATAAATTGTGTAGGGAAGTTGTAGAATCTGTGTCATTTGCGATTTTTAAGGAGCAGGTTAGACAAACACTTGTCAGGGACTGTCTAGATAATACTTGTTTTCGGCCTGGACTATAAGACCTCTCAAGGTCCCTTCCAGTCCTACAATTTTGATTCCATTATTTGTGCACAGTCTTAGACAGCATGCAAATACAGTGTGGGAGATATTGAGTTTCCCAAGATTTCTGGGTGGGGGTTGTTTTAATTATTTGTCCAAAGGAACCATAGATATATTGAATCTTGTCCTTCTCCCCAAGGGTAAAAGTAAGGCAGAACATGCAGGAACACCATTCTGGGGCCCACAGATTTTAGAGACCAGCATTCTAGGACCCCTAAAGATAGACGAATGCACTAGAACATAGCATTTCCAGTGTGTTCCACCTCATTTTAACCCCAGGGCCCCATGTTCCAGAGCTCCAAATCAGGTGGAAATTGCCTGCCTGCTGGCAGGTCTTATGCCCCACAGTTGTTAATGGCAGTACTTATTGTGTTATGCAGTGTTTGCTAGTTTGTGACAACAATTGCTATACACATAAACACCATATAAGGTTATAAATATTCTTATGGAGTGATATTGGATTCATGTGGTACTGAGAAGTGGTTGCAAATGCCTACCTGGTCTGGGGCCTGCATGATACAGTAGGGGGACATGCCAATTAGGAAGATTCTGGGACCCAGTGAGTTATACTTTACCCATTGCTTCTCCCTTACTTGGCAGAAGCATTTTATTTATAAAGTGCTTTGTGATTCTATTAGGAGTTATAAAAATGTCAAGTCTTATTAATTAGTGTTGTGTATTAAAATTGCATGGACAAAACCACTTTCAGGGACCATGAAATGACCTTTTCCTCCGGGTGGTCACTCACAATGTGTTTGGCTGTTACTGGCCTTTATAAGGGTGTTCAAGTGAAGGAATTATGCAAGGATCTGTTGCTTAATCAATTGATTGCGTACTGATTATATTACTGATTTATTTTATCCAATTAGCACTCTGAAATTTGGTAGCTTCTTGTCCCAAGATTGGGCCCAGTGTTATCAGAATTACTGTTCATCTGGGAGCCCTGATACACATAGTAGCAACACAGTCATAGAAAAATTTCTCTCTCTCTCATTTTATTAGTAGTTAGCAAAGTCAAAAACACTTCAACAGAGAGAGGCTGGTAGAGATAATACAGAATGAGCATCCACATACTTACACCATTACTTGCAAAATAACCTGAAGCATTAATTATCATCTTCCTCCTCACCACCATCACCAGTGGCTGTCATCCTGATACCTCCCAAGGTCTAGATCTCTCCCTTTCTAAGTACATACATTGGAATACAAGTTTTATGCTGATGCTAATATACTTGATGCCTATTCAGTGGGGTTTCAATACCTGTTATTCAGCCTACTAACATGTGGGAGCCCTTCTCTCATAGGTTATTAATCTTTTTGCCTCAAGCTTATTAGTATACACATTGATTAGTTGCAGTGACATTCTTGTGCTCAGACATTAGCTGATGTCACTAAATAAAAATATCCCAATCTGGTATAAATTAGCATCTTGTGATTACTTACCAGCAGTTTAGCCCTTATAGCTTTCTGTCTTGTGAAATTAAGTCAGTGGTTCCCAACCATGGCCCAGGGGCCAAAAGTGGGCTGTGGGGTCTTTCAAAGTGTCCCATTGTTCTGATGACCATGGAAGAAAGCCGCTGCCTAAAGACCCAGGCAGAACACATTGCTGTGGGACTACAAGACTGGTGCAGGCTCCTTGCAGCAGTCAAGGAGATAGGAAAGCACTGATCTCCCTCTCCTGGCTGTAGCAGGGAGCATGGGAGATCACTCCCACTGTTATGAGCCCTGAGGCATATAGGTTCATTTCATTGTCATCTTAACTGATGCCTATGTTTCACTTAGTAAACAGCTATACCTATAGGCTAAAAATCTTTTCTTCCACTTGAATTCTGTTAGTATCCTTTAGTTAGCCAGTGTCTTGCTGTATTAAAGTATCAGAACTCTTAATGGGATGGAGTGTCTGTTCTCCCGTATGGGTCTGATCTGTCTTGAAACTTTCTGGAAGAGAAGTAACTCATCAAGAAGGGACAGGTTTCCTCCCTCCCCCTTAATCCAAGACAGCAATCATGTCTTTTTGTGACACTTACTAAAATGAGGTCACAGTTGAAGCTCAGTCTATGGTAGTGCATATCTATTATAACCTTAGCAAGGCATCATTCATGATTTCAAACTTGATAAAGAGTAGCACCTTAAAAGACTAAGGCCAGTAACCTCATATTCTGGGTACCAGTATTTGTTTGGGAATCTCAACAGAAGAACAATAAATCTACAAGGGAGCAAAAAATGCTCTGCGGCAGAATCTAAAGTGAGGGCCTCCTTATTATAAATTGCAGTGGGGGGTGCTTTTAACTTCAGAAAAAATGATACCCTTTAAATCAAGTTTCTCTGTTTGCAAAGAATCTGAATTTTATTTGAGACAACACAATAGCCTTTTCTTCTGTTTTGATGGAAAGTCTGCTGCACCTTATAAATCAGAAATAACATCACTGAGTCAAGCAACTCCCACATCTTCTGCTCCATGTATCCAGTGTGTCATTTAAGAAGTATAGAATTTCATCAATCTTCAAAATGTACAACAGGATAAATTCCCAGTGCCTAATTCTCCACTTTGTATCAAAACTTTTGCCCCAGTAGATGAGAGGAAGTGCTGTTAAAGAGAAGATTATTCAGAGTGTGTAATAAAATCCTAACCAAATCCAGAAAGGGCTACACATCAGTTATTTCTAAAAAAAATGTGAAGCATTTTTATACTGTAGTCCATTGCAACCATTTCAGTGTGTTGATGTTTTTTTAACAAAATATTGATGCCAGTGAAGCTTTCTACTCTTTTTTAAAGTAACTAGTTGCTTGAATGCCTTCTCTCATCCTAATTTTTCAGCATAGTTTACATTAGAAAAAAAAAATTCTCGTCTCATCTTGTAGCAGGGTGAAGGCTAGTAAACTGCTCTCTGTTGTTTTGGTTACCCCTTATTAATGGGCTGAGCTGTAGTAAGGCATGCTGATTACAGGGCTAATGTGTGACACTTAGCTGGCTGGGCTTTGCTTCAGGCAGTTCCCTGAAAATAATGAGGGAGTAGGCAACACCTGGGTGATTGCCCAGAGAAGGATAAAGACTGCTTCAGGAGCCTGAGGAAGGAGGAGTAACCTTGACCATCCTGGGGCCCTAAGCAAGCCTAACTGAGATAGGCTGGGGTTGGGCCAGTTTGTGTAGTGTGGGGAAGAAGGTAAAGCACTTTAAATAAATTAGCACCAGTGGTGAAAAACACTAGAAGCTGTGGGTTGGTTTATTGAAGAAGGGAAGAAAGCTATGAGAGAAAAGTGCTGGAATGTGTTACTCCATGACGCCTCCAAAGAAAACTACAGTTTACTGGCAGTTTAATTGATTCAAGACCATTCATTAAAACCCTTTATTTCTTGATGTATATTTTATCCACAGCCTTATGTTCCCACTAACATCATTTCAAAGGAAAGATTTTTATTTTTGTTTGTTTTATTTTAAATGGACCTCACAATATCTACTCTTACAACTGCATCCACTTTAGAATACATATGATCCTATAGACTGGAAAAGGTTTGCAAGTCTAGAGATTTTGACAGTAGCCAACTGATCTATTAAGAGCAAAGGTTCATTCATTGCATAGGAATCAGGAAAAAACAAACAAACAAAAAACCACTAGCTTGTCAGATGGGAGTTATGGGGGTCTCCTGGGACTGGATAGCATTCATCTTCTTGTCACAGATTGTTCATTCCCTTCCTCTGCCTTTGGTGAGGCAGGACTTGCCATAGTTGTTACTGTAACTCTAAAGCCGGAGTAAACTCTCTGGTAGTCAAGAGGCAGCTAAGGTGAACATTAAATTACAGGAGACACAATGTCACTCTTAAAGTAATATAAAAGCTCTGTGGAAGCTGTCATTCTGTACCCTTCTTAAAAATGAATTTAACAGTCCTAAAAGACATTCTAAAAATCCCAGTCCATTAATTTCTAGAATAATATTGCCACATAAGTATGAGAGGGACCATTCTTTACATATTCTTTATGCATGTTATTTCATCAGTTGAGTGCAGTTTTTTAGTAAGACATTTTCATGCATAGTGAAGTATCTTTACTGTTTTAAGTTGGAGGTAGATCATAATGAAGTTTCAGGGTGTTTTTTTTATTTATTTTGTTTTTGTTTTGATCTTAAAAAAAAAAACACATGTAGAACTAAGACTAGAAATGGGCCAAAGTTACCAACTGAAAAATTTTCCTGACTGTTAGTTTTCAGAAAAGTTACTTAAATTTTCTACTTTGTCTGTGAAAATTCCAAATGAACTATTTTGAAACAAACTAATGAAAAGTGTTTTTAACAATTTCAATATTCAGCATTTTCAAATGTCAAAAATATTGACAGTTTATTTGGCACTCGTGGATAATTTCCACACAATTTCATTTTATTCATGGTTTTCTGTAGCACTTTTTTAATGAGATCCTCCAAATGTGGCAGGATGACAAAGGTGGCAAACATGTCATGTAGGTATTGCATTTCTCCCACTGGTGATCAGAAGCATTACTTTTTCCTGTAGCAGAATCTCCAGATGCAGAACTCCCTGTGCTTGCATACATTAATTCATTGAGACTCAAAATAGAATCTTCTGGTTCTTTGGGCAGTATGTTTACCAGGGAATCCAGAAGGGGTGATCTCTCAGGATGAGCTAAACTTAGCCTCACTAGGAGGTACTTTTTAGATCTCTTTCAGGAGTATAATATTTCTTAATTCAGTGATGATGTAAGTAGATATAACTCTACTGATCTCATATGAGATTGTATGTACTTATGCCACTGTTGAAATTGGCCCAAAGACTCTACTCCTTAAATACTAGGACTCCCTAATCCAGGGGTGTCAAACTTGTGGCTCTTAGGCCACATGGAGCCCCCTAAAGTTGTTTCCTGTGGCCTACAACACTGTCATTTTTCATATTTGCAATATCGTTATATAAAAAGTTTTCAGTGATGTAACCCTCAGGCTAAAGTACTAGTCTTCATACAGCCCTTATGGTGATTTGAGTTTGAGACTCCTGCCCTAATCAGTATCTTTTCCATAAAAGGAAAAAAAAAATTACAAATGATTCTGTGCTATGGTCATTCATAATTTGGTACTGAGTTACAAGAATTTCATGCAATATTTAATTAATCCATTAATCCTGATTAATTTATACAAGATCCTCACCCCATCTCCCCAATCAACACCTGGCTGAAACAGTGGAAGGTGAGAAACATATGCAACACGCATGACTGCTGCTGAAACCTATCAGTTGCAACTGTCATATTTTGCCACCAGGCTGCAAAATCAGCTCACCTCAGCTTGCAAAAGAGAAAAGTAAACATTTAGTATTCTAAACGCTGATGAATACATTGTGGTATTCCAAGACTGTGATGGTGAAGTGTGTCCCTACTGATAGCCTAGTTGCTCTACTTTTATTCCCTTTAGGTGTCTTATCAAACAACAGGTGACTGCCACCAGTTAATATGGTACTCCTTTTTCCAAGAAAATAATGGATTACCTTTCTTTTCAACATGTAACAGGTAAGGGCATTTTACCATTATACTAAGATGATACTTAAAAATCAGGCTGTGAATACTAAGTTACAGTCTATTACTGGCTAAAACCTGATGTTGTTAGCAGACTTTCTAATCATCAAGCTAAACACAATTTGTTTATTTCATCTCTACCAATATATATAGTATTTTTTTCTAATATCCCTTTATTCACTTGTAATACAGGAAAGTCTATGAAAAATTGGAAGGTTACATTCATGCGTTCATTCACAGTTAATTCCATAATAAGAACATGACATGTGGAAAAGTTCATTATAAAAATGTTGTGTTCAGAAATATAAATAGTTTTAAAAGTGAAATTGTCAGCCTGGGAGAAATGAGAGGAAAGGAAATAAGAAAAATACAAGGGAAGGAGAAGAAAAATAAAACAAAAATATTCGGGGGGAGGGGGCAAGGAGATACAGAGAACTAACCTATGGAGCCCTATCTTTGAGTGACAGAAATATATGTAAATGAATAATAAAGTTATTCACAAGGAAAACTTTGCATGGACTTAATGGTTAAGCTGATTTTTAAAACCATACATCACATTCATTTATTTAAGTCTGTATGCATAATTCCATATTAGTTTGGTAGTGACCAGAACGAACTATCTGGGGTTAGATTATAACCTTACTTTCACACTTATGCCTCCCTTAATATATAGTTGTCCCTGTTCATGGCAGTAAGATTTTAAGGGTTATACTTCCCTCTCTCATTGTCCATCTGCTTTTGGCCTCCTCCACCATTAGCAAATTACTTCCCCCAACAACCCAGACTGACTCAGCTGTGGAGTGCTGATTGGTTAGTTTAAGGGTGGAGTCAAAGTTGCACCCTTTCCCCTCCCTTGCCTGCCTTATTCTTGCCCCTCTGTCTGGGGGTGGAAGTAATGACCCTCTCAGAATATTTTTTTTCCATTTCCCACACAAATTGGCAATATAGACAACTCAAGGGAAGGAATAACATTATTCCTCTATGGGCATATAGAACAAGATGATTTTTTTTCTCCTCCTTTATCTTTGTACCCCTTGTTCCTGAGACAACTAGTAACTCCCAGAAAATCATGGCTTACATACATATTTTCTGATGTAATGCTGGTAAACCTCAAAACAGAATAACTAGACCTTCTTTTTTTACATGCAATTTTATATTTATTGCCCTCATTTTACAACAAATATTCAAATTATTTTTGTACCAGAAGTGTATTTTTATAAATAATTCTTTATTGCTTATCTCTTTTGCTACTCTTAGCATTTCATCTAAATTAATGTATTTTATAATTAAAAATATGTATCATTTAGAAACAGTCGAAAAATTCCTTATGCCCTCAGTCACACACTCCATCACTAGTAATCATAATTTTATGCATACTGCCAAGACTTAAATCCTATTTCAGCAAAGTTGGAGGTGTAATCCATTTTCTATATTAGCCTCCATGATAGCACACATTCTCATTAAGGCAGCACATCATTCATTTATTCATTTGCTCACTTATGCATATTAATAATTTTCATAGTGAGTGAAATCCCTTTACAAGGAATCAAGCAATTTTTAAACATAGTTTTAAAAACACATAATAGACTTTAGTGGGTGCTTTCAAGCTATTATGTTCTATTTTTTGAGATGTTTACTTAGTGATTTCCCAACAGGGGAATGAAGAGAGAGAGAACTGCTGAGCATTTTCCCAGAGGAAATTTTGAGCCAGATTCTGTCCCCTACAATGGCTGAAGGAGAATTCTCCTGGCAGAAAACAGGATAGTGTGTGGGAGGCTGTGTTGCTTTCCCTCACTGTGGGCCCCAAAATCAGGGGTAAAGCTATGGCAGAAGGGAGAAGATCAACTTTATTGTTGCTCAGTACTGTTGGGGATATTGGGATGCAGAGCAAATCCATTGGCAGCCATCTCATGGTGCAGTAACTTAGATCTGCAATGCCAAGGTTTCTCTAATTCATGCTATGAAAAATTTCAGCTTTTGTACCAGCCCAGACTCTAAGCAGTACAAAGTTGTGTAAAGACACCTCTCTCCAGGGCTGAACTTTCTCAGGAGCTGCAGCAGAAAACTGAATCTATCAGGTTTATTTTTTTTAATAATAAACAATAGTTATTTTTTCCTTTTGATGTTTTAACTACTGAAGGTGAAGACTACTGCAAGGTTAGGGTGAAGTAATTGGCACCTCTGGAAGTTCAATGGTTTTCACATTCCTAAATAAATCATTGAAGTAAGGCAAAATTCTGTTGTTCTGTTGTTGCATTGTTGGAACTCTAATAAGCATTGGCAAGAGTTATGAACACTTCATATAGTTTAAGGCCAAAAGGGACCATTAGATCACCTTGTTTTACCACCCATATAATGTAGGCTATTAATTACCCAATCATCACTTTACTGAACACAATAATATTTACGTATGACTAAAACATCCTCCAAAAAACCATCCAGTCTTGAGCTGAAGGCATCAAGAGATACACAGTCCATCTCATCCCTTTGTAGATTGTTTCACAAGTTCCTCATACTTGCCTCTAATTTGAATTTTTTTTGGCTTGAGCATCCAACTGTTCATTCTTGTGCATTGCTCTCTCTGCTTAAGGATCTTCTTAAGTGTTTATACTCTGTAATCAAGTTACAATACAGTCTTTTTAATAAATTAAGTACATTGAGATTGTCTCACTGTAAGCCATGTTTCCAACCTGAAATAATATGTAATTTTTTTTCTGCACATTCTCTGAATTTTTGAACAGCCTTTTAAAAATGTGAACAGCAGAATGATACACAGTATCCTAGTTGTGGACTCATCAATCCTATATTCAGAGGCAAAACTACCCCCTTAGTCCTCTGTTTATACACCAAAGGCTTTCTTTAGCCATTTTTTCCACAGCACTCCACTTTGAGCTGATGTGAGTTGCTTCTTGATTATGACCCTTCTGTCTTTTTCAGAGTCACTGTTTTTCATGATACTGTTACCCATTCTGTGGGTCTGATCTGCCTTCTTTGTTGCTAGATGTATCACTTTGCTTTTGGTTGTATTACAATACATTTTTCTTAGAATGGGTCCAGCTTTAAAGTGATACTGGTTGCTCCACTGTTACTACTGTACCCACAATATTTACCACTGCACCAATCATTGTCATTGCAAGGTTTTATTTGTTGTGATTTTAGATTCACTTTTAATGATGAAAAATGTTGAGTAGCATTGGACATCGTACCGAATGCTGTGCATCCCTACTAGAAGCACACTCATTTAATGACTACACATTGACAACTACTGTTGGAGATATCTGTTAATCAGTTCTTAATCAAGTTAATGAATGCTTATTCATTCTGGTTAGTGCTATTTTTAAAACCAGAATGTTTTTCAGTACTAAATCATATGCTTTGCAGAAGTCTAAGATTATTACTTCTATTCCCTTACCTTTATGAACCAAACTTATAACCTCATCAAAGAATGAAATCAGGATAGTTTGACAAGACATATCTTCTATGAAACCAAGCTGACTGGCAGTAATGGTATTCAGGCAGTTTTTTTATGTATCCAAGGTACAAGTTATCTGGCCTGCTTATTTTAAAAAAGTTTCTTTAATAGGAATTCTTTAATATCCTCCTCGAAGTACAGCTGCATTGCAATCTGAGGCATGATTGTGGCTCAGGTAGACCTACCTGAGCTAGCTTGAATCTCACTTGTGTGAGTACCAGTACCACTGAAGCCACAGCAATACAGGCTTCAACATGGCCTAATTTTCTGTGAACACATCCAAGGTCCTTGGGCAGATTTCTACCAATACCTTTTCAGAGAATTGTTGTCATTTATTATAGGAACTATAACTTAATCAATAGGCAAAAGCTTGACTGAAGTTATTCTGTGAAGGTGGAAAAAAGCTGCTTTTATGACTTCTTTGGCTCAGAAGCTAAATCAAGGACTGTATGTCCATGACCGATTATCAGATCCAAAATAAGATGAATCTTATTTGCTGAGTGCAAAGTGAAAATGACCAAGCAATAAAAGGACATTAATTCTTTGATCTTGCCAGTATTAACAAAATATAGTGGGTTTTTTAATCTTTTTTTTTTTTTAAAGAAAGTCCTAGGCAACTTGTCTTCATAAGGTATGGACTCACAATTTAAATTACTTATGATTAGTAATAATTTTTAAAGGACGTAAAGGATAGTTACTTGACACACTCCCCGTGAACATAAACAGCAGATAATCCACTAACTTTTCCTCTGGCTTTGAAAATCAGCTTGAAAAAATCATTTACTTTTTTAAGGTTATCTGACATGTAGACTTGCAGAGCTGGCAAAAAGATTAATAAAATACATTTCATTGAAGATAAAGTTTCTCATATATATTGAATTGCACTTCAAATGCATCCTGCAGAAAAATATCAAAACTATGTCTCTGATTTTTTTCATCAGATGTATCATTTTATGAACATTTTGTTAAAGCAGTTAGGAAACACATCTTTGGTAATGCATTTGCTTCTCATGAATCATGATAATGAAGTCAATAAGTTATGTGTTGCAAAATTTAACCTGCATTCTAAAGCTTAGGGTCAGTGGAATTGGACAAATGTTTCCAAAGATTTCTCATTTTCTAGATAATTTACTTGTAAGATATAAAGTAATTAGACTTCTCTGTAAAAGCCTTTGCTGCTTAATCCATAGAAAAGACCGGAGTTTGTTCTAGGCTATACCCCAGCATCCTTGTCAATAAATGTTTATTCTACAGAATTCTGTCAGATATGAAATGAATTTGATCACAGAAATGAGCAATAATTGATCAAATAAGTAGTACAATAGTTAATCAATTTAAAAAAAAGTTAATTCCAGAGGGAAACTTTGTAAACTTCTGATGATGCACTGGATGCCTAGCCCTTTCTCAGATAGGGAGCTCAGTTTATTGGCTAACCAAACTATTATTGCAACTGGACACCAGTTGCCTCATGCATCTTCCTTCCTTGCCCTCTCTTGTGCTCATCTTCAGTCGTACATGGAGCCTTAACCTACTTTCAGGTTGGGAATGTTGATGTTCTTAGGAAATGCATGTTCTGTACTAAGATGTTTATGGGTTTAAAACAAATTTATTGCCCATGAAGCTATCTTTCTGGTTCCTTGACTGACTGCAGAAAACAGTCTTGACTACCTGCACTAAAATCCAAGCATGCTACTGTAAAATACCATACCAGACAACCTGTAGACAATGAGGTGCATCTGAAGGAACGTTTTCTTTTCTTACAAGGAAACTTTCTATTGAATGTTACAGCTTTCATTATAGATATAAGTGAATGCAACAAGAAAATTTGACCTAGTAGATTTACAGGGTTTAATACATATTAGTTGCACTGCCACCAAATTAATCTTTCTTTTCCTTATCTATTAATACAAGTAGGCTAAGACTTGAGCATCTCTCAGTTCCTTCTAAGATGTGTTTAGTGTCCTGTTTCAGTGGCAGTTAGATACTCTCCTTTCTTGATTAAAGAACAAGAAGGACCAGACCCTCCACTGTTATATGTTAATATGTTCTGAAGATCTGACCCAGGGAGTGGAAACTGGTTCAAATTCTCCAGATAAAGGTTACTCTGACATTGGAAAGTTGCCAGTGGTGTGGGACTACTGAATTGGCTACTGAATTTTGTTCCCTGTAGTTCCAGCATATAAGGTAATTTAGAGATGGGATGAGGGTAGGGAGGGGTATATGGAGGTGCACTCTACTCTGGCAATCCTGAATCAGTGAACAGTGTCTTGCATAAAACTGGCACAGCAGAAAATCTGGGGCTTCTTTTCTTACCTATAAAATGATTATTATATGAGACTCCACAATCTCTTTCTTACCAAGTTAGTCTAGTTCATCAAAACAAGCTAGGAGTCCTGTGGCACTCTTAAAGACTAACATTTGTTTTTCACATGAGCTTTCATGGGGTGAAGTTCCATTTTCTAACATCTTTCTTATCAGTTATCTAACCTACTCTGATCTGAACAAAACTTTAAATTCTGTCTCTGAATTAGAAGTTCATCTGGATCTTTTTCAGTCCTTAGACCAAACATTCAAAATCTACTCCTATTCTTATTGAAGTCCATAGCAAAATGCCCTGGGGTTCATTGGGAGGAAGAATGGAACCCAAATAATCACTTGAAATTTGTCTAAGAAATGCTACTCTTGGATATTGTGGCAGTAACATACTACCAGCTAGATTATGCAGAAACCTTTGTTTCTGTTGGTTGTATGCCTGATTAATAGATCCTGCTGTCCAAAAGTGTTACTAGTTTGAGGAGCTTACATTCTCAGCACTACATTTTTGGATATACAAAATACCTGATTTGGCACAGGTATGTTCTCACTGGCCTTCAACCATTAACTGCGCTAAGTTCAAAACTATGTTATGAGATGCCTTACTTCCAGGTTCTGAATGTGGTTTATTAGGAGTAGTATTAAAATGTAAGTTGTCACTTAACATTTCAGGGGAGTTTTCTAGTTCTCCTTGAAGGTGAGGCCATTCTGCAAATCATTCCACCTGTATTAAAATGGGCAAGATGTGCTTCTGTACTATAGAGAACATTATGCTTTGGTGGTTCTGAATTTTTAGGATTAAATAATGTTATGCTGCAACCTTCCAGTGAGAGTTTCTTTGTTAAGTCTTTTGTGTGTATGCCATGAGAATAGTTATCACTAAAGTCCTAATTGAATTGTGGGTTAATTGTCCAAAAATTGTGGCTGAATTGTGGCCAAACCAGGGACAATTATCGAAAAGTAGTAATGGCCCTTATTTTGCAGTTTTCCATAGTTTTCCACTGTTGATCACCTATGGCTAAGAGGTGGCAGCTCCCACTGTCAGCCGCCCAAGGTTGGGAGCAGGGTTTCCCACTGTTGAAATTGCAATGAAATTTTAATACTGCCAGATCAGCAATATCCTGAAAATCATGAATTAAGGAGGGCCTTAACAATAACTGTCAGGAACATCCAGGACCTGTTACTGGAGCCAGGCTGAGATATGATGGAGGAACACACTATTCTGGAAAACCATGCTATTCTTGGGCTAAATTCCTCTTTCCACTTATTTACAAATACAAATGCACTACATATATATATCAACTGTAAAGACAGTAGAAATGAATAGTAAAAAAAACTCAACTTCAAAAAAATTGCATCTTTTGTAATATAGTTAAACATCTAATGCCATACGTCATTTAACAGGGAGTAGAGTGCTGAGGTTATATTTTACTTAACTACGTTACATGTTCCTTCTTGTTTCATCTTAGTTAAAGACTTTACTGTTCAATAGGGCAGAGTTCTTCCTTTTCAGAACTTTGCAGAAAGCATTCCATAGAGTTAAATATGTAAAACCCTGACTGTAGCTGTAATAATTATAGTTTCCAGTCAGCTTGAGAGAGACACTTCCATACAGGTTTTTACTAAACAAGTATTTAGTACATCAAAAAGCATAAATAAAATTTGGACTACTAATGGGTATTTTTTAAACATAGTTTTTGGGTAATGAATCTACTGGTTCATATACAAATGTCTCCCTTTTGTTGCTATTACATATATTTATGTACAGGGTTTCAATATAACATTACATGTGTGTACTTTTACTGTACTCATTCCACTCTGATCTTCTTTCAGAGATGATATCTCAGTCTCTGGATTGTGGCTTTAATATGTAGTGTGTATTATCTGAATTCTTTAAAGCTTGAAGTATGGCATCACCACTGCATTTTTACAACCACCTCAGAGCTTGTCAGCAAACAAAAATCTGGGGATCCTTACAGTTAGCAGCATTCCTGTCCTTGGGTTCATAGTGGACTTGTCTGCTCAGTTACTGATAAGAAAGTAAATCTGTAGCTCATAAGATAGCAAATTCAAAGTGTACAAGTGTGAGGATCAGCATATAAAACATCCATTCCCTAAATTTCCATAATTATCTCACTCTGTAGGACACTATCTTTCTTCATAGGCTCAGTTAAGTCAGGCAAACATTTACAAATCTTCCTCTCTCTGAACTCTCCTGTACTCTAATGGGGATAAAATCCCGGTTTAAAAAACCTAATGAAAAATAAACTGCTGTAGCTACAGGAGGACTAGGCAGCTGTTTAGGCTGGCATATTTGGCCCTGATAACTCTCTGGCGTAATGGACAGCTGGCAGTGACAAATTGAAATTGTGTTCTGATCAAGCACGATCAGTTGCAATGTTACTCACTTAAATTTGACCCAGCTACCACTCCATTAAAACAAAGGGGCAGCTGGGCAAAATCTGCTGTTTTAGGCCCATGAGAAAGAGGGTGCCACACTGTGGTGGCAGATAGTTTTGAGTGGTCTCTGTAACTTATAAGTTCCAAAAAGGTAACTGTATTAGTCTAGTAAAGCAGTGCGCGCAAAAAAAAAAAAAAGAGGCAAGGATGGGCTAAGGGCAAAATTAAAAGAATTAAATACCTATAACTTGCCCATGGGGAGCAATGGAACATAACTGTTCAGGAAGTTCTTGGTGTTTACACACTTCAAGGGGAAGAAAGATGATTTAGGGTGGATCAAGAGGAGTGTTACTAGGGGAAAAGGGATGGAATTTAAACTGAATGCTCAGAAACATTTTCTAAGAGTAAGGACTGTGGAATTTTCAAAAGGGGTATCTGTGTTGTTCTGGTTCAGCGAGGCAGGCAAGGAGTCCTGTGGTGCTTTTGAAGACTAAAAAAAATTGTTTGTTGTATGAGCTTTCATGGGAGAGGATCCCACTTTGTCAGATGCTAGCATAAGTTTTCTATCTTCAAGCATCTGATGAAGTGGGATTTTCTCCCATGAAAACTCATGCAATAAATAAATCTGTTAGGCTATGTCTACACTTACAATGTTAATATGAATTGACTGAATTCAAACTAATCAATTCAAACTAATCAATTCAAACTACTAATTATTAGTTCAAATTCAGTCAATTCGAGTTGACATGGCCACACTAGAAAAATTCAATTTGAACTAGCATGTCCATGGACTGCACTTGATAATTCAAATTGGAGGGGCACTATGGGAGGTGTGGCAACACAGCCCACAAGAAGGGCCATGCCACCACTCAATCCCCTGCCAGGCTCTAGCCTTCCGAGCCTGACATGGGGAAAAGCAGCCCGTGGCTAGAGCTGGGAGGGGATGCTTTTCCCCATGCCGGGCTCAGAGGGCTGGAGCCTGGCAGGGGAAAATGGATTCCCCCCGCCCGGCTCCAGCAGCACTGCCCTGCATGGGGAAGGGAGCACTGCACCAGGCTGGAGCCGTGCTCCCTGGGTGGGGGACAGGGATCCCCGCGTGCAGCTCCAGCCCCGCTGGCTGCACATGGGGATCCTGTCCCCGCACCAGCAAGCAGGGCTGGAGCCGCGTGTGGGGGTCCCATCCCTGTGCACAGCCAGTGGGGCTCCAGCTGCATGCAGAGGTCCCATCTTCACACCGGACAGCAGGGCTGGAGCTGCACACAGGGATCCCTGTTCCCAGCTGGGGTGGAAACCCAATTGCCTCCCAGCCTGATCTGGCTGGGTGGTGGTGGAGGCATCTTTCAAGCTGCTGGCCCCAGGTGCTGAAGGGCTGGTCTTCCCTCCAGGGTGTCATGCACCCTGGGACGAAGGTCAACTCATGTCAATTTGAACTCACAGTGACATGGCCACACTGGGTCAATTTGAACTACTCGGTTCGAATTGACCATGACTTTGAAGTTAAGAGGTTTGACAGCTTTCATCAGTTCAAACTAAGGAGTTCCTCAGTTCAAACTGAGGAATGCAAGTGTGTCCATGCGCTGAACTGAATTCAAATTGATTGTCATCCATTTGAATTTAATTCTAAGTGTAGGCATACCCTTAGTCTTTAAGTGGCACAGGACTCCTTGCTTTGTTTGTAACAAATAACTAACTGTAAATTCCATAACTTCTGTAGCCTCTTGAAGTGTCAGTTGCTCCCCTCCTTGCTATCCTTCTATCTCCATAACACATTATGGTGAAAAAGCATTATCCTAAAGGAGCGCTTCCTTAGTACATATATCTAGAATGGCACTGACCTGTATCCAAAGTAGTACTAATATTGAGATCCAGTCTTCACAGAAGATACGTGCCGTAGTCCTATGGCAGTCAGCTGCTGAGTCTTTAACAGGGCTGTCTTTAATGCCTATATTTGTGATGTCCTCCTTGCCCCAAAGTTATGACGAGATTGGCACTCAAATGATGAATATGTATATAGCTTCTGGAGCAGCTATGGAGCATAGCTAAAAATTTCCACACCCTGTCTCTGGGTGTTTCTGGGCCCTTCTTACTGAGCTGATCAGCCTGGCACTGTCCATATGTGCAGATACAGTATTCCAAACAAAAATCTGTCTCCTTGCTGCTGCTGCTTCTTGCTCCTGCTTCTTTCCCCCTAACCACCAAAAGCAAATCACATGCTAAACAAATAAATCTTTTTGGTTATACTTATATTCCACATCCTGCATTAGCCTGTCAATGAAACAAACATATCCATTTATTTATATTTTGTTTATACTTGCTTTCACTTCATTCTAACTTATGCCAGCTGCAAATTACCCAAGGGGGAAAAATCTCAGTTAGAGAAGTGCATAATATAAAGGCATCTTGCTAGCCCTGAGGCATATGACCTTGTAGTGAACATATCCTTTTAGGGTGATATAACTTGAATAATTAGAGATAGGCAAAAGCATTAAATACATTATTTGCTAAAATGTATTAATCTATTTTCTGCTGTTTCAAACTCATAACAGAAGATGGCAATTTCCTAAAGTCTCTGTTCAGAATTATTCACTCAATGTTTTCCATTAATATGTCTTAAAAATCTAGTTGTTTTGACTGATTGTATTAGTTGTACTTGGAAAATGAAAACATTAGCAGGATCTTATTCAAGGGGGCAAGACAATATTCCACATTTATTGTGAGAAAAAACACTATTACATTAACAGCCAGGGGTAAAGTAAGTTGGAACACACCGATATGCCATTCCAGTGCCCACAAATTTTAGGGACTAGAATTCTGGGGGCCCTAAAAATAGAAAAATGAAGTAGAACGCTGTGTTCCACTGCATTCTGCCTTACTTTAAGCCACTTCC
This sequence comes from Podocnemis expansa, assembly GCA_007922195.1. Classification (NCBI taxonomy): domain Eukaryota; kingdom Metazoa; phylum Chordata; order Testudines; family Podocnemididae; genus Podocnemis; species Podocnemis expansa. The sequence continues at coordinate 23,449,024 of ML681966.1, forward strand.
TGTGACTGTGCTACCCCCATCCCCTATGGTGCAGACTGAAACATCAGTGAAGGGAGCGGGAAGGAGACTGAGCTTTATGCAGGAGCAAGCTCGGTTGCGATGACCCCTCCTCCTCATGCTATCTCCCTGAGCAGGGCAGAGAGACCCCCAGCTGCTGGGCTGGTCCATACCTCACCATCTTGCCCAGGAGGCTTTTATTATCCTGGCCTGGGCTGGTCTGTCCCTCTTCCCAGCTTCGTCTGCACCCACAGCTGCCTCACAAGGCACTGTGACCCCCGCCATCCCCATGCTAAGGGCGACCAGACAGCGCACACCCCACGCAGTGCACACATAGGCCACTGCCACTGTCCCACCAAGCAGTGCTGCTTGGCTCTGGATGCAGGACCCTAAGTGATGCAGCCCTTCCTCCCCTCTGAGGCAAGTGGTGGCAAGGGGGTGGATATTGGGGGCTGAAGGGTAGATTTTGGGGATGGGTATTGGGGGCTGGCGGAGTATTATGGACAGGGGAGAGGATATTGGGGGGTGGGGCTGGCTACTGGGGGCAGGGTATGGATTTTGGGGGTGGGTATTGGGGGTTGGGGGACTACTGGAGGTGCAGGGGTTAAAGGAAAGGGGGAATACCCCTGAATGCAGTTCTGGGGCCAGCATTCCAGGGCTCCTAAACATAGAAAAATCCAGCAGACCACGTGTGCCGCCCTGTCCTAGCTGCTGGCAGGTCCTACGTTCCACTGTTGTTAATCACAATACTTATTGTAGAAATTTCCAGAGGGGTAGCCATGTTAGTCTGTATACAGCATATACTTATTGTGTTATGCTGTGTTTGCTAGATTGTGACAGTAATTGCCATAGACATAAATGTCATATAAAATTATAAATATTTTTATGGAGCAATAACGGAAGCATGTGGTACTGAGAAGTGGTTGTAAATACTTACCTGGGACCTGCATATGCATGGAGGAGGCCCAGACAATATGGGATGGGACCTAGAGATTAGGAGGGTTATGGCACCCACCAGATTATACTTTAACCACTGTTAATAGCTAATATCTAGTACCCACCCCCCCACCCCCAGATGTTCTGCGGTTGGTCATATATAGTTACCTGTCCTAATTGTTACTTGTGATCATAGCTTGGGTTTGCAGCTGGTGTCCGCAGCTCATGACAGCTACTTGGCCAGGGAAGCCAGGCATGAGGAAGAGCAAGGTCTTTGTCGGACACATGGCTGTGCACCGATGCTCCCAGATGCTGTGCAGAACATTTCACAAAACTATAGTCTCACCCATCTTTTATGTCTCTCTGTCCTGGGATCTTGCTGTGTCACGCTGCCTTTGGGTATTGTATGACCATGAGTCATCAGTTAATGGCAGATGTGACTTTAATCTTGTTCTTGGTGGGGCTTTTTGTCCCTTTCTTTCTAGTGTGGATTCTTCTTGCTTTTGCATGGTTTGTCTGTGTTGTTCCTCTGCCATTAAGGTGGTGCCAGAAGTTTGTCATCAGGACAGACCCAAGTTGGAGACTGACCCCATCAGACACACACCTTTCACACACATTGAAACTAGGTTCACACATCCAATGATGTTTCAGCAAAACTGGGGCTGGGCAATACAAAATGAACTAAACAGTTCAAAATGGAGGTTTAGTTACACTATGGAGTTGTATCATCAGACTTTGGTTATGATGTTAAAGAAAAAGTGAATGAATGAGCATGGCATTATCAGTGAATAATAGGCATTATTCTAGACAGAAATTCTTGTTGGAAGCAATTCTATGGTATAAATTCATCTTTAGCACTACAGTATAGATTACTTGATTGTGTTTCCATTCCTTGGGTGGCTGAATGTAACCCTTAGAATAAGGTAGTGCTATAAGTGCTTATAATTATAAATCTGAGAATCATCATAAATATGCTGTAAAATATATGTACTATGCATTTTCCATGAATGTTCCTTCCAATGATCTCATTTACTGGAATATTTGGCATAGGGGAAGAAGGTCACTTGAAAAGAAAGGCTTAATATTTTTTTTGAGAAATTTATTAGAAGACTATCATTTTTATGATCAAGTCCAAATTTCTTAGTGTTCCAATGTAATACAGAGAATTCAAGATTTCACCCATATTAATCTAAGTTCTATTTTTTATTACTGCCAATTAGACAGCAAGACATTAAAAAGATGGATCACTTTACAACATGTCAATTTCTACATTGCCTTGTAAAATCAACCTGACTGCAGATTATGGATTATGTTGTATTTTTATTTCAATAGTTGCATTCTGAAATATGGAGTTAATAGACTATTATGAAAATGCTTTGTTTGGCCCAAGTAACATGTTAAATGTAACACTAATTGTTTTTCTTTTGGATAAGTATTAACTTATTTGAATTCTATCCCCATCTCACAAGTGTGCACACATACCTCACCTCACAAACTAAAGTGGCATAAATTACAGTGTTAGAGAGCCTTTGTATTTTTACTAAAGGCAATATAATTTTTAGCTGGCTATAAATTAGGAGTAATGATGATTATTTCCACCTAAATGTCGGAGAAAAGGTTTGTGCAGTATTCACTCAGCTCTGTTGATGACAAAATTTCATAGACACACAAGCTAAAAAAGTATATTGTTTAAATTAATAGGCCGAAGGAGCAGAATGTAAATATACTGATTGCCCTGCTGCTACTCTTAAACTGGTGGAACTGATATCCTTGTGTATTTAAATGTCCAAATTATATTTGTGAATAGCATCACTGACCATAGGGGAAATTGTGATGAAAGAAAAGAATCGGTGAATTCTGTATATCATACATTTGAAATCTAAATCAGCAAGGTAGAGACTGGCCAGCAACAAATGACTTGTTCACATAACTAATCAGAAGTGCAAATGCCTATTTCACAAGATGACAGACACCTTAGTTTTTCTTGTATTGATTTCCAGATTAATTGTGTAGGGGTACTTATGAAAAGAAACATTGTCCTTTCTTTCTGTGGGGTCAATATTTTATGGACAAAGGGATATAGAGAATAATGATGGGGGAAGGGGAAGGTGAAAGAATAAAATAGAGTAGTGGAAGGGGGATTTAAAACTAACCAAGCAAATGAAGTGTGTGTGTGTGCGCGCGCACACACATACATGTACATGTATACATACATAACAGCAGTAGTTAAATTACAATATGGGAGGCCCCAGAGCCCCCGTAAGTTGGTGGCTCCCTTCATGCTGATGCAGGCCCCCTTCACCCACCTCAGCTACTCAGGGATTAAAGTATAATTTGGGGGCCCTTGGAACCCTCCTAAATTTCCAGGCCCCCCTCATGCAGGTCCACAAACACCTGCCCCCCAGCCCAGGTAGGCATTTGCAAACACTTCTGAGTACCACATTCATGTGTTATCGCTCTGCTCCGTCTATCCCACAGCTACACACACACCCGGTACACACCCTGCCCCCACACACAGGTACACACCTCCAGCTAGACGCACACACACCCTGCTATACGCCCCCAGCTACCCTAACACACCCAGGTATGTACACACACACACACCCTGCCCCACACGACCCCCAGCTACACTAACACACATGCACACAACCCCCAGCAGCATTCCCTGTCCCCCAGCAGCTCCGCACCCCCCATCCCAGAGGCTATTGCTTCCCTTCCCCCAGCTCTACCACAGGGCTCCCCCTGGCCCGGCCAAGGCCTTACCTCAGCTGTTTGCAGGCTGCCTGACCAACCTGGAGCTGCTTCCCAGCCACAAGCTCCTCCAGCCCTGCAGGGCAGAGATTTACAAACTCCCAGCCTGCCACAGCTCTCTGCTGATTGGGCTCAAGGTGGAGCCACTGGAACACTGTGTTTCAACTGCTTGTGCTATTTTTAGGTGGCCCCCAGAACTCTGCGTTCCAGTGCATTCCTCTCTTTTTTAGGGGCATGGAACACTGCCTGCCTAAAAATAGGAGGCCCTGGAACTGCATTCTGGTGCGTTCCCCCTTACTTTAACCCCTGCATAACAGTTATGTAATTACCCTGCTCAATGCACTCATGGAAGACACTCAGATACTACAGAGATGAGTGCAGTATAAAACAGAATGCTAGGTCGGACTATCAAAGAAACTCAGCAACAGCATCCATTCAGATACCTATTTCAGTGATTTTCAAAACTGTTTTTGGATGTTCAGAACTACTCATTACCCATGATCTCCCATTTGTCTCAATGGGAGCTCAGCATTTTTGAAAATGTAGTTACTAAATTTAAGTTTCTTCATGGGTGACTGAAAAACCTGGTCTGTTAAGTGATTTAAAGAGACAGACCATCCCAGGTCAAAGTTTAGATTCATATCTGAATTCCCCTGGAACTGAGAGTGTTTGAACATGGAGCTTCCATTGGGTCACCTCAGTTTTGAGGCCAATTGATATATTTATTTTTTAAACATAGTTAACACAGGGAGAGTCAAGTCACTCTCAGGTTGATGCCAGTGTTGAGCTACATCTCTAATGACAATTAGGGCAGCCTGCCAAAATTATTGATGATTAGACACTGGCCAGTCTTGTTACCGCAGCCCAACATAGTGTTACATGAAATATTATAAAACAATACAAGATGACACAGCTCTTTATGTTTAAAATTCAAGTCACAAATGTAGCTGAAAATGACATGATTTCTCAAGATTAAAGGTGCAACTCCTAACTCATGAAATACATGTGATAAATAAAGTTTGGGAAAGAAAACAAAACCGACAAAGCTGAAACTTATGCAGAATGATTGTGATAATTCATGTGGTTTCATTTAGCTTCAGGAAGCTGGTATGCGGTTGAAAAAATTAGTTGATGGTCTTATTACTGCAGATGTTTTAATGTTGATGGATTTGCTAGCTGGCTAGATGTTACCTGTTTGTAGATGGCTAAGTCATAACTGTGCTCTGATGAACCCCTACCATTTGATGACTAGGAGGGTGGAACAAACATTGGCATCTTTGTCAAGCACAGTGGCATCACATGGCCAGAGGCCAAAAGCCAATGACTGTAGCACCAGCCATTAGAGGCATGTAAGCCAACACTCCAAACAATTTAACAAATAAAGCTTTCGCTCTCCAGGTTCAATTTTTGAAGCTAGTGGCAGGCATGCCCAGTTACACATCCTTTGGAACTCCTGTTGAGGAATCTGTTAGTGAAGCCGAATTAAAATCTCTATTCCCAGAATGCTGACATTTCCCAGTGGGGTTTCATGGGCTCACTTTTGTGCAAACAAAGAACTTCCCATTCCAGTAACTTCAAAAGTCCACAGATCCATAAAATATATATCCAGACAATGAGTCACAAGCTCTGTAGATAGTTTGACAAATTTAGTGTCATGGGTCAGTTGGCAGGTGTTATCTCAGCCAGGTCTCAAAAGTCCTGAGTCAAAAATCTATTTTGAAAATTCAAAATGTTGCAAAAGAAATGTTAGGAGAACTCTGATGATAAATTCACTCGCCCGTTCCAGGAAAGGCGCACTTACTCTATAAACAGTTTTTTCTTTGGACACATGAAAACTAGATGAATGATTAGACTTAAGTTGATCAGAGAAACAAGTCTTAGAACCACAAGGTTGGTATTCTGTTCTATGTGCTGGCTTATCTGTCTCACAATATGGAGAAAAAATGTTGAAAACAGAATTGAATCAAAGTCTGGCTTGTGATCAGAAGAGGAGCAGAAGTTCAGGCAGGTTCTGTATTTAACTGTTTTACCCATCTGATACTGATAGTATCTAATATCAGATAAATCAGTTCTTTGATTTAAGATTATAGTGAAATGAATCTTAACTGCAAGATTACATTTATATAAAAAGATCACTTTGTTATTAAAAGAGAGACTCACTAGCCACTGTGAATTATTTCCACTTGCTCTTTAAAAAGACTCTTGCCAATTCTAGTGCAACAAAAAGTGGAGAAGAAATGAATAAATAATGTGTACATGGAATACAATTTGTCTTTTGCTCTATGGATATAAATGGATTCAAAGTCATCTCTTGTTTATCAGGGACTACCCAATCTGAACTCAAAGCTAAGTCACACATTCACTAGCTGAATTAATACAACAGAATCCTGTTAAATGAATGTTCCTCTGTACGGCCTCCCATTTAGTAGGAGACACAATTTAAGCAATAATGCTGTTATCTGCAGAACTACAGAGCTTCAATGAAAGTTCATCATGATACTGGACAGGCCATTGATGTTAGAGGAAGGCACTATGTGCTCTGGGATAATAAATGAGCTTGCTTCCTGCCCTCATTGACAGGGGCAGCTGTAAAATGTTCAGCATATGGCATGTCAATTGTTGGGAACGAAGTTGACTGATAACCAGAAACAGGCAGTAGGTAAGGACTTCATTTCTATGCATATCACAGCTAAGAAAGGATGAAAAGAAATGCTTAATCAGCACAGCAAATATTTGGTGCCTCATTCTGCTCTTAGTAAGGATGATGTCAGCACTCTGACTTTAACAGAACCTTGATTAGATCCACAATAATAATACCTATAGTTAAAGAGAAGGGTAAATAATCAATTAAAAATGTCTCAAGAGCGAACCATCAACTATTAATTACTCCACAATCACTGTATCTCTGAGGCATCAAAATGTAATCTTTTAAAGTTGTTTTTGCTTAGCAGTGACTTTGAATTTCATGTCCTTGACACAAAATTAAACCTTGATATGTGAATCTGATGTAGAGCATCCAAAGCAGAAGCTCAGTATTATCTCCTTTAGTTCACAGTAGGTGACTAATTCCCACTGATCTAGAATGTTGATTTCGGTGAAATTGCATGTACACCTGACTCAGTCAAATTAAACAGCGTAGTTAATTTTCTTCCAAACACCTGTCAGTGTTGCACACCACTTTAAAATTATTTTACTAATTGATAAGTGCACACAACTAAATTGTCTAAAGTCACAGTCCTGCAAAGATTTATGGTTGTGCTTAATTTTACATATAATGGTCCCAATGACTTAAATGGAAAAACAAGGAATTTGGTGGCACTTAAAAAGACGAACAAATTTTTTTTTTTTTTATTGCATGAGTTTTTGTGGGAGAAAATCCCACTTTGTCAGATGCTTGAAGATGGGGAGCTTACAGAATGGGAGCAAAATGTAGAAATTTCCACAGGAATAGCCCTGTTAATCTGTGTACTGCAAAAGAACTGTAGGAGAGTGTATGCCATAGGATCAGGTCAGACCATTACAGGAAATTAAAACAGTTGTTTGGATTCAAAGACTGAAGTACAGCATTTAGTAGGGAGGAAAAGCTCCCCTCTCTCTGGGCCCCCTAATTGCTGTACTTCACTATTTGAATCCAAACTACTGATTTGCTATAACAGTCTGATGTGATCCTATGACCTATACTCTTCTACATGTATTTTGCTCACATTCTGTAAGTTCCCCCATTTTCAGGCATCTGACACATGGGATTTTTTCCACAAAAGCTCATGAGATAAAAGAAATTTGTTAGTCTTTGAGTGCTACCAGACTCTTTGTTTGTTTTTGCTGAACTAGACTAACACAGTTACTCCTTTGGCACTTGACTTTAATGACTTATTCACAGGGTTAAACCTAGCTCTAGTGAAGTCAGTTGCAAAAGTCCCATTGACTTCATAGGCCCAGGCTTATACCCATAGCGTTTCATGTACCAAACACTAGGAAATAACATGAAAGTACTTCATGCTTGTTAAACTAAACTAACTCCTTATTGATATGAGAGAACTATTCCCACAAATGCAAAAACTGCAGCTAACACTCTAGTCATATGTACAGTATGTCATAGTACAGACTCACGTTATGGAACTATCTATAGCTCTTCCTTTCTGTAGCTTGTGCTCCTCCCTCAAAGTTTGAGGAAGACAGCTACATCTTTCCTTTTCACAATTTATGTTTGAGTCTTTTGTACAAGTATTTCCTTACTTGTTTGGGCCTGAGTTTACTAGTTCGTGTCCCACTGTAGAGACATGGCGTTTCCACCAGTCATTGCAATCTGTTAGACTTCATAGGCTATGTCCACACGTACATGCTTATTTCAATTTAAGTTAAATTGAAATAAATTAATTTGAAATAAAATCCTTAATTCAAATTAACTTAAAACAAAATAAGCAAAAACCTCAAATCCAAATAGCAAGTCCAGACGCAGGACTTGCTATTTTGAATTGAGAGGGGGGCAGCATGGGAGGTGTGGCAACATGGCCCCCTCACTGGGCCATGCCCCCACCCAATATATACAAAAAGGAAAGCACCCTGGGAAGGAGAAGGGGAAAGGTGTTATTTTGAAATAATGGTTATTTCGAAATAACACATCTGATGGCATTATTTCAAAATAACCATTTTAAAATAACAGATGATTCAAATTAAAGTAGGTTTAAGCTATTTTGAAATAACGTTTCTTTTGAAATGATGGAGCTCGTCATTTCAGAACAAGAAAACGTCATGTGGCCCTAATCTTTTTTTTTAAATCAAAATAACCAGTGTTATTTCAATTTAAAAGATACATGTGGACATACCCATAGTCTTTCAAACATTCTTGTCTTGAGCCATTCCTTTACATCTTTCTGGTATCCCTGTTGGTGGATGAATTGATTCCAACCTGTTGCTGCCGCCTTTCTGTTGGGTAGTGTCCTGTTGGGCCCCTATATCAATAATATGCCTTGTTTCTTCTGACTCTCATAAGTCAGACAAGCAAAAGACTGAGACTCTCTCTAAGCCTCTTGGTCCCAGTCTTGATACTTGACACTGGGTGTGCCAGCTGTCTTTCATGCCTCTGTATCTGTCATTGGTTTTCGCTCCAAAGCTGCCCTATGACTGTAACTACCACTTAGCACCTGGTTCCCACTACAGGATGAACTTTACTTTTTGCCATTGCTTTGTGTGGCTGTTGAAAGACTGGACCCAGAGCAGCTCACCTATCTGCAGTGACTTTACGTTATTGCAGGGGTGTCAAACTTAAGGCCTGTGGGCTGGATCAGGCCTGCCAAGGGTGCTAATTCAGCTCATGGAGCTGCTGCCTGCAGCAGCAGCGAACAGCAAAGAGAGGCTGCCACCGGCAGAGCAGACCAGGACTAAGCATGCTTCTGGCTCACTAACATGATCTGAGTCATAGCACAGGGGAACAAAGGAAATGCTCCAGCTAATTCCAGCTCAGCTCTGCTGTGGTCTGCAAACCCATCAGAGTCTCGGTCACAGCAGGGCTGGACTGAGCTCCTGGAGATCCTCTACCCCAATTGTTCACTGTCTGTCAGCATACTAATTTGATTGACTGCCAAGGCCAGCCCAAGGTTTCTGGGCCCCTTGGCACCTGTGAGTTTTGGCAACCCCCTTTCCTCCTGGTACTATGCCCCTCCCATAATCCCGGCCAAGTTGCAGATGGGGCTGGCTCCTCACCTGTGGCCTGATGCAGGCAGTGCCAACACTCCTCTTCCAGCTTGGGCTGGCTTCCCACCCATGGCCCTATGCCAGCAGAGCAAGGTACGAGGCTTTCTGTCCCCAGCCCCAAACCAGCCCTTGGCCACCGCCTCTTGGTTGGTGCCCTAGTTGACCACCTAGGTCACCTCTGTGGATGGACCACTCTGACAGCACATTGCACAAGTCACAGAAAAGAAAGAAAAAAGTAGCAGGGGTCTGCATGGGAACAAATCAGTCAAAGGCCAGCCGGGACTGAGCCAAACCAAAGGCCAAAATTTTGAATAACAGACAGTGAGTGGGCAAGGACGTGGGGAGGGAGGAGCCCAGCCTGCTTGTGGCTATAACTGACAGACTGATTGCCTACTGTCATGAGGTAGGGGAAGTGGAAAGGGAAGGGGAAGGGGTGTGCAGGAGCTGCCTAGCAGGAGAGGGTCTGGGAGCCAGTGTGGGGAAGGGGAGCCCAAAGGAAAGGTGTCTGAGCCTGCAGGGTAGGGGAGGGGAAAAGGGAGTTCATGCCATTCTGACTGTGGCAGGTGAAAGGGCTGGGGAGCCCATGCGGATGAGCATAGAGTGGCAAATATTGTAGCTGAATGACTGGCAACCTTCTTCTTGAGTGCATGCACAATAAGAGTCTATGAATCTGCTAAAGTTACACCTCACATCTCCTCCTCTTCACTGGAAGTTTCTACATTCTTCATCACTGCACACACTGATGTCTTTATTTTTTTTTCTTTATTCCTAGATAATGGGCAGCATTAGGCCATAAAATGTTTTTTTTTTTTTTTTTTTTTTTTTTAACCCCACAACCCCACAAATGCAACCCGGACCCCAATGCCCAAAGACGGGGGGTTTTTTTTTCAATTTTTTCCATTTTTTTTCCAAATTTTATAAAAAGGGAACAATAATGACACCTTTCGGGCCCATTCTGCACTGGTGGCTGTCCCCCCCCCCCCCCGGATAGGACAGCTGCCCTTGCAATTTGGAGTCTTTAAACATTAGATCTATTTCTCTCAACAGTCTCTCCTGTAAGCTCCCTCAAATGATTCTTTCCTTAATAAGGACATCTTTAATGTTTCCAAAGTTATGTCTGGCTGCCAGAATTCTCAGTTCTGTGACATATGTATCTATTCCCTCATTTGCCTCTTAGTTTTGGGTGAGAAACCAGTATCTCTCGACAGTATCATTCTGTCTGAGGTCACAGTACTCATCAAAAACCTTAATTAGCTGTTCGAGTTTCATGCATTATTTCTGGCATCAGAAAAATCTTCTGTCTCCCAGTGGGATAGCAGAAAAGCTTCACTTTCATGTTCTCATCTTTATCCTCTTTGTTCAGTTTAGTATACAGACACAATTTTTGCTATTTTCAAGAATGTTCAAGGTTTTCTTGTCTGATACCCACCATTCCTAGTGTTCTGGGTGGCTCCATGAAGCATGTTTCTTCTCTTTCTAGGTGTTTTTCACTTGTTAATCACACACAGTTCATTGCTGTGGATTTCACTAGGCTGATACCTGTCATGATGTTTCAAACCATGTAATAAATAAACACATGAAAGAACTCTGTTAGTAAAATTCAACCAGCACTTCGTTAAGACAACTAGTTAAAGAGGTGCTGCAACTGAAGTTAGCATTCAACCCATATGCACACAGGCTGAATTCCTCATCCCTCTTCTAAACTTTCTTTCTGCAACCTGTACTCTTCCCTCCAAGTAAATGTGTGTGTATTTTGAAGGGCTGTGGCTTAATCTTGATGCTCACAGTTAGGTTTATTTACCGCTAAAACAATCCCATAAATCCCACTGTCTGTGTTTACATAATCTAAAATAGCAAAGACCAGTATATATGAAAATCCTACAGCATATGTACTTACTTATGTTCCTTGTAAATCTAAGATATTAAATGCACTAATGGGCATATGAAAATGTGATAGACAGATATAAGATTAGCATCTTTTTTATCAGAAATAAGAAAAGTAAATATCACAACACCACTTGTTTCTATATTTTTTTCACAGGTGATTTTTCTATATCCAAATCAAAAGTCGCTACTAGTTCTAACTATACTCCATGGACATGGCTGTGGTGGGAGATGACAGTAATAATGTAATTCAACTCATTACAGTGTCATTCCATGATGACAAACATGAGAGCAGATTAATCTGTGGTTTAGTTGTAGGAGGTTGCTTAAATAGCATCCTTTTAGAACTGCTCTAATGGAGTGATGAATTGTGTATTATTCTGTTCAGATATTAGTAGGCATCATATAAAATACCTTCTTTAAACAAACCTTGTCCATACCTGGTTGTAATGGGAGAAGAATCCATAGTCACGATTTAATCCAACAGGTGATTTGACCTCATCTTCCTTTATGTGCTGTTTCTCAGTGTTTGAATCTTAACTGCTTTGACTTGCTGTTTTTAGCATGACCTGATCCTATGACTTACACTTCCCTGCATTTATTTTCCTCTCTTTCTGTAAGTTCCCCAATCTTAAAAGCATCTGACAAAGTAGGATTCTCTTCCACAAAAGTTCATACAATAAATATGTTAGTCTTTAAGTGCCACCAAGGGTGTTGCTTGATAGCAAAAAGACCCAGGGCACAGGCCCACAGGCTCCACCTGTGCTAAACCCTGCCCCTGTCATGGGGTCTGCCCCCAATAGGCCACACTCACAACAGACCCCCCCCCACGCCCCAACAGGCCCTACCCCTATCCTGGGCCTCACTTGAAACTGGAATTCACATGACATATTTTGAAGTGGGGAAGTTTCACATGAAATGGAAATTTTGGAAACAGAGAGATATGTTTCTGAAAGGAAATATGCTCCCTCAGGCCATGCCAGCTGATGACTAGACTTGAAGTTGTCAGTTTCTAGTCAGCAGCTGTCTAGGCACCAGTGCAGTCTGACCATGTAGATTACCACGGATTATCCTGGTCCAGAGGGTTTAGTCTATGTACCACTCTCCCACCACACAGAGGCCCCATGCCATGTTGTGATACAATAACTCCTTCATACCCACCTGCATTACAACTGTAAAATGAGCAATCATTCACCTCCAGTGTTCCCTACAAATGAATCAAGGTGCTGGCAATATCCTCTTAAAAGCTCACAGACCATGTTAGGAGGACACATAAAAATTCTTCTCCTCTGACAAGGCATATCATTCCCTATCTCCTACAGGTTTCAGTTCCTAAACTTCAGGAGTCAGGGAGATCAGCAAATAGGACTGAGAGGGAGGATGGTGGATCAGACCATCCCTGGGACTTCCAGTCAACTTGTTTAGGTTCTCCAGGTACTGGAGAAATGGATCGCATCTGGGTGCCCAGATGAAAGATGACACCCTGCTGACCCATGCTGAAGACACCTACCGCTGCAGTTCTCAAGCTTTTAAAATAGAGCCCATGCCTCCCCTGAACTTTGCTGTAATGCTTGCCCTCCACTTTGAGTGGCAGCATGAGATTGTGGAGCAGCAGAGTGGAGGGATGGCAGCGCAGCAGTATGCTGGGCTGCTTATACTACAGGGGAGGAAATTTAAAAAAAAGGCTCTGACTGTCTCCCAGCTTCTAGGTGTATGCAGCCCGGGTAGGGGAAGCTGGGGAACTCATGAGGCAAGCAGGCAGGCTGGCTGGGGCTGCCAATGCGGTGCTGTGAGCAGGGTCACACCAAACTGGCAAACCTAGCCAGACAGCCAGGCTGCCTGCCTTCTGTCTCCCCTGCAAATAGCCAAAGAGAGGACAACAAAGTGAACTGAAAACAAGGCAGAGAAGCCTCCTGCAGTATTCCTCCCACCCTGCCCTTAGCTCCTGCCAGACTCCCAATCCCCCTTCTGGGGAAACAAAGCAGAGAGGATTTAGCAGCAAAAACTAAGTAAGCCCACTCTTACAGGGAAGAGCGAGTCCAAACCAAAAATACAGCATTAGTGGGACCATACTATCCAATGCAAGACAGACAACATTACAGGAATTCACAACAAAGTACAGCAACTGTAAAACAAGCAAGGCATCTAGTGGCACTTTCAAAGAGTAACAAATTTATTTATTGCTAGAGCTTTAGTGGGTGAAATCCCACTTTGTTAGACACCTGAAAATGGTTTCCAAAATGGGAGTTTGCTCTTGTGATAAATAAATGTGTTACTCTTTAAAAGTACCACAGAACTCTTTTCTATTTTTACTGAATTAGACTAACATGGCTACCCCCTCCACCCTGGAACTTTTCAGTAAAATGATGGGTAACTTTGTGAACTTTGTGGCATGCTGCCTGGTAGGTGTCCTTATTGCTGTGCACAATTCATAGGAGGGCAAAACTGAAGAGCAGAATAAATAGTGACATTAAATAGCAACATTATTGGTAGGTAAAGTTTCACTCATGATCTCCCAAAAGAACTCTCAAATCTCAGGAATTTTTTCCCCAGGCTCAGTCTGCTAATATTTGCTCAGTCCTCTGTAGGGACACAGATAAAATGAATAGAATTTACCTTTAAAGCATCTGTTAGGCAACACTGTGTATCTGTTCTTTAATTTCATAACTAAAATTTTTAACTCAGTTTAATAGACATTATAACCAATATTTAACAAAACTCCATATTGTAAATTTGGAACTCGTTGTATATTCTTGATGAAATTTCTTTTAGATGTAACACTGTGTCATTTTATTTAAATATGTGTGAAAAAGATGTGTGAATGAAGGGTCTGTGTAATGGGATCAGTTGACACCAGCCTGTCCTGATGAAATGCATGTACCGCCTTAATGGATCATAGAATCATAGAATCATAGGGTTGGAAGGGACCCCACGAGGTCATCTAGTCCAACCCCCTGCCAAAAAAAGCAGGACCACTCCCATTAGATCATCCCAGTCAGGGTTTTGTCCAGCTGGGACTTGAACACCTCCAGAGATGGAGATTCCACCACCTCCCTAGGCAACTTATTCCAATGCTTCACCACTCGCCTAGTAAGGAAGTTTTTCCTAATATCCAGCCTGGACCGCCCCAGCTGTAACTTGAAGCCATTGCTTCTCGTTCTGCCCTCTGTTACTACCGAGAACAGTCGAGCTCCCTCCTCCTTGGAGCAACCCTTCAAGTAGTTGAAGGTTGCTATCAAATCCCCCCTCAGTCTTCTCTTCTGCAGGCTAAATAAGCCTAGTTCCTTCAGTCTTTCTTCATAGGGCTTGTGCTCCAGCCCTTTGATCATTTTGGTTGCCCTCCTCTGGACTCTCTCTAATTTGTCCATGTCCTTTTTGTAGTGGGGAGCCCAAAACTGGACACAGTATTCCAGATGTGGCCTCACTAGTGCAGAATAGAGGGGAATGATCACATCCCTTGATCTGCTGGTAACACTTCTTCTGATGCAGCCCAGTATGCCATTGGCCTTTTTGGCAGCAAGAGCACACTGCTGACTCATATCCAGCTTCCCATCCACCATGACTCCCAGGTCCTTTTCTCCAGTGCTGCTATTTAGCTGATCACTCCCCAGCCTGTAGCAGTACATGGGGTTTTTTCGTCCCAAGTGCAGGATTTTACACTTATCCTTGTTGAACCTCATGAGATTCCTCTTGGCCCACTGCTCCAGTTTGTCTAGGTCTCCCTGAATCCTGTCTCTGCCCTCTAGGGTGTCTACTGTTCCCCCCAGTTTGGTATCATCTGCAAACTTACTAAGTGTGCAATCTATCCCATCATCCAGATCATTAATGAAAACATTGAACAGAACTGGCCCCAGGACCGACCCCTGGGGCACACCACTTGTTACTGCCTGCCAACTTGACATGGAGCCATTGATTCCTACACGCTGAAACCGTTGTTCTAGCCAGTTTTCTATCCACCTTACAGTCCATGCATCTAACCCATACTTCCTTAATTTGCCAATGACAATGCTGTGGGAAACCGTATCAAAAGCCTTGCTAAAGTCAAGGTATATCACATCAACGGCTCTTCCCGCATCCACAAATCCAGTCATCTCATCATAGAAGGCGATGAGGTTGGTCAGGCATGATTTACCCTTGGTAAATCCATGCTGACTGTTCCTGATTACTCTACATTCCTCCAAGTGTTTCAGGATGGATTCTTTGAGAAGCTGCTCCATGATTTTTCCAGGGATTGAGGTGAGGCTGACAGGTCTGTAATTCCCTGGGTCGTCCTTTTTGCCTTTCTTGAAGATAGGTACTATATTTGCTTTTTTCCAGTCCTCTGGCACCTCCCCTGTTCGCCACGAGTTTTCAAAGATAATGGCCAACGGTACTGCTATCTCATCAGCCAGCTCCCTCAGCACCCTCGGATGCAGTTCATCCGGCCCCATGGACTTGTGCACATCTAGTTTCTTTAAGCAGTCCCTAACCTGACCTTCTGTCACCAAGGGCCTCTCTTCTTCTCCCCAGTCCCCCGTACCTAGTGTAGTGGGCTGGGAGCTGACCTTGCTTGTGAAAACTGAAGTAAAAAAAGCATTGAGCACTTCAGCTTTTTCCTCATCCTCTGTCACAAGGATGCCTGCCCCATTCAGTAAGGGACCTACACCATCCCTGATCCTCTTCTTGTTGTTAATATACTTGTAGAACCCCTTCCTGTTATCCTTCACATCCCTTGCTAGTCGCAACTCCATTTGTCCTTTGGCCTTTCTGATTTTATCCCTGCAGTCCCGAGCAATGTCTTTATATGCCTCCTTAGTCATCTGTCCTAGCTTCCACTTCCTGTAAGCGTCCTTTTTATGCTTCAGCTCAGTGCAGAGCTCTCTGTTAAGCCACAGTGGGCGCCTTCCACATTTGCTGTGCTTTCTCCTTATTGGAATTGTATCTTCCTGTGCCCTTAGCAGGGTTTCTTTAAAATGCACCCAACTCTCTTGGACACCTTTCCCCTTCAGATCAGCCTCCCAAGGGATCCTGCCCATCAGTTCCCTGAGGGAGACAAAATTTGCTTTTCTGAAGTCCAGGGTCTGTGTTTTGCTTCTTTCCTTCTTTCCTTTAATCATCAACTTGAACTCAATCATTTCATGGTCACTGCTACCCAGGCTGCCATTGACCTCTACTTCCCTGATAAATTCTTCTCTATTTGTGAGCAGCAGATCGAGAGGCGCAAGGCCCCTCGTCGGTTGCTCCAGCATTTGTACCAGGAAGTTGTCCTCAACACTCTCCAGAAACTTCCTGGATTGCCTGTGCACTGCTGTATTGGCCTTCCAGCAGATGTCAGGGTAATTGAAGTCCCCCATGAGAACCAGGGCCTGTGCTCTAGAAACTTCTGTTAGTTGTACACAGAATGCCTCATCCACTTCCTCCTTCTGATCTGGTGGTCTGTAGCAGACACCTACCACAACATCCCCCTTGTTGCTCTCCCCTCTAAACTTAACCCACAGACTTTCAACTGGCTTGTTTCCACTTTCATAATGAAGCTCTGAGCAGTCATAGAGCTCCTTTACATATAGTGCTACTCCTCCCCCTTTCCTTCCCTGCCTGTACTTCCTGAACAGTCTATACCCATCTATTGCAGAGCTCCAGTCATGCAAACTATTCCACCACGTCTCTGTTATCCCAATCATGTCATAGTTCTTTGTCTGCGCTAGTGCTACCAATTCCTCCTGCTTGTTTCCCAGGCTCCTTGCATTTGTGTATAGGCACCTAAGATACCCAGCTGATTGCCCTTCTTTCCCATTTTGACATTCAATTCTATTGTATGTACCTCCCTGGATTTTCTTTTGGTGTTGACCTCCCCCACCTGCCTCAGGCATTAGGGCTTCATTAGAGCATCTAAGAAAGTTATTTGATTCCCCCCGCATGTTCCAATTATCCTCTCTTCTATCCCTGTAGTTACAGTCCCGGCACCCCCCAAGTTCCATCCCATCCCCCTGGTCTCCCACATAGTCACTTACCTGTGGGCTTTGGTCTCCTTCCCCCTTCAGACCTAGATGAACGATTCAAACTAATCTAAGAAAAGCAAGAAGAAGAATCCACCCCAGAAAGAGAGAAACAAAATACAAGATCAAAGTCATGTATGCAAATGACTGGTGATGAATGACAGGAGCTTTGAGGCAGCAAGACACAGCAAGCCCCATATACTCACATGAGACTCAGCAAGTACAAAAAACATGAACATTTTGTGTCTTATTCTCCAACTGTCATCTTAAAACACCAGATTGATGACCTAGAGAGATCTGACTCCCTCCTTGTGGCCAGCTTAGTTGCCCACTGGGCTGGGTCTAGCAACGTGTAAAAGGACTGGTAATTATATCATGCCAGCTTCCAAAATTTGATAGGTATCAATGTATGTGTGTTTCTTGCTGTTTTTACATTTACAAATAAATGTGGCATATTGCCTTGTCCCCTGAATAAGATCCTGCTAGTTTTTTCTAGCAATTCCATTTCCTCTGTTATACCAAAAGGGCACCTGCTAAAATGATGTGCAACAAGAGCACCCAAAAGAAAAGACTAGCAGGATCTTATTCAGGGAACAAAGCAATATGCCACATTTATTGTAAATAAGTAAGGGTAGCAAAAAGCAGTCTCTCACACATACATGAGAAGTTCTGCAACCTGGTATGATATGATTACCAGTCCTTTCATGTGTTGCTTGAGCCAGCCTAGTGGCCAGCTAGGCTGGGCACAAGGAGGGAGCCAGGCCTCTATCAGTCATGAATCCGATGCTCCAAGATGATAGCTGAAGAATTAGACCCAAAAGTTTTCATGTTCTTATCCATCTTTTATACTTGCTGGCCTTGATGTAAGTCTGTGGGATTTGCTGTGTCATGTTGCCCTCAGGGTTTGTGTGAGATCATTGGTCACCAGTCACTAGCAGGCTTGATTGTATTTTGTTCTTTTCTTTCTGGCGTGGCTCCTTCTGTTTGCTTTAATCAGAGATGTCCGCATTGTTCAGCCAGTTAGATGGTAATTGTGCTCCATCAAGACAGGCTGGCAATTGAGAGTGGTCCCTTCACACATACACACTCTTCATTCACACATTTAAATGAACATACACAGCATATGCCTAAACGAGGTTTCATCAAGTATACAAAATGGAGTACAATGTTTAAACAAGAGCTCTAAACTGGCAATATGGAGTGTGTTGGACACTGGTTATAATGCCTATTAGTCAGGGTTACAGAATTATTTTACTTATGACATTAAAGGACATATACACAACATTAACTAACATGTACTTTAAATGTAAATACAATTAATTATCTCTCTCCCTCCATATTATCTGTCCCTGCCCACACCTCCAGTCACTCTCTGCTTAATGTAGAACAATCTAACACACAAGAGAACAATTTCAAGCACAGGATAAATACTAGGCACAGCATATGGTGGTGTTCAGCAGAGTTCAACTTTAGAAATAATAGCACTATTGATGAGGTTACACTCCCAGGCCACCTGCTGCCCCAGCCTCACAACTGATGCAACAAGGTAAGGACAGGAGACCCCACGGTTGTGTCAGGCCAGCCCCATCGCCACGTGAGACCCTGTGGTCAGACCAGGCAGCTCCACCACCTGGGCATGTGGTGAGGGCAGGGAACCCCAAGCCAGGCCAGGCCTGACACATGGGGAGAGGGCAGGGGAACCAGGGCAGGAGACCCTGGGTTGGCGCCCAAGCCCTGCCCCCTGGGCTGTGGGGGGCTCCCTCGCCAGGGCTATATCAGAGCAGCCTAGCCACCAACCTGACCCCCAGGGACCCAAGGCTGAGGCATGGTCCCTGGCTCACCAGCCTTCTGCTGGTCTGACCCTGGCCCAGAAAAAGGCTGAGGAACATCCTTGGCCCACCCAGGACTCAGATGAGGAGCTCCATTCCCAGGCCACCTGCCCCTAGGGCCTATAGGCCATGGGGGGTTCCCCCCTGCAGGCACTGGGGGACACTTATGGACCCAGCTGGGACCTAGAGGCCATGGGGGGAATGCTCCCAGCCCAAAGGTACCCCCTGCCAATCCCAGCTGGGCCCCAGAGGCCTATGGACACACCTCCTGGTCCCACCCAGGGCCCAAAAGCTTAGGGGTAGCCCCCTGAGTCCCACCTGTGATCCAGAGGCCTAGGGACACACCCACCAGTCCCACATGGGGCCCCTGAGATTTGGGGGCACCCCTGCCCATCCAAGCCAGGCCCTGGAAGCCTATTGGCACCCCCCACAGCCCCCCCCCCGGGTCCCAAAGGCCTGGGAGAATCCCCCCTGCCCCACCTGGGACCCAGAGGCCAGGGACTAATTCCCTGCTTCCACCCAGGGGCTGGAGCCCATGCAGGGAAGCCCCCGTCAGCCCTTCCTCTCCCCCCCCCAGCACCTAACTGCTCTGTCCTCCGAAGGGGAGCTGGTGCTGGTGCTGGAGCTGCTGTTGCTGCCAGGGAGAGGAGGGTTTGAAACTCCCTCTCCTCCTCTCCCTTGGCTGAGTCACAGCTGCGGCTGGAGCATGTGGGCAGGGGAGGGGCAGCTGCAGCTCAGAGCTCAGTGAACTTTCTCCCGGCGCTGCTGGGGACTGGCCAGCTCTCCCTGCGCTGGCATTGGGGGTCCAGGGAAAAGACTGGGGGAACAGCCTCTGAGATTGGGGCACAGGCCCGCTGCGCCTAGTGACAGTGATGCCCCTGAGTGCCACAGGACTCCTTCTTTGTTTTACTGAACTAGACTAACATGGCTACCCACTTTGGAACCAGAAGTAGAACTGTAGTTCAAGCCTATAACCTGACTAGTTACAAGAAGATCTTGCTGTAATTCAAGGATAAGCTAAAACTTGACCATCCTAGATAAGCCTACTTAGCTGGTGGAAACACATACCCAGACAGTTAAGGAAGAGGGAGAACAGGACTGAGCATATGATTATTGTACTTCTTATGCAGTCTCAAACTTCCTCAAATCTATCCTGCTCCTGAAAAGGCTTTTATGAACGAGAATGTGAATGAATTTTAAAAACAAAAACAAAAACAAAAACAAAAACAAAACAAAACAAAAAAACCTCTGAATAAAATCTTTGGAAAAGTGATTTTTAAAGAGCTTGTGGAACTGCTGTTTAAAGGGTACACTATCAGAAATTTTTTTTTTTTAAATTAGATATTTCAAATACTCCTTACAGGAGCCTACTGAAATAACTCTACAAAGCAGCTGATTTTAAGAGACAGTCATATCTTTTCTACAGAATTTTTCAACCTATAAAGCATTATATCCCTATTGTGTAAGTAGAATTTCAAATGCTAAAGAAAAAAAAATAATATCCAGTAAGAATTCTGTATAGGGACCTGGCCTTTAAACTACAAGAGTACAGAAACCATCTATAGTAATTTTTTTTTATTAACTTGCATAGTTAACAGTGCAGTATGTGCACCCACATTGGTTTCTCTAATACATAATCTTAAACTGGTCACTATTGAATGAAAGCTATAGGAAGAACACCCATTCCTATTCATTTTTTATTGTATTTTTTCTGTATTTTCTCATTTACACAATAGTATTTTCTATCAGGTACAAAATGCCTTGTAATCATTTGCTCTATTTTTATGTTGCATGGCTGAACGTGCCTCATTAAAAGTTAAATTGTTAATTTCTGTCCTAGAGGTCTGCAATATAATATATGATTTATATAGTAAAGTGATTCCTTGTTTAATTCTGGTTTAATCACTTCTTTGTGTTGTCACAATGCAGGGATTTTTTCTGTGCTACACCAAACCCATGTTTGAGTAAACAATCGTGTGTGCTTCTCCCTTCCTGTGTTAACGTATGTCACATTTCATTTGCAGTATAGTACCTGTTTAGATTAGTTCTGAGGAGCCAGAATAACCACATTAATTCCAGCCACACCTTTTTTTTTTTGAGTTACATATATGTTTGGACTATAAAGCTCTTGAAGAACAGGGCTTACAATTCAATAAAAGACAAACCTTTTCTTCATGATAACAATGGCTATGTCTACACTAGAGGGCACAGTTATGTTGACTTAACAAGGTTGAAATAAAGTTGACTTTATTAAGTCAACTATATTAAGTTGATTTAAACCAGGGTAGCCACTTAAGTCGACTTACTGAAGTTAACTTTAAGCAGGTTCCCTGACTTAAGTTGACTTAGGCAGCCACAGTTCGTTAAATTGCCTTAATAAAGTTGACTTTATGCTTAAAGTCGACTTTAAGGGCAGGAGTGGAGCCAACTTAAGCAAGCACTTAAGTTTAGAGCCCTGCAAATCTGCGGGTATCCGCGGTTTGCAGTTAGAGAATTAATTAGTCTGTCTAAAGTTGCTATTTTTCTAAAATCTGAGGGAGAACAATACCCTTTCTGGATAGAAGACTTCTATTGCAAACATAGGAGTTGGCAAGTTAAATTTTAAGTTTTTTTCTGCACAAGATGCACATCCATGTCTATGATACAAAGCTAAAAACAGTCATTTGCAGCACCTAGTGAAGTCTTTAAAGCAACAGGGTCATTGGGTCAAGGTCATCAAATATTTGCCATGAATTGTCACAGCTGCTTATTTCACTTTCTCCAATTCTTTAAACATTGAGTAAGAGATTATTTGAGTGAGCAATAAGTAATTCATTTTTTAATTATCTTTAAGGAGAAATTCTCAGTGTGGTTTCTAATTTTCTGTTCATGGAAAATGGTGTTGCATACAAAATTGATTTCAATGTCAATAATGCAAGGGCTGCTTTTTATAGGCTCAGACTCTTTCTGCCATTTAGTGAATAAGAATGGAAATACTTTCGTATATTAACAATCTGCTCATCATGGTCTATGTTCACTACCCACAAACATGTAGAAAAGACCTTTCTCCTGCTCATTTTATTTCTGTGCACAACAACCAGATGATCATTTGCAGTGTCCATTAAAGACTTTTTGATTCTACTACTCTAACTCCAATTGTTTTTCTTCAAATGCTGTTTCATGAGTACCATAAGGAGCCTCATAATGGGGGTTAGCACAAATGACCAGCACCTTGGTTTTAATAAATTAAGAAAAATTGTGTACATGGAAGATACACAACTATGGAAACTATTCTGTGAAGACTGGAAGAGTTATTAGACTTTAGGAGATGACGCCTGTGAGCCTAAATGCTTGTTTTAGTCCATTTCTAATGAAAGATAAAACTAAGAAAGATAGCATTTTTCTAATGATAATACTATGGTAATAAAGGTACCAAGAATCATAATAACCAAAGCAGCATAAAGTGATAGTACACTTAAGTTGTGTATTAGACAGTTTTCAAGTTAGTCCTTCATATTTTTGTCCACTAAGGATTGGAAGAGTTCTTAGACTGGAGGCTTTTAGGTTTTAGGCTCTTTACATAAGTGCTTGTCTGGCCATACAAATGAGAGGACTGATAATATGCACTCTGGAATACTCAAGAAGGTGCCTCAGGAGATTTCTGGGACATTGGTTATTATCTTTGAAAAATCATGGAAGACTGGACAGGTTCCAGAGGACTGGAAAAGAGAAAATATAGTGCCCATCTATAAAAAGAGAAATAAAGACAACCCAGGGAATTATAGACCAATCAGCTTAACCTCTGTACCTGGAAAAATAAGGTGTCCTGTGACACTTAATGATCAACAAATTTATTTATTGCATGAGCTTTTGTGGGAGAAAACTCACTTTATCAGATGATTTGAAGATGGGAGAACTTACAGAATGGAAGGAAAATAAATGCAAGGAAGTATAAGTCATGTGATTGGGTCATAGTGTAACAGCAAGTTAAAGCAGTTGTTAAGATTCAAACACTGGGGAATCTCACATAGAGGAATGTGAGGTCAAATCACCTGTTGAAATGGGAAAAGAATCCATAGTCATGATTTAATCTTGCTTTCACACAATCAACTTTGCATATCAGTTCCAATTCTGCAGCTTCTCTTTGAAGTCTTGATGTGTTACCCATTTGTTTAAGCCCAGCTATTAACAAATAATCAACAAAGTGATTAGGAAGATTGAAGTGCTCAGCTAGTGGTTCTTGAATTTTTTGATTTCTGATGTCAGCTTTGTATCCATTTATTCTCTTGTGCAGAGATTGTCTGGTTTGTCCAATGTATAAGGTCTGGGCTAATGTCTCTCATATGATAGCTTAAATCACATTCATGGATGAGCAGGGGAATGAGCCTTGATGGAGTATCTGGCTTGATTAGGTAAGTTCCCCATCTTCAAAGCATCTGATGAAGTGGGTTTTCTCCCACACAAGCTCATGCAATAAATACATTTGTTAGTCATTAAGTGTCACAGGACTCCTTGCTTGTTTTGTTGAACTACAGTACTATGACTACCCCTTTGGAGGTACTGTAAGATAGGTGAAAAACTGGCCGGATAATTGCTCTCAGAGAATAGTTATCAATGCTTTACAGTCATGCTGGAAGGGTATGATGAGTGGAGTACCGCAGGGATCAGTTCTGTGTCTGCTTCTGTCCAGTATTTTCATCAATGATTTAGATGTAGGCATAGAGAGTACACATATAAAGTTTGATGATGATACCAAGGTGGGAAGGGTTGCAAGTACTTTGGAAGACAGGGTGACAATTCAAAATTATTTATACAAACGGGTGAAATGGTCTGAGGTAAACAGAATGAAATTCAATAGAGACAAGTGTAAAGTACACCACTTAGGAAAGAACAGTTCATTGTACTTACGCAAAATGGGCAGTAACTGCCTAGGAAGGAGTGCTGCAGAAAATGATCTGAATATCATACTAGACCACAAGGTAAATATGAGTCAAGACCATAACACTGTTGACTCCCCCCCCCAAAAAAAAAAGAGAGAGAAAAAAGGCAAATACCATTTTAGGATGTATTAACATGAATATTGTAAAACATGAGAAGTGATTTTTCTGCTCTACTCAACCGTTATTAGGTCTCAACTGGAATATTGTATCCAGTTCTGCGTGCCTAATTTCAGGAAACGTGGACAAATTGGTGAAAGTCCAGAGAAGAGCAACACAATGATTAAGGATCTGGAACACTTGACTTATGAAAGAAGATCAAAAGAGCTGGATTTGTTTAGTCTAGCAAAGAGGATGCTGAGAAGGGTAACAGTTAACATGATAACAGTTTTCAAGTATCTAGGAGTTTGTCAGAAGGAGGAGGGAGAAAAATTGTTCTCCTTAACTGCCGATGATAGAACAAAAAGCAATGGACTTAATTTACGGCAAGGAAGGTTTAGATTGGACATTAGGAAAAAATTCCTAACTGTCAGAGTGATTAACCACTGACATAAGTTGCCTAGGCACATCGTGGAAATTTCATCATTGGAATTGTTTCAAAGGAGGTTAGACAAGCAGCTGTCAGGGATAGTTTAAGAGGATACATGGTCCTCTCATGAGTGCAGGTGACTGGACTTGATGACCTCTCATGGTCCCTTCCAGTTTCTATGATTCTATGTGCCATTTATGTAACCAATTCTGAAAATGTTGCCCCCAGTTGCTAATTAAAAAAGTAAAATAAAAAATTGTATGTGATGTATTTCATCCTCATAAAGAAAAGTACAAGTAGCAGCACTTTTCAGGATTGTAGCTCATCAGGAACAGGGAATTAATTGTGCCAATCAGTCATTGAATAGTACCTGTCACAACTGACTGCATATATTAACTGTCATAGAGTGAAACGAATAAATATTCAGAAGGGAGAGTGTTGTGTAGCACAAAGCCAGATCTGTTTTCAGTAACATTCAAAATAGATGAATTTACAGTGCAAAACGCAGAGGCAAGTCTAAGCCAAAATGGAATGAATTAAGCAAGGATTGTAGGATCATCATAGACAGATTATCACCACAAATGAAACGAAGTCTTCAGTTTCTAAAGCACTGTGCTGGCCAAAGCAATTTTTTTATGGAGTGCTGTGCCTGGAGACACATCTGTCATGTTCTTCTATATCATATGCAAACTGGCCACAAAGTTTGCTTATACACGCCAGATGTGTTCATCATAAGATCCTATAATGCTCTGCCAGGTTTGTATTTTACATGCTGTGGCTGAACACTATAATACAGTTGAGCGTTCCACTACATCTGTCCTTTAAGTTCTACTTTCTTACCATTTACAATATTTACACTAGAATGATGATTTTGAAATATCAGTATAGGTCAGTCTGATATGCATCTCAGAATTGTACTGACTTTCTAATTACATGACCCAAAGACACAACATGTGGTCACCCATCTGTCCATTATTTGTAACAACAGGCTGTCAGTTATCCCTGATCAGTTTGTACCTTAGATCTCAGATGACATTGGTAGAGTCAATCCTATAGTAAATTGATTCAGGATTTATTAACTTGGAAAAGGAAATGAGAGATATTTACAGGTTAAACCAGGCACACAAATGAGTTCAGTTTATGGTTCCAAACAATGACAGATGTAGTAATCTGTCAGCACTGAATGTGTTTTTAAAGTTAATCCCAGGATGACCTTGAAGAATCTCTGCTTCTTATTTCTTTCCTCAAACCTTTGTAAGAGTCAAAACAGCAAAGAGAGAAAAAAAAGATCTTCATGCCAAATATCTTTATTTCTTTTTTCCAGGCTTCAAGCTCATGGGGCATACTTTCTCACATTGTTATGGGATGCACCCCACCCACTCCTGCACCTTTAGAGTGTGATCTGTTTCTTTCTAGTTCACCTTTACAATGTAATTGTATAGTTTGATGTAAAACATGAAAAATGAAGTCTTTTTTGAATTATGACATAGTTTGTGGTGTCATTATGATAACATGCTTCCTGCAATGTTATATATGTATACTGCTATAAAACATGTTCCCAAATAGGTTTCACATGGTTTAAGTGGGAACAAATAATCAGGGGTGCAAACACACATCCAGAGGAAATACTTGTAACAATGGACTAGCTAAATTTCTGTAGCACATTGTCCAGAGAAGGGAGATCATCCACCCTTTCTGAACAAAATGAATCTCCTGGCCAGAAGGAGGAGGAGAAAAGTCATGCTTTAAACAAATCAAGGGTTTCTTAAAGAGAGAAACTCCATCTTGAAACAATTCCACATCAAAGCAACTGTTTAAGGACTGTGATCTGCCTGTGGTAAGGCAGAGACTGGCTGAAAACCATCATTGGCCTGACATGTGGGTAAGATTGCCAAACTGGGAACTTCCATCCTGCCAGGATGAGGACCCTTCCTAGATCACAGCAGGCTCATATACTCTGGTCCATCAGTTTAACAAGGAAACTGATATACAATCAGCCTTTACTCCAAGGTAAGTGCCCACACATTCATTTTCTCCCCAAAAGCCATGTGTTTTAGATAACACAAACACTAGCGTATTGAAGCCCATTTGAAAGAATTTACTGAACTGTAAAAATCACCACATCCTTTAAAGACAATGGCCTTCCTTGCCTTTTATATTGTTTGTGTTCAAGCGTCTATGACGTGCAGGTGGAACTTGCTCATGTGTGAGCTTACTGATGATTTTAATTTGTTGGAAGACTTCTCACCCTCTCAGAAGTAAAACTGATTTTGCAAATCTTCTATCTTTTTTTAAGTATTATCACAGTGCAGAAGATCTGAACTAAAAGGGTTGCTCTTTATTTAAACCAAAACTCTAATGTTATTTTGGTGTATTTTTGTGCTAATAATTTACTGATTACAAGTACTCAAGGGTGGGTGTCATTTTTTTCCTGATTTGGTCTGCTATATTAGACTACAATAATCAGTTTTTTGACCATTCCTTATTCATTTCCCTGGACTAATCATATGATTAAAAATAAAAATTGGTATATAGAGACCAAGAAAATCTTTTTTCAGTCAGTATTATTTGCCTTGAAGGGTTTTTTGTTTTGTTCTGTTTTGGTTTGGTTTGGTTTTTTCCCCATTATAGAAAATAAATGTACTGGCAATATTGTAGCTTGCTGGAGTGTTGACTGTCTTACATCCCAAAATGTATTGTTGTCGTTTGTTTTCTCTTTTTGGTTGTGTCCTAATCTGTGATGGAAATCATAACATGAAGAATTAAAGAGAGAGAAACTATGCAAATACTGAACAGAAAAAAAACCAAATACTGAAACGGTAAAGATCAAGTTAATCTGGAAATGGAAATATTCTTTGTGCTCATTACTGAGCACAATATTATGTGCATAGTAATCCCTGTTTATCTTCCAAGTCACAAAAATTGTGGGTGTAATTAGAAAACATATTTGGTAACATGACATAAAATTTATTGGGTAGTTCTAGGCTATATCTAATAGAATTTGCTTGAAGGGTGCAATTCAATTCTATTCAGAACAGCACAAGCTTTGATTGTACAACATTTAAATCCAATTTAAGCCCTCAAATAAGGTTAAATTGGAATTTAAGTGGCACATATGACTTGTTACTGGCCCTCTGCACAAAGGTGAATTTAACCTTTTGCTCAAGAAATAAGGTTTTTATGAGTGGGGTGAAGAAATTCAACCCCTCAACAAAAATGCCCACAGCAGAACTATAAATCAGGGTTCCTGCAAGAAATTTGTATTACTGTACAGATTCAAATATTGACAAGATTAAAATCCTGAACATGTTTAGTATTAAAAAAAAAAGGCAGAGCAGGACATGATAGTTTTCAAATATGTGAAGATTTTGTATAAAGAGGACAGACATCATTTGTTTTCCACTGAAAGAAGAAGATGATGTGATAGGTTCAATTCATATCAAGAGAGATTATGGTTAGATATTAGGAAAAAATTAATTAGAAGTATAGTTAAGCATGGGAATAAGTTACCAAGGGAGGTTGCAGCATTCCCATTATTGGAAGTTTTTTAAAGAACAGGTTGGTCAAATCCCTGGCAATGATCTCAGTCTACTTGGTCTTTCCTCAGATCAAGGAACTGGACTTGATGACCTCTCAAGGTCTCCATAATTCTGTGATACACTAATAACTCATTCACATTAATTTCTTCACCAGGATATGTGGCCCTCCATTTATTCTCATCTGTGGAGCAGCCTCTTGGGTTTTGAACTCCCTAAGCCCACAGCAAGACAAAGCATTTAGGAGGCACAACTTGGCTTAAAGCCACCTTTGTTTTTTACCCTTGCCTTTCCTTTATGAGTACAGGATAGCTAGACTGGAGAATCCAGCTCACAAACTGTATTTCATTTTAAGAATGCATAAATTAGACAATTAGAGAGATAAGGTAGATGAGGTAATATCTTTTATTGGGCCAACTTCTGTTGGTGAGTGAGAAAAGGTTTTAGGCTTACGTAGGAGAATCTGGTTCAATAAAAGGTATTTCCTCTCCCACCTTGTCTCTCTGATGTCCTGTGACAAACAGGCTACAACAACACTGCATGTGTAATTTAGGCAATGTTATACAAGTGTTATGCGCTTTGCTTTGTTTAGATCAAGTTTTACTTTGATATAAATATTTTTGAATGCATAATTTGAGTAAACATGTTAATTCCCAATCTTATCTACAGGCTAACGAGTCTTCATTTTGCATTTCTTTTCAGCTGTGTATATTAAATAAATTAAGTACCAATAGAGACAAAACAAATAAATGATTTAACTGTTGATTTTTGTCTTGAAAATGTCAGCTTATATCTAATCTATGTAGATACAGATATCATCTATATCTATATACATATCGATAAATATATAGATATGTATATAGATATATATAAAGTAGTTTCTTTAACCACTTTACTTTCTCTACATGTTTCTTTTCATGGCGATATTTTTGAATAACTAAATGATTTTACACTTAAGTAAGCATTTCAAAGTGTGAACATGAAAAGAATGGTGCTAGTGATATATCCTACCTCCTCTCCTCCAAGCTCCATTGGAAGTATTTTTTTCATTTTTGGTAATTTTTAAGTCCCAAATTAATAACAGCTCTGTTGACTAAATTTCTTTCTTAGGGTACAGGTCTGAGATAAATCATATGCACCAATTTATCCCTATATTGAGGTCTTAGAGAGAACTTGAATGATGTACAACCCTTGTCTTTCCCTTCTTTATATTTCTGTTAATTTCACCCTTAATCTCCACTACAAAAAAAAAATGAGTAATACAAATTTACACACTTGAATGTATCCATATGACAGAAATTGTGCTACCAGGACCAGTGGAAGATTGTTTTTGTTTCTTTGCCCATTAAGTTCCTGCTGTTTTTTGGAGGCTGCCAACAGGATTGCCATTGCTAGCTTGTATTTGTTTTTTTGTGACATGGATATCTATACATTAGGAGTCTTGGTGAAATCATCCAACCTATTTCACACAGGCTACTGAAAAGTCATTGACTGGGGGCACCCAATCTGAGCTGGAGTTGAATTCATCCAGCCTCACTGAACAAGCATTTTAGTTGAATTGTCATCTCATTGGTTATCAACCATGCCTTCCGTCATTTCTGTGGGTTGGTAAATTCTTCTTGGATTTTTCTGTTTTTGCACTTAAATGCTATGCAATATTAGACGTTATACATCACTTGCAGAGAAGTAGGCAGTTAGAGAACTGAATGTCAGTTGATGGTTCAAACTGATTTCCCCTCACCATCCACCTCTTTCCTATTGTTTAGAGTAGCTGTGTGCTTTCACTCTTTTGAAGGCATTATTATACATAGAATGCTGTATTTCATTTTTCAATGCATTACAGTACATGCTGATTACTACTGCTAAAGTCCCTGTATTTCATATTCACCTTCAAGATCTAGCTCCAACTTTTGTCCTGTGTGTTTCCCTATACTATTGCTTAAAATAGAATATATATTGGGACTAATCCATGCTGCAAAGACAAACCACCTCCCTGCCTCTGATTTTGCTGTGGGCATCTTATCCGCTTTTCCTACTATTGCCCAAGAAATTGCTAGCTTGGACTGGTGCTGTGAGAATTGACCATCATGCCCTTTCAGTGAATCTATGTAGCACAGGGTACTAATTTTCCTCTAAATCTTTAGATTTGACAGTGTTTCCTGTTAACTTGATTCTAATTGAATTTTTAACTAAATAAACTCTGATGCTGAAGACTGAGTTGTATAGTAGCCTGGATAAAATTATCATTTAGTTAACAGGGAGCAGACTCAAATGTTCATCATGAACAACAATAGGAAATTCTGCAGTATAATTGGTCAAATATCAGGCATCTAACCTCTTTCTGTGTTTTATTTATAGTCATTTTAAAATCTGTATAGAATGCATGGTAGATAGAATATTAAATGCTACTGGATTAACTGGGTTTAGGAAGATGCATTGGACCTGCATCCTGTAAAAGTGGAAGAAGTGGTGACCAAAATTTGGGGAAGGCAGGGCAAGAAGAATATAAAATAAATGTCTGAATGTGGAGGAAACCACAAAACCTACAAATTAACAGAAGCAAAATCAAGGAACTACATTTCTTACAGATACATTCTGCAAGTTTTAAGTTTGATATCAGTCATCGACACAGCACAGTGATGACTGCATTAAAAATACATTTAGAAATTGGAGTGGCTCTAATCCTTCCATCGTCAACATTTATTTTACAAAATTCAAAGATGGATTGCAATGCTGCCCATTATTAGGGAAAAACTGGTTAGTATTTTGAGCAGCCATTTTGAGCTTAAAATTTAAATATTAAAAGATTTAGACAACTAATTAGGAATGTGCAGGGGGCATCTATAGTGAAAACTCAGTATAGACTGGATTTCTCTATACATGAGTCACATAGCCTGTAACCAAAATAATTAGGTGAGTGAACACTGAAACTATCTGTTGCTCTGCTATTTAATATGGGCTCCATTCCCTTAGTCCGAATGGCTATGTCTGTACTAGCAAATTAGTTCACATTAAGGAGCCTTAATTCAAAGTACTTTGAGCCCTGGCTACAGTAGGCTTTGCCTAGTTCAAGCTAAATTTGTTTTTTAGTTTGAATTAAGGAAAACTTAGTTTGAACTAGTTAGTTTGGCTGGTTAGTCTGAACTAACTGCTTAGTTTGAACTCATTTCAAAATTTAGTTCGAACTAGCATGATAAAAAGTTAGTTTGAACTTAAAGTGCAGCTAGTTTGAACTAAAAAAAAAACAAAAAAAAACCCGGTTAATTTGACCTAACTTTGAACTACTTAGTTTGGACTAAGTCAGTCCAAAATAAGCTTTTAGGTGTAGACATAGCCAATGAGATTATTCTTTTGTTTAAAATTAAGGTCATGCTTAAGTGCTTTGCTAGATCAAGTCCAGCTTCTAGCATTTTTCTAGGATCATGTCTAAAATAAGCTACTTTTTTCATTGTTTGTTTTTTGTAGTGTTCATCTTCACCAGTTGAAGGGATTCTTATCTTTCCGGTACTTGTAGTGTTGGACATATCGATGAAGACTTACATCATACATAATTATAAAATAGGAGCAGCTTTGAGTTTTGAATAGGAGTATTTCTTATTATATTACATCAAATTATGTCCAATACATGGTTATTTTCTGCTTGCATATGTTACTATCTACCAAGTACCACATTTTCATTATGGCTGTTAAATAGGGTATTAAGTTATCCTTTCACAGTTTTGGTTTTTTCCTTTTTTTAAAATAAATATAAAAGTTTGGTGTGAAAGCAATAATCTTGTTTTTAAAACTACAGTATCAAACTAAAACCACAGTTATAAGTGAATGTAACAAGTGGAAGCATATCTTGCAGATTCTTAAAAGTATACCAATTTTTTTCTTATCATTTTTAATGCTGCTTAGCTAAACTAATTCTGCTGTGACATTGATTTACATTTTTGAATACCCATATGTAATGATTCAGTTTTGCAGGGAAATAACATGACTATTTTTGTTTATTTAGACATAACTAAGAGAATAAAATGTTTGTCATAGGTTCTAAGCACCCAAATAGCATTTCAAAAGTACAGTTGAAGGAAATATTTAAACAAGCTATTTCTTCAGATCCATAAAACAATCTATCAGAGATAAGCAAGAAGATGCTGGAAGAGAGAAAAGGTCCATAATAACACAGTTGTTTATGAGACCATTGACATAGATTGTGTTTATCAAAATGTTTATGTTCTCTGTCTGTCTGTATTTGTACTATACTAACACAGTCCATTCTGCCCTACATTCAGAATAGAATTTCAAAACAGTCCTTCTACCTAACTGTCTTAGAACTAGCCAACTCCATCAGTGAATGCAATGAAAGTTGTGTAGCACCTTAAAGACTAATAAATGTGTTAGTCTTTAAGATGCCTTAGGCCTTTCTTTGGTTTTGCTCTATGCAGACTAGCACAGCTACCCTTCTTGAACTTATCTCTAGTCAGCGAATGGTGACTTTAAATGAGTAAGAATGTCTAAAAACAAATGTACAATAAGTAAATATCATTCTTTGGTCAAGGATACAATGACTATAGAAAGAAAATTAAAGTAAAAGGACATAACAAATATCAACTATGAAATTAAGTTAATTGAATAAACATAGTATGGAGTATGTCAGGGACAGATTTTAGTCAGAATGCGTGGGAATACCTCTACCTACCTGGCTGTGGTTCCACCATTTA
Organism: Podocnemis expansa; assembly: GCA_007922195.1. Classification (NCBI taxonomy): domain Eukaryota; kingdom Metazoa; phylum Chordata; order Testudines; family Podocnemididae; genus Podocnemis; species Podocnemis expansa. The sequence goes on from ML681966.1 coordinate 23,481,777, forward strand.
TGAATTATTGAATCTTTCTTCATTTCTGAGCTAAAACACATTTATACAGACATTTTCTATATGAGTACAACTGGAGGCTGTCACATATACCTGCTTACAGTTCTATACAAGAACAAATGTGCAATTAACAATAATTTATATAGAAAATTCCTTTATGATGCCAGAAGAGACACCTTTCACTTCTCCTGCAAATATGCTATTACAAGAATCAAGGGAAAGCACTGCATAAGTATGGTATGCAGGGAATCTGTTATGCTTAATCTGCAAATCATTTCCTGCCTTGGTATTTTCTGCATTGAGTCTCTAATGCTCTTTGGCCAAGCTCAGCACAGATTTACACTTTCTGCACACTCATAAATTCACTGGGAATGCACTGGGTGAACATCTATGCTTAATTTGGCCAGTACTATTCAGTAAGACTTCCACATATGGAATAGGTAACCTATGGCCTAATTCTCTCCTATGTAAATTGTAAAGCACCGTGAAATGATACTAGGGTGTATGTGTATGTAGAAATCCTTGTCTGCATCTTATCTATGAGTTGAAGAGTGACCTTTTCATTCTCACGAGGTTATTACTTCCCATATTTTTCCATTGTGTATACTTTCTTACTCAGAAAAGAAATTTAAAACACCCTCAATTCCTTCCCATCACCCCCCCACCCCAAAACAAAAAGAAAAAACAAGCTGCTTTGATTTGCCTTGAACTTCATTAAAGAGAGGGCAATTATGAGCCACAACAGTCAGGGCTGAAAAATTCTATAATTAGAAGCATTTGAACCTGTAATGCACAAAGCAAGCAAAGGGATGGAAATGTAACTTGAGACAAACTTTCCAGGCAGTTTGGGAATTCTGCCTTTCTGATATTCAAAGCTAATCATTTTATGCCTTACTGCTTGTGAAAATTTAAAAAAAAATTGAGGTGTCAGGTTGTGGATCCATAGGGAAGGTCCAAATACCTTTTAAGTATAATTTTTGAGAGCTGCAGGGTTAAATAATAGTACATTGCACTTCACTGGAAAAATCTGATTTTTCCTTGTATGGAATTGTAGTATAGTAAAATATGGACTGTCCCTTGTAATGGAAAAGCTTTCATGCAAGTACATACAAAATAGAAGCACCAAAAAGAAGACTGGTATTTAGACATATGGTCACTTTCATTAAGGGTGCTCAGAGAAGGAGGGCTTCACAGTCAGCAAGTCAGAATCTTTAGTTAGCTTCTCTGAAGATTAACCTGACTCTGCATAAGTAATAAGTAAGGTACAAGGCAGTATGCTAATATTTTTTGTAACTTCGTTGTAATAAGAGAAGAATCATGGTGTGCTGCTTCTAGCTGAACAGGTCTGTTAGAGAAATAATCACAATAACAGCCACTGATGACAGTTTTGTTTCATTTGCATTAACTCCTGTCATTTGATTTGCCTCCAAGGAATATTATGCCTATCTAAGCCAGCTCTGGGATTCAAGACCACAGCTGAATAGATATAGTGCTGAGGTACAGGGTAATTTTGATTGTAGAGAAGCCACTTTTTTTTTTTTCAAAATAAGGGTGATGGATTTAGATGTCTTTACAGAAAGACAGGTCTCTTAGTTTTTAAGGCTTCATCTGAAAGTTCCACACACTGCAAACTCCAAGGAATTCAATTTATCTGTCTCAGAGGGGCTTTGCAGTTGATGTCCTTCTTTCAACTCAACACAGTTTTCCAAAAGTCAAAGGAAACTTGAGCAGTGTATTAAAAAAAATGCGGACTTTTTAAATGATTAAGTAAAGGATGGTTTAAATGTATACTTTATGTAGCTAACATGTAAATATTTCTATTACAAGATTTTTACATATATGCAGAATTTCATCATGCTGTTGCTACTCTGGGTCCTTGCATAATGCATGTATTTCAGCCAGTAGTTCCTGCCTATGTTTTGTACGTGTATTATTGATTTACAGCCATTTAAGTGAATAGAGAATCGGATCCTGATCTTTCAAGTAACTACTGTGCAGTGTATTGATGGCAGCAGGCACGAAATGGGCAGAGACAAGGGTATTTGTTGTAAGACGTGGAAGTACAAAGTTTCCTTTGCTATCTGTAGCCTCCGGAGAGAGTGCACACTATCCTATACTTTATTCATAGGCTTCCATGATTTTGAAAATCACTTTAACCTAACTAATTTCAAGATTTTCTGTGAACGATGTTCCCTAGGTTTTTGCAATAAGGAAAAGTTTGCCCCCAGTCATATATAAAGTTGCAATTCTACTGTATCATTAGAATCCTTACATAAATGGAGTTATAGCCTTAATGTATGCATATTTCAGTGGTGCTTGAGATAATATACATGGGTTGTTGTTAATTCTAATTAAGCAACTTAGACTTACTAGGGAAACTAAAAGAAATTTGAAGCTGTTGCTGAACACTTTTTTAACATATTATTTTCTTTCAGTAAAATAAGAATAATATGTATTGGACCAAAATCACCTTTTTACAGCACAGATAAAAATCAATGGAGTTGCACCAGGAGTTGCTCAATAAGTCAGCAGAAAATATACCAGGAATTACCTGGTCACATGCTTCTGTGTACAATAAAGATATTCTTGACATTTTTGTGGCTAGGTCAGATAAAGATCAATTCTTTTTACACCATAATGATAGAAGGTGGAATGATTTTCAGGTGCTGGTTTTGGAATGGAACATAAAATTCAGACATGGGACCTTTCTTGTTGAAGATCACATGCCATTTTTCACAAGTGTAAAACTGTTAACTTGGATGTTCTTGCTAAACTCCAGTTTTTGTGATTATATTTTGATAACCTAGATTATTCCCTTGTAATTTCAGTTTGGTATACTGGTACTCCTTATCTTCTGTGGTTTGACAGCCAGTCTAGTCAGTCCAATATTAATGAACCATTCAGTTCTTGATGGACTATTCCGATAATGATGGACAATTAAGAGGAATCAGTTCTCAGTAAGCTCTTTCTGAAGATAGCTCAGAGTGGAGTCAATGGCTACTGCTGTGATTCAGCAAAACATGTAAGGACATTTGCCCAAAGACTTCCTCTTGTAACTTTCCTCCCATAACTTTTCATGTGCATTGGCTATGGGCATTGGCTGGAACAGTAACTTTCCATGCATATAGGAGAGGGTATAAATTACAATAGAAACATCACCATTTTTCCTCATTCCTTCTCCAATTCTCTGGGCTGCAGATTTCAAACAAAAGGAATATTTTGAACAATGGGTTTAGGACTGTTCTGGTTCCCCAGACTCTGAGAATGATCTGTGGAATGGAAAACGTGCCTTATGATAGGAGACTTAAAGAGCTTTGTTTGTTTAGCCAAAGCAAAAGAAGGTTGAGGGGACATGTGATTGCTCTCTCTAAATCTATCAGAGGGATAAATACCAGGGAGGAAAGAATTATTTGAGTTCAGGGACAATGTGGACACAAGAATAAATGGATATAAACTGTCTATCAGGAAGTTTAGATTTGAATTAGATGCAGGTCTCTAACCACCAGAGATATAAAGTTCTGGAATAGTCTTCCTAAGAGAGTTGTAGGGGGCAAAATTCTAGCTGGCTTCAAAACCACTGACAAATTTAAGGAGGGAATGGTATGATATGCAGCCTAGTTTGTCAGTTGATGAATCTTTGATTACTGGTAGTGGATATGCCCGTGAGTTGAGATAGGACATTAGATGGGGTAAGTTCTGAATTATTACAGTCAGTTCTTTCCTGGGTTGCTTGCTGGTGAGTCTTGCCCACATGTTCAAACTGTAACTGATGCACTTATTTGGAGTCAGGAAGGAATTTTCCTACTGGGCAGACTGGCAAAGGTGCTAGGGATTTTTCACCTTATTCTGTAGCATGGGGCACAGCTCAGTTACTGGTGGATTCTCTTTACCTTAAAGTCTTTAAACCATGATTTGCAGACTTTCATAACTCAGTCATAGATTAGAAGTTTATTACAGCAATGGATGGGCAAGATTTAGTGGCCTGCAGCATGCAGGAAGTCAGACTAGATGATTGTATTGGTCACTTCTGACTTTATGAGGAGCTCCTAATGTCTTGGAAGTCTCCAGAGAGGCTTTTTAAGCTTGCAAAGACATCCACATCTGCTACAAATCTAATCTAAGGACTCTACGGTCGTTTATAATGTATATGAGCTTTAGCCATTCAATAACACTCCCTTTTTTTGGTTAATAAAAATCTTAGGTAGTTAGGATTGACTGACAGTGTAATGGATAAGATCTGAGATATGTATTGGTTTGGAAAAAATGTCTGAACCTTTGGGGCAGGTAGAACCTCATGTCTGGTGAATTGGTTTTCCAGTAGCCTTTCATCCCACAAGGCCAGTTTGTCTGAATGGGGATCAAGGGCTGGAATGTCTACATGGGGCTTTGACTGACATATTTTTTAACTAGTAGGATGCTTCAAAAGTTCTTTTGTTACTGATCTGGTGAATCTAATTCTAGAATAAACAACTAGCTTTTGAGATACATCGGCACTGTTTCTTCCAGTCTGAACAGGGTGAGAGATTCTCAGTGTGGTGCATTCTAGGCACCTGTCACTCTGAATAAGCTCTCAGAAATATATCTGTCAATGTTCACAAGTCCTCCATTGAAACTGAAATATCTCTTCTACTTTAGTCTTAAACCTTTCTTGAGAAAAGTGTAAATTATGTTTTGTTTTGTTTTGTTTTTAATTTGTCTATCTAGACTTACAAACCAGGATCAGATCAGACTTCAGTCAGGCTATCAAACTTGGTTTTCAATAGTATTTTCAAAGATGATTAAATCCAATTTCAAAAGTGACTTAAATTGTGCTGTTTCATTGAAGGTCAATAGGATACACACTTCTAAGTTACATTGGCGATATTGAAAATTTTACCCAATATCTGTAACCTTAGAGTTTGAATCCTGGTCTCCCCATTAATGGACTGCATTGCTTAGTCTACTTGGCTCTGGACCTAGTTCATTTCTGCTATGGCACTAATGCTTTTACTGTGCCTTGAAAATTTTGAAATAAAAAGTGGGGAGGGCTCAGTTTGTAATAGCTAAGATTGAAATATCTCTATCCAGGT
>ML681966.1:23486852-23728069 GCA_007922195.1 Podocnemis expansa
TGGAGATTAATATGATTTAAAATTACACTTTTGGTTCTCTTTTGACAGTGCTTATGCTTTTTGGACAGTTGAAGGAAAAATCTACCTGTAAAGTAAAAATACTTGTTTCAGCAAAAGTACCTTAGAATGTTATCTCCTGAAAGAAAATGAAAAGAACTTTCTCCTCTTTCTATAAACTGCCTGCAAGTATTGGCCTCCAGTAACCCTGTCATTCTGACAACCTACTGTATATTAGAAAGTCAGGAAAGAGACTGTGATGACTCATACAAATAACTGGGCTCCAGGAGCAAAAGTCCAACTAGCAACTTCACTTAGTACGAATCTATTTCACAAAGCACAGTAGATAAGTATATCCATTTTAAAACATGTCATTCCTATGTAATTGCCTTTGTGTATCCTGATGAAACACAGGATGGGTGTTTTTGTTCTTAGTTATGAGTAAATAGAAAACCAATCTCTTCACTGTAGCTTTTTCATGTTCACACTATGGTTTGTCTATACGGCACAGCTAGGTCAACATAAGGCAGTTAATGTTGACCTAATTATGTCAGTATCACAGCCTTTGTCTCAGTGACATAAAATCCCTATTACACTGACATCACAAGAAGTGAAAGGCTTATGTCAGTGTAATTAGGGCAACACAGTGTCGACTGAGTTGATAGTTTTATATTAGAAGTCTGCTACTCTGGAGTACTGGGTGACTGTGGACCCCACTCCTGACTGGAAGCTGGAGCAAAAAGCCTGGCATGCTTGGGACTCTACTCACGACTGAGAACTGGGGCGAGAAGCCCCAGGCAACCCCTCCCTCCATTGCCTGCTTTCAGAAGGAAATGGGTTTGGGAGAAGCCCTTGGGGCCCCTCTCCCCCCCCACTTGCTCCCAGCAAACAGGGCTTCTTCCTTCAGCTCCCAGCAGAAAACTGGGACTGGAGGCAGAGGACAGTTTGTCAGGAGCCCGGGAGCCTGTGGGGAAGCCAGGCTCCTGGGAGGGATAAAGAATCTGAAAGAAAGGAACACAGATGTGGGGGACACAGAAATGAAAGATGGAGTTCTTAGTTTCCCGCCCTGCCCGTTTTAGGTTGGTGGAAGTACTCCTGGTGAGGACACACACCACTGATCCAAGAAGTTAGTGGAGATGTGAACCACTGAAGGCTATCTGTTGACCTAATCTAGGTTGACTGTTGTCATATGCTAATATAAAATAGACAATGTAATTTCTCTATGACTGCTTTTTGACAGCTTTAAACCTCGAGTTAAAAAAGTGACATTCCCCCTCCCCGCCTGATAAAATGAAACCATATTTATTTTTCCTACCTATTTCTTTTCAGTTGTTTTGACAGCAACAGCTACTGGGCTGATTCCAGACAAGAAAACTGACAATGTGGCTGTGTAATAGTGAAAAATAATGATGCAGCAGATTTTCTGCTTGAGTTTGTTCTACATAGATGCTGTCAGAGGAGAATACTGCCAAGAGAAGTACAAGAACATTCCTTTGTATAAGGAGGAATGCTACATTAAAAAAAAATTGATCCTAGCAGATAGCTTTACTGGTCAGATATCAATAGTTTCTCTACTGGCAATTTAGCTGATCCTGTCAGAGCATAGTATTACTTCCACTAAAAATATCAAATGCAAGATCTGCTTTGTATCAGAACAGTATTTAAAATCTATACATTCCCAAACATCAAGACATTTAAATACTTCACAAAAAAACCTGTTCTCTGAAGACTGAGTGAATGCCATATAAACAGTTAACTATTTTAAATATATTACAGACCACAATAAGCACTTCACTGAAATATAACATTCTACCTAAACAATGTTCTTTTTGTGCAAATGACTTCAGTATCCTTTCAGCTATATTACAAGCTTCTCATGGATTCCTCTTGGTCTCTGTATTGATGCAAAATTCAAAAACAATAGAGCCAATACCTCATGCTTAAAAAAAGGGGGAGAAAAACAACACTCAAGAGTCAGCCATCGATCAGCACTAGCCTTCTTCAAACAATAATTAGGGAATGGATTGGGTAGGGAATTCAGCTGGTAAATGGAATTTAAAGATAATTGTTCTTGCTATTGTTATCTGTGAAAGTATTAGAAACATCTGTTTGTTAGGCTTTTAGATGATTATTCAGTATATATTTTTCCTAATGAAAAATTGTATCTACATCTTATATTTCCTAGGAATGCACATATCCATTTCATCATTGTATTAACAAAATAGTAACATTAACAAAAATTAGAAGGAAGAGCTGAAAGAGATTTACATCATTGGTTATATAATTAGTGCACAAGGACTGTATAATCTCACATTTCAGGCCATAGTGATTTTACTCATCTGACATGACTGCTGTGTGAAGAATTGAATAAGATATATAGAGAGCATGCTTGGGTCTGATAGCTTTGATTTACATTTACATTTTGATAGAGAGTTATGATACAAAGATGTAACCCACATGGTTGTGTTGCTAAATTTAGTTGTGTAAATAAGGGAAGAAACATTTGAGAAGATTTGTAGTGCCTTAATTTTGTTTTGGGGACACTCTGTGCACCTGTAGAGGTTCCATACTGGGCAGGGTGACTGCTTGATTGGCCCAAATCATCCCTTTTTTTGCTGTGATGGGCAGTTGGTGAGGTTAATTACCTGTGTACCATCTAACAGATAATTTCCATTGGAGGCAGGCAGCCTAGCTGGACACATGCACAATCATGCGCTGGCAATGGAACCAATAGGAACTCCAGAGCAGCAGAAAGCATTTATAAATAGGAGCAGTGGGAGTCAGCAAGCAAAGGGTTCCCTGTGGGAGTGGTTCTAGAATCAAAGGATCTGCTCTCAGGATTGTCGTACTTATTGAGCATTGATAGTTTATTGGATTTAGACTGTGGGTTCCATTATACCTCTAGGAAAGAAGAGGAAGAGACTAGAACTGCTGCTGTGCAAATTGCTGACTGATTTACAAAGACTCAAGTGGTGTTTGATGGAAACAATGAGCTAATCATGCTTTACAGACTTTAAGGAGCTAGTATACCTGACAGAAGATTAGGACACTATTCCATAGAAACAGAGAAGGTTAAGTGCTCTCCAGAAAAAAGGCCAGGTTTGTGCATGTATAATTGTAACTCGTACTTGTGGTAGTAACATGTACTAAAATTTGGAGGGGGACCCTGAAAATGTTGGCTGTAAACAAGTTATTTACATTATTCATAATTGTTTCAAGGGATCTAAGTTTTCTTGTGTATGTACACCAACATTATCTAGATTTATATTTTTCTTTTAGTGGTTTTTGCATCGGTTTTGTGCTCAGTGACTTACCAAGATTATATGTATTGCAGTTTTATGTAAGACGTATATCAGGACTGACAAGACTAAACTCTTACTGTAGACCAGTGGAGAGGTTAGTTGAAGTACAGGAAAGAGGACAAGCGTAGTACTTTGCCCACATCTATTACGAAGCCATGAATGTTCGCATATTGTTGATTTTTGTTGTTATTGTCATTTACCATGTTTATTACGGCTGTGCCTCAACATCAACCGAGAAAGACAGTCAAGAAATATGGAAAAAAGAAGCAGTCCTAGCCTTGAAGAGCTTATAACATGACTAGGTGAGATAAAAGTATAACAAATGACATGTTTATTCTGCAATTTTTGGTTTTTTTCTTTTATTTAATTTCTTTCATGAAGTTATGTTAGGAAGTAAGATACCGGATTGAAAGATAAATGATGAGGGGGCAGAGCAACTAGCCAGTCAGAACAAATGAGAGAACATTCAGAGTCAAAAGTGCAGGAAGCGACTGACATCAGCTTATCATCAATCTTTGCTTGAACTGTTTTTTGCTTCTGCTCTGCTGGCTAGAACTGAGGGAATATTTTTTTGAGAGAGTTTATTTGCTGATAATGCAACTTTGGTCAATCCAAAATAACTTGTGAATTTGACCTGATTGGTTTCAGTGATGGATAGGGATTCAAAACCAGCATTGGAAAAGTATGTATGAGTTCTGAGCTTTAGCTGAGTAGTGGGGGAACATGCCTGGGATATGGGAAACCCAGCTTTGAATTTCCAGACTGTAGTAAAGATGTGAACACAATCTTTACTCCACACAAATGAGCAACCTAACCACCACATCATAGGCTTTCCTAGTGCAGGCTGCTTTCAGTCTCTCTTGCTGAAGCTGTTCCACTTTGTGTAAGTATTAACTGAGTGAAAGAGAATGAAAGTGAATCTATAACCTAATGATTAAAAAGTTTCCTGCAAGGTAGAATATGTGCACTAAAATCCTTTCTTTGAATCAGGTAGAGTCATTGTCTTTGACCCTCTATTTATACAAAATGGAACAGCTTCAATGAGAGAGATGGGGAACAAACACCCTTCTCACACTCCAGAGGAGCTAGGTAGTTAGGATGTGCACACAGGTATGATGCAATTTGAGTTCAAGTCCTTGCTCCCGAGTAGAGAGTCGAACTCCAGTCATCTATGTTCCAGGTATAACTCATGTACCTAAAAAGGAGTGATCTCTTTCAGGGAGCCCTTATGGCCGGGTTTTGCAGCCCAGAAACCAGAACTTTCTGGTAAGAGGGTGTGGTAGCACATTGAGCATGCTCCACAAGTTTTATTGTTATGCTGGAGTTACATGCTTAGGGAGAAGCCTGAGACGAGCAGACTGGAGAGGGGTGACTTGAGAGAGGTTCAGCCTCCATGTGCTCAGGGACTGAGTGAAAGGAGCTGAGTGACAGTGGACTGCAGGCTGTTTTCTTCCTGCCTTGAACAATTTTGCAGGGGAGCTGTCTGCAATTGAGCTGAGAGTTGGATGGCCAGTGACCTGGTCATGTGGTGCTGGCTACACAGGAGGAAGAAGGGACTGCATGGCATTCGCCTGAAGTTTCCTGCAGCTAGAGATGATGAGGATTGCTTCTGTTTTGCATTTAAGCCTCAAGGACTTAGAGACTACAACTGAGATAAGGGTGACTCCACTTTAACTTTGGGACTTCTGGGTTTCTTAGTGTTTTGTTTAAATTTTTTATGGTTTCTTAGGGTAAGGTTTGTTTAGTAAGTTAATTGTTATGTTTATGCTGAGTGGTAGTTTAGTGTGGGATGGGAACTCTGAGCAGTCTTCGCTGTGAGTCCTGAACAGACTGGATCCTGGCTCTCCAGCTGCTTTCTGCAGAAGTTTCTCTGTTAGGCACTGGAGAGGGGCAAGTGAATGCATTTGAGCCCACCCTTGCAGGTTACACAGGCAAATGCCCTAAGTGGTGGGAGGAGGAGAGGCGTGTACATTTTCTTAAGCTAACAGGGTTTTTCTCATTTTCTAATGATTTCTTAACATTTTTTTGAACTGAACTGATTTTTTTTTCCTGAATTTTCTCTTCTTTTCTAGCTAAACTAAAAAATTAGTTATTCACTTCTTTTGATGATTTCAGTACTGAATCTCTGACTGGCTTCTCCCTGAAATCTCCTTTCTAAAGATACATGGTTGTGAGACACCACATTGCTGCTGATTCTTCTGCAAAAACAGGTGACTGTCCCCTATAAAATTCTCAGTTTGAGAGTGCTGGAAGTTGTATTTGGGCCCATTTTACCCGTGGCCCCCTCTAGTGCAGCAATCCCTGCTTGAACTACTTTCTGGAGCTACTTTGCTGACTGGCTTTCATCTCCAGGTGATTCTTCCCTGGAGATTTTCTCAGAGCCCACCTATCTGGAGAGATAGGTAGACGCCATAGGGCTTTTATGGCTCACAGAGGAGGAATCTTCCTTGCACTGTTCTTTGATGGGCTGAAAGGGGAGCAAAATCTAAAAGGTATTTGTTTTCTTTTCCTCTTGTATACTCCCTAATAAGCTTCATTTAACTCCTCATAAACTCCAGTATTCAGGAACTGCTCCTCACCCCACCCATAAGCATCTCCACTGTGACACCTTCCTCCACCCTTTATATGAAAAGTGTAGTCTGCTGCTCTAAGCCTGTTTCTTCCACAGCTATTAGCAGGCACTTTCTCAAGAAAGGAAAGAGGGGTGTGTGTGTGTTGTTTTCCTCATTAGTGATGTGACATATATGACACCCTGTTTGAGGATGTTGCAGTATTTATACAACTCAGTAGAAGAGAAATTCCTCCATCTTGTTTGTGCAGCTTCCTTTGAGCTCACTTGAAATACCTCTAACACTAGTTCTCTATACAACTTGTTCCAAACTCTTATCTTACCAAATACAACATACCTGCTGGCCTCAGCCGCCTCTATTTGCCATCCCATTATGAAGCCTAGCAGACTTCCATTCTTTGCTGGATATAAAATTGGTTTCTCATTAAAAACTGACATTCTTTGGAGAATTCTATTGATGGGAAAGTTGAAGAGAATATATATTATGAAAAGGAAGAAAATTAAAAAAAAAAAAAAAGCAGTCCCTGGTTATGGCAAAAGACAGCAGATCTATTGGTTTTGTTATAGGACCTATGTACATTGGGGCTTCCTGGAGGGTTGTGGGAGAAGTCAAAAGATGGGAAAGGATGTTGGAAAGTCCCTGGAGAGACTGTTAGTAGGTGGAGATGGAGATACTTACGGGATGAGTTGCCTACCAATCTTGTACAAACTTCACATTTGAATAATGGAAAAACTTGCTAATATTTGAAAATACACTCAATCTATTTAGCCTGCTTTCAGAGATTTTTCTCACCACTCCCTGTACCAGGTGACATTCCTTTAATTTTTTGTATTCATGAAAAATGCTATCTTTTTGTGCCCCGTGTATGTGCAATCAGTATTGTAACTGAAGAGGTTAGGCATATGTCACTTTAGTTTATGGTGAGCAACTCAAGCAACTATAAAAATGTGTGAACACAAATGAGCAACTGAGAATCTTCAGTTTAAGGGATGACTTTTCCATTACTGGGAAAATTTCAAAGATGTCTTTCTTATGGCAGGGCTACATGGTGTGGCACTGCACACTGTAGGGGTGTGATTCCTAAAATGCGCTTCCATTTTGCACATTAACTGATCTCTCTAGACCAGAGGTAGTCAAACCATGATTTGTGACCCAGTACTGGGTCACAGACCCTTGGTTAATGGGTCACAGCATTGACGCTTGGATGCCGACTGTGGGTTGAATGGCTGGTGCTCTTGTTAGTATCCTGGGGTTGCTACCCAGGGTGGAAGCAGCCACAGGGAACTTTAAAGGACGCTGGCTGCCCTGGGGTGCAGACGGTAGCAGCCACAGGATATTTATGACTGTTGGGTCACCGTCAGAAATATTTTTTTTCAACTGGGTTGCAAGAAAAAAGGTTTGGCGAACACTGCTCTAGACCCTTCCAATGCACACTGGAAGTTCCCTAATCAGTTTCAAAGTAGCAGTGTTTGAACAGTACTATTTTAGAACATCAATGCAAATTTAATACCTTTTAGATATCACTGCTGTCATAAAAGGAACGAGCACAATCTTCTTGTGCCTCCTAGTCATATATAATTGCCATGGACATGTTTTAACCTGGTGAGAGATGCACAACTATCATTTTTTTAGTAGACAGAAAGACAGGCAAAGACTGACAGACAAAATGATTAAGCAAATACTTCAAAGGGAGATTATTGTCACCCTTACTTTTGCAATTTTAAATTGTGCTTCATGGGCAGTCTCCTTCAGGGATTGTTACTTTACTTTTGAATGTCCCTGTGACCAGTAGGTTCATGGAGAATAAAGACAGAGCACTGTGGGAGAGAGCGAGCTGCTGCTCCATATGTTGTAAAAAGTTAAAATATGTCATTGGTCCTCTCCCAGTGCTGTAGTTTGCTTTCTGCATTCTGTTAAATTTCAGTTTGCTTTATAGGTGGCTTGCAGCAGCAGAAGGCACTACAAACAAATCTTTTCAATAAAATATATCTTCTTACGATGGGCTCTGTTTGCATTGGGATAAAAATTCACAGCTTGAAGCACACAGAAAATAAATAAAACCAATATTAGAATAGGCTCTTCTTTTTCTTTGTATTGTCTGCTGTTTACTTTAATATATAGCATTCAGTTCTGTCTTATCTAGTTGCTACTTTTGCACTCCTGAGAAACAGAACAGAGTTCCTTACTTTTTAATTTAAAAATTATTTATAAATATTGATATTTAGACATTAGGTTGGGTCTAAAATATAGAAGCCAGATGGCTACAGTAAATGAAGGGGAAATTTAATGATAGTATAGCTGTAAAAGATTTGGTGGTCTTATTTAGTAAAACTGATGTGTTTTGAATTTTATTTTAAATCTTATGTAATTATCCAAACCTCTTCTCTAAGCAAAGTTTGGCTGAATGCTCTTAGGACAGATTTCTCTTTCGAGAATACTTGTGTTTCCTGCTAAGAGATCATCTAAAAGTAAAGATTCAGGAACCTGAGAAATAGTAACTACAAAAATCAAAACCTCTGTAAACGATTTTGAACCTTTTTATAGTTTGTTTTTATATGTTTGCATTTGTCCCAGTTTGTCTGAATGAGCTTACCCATCTCTACTTAGCTTCAATTAGGTAAAATTTCAGAAGTGCCTAAGTCACATATTGACCTTAACTGTTGTTCTCATGTACAGAAGCTCATAACTTAGCTCCCATTGACTTAGTTTTCTGAGACCTCTATTTTGTCAAGTTCCAAGGGGGCAGCCTTGTTAATCTAGTTCAGTAAAACAAACAAGGAGTCCTGTGGTCCTTAAAAACTAACTAATTGAGTGCTGTGGCACTTTATCAAATTTATTTATTGCATGAGCTTTTGTGGGAACAAATCCCACTTCATCGAATGCTTTGAAGGTGGGAGAAACTATCCCATCTTCCCTCATCTTCAAAGCACCTAGCAAGGTAGGACTTTCTCCCGCAAAAGCTCATGCGATAAATTAATTTTAGTCTTTAATTGCCACAGGATTCCTGTTTTTTTTTTTCTTTGCCGAGACCTCTAGGTGCTGTGTATATGTGCTTAATGTCAAGCATTGATCGTAGTGGGACTTAGGCTTTGCTGAGTAGGCCATATTGAGAGAGAGAGAGAGAGAGAGTGGTGATGACATCCTGAAGCTTACACATGAATCTTCTTTGATACACATCATCATATATATTTATGTAAAAATGGACCCTATGAGCAAAACCACAAATCTGAACAGCCACATACTTTGAAAACATTTGTATGAAGATTATCTTGCAGCTCAAACCTAGCTCTGTTTTTTTTTATCTGCTACTATATTTTTGTAAGCTTGCCTTGGTTAAAAACAATATTTTTAAATGAATGAGGATTGTAAAATGAAATAAGAACACGGCAAGGGACGGGATGATCTTGTCATTGCTAGATTTTCTTATCCTCTCTGTTTCCATGGTCACATTTTTTCTTTCAACAACTTTTAGATAAATTGACCAAAAATAGACCTTGTTAACAAGGGTTTCTAATTACTGTGGGGAAATCCTAAATCAACAATCTTTGATTTAGCTTGCAAACATATTCCTAGAGATGAACTTGAATCAAATACCTTCCATCTCCCCTACATGCACTGGGGCAGCTTGGATACATTTCTGAACATTGCTTCTCAGGTCTGTTTCTGTAAATCTGTCTAACGTGGATTTCAAATGTAAACCTTTCCAAATACATTTTAATTGATTTCTGTGTTTCTATAATGTGTGATTATTTACTTAGAGCATGGCTATAACCTGATGACAGCTAACCATCAAAATATGGTTATACTAACATGATTTTTTCCCCTCCCACAGTTTTCTGCATCTCATACTCTACCCATGTCTGTCAGCTTTTCTCTCCTGAAACTCTAGTACCTAGCTGAAGTATTTAATTTCTCCAAGTCACATCTAATTATTCCCATTTATTTCTCTTGGTCCCTCTTTCTGTATTCTATAGCCCCAAGAAGCTGTGTATCTGTGTAAAGTTCCCAGCAAACCCTTTTACCTGTCCAATTTCAGTAGCTTAGAAAGATGCATTTGCACTGCCTGTGATCATATCTTACTGCTTCTGCATTCCTGAGAATTTATTGAGGCTCTGCTCCTGTGAAGGATCTAGACATCACAAATATCTGAATATATAGACAGGCTAGCAACCCATTAGGCTGCAAGCTGAGCAAAGTTGCCCAGAGTAGACTTTGAGGAATGAGTGACTGTAGGTAAAGAAGATCTATTAAGGTAGAGAACTTTGAAGCACAAAGCTTTAATGGACTTCTCCAAACTTTCAGATCTAAAATGGACCATCAAGAATCTAAAAAGAGTGTTGCTCCTTCTTTCATGGAAAGTAAGGACAATAATTTTACCCTTCAAATATTCCACTGTCTTTAGACAAAATGAAGAATAGAAAAGTGAGTGAGATGTTCTCTCCTGGAAAAAAGTTAAAATTTGAGTTTATAAATAATCAGACACATTTAAAGAAATGCATCCCCTCTCTTCTGTGATGATGTTCAAAATACTGTGCCGATATACTCTTAAAACATCTCTGCTGCTTGCAAGCCACCACTTGCTTTTAGGAGACAATGGCATTTCACATTAGCTAGCCACACCTTCTTTAGCTGGTTCTCAATGAGTAACACCCCTTTTTCTCTCTTCATATTATACAGGAGACTCCATTAGAAAAGGACATTTTAACCTCATTCAAATATTCTCTATTAAATCTCGGTAGAGAAGTGTGAATGCAGTTCAGTACATGCTTGCAGAATTTCAACATGTTCTGCAGTATATAGTTGAAGCTATGAAGATCAGAGTTGCTGCAGCATACATAGGAGCCAAGATCTTACAGGCAGAAATGTCATAATTCAGATTTACTTTATCCCTTGTCATTTGGCATGACATTCTTGTTGAAGTTAACCATAGCAACAAGCTGTTGGTAGAAATCTCAGCTGACATTATGCGTCTGTCATGGTGACTGCTGCTGCTAACAAATGTTGCTGGAAAAAAAAATACAGGAAGATGGCTATGAATGTGCATTATCTGATAACTCTGATGTTGCCAAAGCACTAGAGGCATTTCATATGAACTTCCTCTTAAGCAACTTGAAAATTAAGTTTCTGTGTGCCATTACAAAAGGCAGAAACAACTCAAATGATAGCATGCAGTTTATTTTTAGAAAAAAGTTATAACCCCTTTCCTGAAGTCAGTTTTGAAATTTCATCTAATGAGAAACTTTTATTTGAAAGTAAAAGGGCAGATCATCAGCTCTCCTTTTCCAGACCTGTTTTGCTTTTTTGCAACACAAAAGTCCCGTAGAGTCACATAAATAAGGCAAATAGAAATACCCCTGATAAAGAGGAATCTCTGTATGTTGTCTTTGTCACCTATTCCTATGCCTTGACTCAGGCTGGGGTTAAGAGAAGGTATGGCCAAAATGTCTTGCACTCTGGCAGTTCCCAGCTGTCAGAATAGTCCCTAGAGGACTGTTCATGTCAGCATATTTTTAGGACTTCCTGATATTAGAAGCCTAGCTATAAAATTTTGTCTTTGATATGTGTGTTTTATAATGGCAAAATGCACTAATATCATTAGTCATTAAAACATTATAGCGCAGGGTACCTATGCAGTGACATGGAGGGCATTCTTGTTATGTACATGCATGGAAGAAAAGCAGAAGGAAAAAATGCAACCTCTTTGTACTGGTATGTCTAGACAAAGAGATTCACTCTAAAGATGATAATCCTTAGAGACTTTCAGGACAGAAATACCAAAAGAGCCTTATTTCCAGCAGTGTGCATGGCACCCTTATGATGTATTTCTTGTCTTTGATATTGCCACTTTTATTTTCCCTTTCTACACACACAATTTATAACTTTACATTATATGGAGATAGCATGCTGCCTAATTTGTCTAGGTTCTCAAAAGCCAGAACAAAATAATAGGTTTCTTTCTCTGCATTGTTTTATAGGTAAATGCTAAGGTGTTTTTTTGTTTTTTTGTTTTTTTCCAGAATCAGGGGAGTAAATTGTGAATGATTTATGAAATTAAAACGTTCCACCTAATGCAAAAAGACAGTCAATAGAGGATGGAAACCAGTCTCATTGCATTATTTATGTCATGGCAATGTTGTGTGGATATAAACACACAATATTATTCTGCTGATTTGTAAGCAGGATTTCATGCCCATCTGTAAAGTGTGAAACCAAGTTATAAAGTCTGAGGCGTATTCTGAGGGCAGGTCCATAATGGAACTGGAAGTGCTACACTGGGATGTCTGAAGATGCTGTATGCTGACATGGCATGGCAGTGAACAGCATTTAGACAGTGACATAAATTAGATTGACTTAAGCCAGGGATTCTCAAACTGGGGACTGGG
Organism: Podocnemis expansa; assembly: GCA_007922195.1. Taxonomy (NCBI): domain Eukaryota; kingdom Metazoa; phylum Chordata; order Testudines; family Podocnemididae; genus Podocnemis; species Podocnemis expansa. Next base: position 23,499,105 of record ML681966.1, read on the forward strand.
ACCTCTCAAGACGTGACAAGGATATGGGGGGGGGAGGGATTGTGAGCTGTTGGCCCCCATGCATTCTGGTAAGGATGGCATTGCAAGGGGAGGTCACATCCTGTAATATTTCCAGAAGAGGTCCCTGGCATAAAAAGGTTGAGAATTACTGATTTAAGTAGTAGTATAGTGCTGCCCTGAGTAAGGGTTAATAAGAAGGTATCCTACTCCTGGTAGATCTCCATGAAGTATAAGTTCTCAGAATTAGCAGGGGTACATGATCTCTCTGCTAACATTTAGGAGGTGTAACGTGCTCTGCTCCTCAGCTAGCTACTTCTGTCCATTTGCAAGCCAGCCTAGACACTAGAAAGTGCCTGAAGCGCTACCCCTAAGCACCGTATAACTTGGTCCCAACCCATGTACATCAATAAAACTTAAAACAAATACTTTGAATTAAAATCAGTCAGTACGCTATTTCAGGGAGCCCTTGTGTGAAAATTTTCTCAGTTACAGTTTACTGCCCTCTGCCCTAATTTCTACTATTGAATGATTTCTTGGAGTAGGCCAACATAGCCTACATCAACTTAGTCCAGCACTGAGGTGGCAAAAACACAGATAATTATATGAAAGACTTCACCCAAAGAAACTAACATACTTTATCATGTGCAAATAGAAAAGGAAGTCTCCTTGGCCACAACTCCTATCTGAGCATGCAGAAGCTGGTCGGATTCAACCAGTCTCGTAAATTGTGAACTTGTGTCACAAATGGAGACCAGACTTTTTTTGTCAGAATGCGCAGATGGTTTCTCCAACCTACCAACATTCTTTTTCTCACCCAGGTAGAGTCTTAAGTCCTCACTCAGCTGCATCAATGAGTTGGGCATAATGGAGACACAAAACTGAGTTTCCTCACAATAGTGAATACAGTGCAGACGGTGGCCTTCGACTATTTCTTGTAGCACCTCATAACCTGAGTATCCAGATTTGGTAATGGAAAGGCTAGGAGGAGAAATTCTCAGCTTTATATTATGAGATAACAGCAGAGCAGTTCCAATTTGGTTACACTCCCATGAACCATTTTCTTACTGAGAGGAGTCTTTCGAAAAATAATTAACAAACATAAAACTGACCCATAAATTCTATAGGGAGAGTGCTTTAATTTGATTTGATATATTTTTAATATATGAGGTGACTCCGTTCCAGACTTCAAGTCAATTGACCGTGTCCATCCAATTACTCATCATTTTACTTGATGAGTCCTCATAAGACTTTGGATTCTACAACTGCAGTAAAGTTAGGACATATTTTGGGTGGTGCAAATAATGAAGCACTAAATTCCAGTATTTGCAGAAAGAAACTAAAAAAATAAAAACTTCTATTCTATAGAAAGTTTTGAATTCAATTAAAAGATTTGTTAATCCAATTATTACACACGGTTATTACTATGCAGTAAATGGTTGTCTTAAGCACTGTGTTGAATTAATATAATTTTCAGTCTTTGTTCTCTTCTTTAATACCTAAAAACAAGACTCTCCTGTGTTAATAAAATGTGAATTTATGGTCTGCTAAGGTCTGACTAACTTTGTCTTTTTGCAATATAAAAATCAACCTTTGATAGCTTTGGCATTAATCCTAACTTGGATTATATTAACACCAGGTTGTTATTTTTTTTAAAGTGATGGTAACCACACTTCTAAGTGATTTGTACCAAATGCCTCGTTAAAATTAAAAAATCCTTCAGCAGTCTATAATGCTGTCAAATGTTAATCCCATCAGAGAAAAATGGGTGGGTAAGGTGACATCTTTTATTCAATCAGCTTCTCTTAGTGAAAGAGACATCCTTTCAAATTCTGTGGAACTCTCCCTATGGAGCGCCAAAGCTTGTCATTTTCACTATCAGAAGCTGATCTGATAAAACGTTACCTCACCCACTTTGTCTCCTATCCTGGCACCAACCTGACTATGACAATACTCCAGTCCTCCTCAAAATCATGTGCATGCTGTGCCAGTGCAGTTCTGTTTTAAAATCATATTTCAAACTGGTATTTTATTAGTACTCATGACATTGAGTGTTTATAGGTAGTGCACTTTTCTTTTCATTCAGGTCAGCTAAGGAAATGGGTCTTGCTTACAGTAACAGGAAATACAAATATGCTGGGACCTGTTCTCTCAAACTGGCATTGACTATGTTGTGTCTCTTTCTCTCACAATGGTAGGTAACACCTATAGTGGAAGTGAGAAGGTAGGACCCAAAGGACATTCATCACAGGTTCCAAGGGGAATGCTGAACATCTATATAAAATGTTTACAAGCTCATGTAAAGAGGACAACCCATTAGGAAAGTGGCTGCTGGTGTGTAGAGAGAAATTACTTGCTGGTTTGTGAAAGAGTACTCTAGATGTAAGTATTAATATTTGTAGTTTGAATAAGCAACAAATGGAACTTGAAGCTTTCATAAAAACATTTTAGTTTGTGCCTGGTTTCTTAAAATAGAAAACCAGGCCTCCTCCAAAGGAGAGATTTTAATTCAGAAGCAGAAAGAAGCATCCCAAAGCAGTGGTCTCAAGTTGCAATTTGGAAAGTCTATGTTGGATATTAGGGGAAAAAATAGGGTAAAGTAGCAGTGGAATGGGTTACCTAGGAAGGTGGTAGAGTCTCCATCCTTAGAAATTTTTAAGGCCCAGCTTGAGAAAGCCCTGGCTAGGATGATTTGGGGATGGTCCTGCTTTGAGCCGGGGTTGGAATTAATGACTTTCGGAAGAGATGTCAGAGTCTAATATTCGAAGATCCATTATTTATGGGAAGGATTGTAGTACATGTTACTTTGTTTCTGGTATGTAGATAATTAAAACCTTTATCTGGTTGTAATTAACAGGCAAAGGCCTACCTCTTTATATCTATCAATCCATCCATGTTTTTGGGAAATACCACCAAAGTAAATGGACACTTAATATATCCATAAAGTCAAGAGCCAGCTCATGACAGAGAAAATTACAGTGGGAGTATTTTTGGAACTTGAGTTTGACCTCAGCTTTTATTTTGTTGGTGCTTCCAGATATTTAGAATCAGTTGAGAAGGAAATAGCTATAATTTGTCAGTTTTCTACAGTGAAGATGTAAGGACAGTAATTATAGTTGTGGTTAAGGAAATGGATGAATTGATCCAATTTATCAGCTCTTGTGTTGGAAAGAATTACTTCAGACCAGGGTAGTTTTTGATTAGTATCTTTCCCTAATGTACCTTAAATCCTAGTTCTTTCTATGCTGCTGGCACATTAAGCAGTTCAGTTCCTCCTTTGATGATGGTTTCTTGGTACTTCTTACCAGGTAAGGCCACCACATTCAACTTTCTATGTCACAGTCTTCTGCCAGCTCTTTCTTGTTCTTCTTTGGTTTCTTTTTTGGGTGCCCAGTTCAATACTCACATTGATCATTTTAAGGAGACAGGGCTTGGCTTGTAAATTACCCCAGGACAAAGAAGGTTTTGATTATCTACATAGCAAAGACAAAGTAGCATGTAATACAATCCTTCTTACAAAGAAAAATCATTTTCTCTCACTTTCTACATGGTGGACATGTCCCTCTAATATTTTCTAACATGTCCTTCTCTGTCAACTCCCTTATTCTTATGTCTGTTTCGTCTTTTCATGAAAAGTGTGCTATCTTCTTCAGCCATTTGTGATGAGCAGTCCCCAATATTTTTGTAGTCACTCTCATTGGCCAAGTCTCTACTCTGGAAATTGCATGCTCAGTGCAATCACATGGTACATAATCAATAGTCTGATATGAAACTTCTGTTTGATTGGACGTCATTCATCTTTCTAAAGTGGTGTTTGTTTTTCCTAATCTTGTACATATCTTTTGAGGCCTACTTAAAATGTCATAACACTCTCCAGATAGTAGAACTCTCTAACCTACTTCATAATCATAGTCTCAGTGCATTAACTTTCAATCCAGTTTTTGCTGCTTCCTGCTCTACCTCTGTGAGGACAATTAACCTGTCGATGTTATACTTAAGGCAATTCCGTTTGCAAAGTCCAGGTTTTGTAACTCAGTTCCCCTAATCCATTTTACACAAGGCATGAACTCTTTTTTTTTGGTCTATTTCATCACAAAGTCTATCACTATGTAAAGAGTTTTGGTGAATAACACAATTTTGTCTATTTCCAGTCATGATTATCAAAGCTCCCACCCAGGCCTATATTCAATCTTACTGTGCATCCACTTCCATCATATAAACTCCTCATTACACTGATCAACTTCTCCCATAGCTTGTAGCAATGTTCCACAAAATGTGTCTATGAACACAATGCTCAAATGCTTTCTCAGAATCAATAAAGGAGATTAAGATGGGTTTTGAGCAATAATAATACCTTCCTCAGGGATCTATCGGGGAATATCTGTTCACAATGTGATCTACATTGACAGGATGCAGCCTGTCATTCTTGTTCATCCACTGCCACCTTTTTTCTGTTCAGCATAATAGCAGCCAATACTTTGCCCAAACTGGTAGCAACAGAATATCTCTCAAGTTTGTGCACAGAGCAAGATCACACTTCTGTATAATGCCATCTTTCTAGTCTTATGGCATGTGATGTTTCCCTCCCAGTATCTGGTCTGATATGCCAGTGTACCCCATCACCCCCCATCTGCACTCTTGTATTACAATTCAGCTCACTATGCCAGGTGACCACTCAGTCCTGGGTCAGTCCACAACAGTCTCCTGCATGTAATTGGTCCCAGGCAGTGGATGGGTACTCTACAGCAAGTCAGGATGCCCCACCCCCGTGAGCATCCTGAGCCCAAAGATACCACATGGAAACTTCCATCCTACAGGGTTTGGGACCCTTACCCAATCACTGTAGAGTCAGTCATAGACTCCAGTTCACCCATTTACTTCACTCATTCAAACCCTCTGAAGTTTACACAGCTTTACATAAAACAAATACTAGTTTATTGATCAGAATCTGATATTAAGTATATAGCAAATCAATGCACAATCATTTAATAAATCAGTCACAGATTACCACAAGCAAATAAAAGATGTAAAATGCATTCTAACCTAATCTCACTGCTACAAATATGTTCAGCTTACCACTCAACTTGTACTCTAATAGTTTATAGCCAGTCTCTGTTTTTCCATAGGCAGGGCCTAATCCTTCCTAGAGATATTTCGAAGATGGTGTTTCGCTGTTGAAGAGCCCCCTTTAGTTCCTACTTTCACTCTTTGTTTAGAAAAGGGCAGGAGCCCTCCCCCTTTCACTCATTGCTGTGTGGTTCTCTTTGTCCCACCTGAGTCAGGAAGAGCAATTTGCATTATTTTTGTCATGCACCTTTCCAGCATCCATGCTGAGAGAGAGCCTTGATGGTCTGAGCCATGTAGAATACCTGGGAACATGCTTCAAATCCATACACGTACATGATGTTGCAGAAAAAATGGCATCACAGTAATGATGCATAGTATGTTGTATACATTTGTGAAAGAACCCCTTATAGTAACCTTGGGGAGGAAGGAATTAACACCATGGTCAATGAGTCCCAGGAAAGCCAAGAGAAATGAAGTACAGGTTTTTGAACTGAGGCAGCAGGGTTGCCTATTACCTGTTTGGTGGCAGCAGAGCTCCCAGGGAGGTTCAGGAGGAGACCAGATAGACAGGCCTGAAGGATTCAGCAACACCCATGCCTAAGATGGGCTCAAGTCTGTAACTGACCGTACATGAGTAGAACAGGGAGTGTTCCACTAGATACAGTCAGGTTATTTCTTTGTTTTGGTTCATTTTTGGATTCCACTGTGCTGAGCACATCCCCCTTCTATTATCCTGTAAATACCTAAGTTAAATCCCAGAGAAGCAACTCTCTGTGTTTCTTAACTGTCCTGCTTAATTAAATATAATCCTCTCCCTTTTCTCCCTGGGTTACTCGTGTGCACAGGCACCTAAGTTTGATGACAAAGAGATCATGAGTTTCCCAGTGGTGATGTTGGGAATGTGGGAATCCTTTATCCACTCTTCTGCTGCAGTCCCTTTACTTTACAGGAAATTAAGCTTGGCGGTGCTCCACCTGGCTGGGTCCGGTACATGCTCAGTAGCATGCCTTGGGAGCCTCCAGGACTAAATCCATGAGGCTAAGAATAACCTGTGGCATGGGTCTAATCCAAACTTACTAATTATATATATAATACATTCATAGTGCTTAATTGCATGTAACAAACCTTTATTTAACAAAGAAACTTATCATAACAGGATGAAATTGAATATTACTACTAATTTAAATACATAGAGGCAAGTAAATAAATCAGGGAGCAGACACAGAATACAGTTTACAGGAACTTATCTAACTAGCATGTTCACAGCCCTTTTTCCAGCTCAGAGGGGCATACTTCTTAGAGTTCAGAACCCCAACCACTTGCTTGCATAGGTGTGCTTGGAGGGTCAGTGAAGGAGACAAAGCAGCATGCTGATTGTCCAGTGTATCTGCTCAAAACCACGCTGCAGATCTATAGTGAGCCCAACCGGTGGTCTGTCCTGGCCCTGGTTCAAGGGGGCTACCACACTGCCTCCCCTCAGGCCCAGTCAGTCTCTCAGCAGAGTCTCTTGCTTTATAAGACCTGCTGCAGATTGGAGGAGGGAGACAGACACTTGCACCCTCACTGCAGATCTAGCTCAGCCAGCTTTAGACTCAGACCCTGCTTTTGGGCTGAGTAAGCCACCAACCTTTGAAGCTTCCTGCTTGAGTGAGCCTCCAGCAGGCTCAGGAACCCCAGGAGCACTCACAGCAGCTTCCAGATTTAGGCATCTCTCTCTCCCTCCCTCCCTCTCTCTCTCTTCTCCCCCCCCCCCTTTGTCCCCCTCTGCTTTCTGGAGGGCAGCCAGGGTCTCTCCCTCCCTTCCAAGTGATCACGAGAGTTGTAGTCCCTCAGCTGAAAACTTACAGCACCTAGGAACTGCTTAAATGTTAACCTCCTACTTGATTTTAGAGCCCCCTAAAGTATAGTGTGCCTACATAAAGAATTTACCCTTTTAAAGTAGCTGCTTGTTCTGTGTTCTAAAAGGCAAGAAGTTTTGTGTGCAGGTTCCTCAGTCTGCACAATCAACTACTAAAGGGCATTCTGTCCTATTTTTGGCTGATACCACCATTAGGGTTCAATTGTTCTCCTGTGGGAGGGAGAAAAGCAACTGAGGGTACCACACAGGAAGCAATTCCCAAGTGCACCTTCCTGAATTTTTAAAGGGTTTTTGCATTTGGATGGTGGCAGCAACACCACTCCAAAGTCAGGGCATTGGTAGCCTTGGGAGAGTTTTAAGACAAGGCTTTAGGGCTGGTGGGTTTTAAGGTCTGTTGCAGGCCCCTGCCTTCTGCACTCAAAGTGCCTGAGTGGGGAAACAGCCTTGACACCCCTTGCATGGCATAACTGGCATCAAACCATACAATTATATTGCAAAAATGAACAGAGTTGCACAGATCATACCCTAGTGGCGCATGGATACGCATCCTGTGATATGGCACTTGTTCTTTTATACATTTCATTTAATTTTTAACTGCTTTATCAGAATTTTCCTTTCTACTTTCAATACTTCTGTTTGAATTCAGTCAGCCCCAAGAGCTTCATCTTTTTGAGACCTTTCACACAACCTTTAACTTAATTGGGTGTTACTGATCCCCCTTTTATTTCTAATTCGATGTTTTTTCTTGTATTTGCATAACTTCATATAGATCTGTCCAGAGCTGATGATGGAAATGATCTTTACATTATTGGGCCTGTTCTTGTGTGTTTTCAGTATCTGTCAGTGAAAGTCCCTGATGGACATTTGTTACCTTCCAGCTGTTCTGCAGAGGGCCACAGAACAGGGTGGAAGAAAGATGCATGGATTTCATCTGGAACATGAGCAGTGATAGGAGCATAAAGCTATGAAGGCAAAAAAGGAAAAATGCAAGTTACAACTAGAGGTCTTGAGGATGAGGGGTATCCAAGATACAGAGAGAAGGAGAAAGAAATAGAGAAGAGACAAGATAGAAATGCTTGGGTTCAGGAGAAGGCAGCAGTGGCCAAAGAAACAGCACAGAGGAAAAACTGTATCTCATAGACTAGTGAAAGACCTCCCTAATATGTAAAGAATGTACTTTTTGCATAGCTGCCATGAAGCACCTTCTGAAGAAGGAAAGGAGTTTTGAAATAAGTGTTTGTTACTTTAAAACTCGTATTCTGACCTAGATTTTCAGGGGTGATGATCACCCATAACTCATATGACTTCACTGGGAGTTGAGTGCTCATCACCTCTGGAAATCAGACTAATTGTATGCAGGAGTTTGCAAGAATTCAAAGTGCTTAACTTCAGATGAGTTTAAATGTGTTATTCTTGATTTATGATTTCCAAGAACAATGAAGCTAAGCATCTTAAGACAATAAAATGTAACTACAGTATTCGTGCTGTCAGTATTGTACCCATGGTTAGTTGCAAGCTCAAAATTATAAACCATGTATGAAATCAGGTTCAGTGTGTAATGTTTAATTACTTATTATAGATGTAGCAGAAGAGGTCTAGGAAAGAGAATTATGGAATCTATATCCATCTTTACTACTGAATCTTTCTGTGACCCTATGCAAAATTACGTAACCAGTTTCTCTATTAATCTGTTCCTTATTTTACCTTTATTTCTACTTCATGGGCTGTTTCAGGATTTAAGTAATTAATCTGAGATAAAACTTGCTTTCTGTTACAATGATGACTACTTTTCTGACTACTCACATAGCCAGGTGAAATATTTTCACACTGTACTGCAGTTCACTAGAAGGAAATCCTATATAAGTCAGTGGTTCACAGGCACATGCAGTATTTTCAGAAGAATATGTACTATATTAGTTCTCTATGTACTAGAGAAGCATACAAGAACTCCTCCATTCCTCAGCACTTCATCCTGGAACAATTTTTTTGAATAGACATTCTCTCCCTTCTCTCCCCTCGCCCTACTAGTTCAAGCATTGTGTTTCAGAAGTGTCAAAAATTACTTTGAGCCAGTGGCTGATTTGGCAAAGTATAACTGTGATGTTCCCCGGGGCATCCAGGGTTGTGATGTACTCACCACTACCTGTCTTTAGTATAAAGCAGTCCTTTCTATCCTTGCTGTGTATCAGATCCTTGAAACCTATAGCTCTTGAAAGCACAAGTACTTCCTTCCTGTCCCCAGTAGGTCTTTCCCTTCCTATACAGGTAGTGGCAGGCACACACCAACACTTGGGGTTCCCTGACCCTAATCTTCCAAATACTCATAGAATTGCCAGACTTACTGCTACTAGCAGAACGTTACATGTCAGATTGTAAGTTTCAGCTCAGGACCACCATTTGCTAAATAGCATGGTGCTTAGATATACTTAACATTGAAAACAAGAATAAGTTTATCATCAAAGAACAGAGATTCAAGTGTTGGAAACAAATGATTACATGTAAAACACAATCCTAACGTGCTTTCTTGATACTAAACTTGACAGACAGGTTTAGTTCCTGCTTCAGGAAAATTCTCACGCAAAGTGCTCTCCAAACTTGGTTGAAAACATGGGTTGAGAGCAATGTTCCCTCTAAGGTTTGACGGCTTGTGTGCAAAATTTTCAACCCATGTGCAAAACTTTTTCTGAATAAAATTTTTGTGCAACTTCACATGATGGAAATTATTTAAAAATATAGAACAATGAAAAATTAATGTTATTTGTTTTTATTAATAATTTGAATGTATTCTATGCTTATGTAACATTTTGTCTCATCAGTTCTTCAATCCTGTTTGTCTGCCTTTGTCGGCTTTCCAAAATGAATAAACACATAAAAAAGTTAAAATGAAAGCAATTAACTTGCCTCTCATTTTTCATTTTGCACAGCAGCCCATTTTACAATTTTAAAAAAATGGTCCTAAATTGTTCCTAGCCAGTTCAAATGTGACCCTTTACTTGTTTTACTTAATTGGTCACTATTACTAATCTTGATCACAGTATACTTTATTCCTTCATTTTATTAGTGTTTGCTATATATTTTTTCCCCAGTTTAACCCTTCCCTAAGGAGCAACAGGCCAAAAGGTAAAAAAACCAACCCAGGGCTTGACCCTATGATTACAAATCTGTTATTCTACCAACTGAGCTACAGGCATTCCATATATAAAAACTTCTAGGCATAAAGGATAACTGTGTACTCCACTGCCCCTTGATCCCGCCCCCCCCCCCATAAACTGCTCTTTATTCCGTGTGTGCATCTGTGCAGCAAACTCTTAACATCAGGATTGTGGGTTCCAGCACTGTGCCCCCCCAGGCTACTTATCAGAAGTAAGAGGCTGGACAATCACCTATTTTTGGAATGCCTGAGGGAGGAAGGACATGAAGGTAAAAAGGAGCCCTTGGATAGCTAGCAACTTCCCCCTCCGCTAATCCTCAGTGGGGCTTCAGGCCTGCCCCCCTGCCCATCTTCAGCTGCTCTCCCACCCTGCCCCCTCCGCCAGTTGATCCTTGGCCATGGTTAAGGCAAGTCCCCCCCACCCCTTATCCAATCCTCAACCACTTTGCCAGACTAGGGTTACCGGATACCAAAGCATGGAAAGGAGGACAGGGGAGTACAAAAAGGAGGATGTTGGAGGACACATACACATCTGGGACTCCACCTGGGCCCCCTTTATCCACCCAGCCAATGCTCCCCCCCAAATGCTTGCCCCATTGATCACCCAACTCCAGGGAAATCTGTCTAGCCCCTAGTTACAGCGTGAAATTAATTGCAAGAACAGAGGCTCAAGAATATCAAATGAATGGCTTAAGTATTTTTCCTCTTCACATTAAAGTAACCGTAAAGCCAACCACTTTAAGGAGGCACAAAACCAAGTATTTAATGTTTATATCAAGGTGCAAGGAGAATCACACTGCAGAACTCCTATCCAGACTGATGTTTTTACATTGTGAGTTGCAAACGGAAGCACACCTCTAATAAATTTAATGTAGTAATTATGGACAAGATTAAAATCAGTTTTAACACACTAAGTTCCTTCACAGAATTCACTCATTGTTAGACACACAGAGGGATGGGCCCTTGACTACATGAAGCCTAACAGAATTTGAGGTGTTGGCTTCTAAAGGAAAAGTAATCTCTGTCAGCAGTATTCTCCCCATGACTTGAAATTAGGGGTGTGGTGCAGGGGGATGTTTGGGGGGGTATAGGAGGTGCTCACTCATTTGCTCTAACACTGTTACTAGCCAGCAACTGGGGGGCACAGGCCGAGTGTACAGAAATCCCTGTCTAGACTCAGTTTTGAGCCTCACTGTGCAGTATTTTTAAAAAATCACAGACAAGCTCTTTAGATTTTATACACACAGGAAAGGAGAAATGAGAAAAAAAGAGATTTGCTGGTTTTTATGTGCAGACCTACCTGAAACATAACCTTTTACCTAAAATGCAAATGTCTGGAAACATCATATCCTACTATGTCTGCCATAAACCACAGAGGGATATATATCTATTTTATGACCATTGACATTTGGTTTGCTTTTATGTGAAATACACATCAAATGGGGGGGGGGGGCGGAGTAGAAGTAGATGTCTGTGACTATCAAATGCTCCACCCAAGAGGACAGCACCTATTCTTGAATGCAATGATCATTTTTTTCCTAAATATACCAAAATAAAAATAACCACAGAGTATATAAGCAAAAGCAAGCTGCTTGTTTCCTATGATTTGATAAACTAACAAAGGGACAAATATTGCAATCCTTACTCCATCAAATTTCCCACTGACTTCATTTAAAGCATAGGATCAGGCCCAGCCCAGCAGCTACTTTAGAATGGATAATACTTGCATATCTGTGTATCTTACTAAAATTTAAGGACACATCTATAGTGGACTAATCTCTTCTTGGAAAGAAGAAACAAACTGAAAAAAAAAATCACACTGGGAAAAGGAAAATCTTATAGATTCAAAGCTCCTCACAACCAAAAGTGAACTTTGTTGGACCTCTAAACAAAAGATTTGTTGTCAAAAGCCAAAGTTCATTAGCAGGAATAAAGATCTGGCTTAGCCCAGACATTAGAGAAAACCTCCCCAGAAACTTGCGAACAGGGGACAGCAAACAGGGGAGTTTGAGAGGGAAGGAGTTTGTGAAGCCCCGAGAAGGAGGTGAAGGCGATCCCCTAGCTGAAAGCAGCAAGGGACAGTGTGTGCTTGGGTGAGGGTTTGCTAACTGTGTGTGTTTGTCTGTTTGACTTTTCCCTTACAGCTGACTCCTGTTAGTTGTTTCTTACTGTGGGTGGGGGCTGCTTGCACCATTGTTCCCTGATCACCTTTGTGCACCAGCCTCAATCAGCCTTGTGATCAGCCTTCCCCTGTGTGTTTAACGAGGGGCCAGGCCTGACCTAGGCAGAGAAGGCTTTAAAAGCCAGTGGCTGAGCGACCAGAGGACAGCAAACAGGGGAGTTTGAGAGGGAGGCTGGGGAGGAGTTTGTGACACCACGATGGTGAAGAGGAGCCGCACTGCTGCCAGCACCCCTTCTGTCTCTTCTACCTGTGCCTGTAGCCAGACAGACATCCTGACCATAGATATCTCTACCCAGACCCTGGTGTGGACTTGCAGGGACTGCAGCCTGCAGTTCCCTGTCTCCAACAATCAGGCTGGGGAGATGAATCGATGTGACAGGTGCCTGCTGGTGGAATCTCTCAGGAGGCAGGTGGGAGAGTTACAGGAGGAGGTGTCTCGGCTTAGGAGTATCCACACCCTGGAGAAGTTCCTCGACAGCATCCACGAGGAGAAGTGCAAGATGGAGGGCACTGACCAGGTACCAGAGACTACTGCCACAACACTGGAGCTGGATGGGGAGCCTGTGGCAGGGGGAGGACACTGGCAGCTGGTTACCTCTGGCGGTAGGCAGTGCTCCACCCCTGCCCACAACCCACCTTCTGTTGTGGTGAAGAAGCGATATGCGGTGCTAGAGACGGTGAAGGAGGTGGAAGAGGAGAGGCCATGCACCCCCGAGGCTGGGAGGATCACAGCCACCACAGCTAGGAGGAAACGTAGAGTTGTGGTGGTTGGGGACTCACTTCTGAGGGGGACGGAGGCACCCGTCTGTCGCCCTGACAAGATCTCTCGAGAGGTATGCTGCCTGCCAGGTGCCCGCATCCGAGACGTGACGGAGGGATTGTCGAGAATCATCCGCCCCTCTGACTACTACCCCATGCTTCTCATCCATGTAGGAACCAATGATACTGCGAGAGGTGATCCTCGGCAGATCAAAGGTGACTTCAGGGCTCTGGGAGCGCGGGCGAAGGAGTTTGGAGCACAGGTGGTGTTCTCCTCGATTCTTCCGGTCAAGGGTAGAGGCCTGAGCAGAGACAGATGCATCCTGGAGATGAACGTTTGGCTGCGAAGATGGTGTCGTCAGGAGGGCTTTGGCTTCCTCGACCATGGGTTGCTGTTTCAGGAAGAAGGACTGCTAGGCAGAGATGGACTCCATCTTTCGAGGAAGGGGAAGAGCGTATTTGGACGCAGACTGGCTGACCTAGTGAGGAGGGCTTTAAACTAGGTCTGAAGGGGGAAGGAGACCAAAGCCCACAGGTAAGTGACTATGTGGGAGACCAGGGGGATGGGATGGAACTTGGGGGGTGCCGGGACTGTAACTACAGGGATAGAAGAGAGGATAATTGGAACATGCGGGGGGAATCAAATAACTTTCTTAGATGCTCTAATGAAGCCCTAATGCCTGAGGCAGGTGGGGGAGGTCAACACCAAAAGAAAATCCAGGGAGGTACATACAATAGAATTGAATGTCAAAATGGGAAAGAAGGGCAATCAGCTGGGTATCTTAGGTGCCTATACACAAATGCAAGGAGCCTGGGAAACAAGCAGGAGGAATTGGTAGCACTAGCGCAGACAAAGAACTATGACATGATTGGGATAACAGAGACGTGGTGGAATAGTTTGCATGACTGGAGCTCTGCAATAGATGGGTATAGACTGTTCAGGAAGTACAGGCAGGGAAGGAAAGGGGGAGGAGTAGCACTATATGTAAAGGAGCTCTATGACTGCTCAGAGCTTCATTATGAAAGTGGAAACAAGCCAGTTGAAAGTCTGTGGGTTAAGTTTAGAGGGGAGAGCAACAAGGGGGATGTTGTGGTAGGTGTCTGCTACAGACCACCAGATCAGAAGGAGGAAGTGGATGAGGCATTCTGTGTACAACTAACAGAAGTTTCTAGAGCACAGGCCCTGGTTCTCATGGGGGACTTCAATTACCCTGACATCTGCTGGAAGGCCAATACAGCAGTGCACAGGCAATCCAGGAAGTTTCTGGAGAGTGTTGAGGACAACTTCCTGGTACAAATGCTGGAGCAACCGACGAGGGGCCTTGCGCCTCTCGATCTGCTGCTCACAAATAGAGAAGAATTTATCAGGGAAGTAGAGGTCAATGGCAGCCTGGGTAGCAGTGACCATGAAATGATTGAGTTCAAGTTGATGATTAAAGGAAAGAAGGAAAGAAGCAAAACACAGACCCTGGACTTCAGAAAAGCAAATTTTGTCTCCCTCAGGGAACTGATGGGCAGGATCCCTTGGGAGGCTGATCTGAAGGGGAAAGGTGTCCAAGAGAGTTGGGTGCATTTTAAAGAAACCCTGCTAAGGGCACAGGAAGATACAATTCCAATAAGGAGAAAGCACAGCAAATGTGGAAGGCGCCCACTGTGGCTTAACAGAGAGCTCTGCACTGAGCTGAAGCATAAAAAGGACGCTCACAGGAAGTGGAAGCTAGGACAGATGACTAAGGAGGCATATAAAGACATTGCTCGGGACTGCAGGGATAAAATCAGAAAGGCCAAAGGACAAATGGAGTTGCGACTAGCAAGGGATGTGAAGGATAACAGGAAGGGGTTCTACAAGTATATTAACAACAAGAAGAGGATCAGGGATGGTGTAGGTCCCTTACTGAATGGGGCAGGCATCCTTGTGACAGAGGATGAGGAAAAAGCTGAAGTGCTCAATGCTTTTTTTACTTCAGTTTTCACAAGCAAGGTCAGCTCCCAGCCCACTACACTAGGTACGGGGGACTGGGGAGAAGAAGAGAGGCCCTTGGTGACAGAAGGTCAGGTTAGGGACTGCTTAAAGAAACTAGATGTGCACAAGTCCATGGGGCCGGATGAACTGCATCCGAGGGTGCTGAGGGAGCTGGCTGATGAGATAGCAGTACCGTTGGCCATTATCTTTGAAAACTCGTGGCGAACAGGGGAGGTGCCAGAGGACTGGAAAAAAGCAAATATAGTACCTATCTTCAAGAAAGGCAAAAAGGACGACCCAGGGAATTACAGACCTGTCAGCCTCACCTCAATCCCTGGAAAAATCATGGAGCAGCTTCTCAAAGAATCCATCCTGAAACACTTGGAGGAATGTAGAGTAATCAGGAACAGTCAGCATGGATTTACCAAGGGTAAATCATGCCTGACCAACCTCATCGCCTTCTATGATGAGATGACTGGATTTGTGGATGCGGGAAGAGCCGTTGATGTGATATACCTTGACTTTAGCAAGGCTTTTGATACGGTTTCCCACAGCATTCTCATTGGCAAATTAAGGAAGTATGGGTTAGATGCGTGGACTGTAAGGTGGATAGAAAACTGGCTAGAACAACGGTTTCAGCGTGTAGGAATCAATGGCTCCATGTCAAGTTGGCAGGCAGTAACGAGTGGTGTACCCCAGGGGTCGGTCCTGGGGCCAGTTCTGTTCAATGTTTTCATTAATGATCTGGATGATGGGATAGATTGCACACTTAGTAAGTTTGCAGATGATACCAAACTGGGGGGAACGGTAGACACCCTAGAGGGCAGAGACAGGATTCAGGGAGACCTAGACAAACTGGAGCAGTGGGCCAAGAGGAATCTCATGAGGTTCAACAAGGATAAGTGTAAAATCCTGCACTTGGGACGAAAAAACCCCATGTACTGCTACAGGCTGGGGAGTGATCAGCTAAATAGCAGCACTGGAGAAAAGGACCTGGGAGTCATGGTGGATGGGAAGCTGGATATGAGTCAGCAGTGTGCTCTTGCTGCCAAAAAGGCCAATGGCATACTGGGCTGCATCAGAAGAAGTGTTACCAGCAGATCGAGGGATGTGATCATTCCCCTCTATTCTGCACTAGTGAGGCCACATCTGGAATACTGTGTCCAGTTTTGGGCTCCCCACTACAAAAAGGACATGGACAAATTAGAGAGAGTCCAGAGGAGGGCAACCAAAATGATCAAAGGGCTGGAGCACAAGCCCTATGAAGAAAGACTGAAGGAACTAGGCTTATTTAGCCTGCAGAAGAGAAGACTGAGGGGGGATTTGATAGCAACCTTCAACTACTTGAAGGGTTGCTCCAAGGAGGAGGGAGCTCGACTGTTCTCGGTGGTAACAGAGGGCAGAACGAGAACCAATGGTTTCAAGTTACAGCTGGGGCGGTCCAGGCTGGATATTAGGAAAAACTTCCTTACTAGGCGAGTGGTGAAGCAGTGGAATAAGCTGCCTAGGGAGGTGGTGGAATCTCCATCTCTGGAGGTGTTCAAGTCCCAGCTGGACAAAACACTGACTGGGATGATCTAATGGGAGTGGTCCTGCTTTTTTTGGCAGGGGGTTGGACTAGATGACCTTGTGGGGTCCCTTCCAACCCTATGATTCTATGAAACTAAGTAAAGCAGGAAGCAAAGAAGGAGTCACAGGTTTCTCTCTGGGCACTTCAGAGACCCCATCAGGGTGAAGAAAAGCCCCAACCCCTCCAAAAAAATAAGATTAAACCTTCCCCAAAATCAGGTGCGGGGAAAGGGGAGATGACCTGAGCTGGAGCCTGGAAAGAAGCCAGGGGTGAGGAGCTAAAGCAGCAAACTGAAACCACGTGTAGCGCTGCAGCTGGAATGCCTGGAGCAGGGAGGAGCGCAGGGCAAAGAGGAGCAGTCTTAAAGCGATACACCACTCCTCCGTTTCCTGGCTGAGCCTCAGCAGCTCTGTCGGGCTGTCCCAGCCAGTCCTGCCCCTCCCCGTGCGCGGGGACTGGAAACCTCTGCGTGGGGAAAGGTTTCTTATGTGCGTGGCCGCGCAGCCGCGCACCTTAGAGGGAACAGTGGTTGAGAGCCCACTTCCATGAAGCAAATTTGCTGTCCATGTACTTCCTAAGTGGGGAATGCTTGAATGTCTTTGTTCCTCAGTCACAGTACAGCAAATATTTTCAGTGAAGCTCAGGATAATAGTCACTTCTCTGCCCTTTTTCTCTTCCTTTTAGTTTCTTTTTGAAGTTCTTACAATCTTTATCTGCATACAGTTCAGACGAGTTGAAGGGGACCCACTGTGAATGAGACTGTACTCAGTGTACCTGTAAAGAGGGGTAGAACATGTTTTGTCTGATTGATCTTGTTTTTCACCTTTGCTGGTAACCAGTACCCAACTACAGACTTCAAGAATTTATTTTCAGTATAACTGCATAACTCTTTACGCAACAGTCATGTGTATTTCACCAGTGACCAGTCTGACACCACTAGCTTCATCAGAGACCTCACATCACCAGCTTTAGTGAACTAGAATGTACATTCCAGATTCAGGAGAGTTAATCCCCATCCACCACTCCATGTGCCCCTTGCCAAGTGGCAAAAGTCACCTGATTACAATAATGTACAAAATTTAGTTTGTGTAACACAAGACTTGCAATTCATTAATATACATAGATGATTGATTTGAAATGATTTTTAAGGAGGCATTTTCTAATTGATGCAGATTTGGGTAGTTCAGGTAAAAGAAGTCTGTTGACACTAGCATGTGTAGAGAGACATGCTTGCTCTGCTTAAGCTAACATACAAAAACAGCCATGCATCTGTGGATGGCATGAGCAGCAACCTGAGCCAACCTCCTGTATGCAAATTTGTCTGGACTTGTTGGGTACATACTTGTGCGGCTAGCTCAAGCAGCTTCCCATGCTACTGCAAGTTATGCTACTATTTTTAGCATGCAAGCTCAAGCAGAACTCAAGTGTCTGTTTGCTTATGCTTGGAAGCACACTCCTAGCTGCCTTCCCAATATATTCTTAGAGGCTTTTGAAAAATGTTTAAAAAAAAAAAAAGCAGGGAGTCTTGTGGCACTTAAAGAATAACAGATTTATTTATCGCATGAGCTTTTGTGGGAAAAATCCCACTTCATCAGAAGCTTTCGCCCTCTTCAAAGCATCTGACCAAAGTGGGATTTTCTCCCATGAGAGCTCATGTGATAAATAAATCTGTTAGTTTTTAAGTGCCACAAGACTCCTTGCCTTTTTTGCCTTACTAGACTAACACAGCTGCCCATTTGGAACTTAAAATACGTTGTAATGCATGGGTCATTTTCTTTCTTCTTAAAGAAAAGAGAGGTGCTGTGAGATCAGTTGGGGAAAATCCACAGCTGCAGCTTTGTAGGCAGGAGTTGCTGATGAGAAATATGGTGATGGATTTGCCCTGTGGGACTGCCGTACAACACTCTACTGTTGTAGTTAAATGTGTGCTTTATAAAATCATATCCTGTACTTAGCTGTAATAGAACAAGGGAAGATCACATAACAGATAGTGTGCTTTGGAGTCACTTGCTTTGGATCTTAATGGTCAATTGCTTAGCAGCCAGCTGAAAACCACAGAACTAGCACTATCAACCCTGTACACATAGAAAGATAGCTTAGGATGCATCTATAGACTGACAGTATCTTTCTAGTAACCATGCACACAAAAAGTTACTTGTGTGCACAATTAAATAAACATTAAAACATCTGGGTAATATGGGCTTATTTAACTAGTATGGTTTAATGCACAGAACTAGGATTCAGCAGATTTGGGTTCTATTTACAATATCAGCTATGGGCGCGCTGAAACCCAAGGCAGTCACTTAGCATCCTTAACTTGGTTTTAGGTATGAAATTAGGACCAAATTTATCTGTCTCACAGAAGCCTTCATGTTTTTATTTAAGTGCTTACAGTTCCTTAGGTACAGGGCTCAATATTATTTTAACTTAATATAAATCTCATCTGACAAAGGAGTTAGAATTTGTTTTTGTGAGGGTAATTGAGAGCAGACATTATTAAAGTCATTTTGGTATTATGAAGAGATCTAACAAAGTATTGCACAACAGACATGCATTCCATAAGATAGATATTGTTCAGTATATGATGTGATGTAGGTTCAGTGAATTAGCAGAGTGTTCAAAGCATCTGAAGTGGGATTTTCTCCCATGAAAGCTCATGCAATAAATGAATTTGTTAGTTTTTAAGTGCCACAGGACTCCTTTCTCGTTTTGCTGAATGAGACTAACATGGCTGCCCCTTTGGAACCGAGGGTTTAGCCTAATGATCTGACACATTTTAATGTATGTCCATGGGAAAAGGGGAAGGTATTTTGTGTTGAAACTTGAAAATGACATCAAATTCAATAAACCAGAAAAGGAGTAAGAGATTGATAGAATCAGAATCAGTGACATTGTTTCAGCATAGTGCATTGTGGAGAAACAAAAAGACCTCCTGATGTCCCTTCCAGGCATACCTCTCTGTGAGTTTGATGTGCTATAAGGGATAATGTTCAAGTTTTTACAGTGTATCTACTGTTCTAGATTTGTTTTGGCTACATTTGAAGTTGTCTATTGCTTCTGAGCATACAGGACTTTTAATATAAAAAATAGCTGAAGAATGTCTTCCAAGTCAAGAGAATGAATCCAAAGAACTCAAGGACTTGCTAGATTTCTTTTTTTCTTTTTAGTCTTGGAACATGAGCATTTGCCGCTTTCTAAATATAAATAAGAGATAATTGCATGATGGAAAAGGTTAAGAAATTTCAGTACAAATGGGTAACTCTGTGAACATTACCATTAAAATAGTTGGAGAAAGCATATACCAAATGAATATTTGTTCAGGATGCATCAGACAAACAAAGGGATGATGGTAGATTTAACTATGAAACCATAAACGCACATGAAGAGTTCAAAGACCAATCACAATAAGCCAGATTTATTTCTGATGTAACTCTCTTGACTTCAGAGAGGTAACACTAGGAATTAAATGTGACCTAACAGGGGGACATATTTAAACAGAAGCCTAGAAAGTATGTTAATTAGGAGCATGGATCAAATTGTTCTGGTATTCCAAAAGGGCTTTGTTAGGCCATCTTTGTAAATTGTGTCCAAATAAAGAGGCTGAAAGGACCAGATGAACAGCGTAAGATTAATACAAAAAGCTGGATGCTTACCATGTATAAGAAGACTGGAAAAACCAGGATTTTACATGGTCATTAAAAGACCTCTAAAGAGGGACACTGATTGATATTTCTGAAATGCTAAGGGAAACATGATGGTGAACTTGTTAAATTAATACTATCTCACAGGAGTATAAAACATGGGCTATGAATAATGTAAGTGTGTGGTGGGGGGGAGGGAGGAAAGGGAATTAATGCTAAACAGTTCCACAGAGAAGTTAGTGAACTAACAGAATCAAACAGAAACAAGCTTTGGGAAATACATGAAGTTATATATGTATTTTTATTTCCAGTTAATATATCAATATACATCAAATTGGTAAGGGTTGCTCATGTTCTATTCTTATGACAACTCAGTGCAATCCTGCCATTGCTTTTTGCCCATATCTCAGTCTGTGCTCTGCAGTGACATGCTCCATAGATAAAGAATGATGCTCAAAGCAGAGGCAGAACACAGTAGGTTGGCCTGGGATCCTGTGAAAAACGGAAGCATCTCTAGAGTACTGACAGAGTTAGGATTTGGATGGAAGAAGAGAATTCACTGATGGGGTATAAAAGCCCCCCCCCCCCCCCGAAATTCTTTAAGAAAGGTACAAGTTAAAGAGACAAGTTCAGTGAATGGATAGAAGGGAGACTTGAAGAATGTGAAATATATTTATTCATTTGCAGTATATTATTCAATTATTAGATGTCCATGTTACTTTATACAGTTTCAGGCAGGGTGTGGTTCCTGATAAACCAGGAAGCTCAAATGGAATTCAATCAGTGTGGAAACTGTTCCTTTGTTTCTGTAATTGAAGTTATTTTCTTGAATAAACGCCTCCTGCCGAGGAAGATCAATGATTCCTGGACAGATAAAGTGAGAGTCAGAGGATGAAAAGAACATGGAGACTAGCTGAGAAAAGTGAAAGCAAAAAGATTTTCAACAGAGAAAACAAGTTTCATACAGAAAGATAAATGAGAAAATAGAACAATGAAAATAGTTAGTGTGCTTAATATAGAGTTTAATTAATGTTTAAATAGTATATCCAGCAATATTACCAGTATGCAGCAGATTAGTGTTTAGATGGAGATTCTAGGAGAAATCTGGGTGTGCCAATTGTAAAACAGGACTCTATGAATCCTATAAGGAAAAAAAAGGCTTTTTTTTTTTTTTAAGTTGAAAGCAAGTTTATCTTTCACCAAAGTAAAAAAAAACCTAATCGTATTCAGCCTTTCAACACAAGAGAGTCTTTAAGAGAAGATTTTACTCATATGCAATTCAAAGTGCACTTAGCTTTTAACATATACAAGCAGCTCAATCCAGCATTTTGTTCTGAGTGACCTTCTTCAGGGAATTAGGAGCATAGAGCAGCAGAAGTGTAGTTTAAAAAAAGCAGCAAGGGTCCTGTGGCACCTTATAGACTAACAGATTTCTTTGAGCATGAGGCTTTTGTGGGCTTCAACCCACTTCGTCAGATGAATGAAATGGAAACTACAGTGGGGAGGTATATTTACACATGCCAGAATGGAGGAGGGCAAGTGTTAACAAAATCAATTCAGAGAGCAGATGGGGCCCATTCACACCAATAGATCAAAGGGAGAGAATGTGTGAAAAGATGGATCACTGTTTGTAATGTGCTAACCATTCTAGGTCTCTATTCAGACCCAGCCTGATGGTGTCAGACTTGCAGATTAGCTCTGACTCTGCAGTTTCACACTAAAGTCTGTTTTTGAAGTTTCTTTTTTGAAGTATGGCAACTTTCAAGTCTTCCACTGAGTGTCCATGGAGGTTGAAGTGTTTTCCTATTGGTTTTAAAACGTGGCCATTTTTGATATCCGTTTTGTGTCCATTTATCCTTTTACACAAGGACAGTCCAGTTTGCCCAGTACACATGGCACAGGGGCATTGCTGTCATATGATAGCATATACCACATTAGTGGATGTGCAGGTGAATGAGCCCCTGATCGTGTAGCTGATGTGGTTGGGGCCCGTGATAGTTTCCCTGTATTCAATGTGTGAGCAGAGTTGGCAAGGGGGGGTTTGTTGCAAGGATAGGTTCCTGTGCTGGTGTTCCTGTTGCATGGCGTTCGGTTCCTGGTGAGTGTTTGCTTCAAGTTGGGAGGCTGTCTGTAAGCAAGGATAGGCCTGCCTCCCAAGGCTTGAGAGAGTGTGGGATCATCTTCATGGATAGGCTGTAGATCTCTGATGTGTTGGAGACATTTAAGTTGAAGACTGGTAGGTGATGACCTGATGAGGTGTTCTGTTGTTTTCTCTGTCAGGTCAGTCCACTAGTAAGTGGCTCCTCGGTGCCCATCTGGCTCTGTCAATTTGTGGGGGTTTTTTTTCACTTCACCAGCTGGGTACTGTAGTTTCAGGAATGCCTGGTAGAGATCTTGTAGGTGTTTGTCTCTGTCTGAGGGAGCAGAGCAGATCCGGTTGTACCTTAAAGCTTAGCTGTAGATGATGGATCATGTAATGTGTCCCAGGTGGAAGCTGGAGGTTTGTAGGTATGCATTGCAGCCAGTTGATTTGCGGTATAAGGTAGTTTTAATGTGTCCATCTTTTATACGTATGGTGGTGTCCGAGAAAGGATTTCTTGTCTGGACTGATCCGGGCTGAGGTTGATGGTAGGGTGGAAATTGTTGAATTCTCAGTGGATTTCTTCTAGGGACTCTTTCCTGTGGGTCCAGATGATGAAAATGTCATCAATATAGCACAGGTAAAGGAGAGGCAATAGTGGATGTGATGCAAGGAAGTGATGTTCTAGGTCAGCCATAACGATGTTGGCGTGCTGTGGGGCCATGCAGGTGACCATAGCTTGCCGCTGACTTGGAGGTATGGATTATTCCCAAATCTGAAGCAGTTTTGGGTCAGGACAAAGTCACAAAGTTCAGTTACCAGGCATACCATGTTATCATCTGGGAAACTGTTCCTAATGGTTTGCAGTTCATTTTTGTGAGGAATGTTGGTATAGAGGGCTTCTACGTCCATAGTGGCTAGGATGGTGTTTTCTGGGAGACTGCCGATGGATTGTAGTTTTTTCAGGAAGTCGGTTGTGTCATAGAAATAACTGGGAGAGCTGGTGGCGTAGGGCCTGAGGAGAAAGTCCACATAGCCAGATAATCCTGCTGTGAGAGTGCCAGTGCCTGAGATGATGGAATGTCCAGGATTCCTGCATTTATGGATCTTGGGTACTGCATAAAATACCCCTGGTCGGCTCTCCTGCTGGATGTCCATGTAGATGTGTTCCTGTGCTTCCTTAGGGAGTTTCTTTTGGTATTTCTTAGTGGGATCAGAGGGTAATGGCTTGTAGAATGTGGTATTAGAGAGTTGTCTGGCCGCTCCCTATTCATAATCTGACCTATCCATGATGACCACAGCACCTCCTTTGTCAGCCTCTTTGATTATCATGTCGGAGTTGTTTTTGAGGCTGTGGATAGCGTAGGGTTCTGCACAGCTGAAGTTATGGGGTAAGTGGTGCTTCTTGTCAATAATCTCAGTTTGTGCGCTTTGGCGGAAACACTCTATGTAAAAATTCAGCCTGTTGTTTCGGCCTGCAGGAGGAGTCCATGCAGAATCCTCCTTCTTGTTTTGGAAGAGAGGTGTCCATGGATTAGTGTGGTGTTTAGTGGTGTGGTGGAAATATTCGTTGAATCGGAGATGGTGAAAGTAGGCTTCCAGGTCACCACAGATCTGTATCATGTGTGGGGGTAGAGGGGCAGAAAGAGAGTCCCCAAGACAAGACGGACTCTTCTGCTGGGCTGAATGTTTAGCTGGATAGATTTACAATATTGTTGGGTAGGTCAAGGGTATCACAGGTGTGGTTCCCTCTGGCATGTAGGAGCTTGGATATTTTAATGTCCTTTTTCCTCTGTAGAGAAGCAAAGTGTTTGTTGTAGGTGGCCTGTCTGGTTTTGGTAAAGATCAGCCATGTGGAAGTTTGACTTTCTGTAAGGGTCTCCAATGTTGAGAGGTCTTTCTTGATCTTCTCCTATTTGCTGTACAGGATGCTGATCAGATGGTTTCATAGTTTTTTTGAGAGTGTGTGACACAGTCTCTCACCATAGTCCGTGTAGTATGTTGACCGTCATGGATTTTTAATTTTCAGTCCATTTGGTATGATGTCCATTTGTTTGCATTTAGAGAGGAAGATGTCTGTCTGTATCTGTGCAAGCTTCTTCATGAAGTTTGTAGATTTCCATTTCATACGGTTAAATTCAGTGCCTTCCATGGCAGAAATTTCCAGAGGGGTAGCTGTGTTAGTCTGTGTATAGCAAAAGCAGTGAGGGTCCTGTGGCACCTTATAGACTAACAGATTTCTTTGAACATAGTTTATGCTTTGAAGAAATCCGTTAATCTATAAGGTGCCAGAGGACCCTCGCTGCTTTTGCTATATGCAAACTAACATGGCTACTCTTCTGGTAGTTCAAAAACATATTCGATATCAATCTGCGGTGTGTCCCTCTGTCAGAAGTGAGTCTGATGGTATTACAAAAATGTAGGGCTACCAAGTTATTTTTAAAAATTACAATTAATCATGAAACAAAATAAAAAGTTGTGATTAATCAAAGTTTTAATTGTGCTGTTAAACAAAAATAAATATCAATTTAATTTTTTTATAAATATTTTGGGTATTTTCTACATTTCCCATTATTTTGATTTAATTTACAGCATAAAACAAAATGTACAGTGTTGACTTTATTACAAATGCTTGCACCACAAAAAAGAGAAAAAATAGTATTTTTCAAATAATCTCATACAAATGCTATAATCCAATCTCTTTATTCATAGAAACTGGAAGGGGCCATGAGAGGTTATCAAATTCAGTTCCCATAACTCATGGCAGAACGAAGCACACTCACTATCTCTGACAAGTGCTTGTCTAACCTGTTCTTAGAAACTTCCAGTGATGGAGATTCCAGGACCTGGCTAGGCAACTTATACCAGTGTTTTTTCACCTTGGTGGTTAGGAATTTTTTCCTAATGTCCACCCTAATTTTCCCTTGCTGTAATTTAAGTCCGTTGCTTTTTCTCCTATCATTGGTAGTTAAGAAGAATAGTCTTTCCCTCTCCTCCTCATGACAACCTCGCAGATACTTGAAAACAGTTATCATGTCCCATTTGTCTCCTCTTTTCCAGACTAAACAAACCCAGCTCTTTCAATCTTGCTTTATAAATCAAGTGCTCCAGGCCTCTCATCATTCGTGTTTCTCTTCTCTGCAGTTTGTGCAATTTATCCACATTTTTCCTGAAATGAGGCATCCAGAAGTGGATGCAATACTCCAATTGACACCTAATCAGGGCGAAGTAGAGCAAAAGAATTACTTTTCATGTCCTACTTACAATACTGTTGTTAATACATCCCAGAATGGTGTTTGCTTTTTTTCCCCAACAGCGTTAACACTGATTCATATTTAGCTTGCAGTGCACTATGATACCCAGATTGCTTTCCATATTACTCCTTCCTAGGCAGTCATTGCCCATTGTGTATATGTGCAATCGATTGTTCTTTCCTAACTGGAGTACTTTACACTTGTCTTCATTGAATTTATTCTGTTTACCTCAGACCGTTTCTCTAGTTTGTCCAAATCATTTTGAATTATGAATGCTATCTTCCAAAGTATCTGCAACCCCTTCCAGCTTTGTATCATCGGCAAACTTTATAAGCGTGCTCTCTATGGCTAATGGGCTTAGTTAAGCTGACTTTATAATTCGACTTAGTACAGCCTGATTTGTTTGTCAACTTTATAAAGCTGACTTAAAAGGCTCTATTGCAGTAAGTCAACTTTATTAAGTCAACTTTAACAGGCACATTTTGCTAAATCAACTTAAGCGAGTGCTTAAGTCAACTTAATGAAATCCAAATGTGCCCAGGGACTTGCTTAAATCAACTTAAGCCTTTATCATCATCTAAATCATTGATAAAAACGTTGAACATAACCAGTTATAGGACTGATCCCTGTGATTCACTGCTTATTATGCCTTCCAGCATGACTGTGAACCATTGATAAGTACTTTCTGGAAGTGGTTATCCAACCAATTTATCACCCATCTTGTAGCTGATCCATCCAGGCTATACTTCCTAAATTTGTTAATGAGAAGATGATGCGAAATGGTATCAAAAGCCTTACTAAAGTCTAGATACACCACATCTACCACTCCCCCTCTATTTACAAGGCTTGTTACCTCATCAAGGAGAGCTGTCAGATTGGTTTGACATGATTTGTTTTTGACAAATCCATGCTCACTATTACTTATCAACTTATTCTCTTCTAGATGCTTGCTAATGGGATTCTTTAAGTATTTGTTCCATTATTTTTCTTGGTACAGAGGTTAAGCTGCCTGGTCTATAATTCTCTGGGTTGTCCTTATTTCTCTTTTTATAAATGGGTGCTATATTTGCTTTTTTCCATTCTTCCAGGACCTTTCTAATTTTCCATAATTCTTCAAAGATAATAGCCAATGGCTCAGATATCTTCTCAGTCAGCTCCTTGAGTATTGCAGGATGCATATCAACAGACCCTGGTTACCTGAAGACAACTAACTTATCTTGGTAATTTTCTAATTTGTTCTTAATGTATTTTAGCTTCTGATCCTATCCCATGTTTACTGCCTTTCTCTACGTCAGGCATCCAGTCACCACCAACCTTCTTAATGAAGACCAAAGCGAAGAAATATATTTCTTGCGCCATTTCCACATTTTCTGTTGTTATTTTTCCTTCTTTGTTGAGTAATGGATCTATATTGCCCTTGGTCTTGCTCTTATTTCTAATGTATTTAAAAATGTTCTTTTGTTATCCTTTATGCCTTCGGCTAGTTTGATCCCAGTTTGTGCCTCAGCCTTTCTGATTTTTCTCCTACATAACTGTGCTGTAGTCATTTGTGATTAGTCCAAGTTTTCACTTTTTGTAGGACTCTTTCTTCATTTTTAAATTGAAAATCTCATGGTTAAGCCAGGGTAGTCTCTTGCCATACTTCCTATCCTCTCTGCACACTGAAATAGTTCATTCTTGTGCCCTTGACGTTACCTCTCTGAAAAACTGCCAGCTGTCTTCAGTTGTTTTTCCTCTTAGACATGCTTCCCATGGGATCCCACCTACCAACTCCCTGACAGCGCCACTTAAAAATGTATATTTTTATATATATAACTGCACTCAAAATGAAAACAATCTAAAATTTTAGAGCCTACAAGTCCTATTATGAAGGGGCTTTGAACGTTTACCATATCTGGCATATAAATATCTTACAGTGTTGGTGCCACATGAATGCCTGTTCTCACTTTCAGGTGACATTATAAATAAGAAGCAGGCAGCATATTACTATAAATGTAAACAAAGTTGTTTGTCTCAGCGATTGGCCGAATAAGAAGTTGAGCTGAGTGGACTTATTTGAACTGAATGAAAAATATTATTTCTTATTTTATCTTTTTTAAAGTGCAATTAATCATAAGTGTGTTTTTAAATCTAGGTAATTTTTGTTTCTACGCTAATCACCCACATTAACAGTGATTAGCCGACAGCACTGTTTAGGAATGCAGTTTGATGAAGTGGGTTGGGAGCCTATGAAATCTTATGCCCAAAGAAATTGGTTGGTCTTGAAGGTGCCATGGGACTCTTGCTATTTTTGCTGTGCACAGACTAACATGGCTACATTTCTGGAAAGTTTGATTATTGAATTTGGTGTTAATATTAGACCATGTGGTATAGCTGAGCACTTTTTTCTCTGACGTACCTAAAGTCCCCAAATATGTCCACAGGTCTCTGTAAAATTTTCTATAATTTTGTCTCCTTTCTGAAAGTTTATTTAACGTAGCACAATATTCCTATCAGCAATGATATACTGGCTTCCATTTTTCCAGATTAGATTGCTACTAATTTCTAATCCATATTTTTTATTCAAATTATTAATTGGACATTTCACCATGGTAACTCACCATCTTTATATATACAATGTCTGCAATCCAGTGCTTTTCTAATGATTTTCTGTTTCTTGTAGTAAGCTTCCTTTCTTGTATCTCTGATTTGTATTGCACTCATTTGTCCACATTTCTGTCACATCTCATCTTTCTTTAGTCACCACTTTTCTCTGAGCTTCTATCTCTTTTGCTGTTTCCTTACACAGTTTGTATAATCTCTGCTTGGCTCCTTAACTGCTTTCATCTTATTTACCATCTCCAGCTGGAGCCACTACTGTTGCATTTTATTTGAGTTCAGCGACTTTCCTGCAACCTAACAAATCTTTTATGCTGTTACTCAACAGTTTCTGACTTTCAGCTGGTTCAGCAAAAAGAGTAATGTTTTTTTTTTCTTATTTTCATCTTGAATTGATGTGTTTACTTGTGGATTGTTCTGCACATTATCACACCCACATGTGCAATGCTTTTTCCTTTTGTTACCCTTGCTGCGTCTACTTGCAGATTTGACTGAATGGTCAATTTAATTATATCTTCTGGATATTTTCTTCTGTATTATTCTGATAAAGAAGGTATATGTTCATTTCACACTGCCATGCCATCTAGAAAGGTTATTATCAATATCATTTTGGTTTTCAGGATTTTGTTTTTTTCCTGCTTAGGGCAGTGCCAAGTTGCTCCATTCCCACAACTATAACCACTTGAATTTCACTCTTTGACCTCTTACGTCCAGTTACTGTGCCAGTTCACATCGTTATGGTCTCTTGTGACTGGGACTAGAGACTTCCTAAAGATGAGTGACCATGGTTCTTGAAGTACAGTTATAAAACAATATTATAGGTGGTTCCATTTTTCATTCCCAATTACTTCTGTAACACTTTTGCTTAGTTTATAAGCCAAACTATTTTGGTCTTCTGTCTGCCAGCTCAGTCTGAGATTGGAAATTCAAGTTGGATTCTGGAGTCCAGATTCAGATCTACACTAGATTATTGGATTCAAAACTTCAGCCTTACGCTAGTGTGAGATAAGAATGTAGCCTTGTGTCTTGAGGCACCACAAGTAATAAAGATTCTTCACTCAGTTTTTTGTTAACAATTTTGTTTATGAACATGCTGCAAAATTCACTCTAATTACTCATCCATATCTGTATTGTCTGTGTGTTGCTATCCAAAGTAAAAACTTAAGGAGCTTAGTAGAATAATAGATATGAGAGTAGGTATGTTGAATAAGAAGGTGCCATATTTACAGCCTTTCCTCTTATTAGAAGCACTCTTGAATTAATTCACCACTGAATTGTAAACATTCTGGTATGAAAGGAAAGCAGTCAGATACACAGTAGGATGCCTAACACTATGAGTGAGGGAAGTGTTGTATAAGGACATGAAAACAAGCCCCTGCTTTTTACAATGAGCAGCATGGGATCATAAATACCTAAGCAGAGTGGACATAAACTATATGCTTATGAGTTCATCCAAAAAATCTTGAGGATGGAGTGATAGGAGCTGTCTGCGTTTCAGAGCTCCACCCCCTGCCCCCCAAAACAACAGTGCCCTAAAGCAGGTTACAAAAGACTTTGCCCCACACTTTAACTCTTGCCCCCCCCCCCGCTTTCAACAACAACTACCTAACCTGGCTTCCCAGTCTCAAGATAATGAAACAAAGCTCTTCAAGGAGTGTGACTGAAATAAAGTGTTCCAGGAAATTATACACACTAGTCCCTCTCCTGCAAGGGGCAGTACACAAAGCTGCCGCCTGATTGGCTTATTTATTTTAAATGTCCCTTTTTAACAGATTTAAGCCCCTTGGATTTTAAGCTCAATGAACAGTAGTGTGGAGGTCAGTGGAGGAAGATCTTCAGTTTGCTCCCAAGGTGACGGAATCTGCATCCATGCTGAACAGCTTCTCCAACAATGGATATCTTCTCTTCCCTTCTCCTACTGGAACACATACACCTCATCTCAGGCTGCTGTATCACAAACTCAGAGAATTAAGTTACATCCTTCCAAAGGACTGGGGAGCTGAGTTAAATTGATTGTTCTGAGGTTTATTTAATAAGCCTTAAAATAATAAAGGAAAAATTCTGTGCCCACTGAAGTATTGTAGACTCTAAGACCAGAAGGAACCATCATGATCATCTAGTAACTAGGTTCCCAAACTGGGAGGTGTGCCCCCATAGGGGATATGAAGAAAATCTGGGGGGGGGGAGAGGTGCTTAAATTTTGGTAATTTTTCCAATAATGACCTTAATTTCTTGTTAAAAGGGTATTGGAGTGTTGGACAATTAAGAGGTGAGGGACATGAGAGTTTCTGGAAAATGAAAAGGGGGCATGCTGCCAAAAAGTTTGAAAACTTAGTCTGACTTGCACATTGCAGGGAACAGAACCACATCCACCCTTCTCTATAATTGACCCATAACCTTTGCTTAAGTTACGAAGTCCTCACTTCTTGGTTTAAAGTCAATGGCAAAGTTCCTATTTAAGTCAGTAGAAGCTAGGATTTCACCTTAAACTTTTCCCTTAGTTGCACTGTTTATAAACTCCCTTTATGCAGAAAATCTTTGCCTTATCCTAATAGAATAGAAATCAATTCAGTGACCCAAAAATTAATCAGTGGCAAAAAAAAAAGTAGTGATTAATAAGATTCATCTTGAATCTTCCCTGTACTTAGAAGAAGGCAACATTTCTTAGCATGTCCATTTTAAAGCAGTCCTATCTGCCTGATGTATGGGAATGATTATGACCTTTGTGTTCTGTTGCAGTGATATGAATTAACAAGCTGCTTTTTTCAGAAAGAGATGGAGAGAGACAAACTAGTAACATCTTTGTTTAGTGACATATACTAATGAACAAAATAAATCAATATTCAGGACACAAATAACCAGCTACTGATGGTTTGACACAGTTTCATTTAGCAGTCTCCTCTCTCATGATTCCTAAAGTTTTCATACATGAACTACATCACACACAAAAATAGTAAAGAAACATATTCAAAATTATGCAGTTTTTAAGTATTGCTTACAAATACAGGAGAAAACAAGTAGAAAGCAATGTCTTTCAGTATGAGATACACCACTAATGCAATGAAAATGAAATTAAATGACCAACAAAATGATGATAAGAAACTGTTTTCTAAGTATTTATGCCAAATTCTGAGGGTGGTCCATGTTGCTGTAATTTATATCTTTTTTCTTCCGGACTTCTCTATTTCTACATTTCACCAGTCTATAAAATTAGAGCCTTGTTTCCTTGAATCTTAGGCTATGTGCGCACGTACATCATTATTTCGAAATAAGTTATTTTGAAATTAAGTCCTTATTTTGAAATAAGTTAATTCAAATTAAGAAAATGTTAATTTGAATTAAGGGAAAGCCTGCTTTCGAAACAGCTGTTATTTCAAAATGGTTATTTCAAAATAAGGCCATTTGGACATGTTTCAAAACAACATGTCCAAATGGCATTATTTCAAAATAACCATATCGAAATAACAGCCATTTCAAAATGAATGGGGTTTAAGCTGTTTCGAAATGACAGTTCTTATTTTGAAATGACAGAGCCTGTCATTTTGAAATAAGAAAACATCGTGTGGACGTTCAGTTTTTTATTTTGAAACAACCAGTGCTGTTTCAAAATAAAAGACTCGTGTGGACATACCCTTAGTTAGGGTAGAATTCACCCCCACCCCCAACTTCTCCAGAAATCAACAAGCAGCCCACTAAAGTCAAAGAAAGTTTTTACCATTGACTTCAATAGTGGTAAAGTTAGGGCAATACTAAGCATTGTAAAAATCTCATTTGTTGGGCTCACCAGTGCTTTAAACAGAGAGACTTGAGCTGGAGGCTGTGTAGAATCAGAGACAACAATGACTGCAGAGAAGCTCTGAGTGTGATACCATTTAATACACAGTGCTTATTGTCTGACTACGTTTTTACTAATTTTAATAATGATATTTATAGAATCAGGTTATAGGTTTGCCAGTGGATCTGATCAGATGAGGATAAAGTTCTTGGCCCAGAATCAGGCTCCACAAGTTCTGTAAGGACCCTTGGGGTATATGACAAGGACAATAAGTGAGAACCAAAATATAGACTTACAGACTCTATTGAGATAAAATAAAATAATCTTCAAATGGATAATAATCACAGTTAAAGGCAATGCTATTACTCAAGAAATACAAGAGGTATGATAGAAAGCTTTTTGATTAACATATGCACACCCTTCCTTGATAATCTGGTGGTAAGGGACAAAGGTCCAGCCTTGCTCCTAGATGTTGATATCCGGGTTCCTCAATTCTCAAGAGAGAGATAGCTTAGACCAGGGGTGGCCAAACTTACGGAACTCCAGAGCCATACAAGTTGCTATTATTAAACCTTCGAGAGCTGCACTGAGGCATATAGCCATATTTTACCTACTCCAAGATTACTAAGTTTAAAATTCATTGCACACTTTAATTTTATTGTAAAAAGAGAGCAAGTATTGATCCTACTAATGTCAGATTCTAATAATTACTTAAGGTTATGATGAAAACTAGGCCTACCGATAGAGTAAAAACTTAGCTTCTCCCCGCCATCGCAACCATGCCACCATGCTTCTCCTCACTCTGTGCCTCCCTTCCACCCTCTCCAACCCGCACCCTAATCCCCAGGCCCTGACACTGGCTTCCCGAGGCCAACTCCCAACCCCAAGACACCCTGACACCCTTACTTCACTGCTGTGGCAGGAGATTTTAAACTCCTTGGCTGGGGTTGCTTTCGTCTGGCCTTCTCCCATGAGCCGCACTTTTTCATTCAAGAGCCACGTGCAGTTCCCAAGCTGCAGTTTGGCCGTGCCTGGCTTAGATGCTGCTCAAGAGCTATAAAAAGACTCTATAATTAAACAAGGCATGATGTGGAGCACAGACAGATAACTGTAACCCTGTGTAATGGACATTGTGACCAATGTCCAGCAAGACTCCATATTGTCAGTTTAGAACTCCTGCTTAAACAATGTACTTCATTTTGGATACTTGATGAAATCTGGTGTAGGTATATGCTGTATATGTTCTTTTAAATGTGTGAACAAGGTGTGTGAATGAAGGGCGTGTGTGTGAAAAGGCCAGTCTCAACTGCCAGCCTGTCCTGATGAACCATAAGTACCATCTAACTGGCTGAACAATGCAGACATCTCATTAAAGCAAACAGAAGGAGCCACCCCAGAAAGAAAAGAATAAAATACAATCAAGTCTGCAAGTGACTGGGGACCAATGATCTCCCAGGAACCCTGAGGCTACATGACACAGCAAATCCCATAGACTTACATGAAGGCCTGCAAGTATAAAAGATGGGTGAGAGCATGAAAATTTTGGGGTCTCAGTCATCTTGGAGCATCGGATCATGAGCAACAGAGGCCTGGCTCCCTCCTTGTGCCCAGCCTAGCTGGCCACTAGGTTGGCTCAAGCAACACATGAAAGGAATGGTAATTATGTCATACCAGGTTGCAGAACTTTGTTTTTGTGTGTGTGTGTGTGTGTGTGTGTGTGTGTGTGTGTGTGTGTGACTGCCTTTTGCTATTCTTACTTATTTACAATAAATGTGGCATATTGCCTTTTCCCCCTGAATAAGATCCTGCTAGTCTTTTCTTTTTATTAGGGGGTGCTCTCCTGGGTGCCCTTTTTGGTATAACAATGAGACTAGGAAGCAAAAGCAGAATCCTCTTAACATGTTTTTATAATTGAGCAGTAATGTGCCCTCTTTCCATGTCCAAACTTAGCTTCCTCACCCACAAAATATTAGGGTATTCATATTCCATAGGATGGCACATTCATGTATATTAATGACATATCCATAATCTGTCTAGAAATTTTTTTTTAATCTTCTCACTCTTTAATTTCTGGGTTCACCATGTTCTTCTGGTTAACCTGGTAAGACTACTGAGGGCTTGGGCTGAGATAGCCTTCCTACCTTATTGTCTCCTGATTTATCTAGAGTAAAAGTTATAACCATATACATACTTCATCCTTTAGTTCATCATCATTTATCTGTAGGTCCCAAATATACACATGCTAACTTGCCTTACCTCATCATAGAGCATGTGGCCTATAGGTATCTTGTGTTACAGCCAAAATATTTTTAATACACATCTATTATAATGAGCCAATCAAAGTCATAAGAAACGATAATTCATAAGAAAAGATATATAAATATGCGTGCAAGCAGGCTAATGCTCCTGGTCTGCAGATATGATTTTTTGCATAAAACTATAGTTTATTTGAAGTAATTATAGCTATCATATATCTATAGTAAATATTAGCCCACCATATTAATATCTAATAAACTAAGTACATTGGTATGTGGGGATAGCAATCTACATGTTAATAGGCTTCCTAGTTAAGAGATTTGGGAGTGGGATTTTCAAGGGAGCCTATGAGCATTAGGTGTCCAATTCACATTGACATTCACTTGACTTTTAAGTAGGTCAACACGGAAGGAAAAAAAAAAAGCTGGCAGAAGTCTGCTTCAAGCTGCAGAACTGATCCAATGTAATTTTATGGGTTTGGGCTGGAGCTTCCCACCTCACAGATTCAAAGACTCTAATTCAGAGGGGAACCAATATGATCATCTATTCCAGTGGTTGTCAAACTTTTTTCTTCAGGACCCAATTGAAACAAAATCATTTATGCACATGACCCAGCAATTACATCTTTCAATATTGCATTCCAGTCTTTTGGCAGTGGCAGCAAATGGTGCCACGACCCACTTCCTGAGAGTCGGCGATTCGGTCCTGGGTCCTGAGCCTAAATTTGAAAACCACTGATATAGTCTGAACTCCTGCACAATGCAGTCCACGAAACCTAACCCATTGACTCCCATAATAAGCCTCTAATATATGACTGAGGTTTTAAAGTTCTCAAATCATGATGTAGCCATGCTACAGAGGAAGGCGAATAAACCTCCAGAGCCCTAGCCAATCTACCCTAGGAGAAAATTCCTTCCAGACCCTAAATAGAGTGATCAGTTAAACCCCAAGCATGTGGGCAAGGCTCACTAGCCAGGCACCCAAGAAGAATTCTCTGTAATAACTCAGAACCCACCCCATCTACACTTCGTTCTTAAGCCACTGGCATATCCATCACCAGTAATCAAAGATTAGTCAATTTCCAAATTAGGTCAGGCTCCTGGAACCTGGATCTAGGGGTTAAAGTGTGCCAGAATGTGGGAGAACACCATTCCAGGGCCCCCTATTTTTTAGGGACTCAGCATTCCAGAGCCCCTAAAAATAGAAAATGGAATAAGAACAGAGCATTCTGGCTCCATTTTCTATTTTTAGGGGCCAGGATGCTGAGCCCCCCAAAACAGCAAGCCCCAGAACAGTATTCTGCAGCACTGGGCAGGGCAGGGTGTGCTAAAAACTCCACCTCCCAGCCTGGTCTCACTGAGCATGCTCAGTGAGACCAGGCTCTAGGCTAAAGCCTCAGCCTAGGTCAGGGCCCCTTCCCATGGTGGCCAGGAAAGGGGGGGTAGGCATGTCAGGGGCAGGAGCTGGGATGGGGGGTAGGTGTGGGAGGGCAGGAGCTGGGGTGGAGGCAGCAGTGTGCAGGGCAGGAGCTGGGGTGCATGAGGGGGCCTGCACCAGCATAAGGGGAGCCCTCCAAGTTAGGAGGGTTCCAGGGTCCGCCAAATTATACTTTAACCCCTGTCTGGATTGCAGCTGTACCTCAGAAAGGTACACAGCAAAGAAACAGCCCTGCAACCCGAGCCTCCTGAGACCTGAGCTGGCTGGCATGGGCCAGCCATGAGTTTTTCTTTGATGTATTAACAGTGCTATAAACTCTGTTAAAACTTGCATCTTTAAATGTATAATGAAATATGATATCATATTGTATTACAGCTTAAGGTTATAAAAAGCAACATGAATTTCTTTGACATGGCAAATAGAAAAATTACCTTCACAGGTTCTCAGATAAATTTTCTTTCTATGGCAAGCCCACTGTATCATATAACATAACATTATGCTACAAAACCTAGTAAATAAAATAAAGGCACTTATAAATATTAGATGAATTCTGGCAATTAGGAGGAAGATGAATATTAGGAATTTTGTAAATATAGAAATGACATGAGGAAAATACTGTAATTTTTCTATTATGAGGAAGACCATATGATTTATTCCAGTGTCCTCAATTTCAGTTCATCATTGAAACTTACTGTTTTTACTACAAGAGTGTATGTGTGGAGAGAATTTGTTTTTAATATGCCTAATTGTTTGCATTTGTGTCAGTGAATATTTTAGCTCTGTAGTTTTTACTCAGTTTCAAATGGTTTCTGGCTTCTTAGGACTGAGAATATGCCTTGGCTTAAAACACATGAGAGAGAGGGCCACATTCTCTTCTAACATAACATATGATTTTTTGGAATCATTGGTATGTGAATCTCAGCATTCAACTGCTATACAGTACAGACTTTCCTTAGTCATTGACATCCAGGAGCCTTAAATACAAGCCAGCTAATTTACATTTCCCCCTTTTTAATTATTTCAGCCTCAGAGTTTGGATTCTATTGGCATAATGTCCGTTGCTTGGCAATGAACAAACCACAGATTTTTGGCACTAAGAGGATCCAACACCTTCTCACCACCCACGTATTTGCAAACATTACAAAAGAACCAGAATTTAATAGTTTAGTTCTCTATATACTGTTTTTGTTGTCCCACATTAGAGTTATATGTATGTATATACCCAGTTCAATGGAAACTAAAAAATGGAATCAAAATATGAAACATTTAACTGTTCTTCATTATAGCTGGTTGAAATTTTTCGAGCAATTAATTTATTTGGCAAGTAGTTCAGTTTTGTGTTGACTGAAACTCTTTAGGATTTGACAAACTTTTTAAAAAAATATTTCAGCCAAAAAAAATTGTCATTAAATTTACAAGGGTACTTAAATGTCATTTACAAAATGTCAAGTGGTTGTAGCCCTAGCCTCCCAAGTACCCATGGAATTAGGTACTTACCTGGGATAGGAGGCACCTTGAATTCAAACACCTGACCTGTTCCCTGGCGACTTGCCCCAATCCCTGGTGAGTATCCAGGGGTTAAAGTAGGCCAGAATGTCTGGCAGGCCACAGTTCCAGAACCAGATTCCATAATCTAGAAAAATCAGGCCCACCCATGCATGAAGGGGGCCTGGACAATATAGGAAGGGGGCCCAGAGATTAGGAAGGTTTTGGGGTGTCTAAAATTATATTTTAACCACTGTGAGTACCCTAAACACCAGGCCACATGCTTTTCTGGGAGAAGACTCTCTCAGTCCCTCCTGGTGAAGCTGGTCACGTCAAACAAAATAATTGAATAGGTATAAGACCATTAATCTAATTCTATAGCATGGTACTTGGGGGTACATGTGTAGGATGTGGGTGTTCAAGTTCCTTTTCCAATGAATTATTTATACAAAATTGGATCAGCTTCTATAGGAGACATTTGGGATCCTGAATGGGGGGCTTCACCACCACCATCTTCTCTAGTGTTTTTGTGAACCTAGTCCTTTGTTTCCTTTGCTTTTGGTTTTTTTAAGAAAAAGTTCAAAATGCCCAGAAAAGAAACTATATGTTTTATTTAACAGAATTTATAAAACAGAATTTTGCCTCTTTCAATTCACCAAAATGTTAAGAAAAAGGTTTCAATTCAGATTAAGCTAAAAGGTTTTGGGATTTTTTTTTTCCAATTTCTTCACAAAACCCACCATACCAAAGTAAAATAAAATAAAATTAAATTAAAATTAAAAAATCTGCACATTATAACAAATGAATTACTGCTTTAACTTCAGGTGTCAAAAACTACTAGCCTCTACTAGTATATCTGTTTTCAAACACTTTTTGAGTGCAAATTTTTCTCCTCTTCATATCTGACAATATTCTGTCTAAAATTGAAACAGGAATGAAACTGAAGGCTTATCTAGGCTTGAAATGCTTCAGCTGCACCAATGCATCTGTGCTGATGTAGCACTTCAGTAGAGATACTACTTATGTAGATGGGCGAGGTTCCCCATTGGCCTAGGTAGTCCACTTCCCTGAGAGGTAGCAGCTAGGCAAATGGAAGCATTCCTCCATCTGTCTAGCACTATCTACAAAAGAGGTTAGGTCAGCTTAACTACATCTTTACTACAAGGGAGTGTGCTGACCTGATCCCATGTTTTACACTCCCTTGCATTTATTTTCTTTGCATTCTGTAAGTTCCCCCATCTTTGAATCATTTGACGCAGTGGGATTTTCTCCCACAAAAGCTCATGTAAAAATAAACCTGTTAGTCTTTATATGCCACAGGACTCCTTGGCTATGTCCACACATACAGGGTTAATTCGATTCAAGTTAAATTGAAATAAGTTAATGCGAAATAAAACCATTAAATTGATTTAACTTAAATCAAATTAAGCAAAAACACCAAATCAAAATAGCAAGTTCAGACACAGGACTTGCTATTTTGACTCAGGAGGGGGGGCACCATGGGAGGTGTGGCAACATGGCCCCCTGGAAGGGGCATGCCCTCACCCAATATATAGAAAAAGCAAGGCACCCTGGGAAGATGAAGGGTAAAAGTGTTAAATCGAAATAATGGTTATTTTGAAATAACATGTTCGAATGATATTTTTCAAAACAACCATTTTGATTTAACGGCTATTCAATTTCTTCTTAGGTTTTACTGTTTCAAAATAAGGTTCATTGTTTCAAAATGACAGGGTTTGTCATTTCAAAATAATGAAATGTCATTTGGACATGACTTTTTAAAAATCAAAATAACGGTTGTTTCAATTTAAAAGCAATGTGTGGACGTAGCCTTTGTTTTTTTGCTGGTCTAGACTAACACAGCTGCCCCTTTGGAACTTGTTATGGATGGGACACTGAAGGAGTTTGGGGAATTAGACTGGAAGAAACAGTCACATAGGCAGAGCATTGCACAGGGTTTAATAAAGCTCCACTTGTTCAGCTTAACTTGCGTTCAGCTTTGCTGTTTGTGGGGGAAACATGGCAGTAGTGTTTGAGCTGTGAGTTTCTGCAGCACAGCAGCTGGCAATATGAGCCATGGAATTCAGTTGGAAGCCTGAGCCTAAGATTTTGGAGAATAAAATCCAACTCAGGGGTTGATCTGCTGGAAGGAGAAGTTTAAGCTGTACAGATATCTGGCCTTGCAGGAGGATGACTTAAGCTTACTGGGGAACGAGGTAGAGAGAGGTCTATAATGCACTAAAGCTCACCACTACCTCAAATCTCATGGCAATCCTGGGAGTCCTGGGAAACTACTGTGCCCCACAGCAGAGTGAAACTGTGAAGCAACACAGGTTATAACAAGATCCCAGTCTGAAGGGGAGTGGATAGCCTCATTATGTTGCTGCCTTACGCACACTGCCAGTGACAGCGGTCATCAGACCAAGTAGGGAGGACTAGCACTCCCTCAGTCACAATATTGTGGACAATTGTGTGTTCATGGAAACTGACAGTGGAACCCAGAGGAGGTTGCCTCAGTTTCTGGGATTTGGCACTGGAGAAGGAGGCAGGACTTGGATGGACTTGGACAGGCTCAGCAGCAGATAGGAACTTCAGGACCTTTCTTTCCATCCTAGCACTGGCTCTCGCCTCCTTCCCTTGTTTCAGCACTTCCATTTCATTTCTCCACCCAGTCACACCCCCATTTGCAGGGAGCTCCCATACATACACTCCAGGCTACTGTATGCAATTTTAGAGACTTGACATACTTCCTGATTTGAAACAGGAGCATGGCAGGTGAGATCACCCTTTCCATGTTCCATGATCAGTAGCCATCAAAATTATAAGGGTACTGAGTCATGGCACTGGCACTGCACCTGGGGGGAGAGGGGGGTTGCCCCTTGCTCCCCAGCTGGCCTGTGATGCTCCCAGGAAGGGTGCAGCCCAATCCATTTGCCCCCCCGCACAGGTCAATGTTCAATTTTCTGGCAGCAGCCACTTTTTTCAATGAAGGGTCATAGCATGGCAGAGGGGTCTGGAACTGGGTCCTGAGGAAAAAAGTTTGACAACCACTGATTTAAAGGGTGAGAGCCTTTGCATTTGTAAACTGGCATAGGTTCACCAGAGTCATGGAGCTATTCTGATTTATGACAGCTTAAAGTCCGGTTCTAAAACATTGAAAACAGACCTCTTTCTCTGGAAAAAAGCCAGAATCAAATACATGAAAGTGTCTAAGCATTGCACTGTCTTAAGGTGTGAGTTTTAAACTGATTAAATCAAGCCAGTAATAAGGTAGTGTGGGCGTTCTTATTTTGGTTTAAATCAGGCTTATCTTCATTAAGTGTACACAGAAACTGGTTTAAATAAACTGCAGCATCAGTCTTTTAGACCAAACTATGGGTTCAAACAGAAAAAGCCTTGTGTTTACCAAAGGGCTGAAGACAAAGAACAGTGATGTAAATAAATAAGAATGTATTAAGTGGCCTAAATAGGATCTAGTTCCTCACAGAAGTGGAGGTGTTCAGAGCTGGATTTGGTGTGTTTTGAAAAAGCAACTACTAGATAGTGGGAGACCCATACTCAGGTTTCTGATCTGCCTGATGCAGGCCAGAGATTCAAGCAGGGTTTCAGCACATCCAGAGTAAGTGTCATAGTCACTTGACTGTAGAGTCACTTGACTGTAGAGTCAGTGTTTTTCTTTGTTTCAGCCAGACAGAGGCATCGCTGGCACTGGGCACCCGGGGCATGTGCCCCGAATCCCCGTGCCGGTGCCCCTGATCTCCAGCCCAATTGGGCCAGAGATCCGGGGCCCAGCCACTGGCGGCTGCGGCGGCCCCGTCCCCGGCCAGGGATACAGGGCCTCGCTGCCCGTGGCCATGGCAGTCCCATCCCCGTCTGGGGATGCGGAGCCCAGCTGCCCACGGCCACTTCTGGCCTTGTCCCTGGCCGGGCATCTGGGGCCCGGCCGCAAGTGGCCACGGCGGGCAATCCGGGGCCTGGCTGCCCATGCCGGCTGGGGATGCAGGACCCTGCCGCCTGTGGCCGCTTCTGTCTCCATCCCAAGCTAGGGGTGCGGGGCCCATCCTCCTGTGGATGCTTCCATCCCCGTCCCTGGCCGGGGATGTGGGGCCTAGCTGCCCGCGGCAGCGCGGCAGCTTTTGGCCCTGTCCCTGGGTCCTTCCCCTGGCCAGCGATGCCTCTGCAGCCAGATTTCCATCCTGGATCTCAGAAACCTTCCTGTTGTCAGTTTATTCAAAACCACGTGCTGTCGGAGACATTGGGGGTTTTCTTTTCTTTTCTTTTCTTTTCTTTTCTTTTCTTTTCTTTTCTTTTCTGTTACTGGAAACTAATTTAGCCAGTAGTTTTTTGACCAGCTTTGGTGGCTAGTGCTATTAATGGAAACAGTTAGCAAATAGGCATTATCTCACTATTTTTTTTCATTCCAAAAGCAACTCATCACATGAGAGGGACCATATCAGTGTCTAACTAGATAGAAACGTGGTGAAAACACTTTGGCTATGTCTATACACAGGCAGTTAAATCAATTTAACTGAAGTTGATTTAATAAAATCCATATAAAAATTGTTAAATTGATTTAACTGGTCCCCACTAAAAAACTCAAATCGAACTAGCTTTTCCAGCGACAGCACTTGCCAGTTCAATTTTAAGAGAGGGGCATCATGGGAGGTGTGGCAACATGGTCCCCCGACCGGGCCATGCCTCCAGTCAATCCCATAAAATGAGGGATTTTACCTCAGCTCCCTGTCCATTCTGGTTGGCAAGAGACTGAGGAAGACAGGCATGGATGCAACCCAGCTCCCATTCCATTGCCAAGCAGCAGCTAGGCCTGTTGCTAGCCTACAGGGTGCCTCTTGCACTGGGGGACTCTGTTTCAATCTCTAACGGCCCTGAGGCTGAGCCCATCAATACCATATTGCTAGCCCTGAAAGCAGCCTTAGTTCCCACCGCGCCCCGTTCCCTGTCACATCTGGGCACACAAGACCAGCATGGACTGGTGGGAGTGGGTAGTGCTGGGAACCTAGGACAACAAGCAGTGGCGGAGGAACTTCAGGATGAGCAGGCAAACCTTCGCTCTCCTGGTCACCAAGCTCATTGCGCTCCTGCATGTGAGAGGTGGATTTTTCCACCCCTCTTTGGGCACGTCTACACGGCACTTTTATTTCGAAATAAAACTCGTTATTTCAAATTAAAAGAAATTAGGTCTACACGACGTTTTCGTATTTCGAAAGGACGGATCCTGTCCTTTCGAAATAAGAATCGTCGTTCCGAAACAGTAAAACCTCGATGTTTTCGAATCGGCCATTATTTCGAAAGGGATATTTCAAAATTACACCGTTTAGACCTGTTCTTCGAAATAACGCTGTGTAGACCTGTTGTTTCGAAAGAACTGTTTTGAAACAACGGGCCAATTGGCGTTATTTCGGAATATCCCTTTCAAAATAATGGCCGTTCCGATTGCGGGGTTTTGCTTATTTTGAAATGAGCCCTTTCGAAATAAGGACTTTATTTCGAAATAAGTCATTTTGAAAGGACTTATTTCGAAATAACAATGCATGTGTAGACATAGCCTTTGTGTTTTCTTTTGCTGTGGCCAAACTTCAGCTTGTCCTATGGAATGTGGCCTGTTAGGCCTCTACAATTAGAGGGTGTTATCTCTTGACAGCAGGGAGTAATGGCCTTCAAGAAGACTTATTGTCAGTCTCCAAGCTGAGTGGGACCAGACCTGAAGAAAGTAATAAAATAAACTATACCTTACAGCTGTAAAACTTGAGTTACAGCTGCAAAACTTATGAGTTCCTCTACTGACTAGACCAGTGTCAGTAAGTTTCTATGACAACAAGCGATATGCTAATTTTTGGGGCTCCAAGACATAAAGCCGGGGTTCTGGTCTAGGCACGTTGGAGAAGAGATAGGCCAGCAGCCTGTCATATTGCCAGGGGATTTGGCCACCCCCGAGGCATCTCCCCACTCTTCGCAAGGAAGAGTGTTAAACCCCTTGACTGATCACCAAGGGAGTCTGCAGTTTTTTTTCTTTTGGCAGATCTTTTTCTTTTTCTTTTTGAATTTAATTTTCACCTGTTCACCCTGGAATGGGAGGTGGGCAGTAGCCCTCAGGCATTCCAAAGGGGGTGGCAGGGGGTGTTCAACCGCTGCAACTGGTCACGGTGGGCTCTGGATTTTAAGGCTGCAGGCAAGAGCCATGAGGCTGCCTGTTGGTCAAGCTGTTTTAACACTGGGCAAGAGGAGCACGCAGTCAGTAGGTACCAGACCAGTGGGCTCTGGATTTGAGGTCACAGGCAAGAGGCATGAGGCTGCCTGTTGGTTGAGCCGTTTT
This sequence comes from Podocnemis expansa, assembly GCA_007922195.1. Taxonomy (NCBI): domain Eukaryota; kingdom Metazoa; phylum Chordata; order Testudines; family Podocnemididae; genus Podocnemis; species Podocnemis expansa. The sequence goes on from ML681966.1 coordinate 23,542,512, forward strand.
AACACCGGGCTGTTTTATCACATCTTGCTATCTTTCTCTTAAAGAAACAGGTCTGCTGTCTGTCACTCTGGAGATAACATCCAAATGTTGTAAATATAATCTGGTCAAATTTGGGATTTAAATTGGGAAATGCTTTTTGGGGATGTGTAGGTGTACTATTACTGCTCTGAACCTATTAACCTCACAGATCAGAATGAAGCTGGTGTTCCACAATCAAATTGGGAAACAGCAGTGTAAAAGAGTGTGATGAAAGAATAAATCCACTTGTGTTTCCCGCCAGGTACCCCAGCTGACCCTTGTAACCCCTAGCCACAAACAGCGCATGGCTAGCCTCACTGGGCAGTGATCCATGGTGTCTGGAGAGCCAGGGGGAGAAGCAAGGTGTTCGTGCTGTCCTGGGCTGTGTCTGGTGTTTTAGTGTGATGTTTCAGTGTGTGTGTGTGTGGTAAATAGCAAAGCTCTTTTGCCTACAAATTGTGTGCTCTCTCTCTCTGTCTCTCATAAACCCCACTCTGTTAAATTATATCATTCAGGATTGGAACTGGGGGTTTAATTCAGGGTTAGGCACAAAAGTGAGGATAAATGTTATAGTAATACTTGTGCTCTATTTTCTGTTTATTGAGCAATTAATTTGTACTTAGAAGATCTTTGAGAAATAGAGTTCTAAAACCGCAGTTTGTATGAGTTTTAATAAGTGTAATTTAATAGGAATTGCAAGTTTTAATTTTTGTAATAGGAATATTAGTAATTAGATAATATTAACCTCTTATTTAACCTTTTTTTTTCTCTTTTTTTTGTTTGTAATTTTAGTTATATCAATAAAAGTCACATAGAAAGTAGTTAACCCAAAAAATTGTGGTTTGGTCACTTGCCTCTCAATTGGAACTCCTTGCAGTGTGGGGATCGTGTCCCCTGCACCCACTCCCCCACAACACTGCACCGCAAGGACATGCCGATGAGACCACCATCCCTCTAAGGAAGATGGAGCTCGACTGTTCTCTAAGGAAGATGGAGCTTGACTGTTCTCGGTAGTAACGGAGGACAGAATGAGGAGCAATGGTCTCAAGTTGCGGTTAGGGAGGTCGAGGCTGGATATTAGGAAAAACTTTTTTACCAGGAGAGTGGTGAAGTTTTGGAATGAGCTGCCGAGGGACGTGGTGGAGTCTCCATCTTTAGAGGTGTTTAAGGCCCGGCTGGACAAAACCCTGACTGGGATGGTTTAGTGGGAGTGGTCCTGCCTCTGGCAGGGGGTTGGATTAGATGACCTATGAGGTCCCTTCCAACCCTATGATTCTATCCCTGTGCACAAGAGAGTGACCATCACTCTGTGGAAGATGGGCACTCCAGATTCTTACAGGTCCATTGTACACCTCTTTGGCGTCAGGAGGTCCACCATTGGCACAGTTCTGCAACATGTTGCCAGCGCTATGAATGCAGTACTGCTATCCTACCTCGTCATCCAGGGAGAACTGTGGGACACCATTGCTAGCCTCTCCACCCTCAGCTTCCCAAACTGTACCAGGATACTGGATACAACACACATCCCCATGTAAGCCCCGGAGCACCGTGCGGCTAAGTACAGAAACTGCAAGGGGTATCACTTTGTGATATTGCAGGCCCTTGTGAAACACCAGGGCATCCATGTGAACTGTTAGGTGGGCGAGCCAGAGAGGATGCACGATGCTTGGGTCCTGCGCAACTCTGGCCTGTACAGAGGCATGGAGGTGGGCACGTTCTTCCCCTTGCATAACATCACTGTTGGGGAAGTGCAGGTGTCTGTCCTCATCATCGCAGATGCCACTTACCTATTCCAGCTGTGGCTAATGCAGACCAACATGGAACCCCTCGATGCTAGGCGGAAGATTTTTAATCATTGGCTGAACCGCTGCCGCCAGGTGGTGTAGCGAGGATTCAGCTGCTCAAAATCCAGTGGAGGTACCTCCTAATGCGCCTCCACCTTGCTGAGGAGACCGCCACTGAGGATGTCAGTGCTTGTGTGGCCCTGCACAATCTATGTGAGCTGTAGGGGAAGATATTGGCCCCTACCTGGGAGGTGAAAGCAGAGCTCCTTGCTGGTCATTTTCAGAAGCCAGAAGCTGTGGCCCCAAGGAGCAAATGCACCAGAGGGCAGTCATCGTGCGTGAGGTGCTCAGGGACCTGTTCCTTCATGAGGACATATGAGGACCACATCTACTAATGGACTCCTGCTCCTCCCCTAGCCCACTCCCACCAGTCCCCCACCCACTTCCCCCTTCTCTGTCCCTCACCCAATAAAAGCAATGACATGAAAGATACTGATTATGTGGGTTTTATTTACAATGGGGGGGAAGGTTTGGGGAATGTGAGGGGATTGGAGGGCAGAGAAGGGTTTTGGAACTTGGGGGAGAACTGGGAAGTTGTGAGGCAGGAAAGTTAGGGTGTTAGGGCACTGCTGGTGCTCTGTGTGGCCCTGCCATGGCTTCCCACCATCACTATGGGTCCAAGAGCACCTGCGGTGAGGGTTGGGGGGCTCCCTGTAGAGGTGTTCCTCTGGTATGGGGGGGCTTGGCAGTCCATAGTGTAGTGCAGGCTTGTGGCCACATCTTGGCAGGGCCGCGCAAATGCCCACCAATGCCTCGCTGTGCTGCTCCAGCACTAGTGTGACATGGTTTTCAGCATCGGCTGCCCACTGGAGCTGGCGGATGGCCGAGTCCTGCTGGGTGGCCAGCTGCTGTCTTCAGGCCCTGGTCTCTTTTTGGGCTTCCTGGCCCAGCTGCAGGAGCATGTAGAGGAGGTCATGGTAGGTCATGTGGGCCCTCCTCACATGTCTGCTGGTGGTTGGTGGGCTCCCCAGAGCCCGACATCAGGTGGCTGCGTGAGCTGCAGAGAGGAAGGAGAGAGCAGGGTTAGTTCTATCTGGTGGCCTCATACTGCAGGGCTTGGCTTGGCAGCACCTTGCAGCTGTGCCCTGACTGTCTCCCCATATCTTGAATGATGCCCTGGAGAATCTGGCCCCAGAGGTATGCAGAGCTTTCCAGGGCTGCCGGAGGCACCCACGGTGCTCCCGTTGGCAGACAGCCCACTGCCCAAGCCTGTGCCGGTGGCATCTCCCAAGGCCATGTGTCATTGCTGTGGCTTGCATGCTGCCTGCCCCTGAGGCTGTCACACCTCAGGTTCCCTGCGGCCACCACTCATAGCTGGTCCCCCACCTACTTAGCTCTATGTGCCCGCTGTCACATGGTCCCAGCCCCACTGTCCTGTGGGAGTGTCTGCAGCCCCCCCCCCCCCACCAGGACCCTGTCGATCCCCATGCCCTGTCCCCTGTCCTGTCCCAGCAACAGGCAGCCCTAGCCCTGCTCACATGGATGAAAGGGGGGAATACTCACCCACAGGTGGCCCAGATGTGTGTCTGGATGTCCTCTCACCACCCTCGTCCTCAGATGGGGGAACTTCCTCTGCCTCCCCTTCCTCTTCCTCTTCTTCTGGTGGGTTGCTGGTCCTTCCTTCAGGACAGGGAAGAGCTCCAGAGTGGCTGTCAGTGCTGGGGCTGGTGGGCTGCTCCCAAAGCGGCTGGTCTTGTTGAAGTCAATGGATGCCTCTGGATCTGTCGATTCCCCCAAGGGGGGGCTCTGCAGATTCACGGGTCACTGCTGGGAGCCCAGTGACCTTCTCCCCCAATAAAGCATCCAGCTCCTCATAATAGGGGCAGTTGGTGTCACTCACTGCCCCCAAGGAGTTGTCTTGCCCCCCTTCACCCTGGCATAGTCCTGCCTAAGGACTTTGACTCTAGCGTACACCTGCTCAGTGGCATAGCTGTATCCTTGGGCAGACAGCACCAAGGTGATGTCTGCATACACATCATAGTTAGTGTTTTGCCCAGAACTGTGAGAGGATGTCCTTCATCCCCCAAATGTGGAGGAGACAGATGACCTCCTCGTTGCTCCATACAGGGTCCCTGCGGTGTCCCTGCACCATGGCGGCATGTGGCTGGGCCATGCTGCAAGCAGCCAGTGAGCACGAAGTACCACTGGGGCTTGGCACCCTGGGAGGAGGAACGGCAAGCGGAGCCAGAATCGAATTAATGGTTATTTTGATATAATGGGTCTGAACATCATTATTTTGAAACAACCATTTTGAGCTATGCATTGTTTCGATTTTAAACTAGGTTTTACTGAATTGATTTGTGACAGGCTTGTCATTTTGAAACAAGAAAATGTCATGTGAACCTAGCCATTTTTAAATCGAAATAACCGGAGTTATTTCAATTTAAAACCTGTGTGTGGGCATACCCTTTGCTCCCCCCTCCCAAACAAATTGCTATACTTTCACTTGCATTAGATAAAAACAAGGGTTTCTGAAACCTTTCAGTGATTTTTGTCTCTGCACCTCCTTTCTCTCTATGCCTGTAGGAACAATTTATGTAGGCCCTTTGGTCTAAAAGCCTCAAAAATATAGGTACACTAGATATATTTATTCACATGTCTTTTCAGGACAGGAAACATCATTTTTACTATATTTTCACAGTACCTAGCACAACAGTGCCTTGACTAGAGGCCATTGGTGCAATTGCACTACAAATAATTCTAAGTTTTGGAATTAGAAGATTACAAAAAAAAAAAAAAAAAAAGAGAGAGAAAAAAAACCCAAAACCCCCACCACGCTACTTTTTAAACTCATCTCTGAACAATCAAATAAATGACTACTAAAGCTTTGTAAGATGTGGGCCATGTGCTCAGCTGGTGTAAATCAGCCTATTAGAGTGACTTCACTGATTTACACCAGCTGAGCACAGAGCCTATCTAGATTGTTTACTCAGAGTTAGTAGTAACTTGTTTCATTGTTCAAAGATGAGTAAAAAAAAAGAATTAATTTTCTAATGTAGCCCAATATTGTGTTTCTGTCCAATTATGGGTTATAACTAGTTACTGAAATTCTCAAAGATTAGGATTAAAAAGGAAATGCTGAAAAAGTGTTACCTAAGATGTCATGGAAAGATCGTCTTATAATGCAATAGAACATATTGTTAGCTGTATTTTTAGTGGGTAAATGCCATGATACATTGTCTTTTTTTCTAAACACCTGCTCACGAGTCAACAAGATTAAGCATGCTCTGCTGCCAATTTTTTCTCTAGCTTCACCTCCCTCTGTGCCTACCCATGTGTAATATACAAGTAGCTATAAAAGACAATAATTATTGAGAGTAGATTGTGCCATATGACTAGTGTGAAATGTATTACCTATAGTGGCATCTAAAATGCAAGTTGACTGCTTAATTAGATTTCAAATGTTGTTTGGATGTTTTTGAGTCAGCACTTCTTGCTGATTCCTGTGTTTATTAATTTCTTCCACATTTGTTTTTTGGCAGGTTGAGAGCTATAGCATGAGGGGAGAAAAAACACAAATAAAACGAAGCATGCATACGCCCATCGTTTTGCAAACCTATTCCTTGCTCAAACAACTTTTTTGGTGTTTATGCTGTTACAAGTGCTATGCCAAAATAAATACACATGAATTTAATACAATAAAATAATTATTTTATTGTATTGTTTTGACAGTGCAATTTAAATTGAGAAATGAAAACAGAGAGAAATATATTAATGAAAACTTGGATGAGTATATGAACTAATACAAGAATGTTTTAGCCTAGTACAGAAGGAATGGTGAATAAAATTCTATCATAAGTCAAAGTCCAAAATTAACGTAAAGAAAATATATTTGGTTTTGACTGAACTCTGTGTTGCCATTATCTACTTGTTTGTGTTTTGAGCCATGAAATAGTGAACATAGTCTAAATCAGAAGTTGTCTTGATTTGATGGTGCTAAACCCCATTATTTGGCATTTTGCATAGCAAAACCAAAACGAGAAGTGGTTTTGAGCTGATTTCTGTCTTATTAACCCCCCATCCAAGGAACTGCTTTGAATAAATGGCTCAAATATTGCTAATCCTCATTTCTTGGGGTGGAGGAGATGGTGTTTGGCTCTAGTTGTAGTTTGGTTAGAGCTTTCGTTCACATTTGTAACTGAAATTAAACCAGATCAAAACAACCAAGGAGTCTGATGGCACTTTTAGGCAATGTCTACACTTGAAAGTTAATTCAAATTAAGGAGGCTTAATTTGAACTAACTTTTTACCTGTCTACACTAGGCTTTCTTTAGTTTGAACTAAGGAATTCCTTAATTTGAACTAATGAACTCTTAGTTTGAACAAGTAAAACCTGCCAGTTAATTTGAACTAAGGACGATGTAGAGCAGAACTAACCCTTAGTTTGAACTTCATAAGTTCAAACTAAGGGCAGTTAGTTTGAATTAGCAAAGTGGACTAATTCAGACTAATGTTAGTTATTTTTTGCATGAGATGTCATGGGTGAAGTCCCCCTTCATCAGATGCTAGAAAATGGAAAACTTACAGTAGGGAAGGGAAAGAAAAATCCTGTGATTACACTTCACTGCACTAGGTCAGATTACTTCAGCAAATTAAATAAGCTGCATAGATTCAAACAGTGTGGAACAACATATCAGAAAATGATGAGGTAGAGAGAGGTGAGAGTCACCGTTTGTAATGAAAAACGAAGAAGGAGTCCTGTGGCACTTCTAATAACTCACGTTGTAATGAGAAAGATAGTTTGTGTCTCTGTTCAAATCTAAGATGATGGTGTCAAATTAGTACATGAATTCTAACTCTGTGGTTTCTCTTTTGAAGCTTTGATTTAGAATTAGCCCGTTTAATAATCTCAAACTGAATCCAGATTGGATCCTTTCTAGTTTTCTGTGTGACACTGCTTCAAACCTGTCAGTGAGCATTGGGACCCTTGTGAGAAAGTTTCAAATCTAACATTTTTCTCTCTAAATTTGATGAAGGAAACAGAAATTGGTTTTAAAGTTCAAATTAAGGCATGTTTCTGTCAAAACTCTGAAGTACCAGCTTCATTGAAAAATCCACTGGCTTGGTATCCTTAGCTTGTACTTTTGCTTCTGCTTTATCACTGCAATGAGAGAAATACAGCAATTACATTACACTGATATATTTTATACTGATAATAATACGTTGATAATGATGTGAACCCACATATAAAACAGTAGCTCTCAAGGATGATTTGCCTTTACTATCAAAAAATTATATCTGAATGTACCACATGTACCTGGACTTCTTATTTGCTTTGTTATAGTAATCCACTGCAAATAGTGCCCTATTATTCAATTTAAGCATTTATAATCTTGCTGTGATTAGTAATGGTAAAAAAGTTTGATCATACCACACATCACACAGGATAATCATAATTCATCTTTGATTTCATATATATGCAGCAGTTTTTAAAACTATAAGTGAGCTGCTAGTATAATAAAGACAAAATCCTGCTCTAAGTGAAATCAACAGAAAAATTCTCATTGATTTCTGTGCCGCAAGATCAAATATTAAAAAGCTAGTGCTAATTAAATTAGGCTTTCATTGTCTCAGAGCATATAGATTTTCTCTAACTGAAATAACAGCCCCAAACCACAAAAGTAGCAAAAAGTATATTCCAATTTCATCCTTTTGGAATACCTTCAAGATAGAAACATGTTTCATGCCCAGATTTCCTTTATAGCTCTTGATATAATGCTTAAAATTCAATCTTAAGTTAACACATCCACTGTTGGTTTTATTCTACTCCTGCATTACAACAAAATGCAGTGCTTCTCTTCTGAAATTGCAGAGTTCCAGGCAAATGTTATCTCAAATGTGGCATGCCTTTTAAATGGGACTGGAAGTACATTTTGCATTTTGATCTTTCCACTTTGTTACATAGCCCCCCTTGCTATAATTTCTGGACACTTTATCATGTACCTGAGGCAACAGTCAAGCAATTAATGACTCATGCTGGAATGGTTTATTTTCAGCTGGAAAGTCTCTGTTCTGGAAAACAAACAAACGAGTTTGGTGGCACTTCAAAGACTAACAAATTTATTTATTACATGAGCTATCATGGGAGAATATCTCACTTTGTCAGATGCTTGAAGATGGAGAACTTAGGCTATGTCTACACTTAGAGTTTCAATTCGAATTACTGAACTCAAATTAGTCAATTCGAACTAATAATTATTAATTCAAATCCAGTCCATTCAAATTGAGGTGGCCACACTAGAAAATCCAATTCGAATTGGCATGTCCATGAACAGGACTTGCTAGCTCCAGTTAGGTAGGGAGTGCTATTGTATAAAGACAATCAAGCTGTGGCTAATTCGAACTAACAGTGAGTTCGAACTGACATGGCCACAATGGGTCAATTCAAATTACTCAGTTCGACTTGACCCTGACTTTGAAGTCAAACAAGATTTGACCAATTCGAAGTCAGCTTTCATCAATTTGAACTGAGGAGTTCCTCAGTTCGCATTGAGGAAAGCCAATGTGTCCATGCACTTAATAGAATTTGAATTGATGGCAATCAATTCGAATTCATCTCCAAGTATAGACATACCTTTACAGAATGGGTAGAAAATAAATACAAGGAGGTGTAAGTCATAGGATCAGATCAGACTATGACAGCAAATCAGTGAAGTTTAGATTCATACAGTGAAGAACAGCATATAGGAGGGAAGTAGGAAACCAAAATTACCTGTTGTATGGGGGAAAAAAGCATTGTTTCTATTCAGCCTGAAGCTGACGATAACAAATCTGCATATGAATACCAATTTTGCCTTTTTTTTTTCTTTGAAGCTTTGATTTGTTTTCCATTTGGCTGAGTGTGGCTATTTCTGTTGTCAGATTTGTATTGCATGTTATGTGGTAAATAATTTTTTTAGTCTTTAAAAGTACCACCAAACTCCTTATTTGTATTGCTGAACTATACCAACACTGTTACCCCTTTTAAAATTTGTTCTGGAGTTGAGAATTACATTTCTTAGAATTCCACTGTTTTGAAGCCTGTATGAAATAAAGCACTCAGTCTCTTGGAGGATCAGGATCTTCTAACTAATGCTATACCCTGGGGATACACAGAATCTTAGAAAGAGCTTCCCCTGTGAACACCGTTCACATATAGCTTATTAAACAGGAGTTTTCAAAATAGCACTATGCAATGAGTCAAAAGTGACTAGCCAATCCTAATACAAGGCAGACTACTTTATAGATACAAAAAGTAAAATATGTTTTACAGAAAATATATTGCTGATAAGTTTAATTATTTTTGGAGAGCATATAATATATATAGTTGTGGGGGTGAGCGTGTGTGTGTGTATTTGAGATTATGGTCATCACTAATGTAAATGTCAGAATATGTGATAAATTATCTAAATATCTGTCTTCATTCTCTGAATGGAATATAGAATAATTCAATTTTAGGTTCTGTTATATGGTGTCTACCTCATACAACCTCTGAGCAGGTTAATGTGCCCCAGAGAAGCCAATTAACTTTATAGAAAAATAGAAATTTGAAGGGATCATGAGAGGTCATCATGTCCAATCCCCTGTACCCATGGCAGGACCAAGTACCCTCTTAAACCAGCCCTGACAGGTGCTTGTCTAACCTGCTCTTAAAAACTTCCAACCGTGGAGATTCCACAACCTGCCTAGGCAGTTTATTCCAGTGGTTATTCACCTTGACAGTTAGGAATTTTTTCCTAATGTGCAACCTCAACCTCCCTTGCTATAATTTAAGTCCATTGCTTCTTGTCTTACCATCAGCAGGTAAGGAGAACAACTTTTCTCCCTCCTACCTGTGGCAACATCTTAGATACTTGTAAATTGTTACCACATCCCCTCTGACTCTTCTTTTTTCTAGACTAAACAAACACACCTCTTTCAATTTTCCCTCTTAAGTCATGTGTTGCAGACCTCTAATCACCTGTGTTGCTCTTCTCTGGACTTTGTCCAATTTGTGCACATCTTTCCTGAAATGAGGCTCCCAGAACTGGAAACAATACTCCAGTTAAGGCCTAACTTAGGGTGGAGTAGAGCAGAAAAATTACTTCTTGTATCTTTCTTACAATACTCGTGTTCATACATCCTAGAATGGTGTTTGCTTTTTTTTCCAGCAGCATTACACTGTTGACTCATATGTAGCTTGTTGTCCATTATGACACCCAGCTTCCTTTCTTCAGTACTCCTTCCTACGCAGTCATTGCCCATTTTATGTATGTGCAATGGATTGCTCTTTCCTAAGTGGAGTACTTTGCACTCGTCTTTATATACAGCATCTAGAGAGCAACCAGGGATAGATAAAGACTAATGGCAGATGAAGCCCAGATTGAGGTGGAACTGTGATAGGATTACAAACCTTGGAAGAGATCTATAATCACTTCCTAGATGGAAAGGGAGAAGGACTCGAGAATCCAGCAAGAGGCTAAGAAGGATAAAGTAGACTCTTCAGTCACAATAATGAATGGAATTGATTCTTATTATGTTATACCCTTCCACAATTTTTATAGTTAAATTTATAAATGCAGGTGTTTCTCAAAAGGCCACATGTGAGATACATTGCCACAGCCAAGAGCCAGGCCATCCATCACATACCATCTGGTTCAGCATTAAAATATATGCTTGTCTATTGTGAAAGGCATTGATATGAGTGTGCTTTGGCCACAGACAGGCTACCAATTATCCTTTATTTTATCATGGTACTTGTGTGGCCAAAGGAACTTGCAGGCTAAAACTTTGAAGGAAACGTGGACATCGTACAATAAAGAACTACATCTGCAGTCACTGAGGGATGTGTTGTTATTATACCTGGAGCATTTTCTATGGTAGGTGGGCTTTTAAGAACTTCCTAAATGAGAAGATTAAAATACACATATACGCAACCTCATTTTTATTCAGAAAAATACTTGTAAAACACCACCAGGTATACCCCAAGGACTCAAACCTTTACTGTGAGAATAAGCCCAGCTTTGTCTTCAGTTAAACATATCATTGTGTCGCTTTCTTTGTGCATGACTTAGTTGTGTTCCAAATTAACCACTTTCACTTTCATTGGCTAGGTCTTTGGGGAATGTCTTTCTCTTAAATGGTTACACTTTCCTGGTTTTATTTTTATGGAGAACCGTTGTAAGTTCTTAAAAGTTTCAGTTTCAGATGGTAGTTTGTTCATTAATGTTTTTAATGTCCCTTGCTGAATTGCTGTCACACTTTTACTGTCTCTCACATTAGGCTCACAGCTTGGTATTTGTCTCACTGTAATGAAAACTTGGGACTGTGACCTAAATTCTAATGGTATAATACACTCAATCACAGCACTCTACACATTGCAGTTAATTGAGTGTGTTGGTGGCACAGGGATTTTTGTTTTAATTTTTGCTGCTTGAGTTATATACAGATTTCATGCAATAGTGAGGATAAATACCGGTAGGCATGTTAGAAGGAAAAAGATTCTGTGCTGAATCAAATTGGCAATAGAAAGGGTGAGGACAGAAGATATGATGTGGTGTCTATTCCTGAAGGACTGGGAACCTAGTAGGGTAAGGAGATAGTAAATGAGAAAAAGTGGGATGAGGGGTGAGGAGGGTAGTATTAGGTGCCTTTATAAGATAAAGCCTCAAATCATTCCCCATAAAATCAGGACATCCAGTCACCCTAGAGCCTACTAACTGCAACCACACATTCTTCTAGTAAATCCCTGATGAGGGCCAGCGTATCCAGTAATTATCTGATTTGATGTAGTTACTACATGTCTCTAAATACATCATTTAAATTAAAAATACAAACAACAAAGATCCCCAGTCTATAAAATCTAAAAGGAAAAACATTTCTCTTTGTGGTCCATGTGATCCTATCAGGGTCTAGGGGACTGTTTATGATTATCTTTTGTATTGATATTTCATATTCACAATAATTCATATATGAAATACCATGTTTGGTACCAAAAGAAAGGTTGGAATCTTCCAGGAAGGATTATATGTTGTATATGTAGGTGTCATGCCTGTATTAGAACTTAGAAATATATTTGGTGTAGGTATGTTCCAAGTCATTGCATCCTAAGGCACTCCCAGACTGGGTGGCTGTAAAACCATTGTGCTCTTAATCACCCACCTAGCTGTGGTGGGTCTAGAAAGAAACCTGCTCAGCCAATCACCCAGATTGACCATGTGACAACTCCATTTTGATTTGGCAAGGACTCTGAGAGCAGAGGGAAAGCCAAAGGTGATAAGAGGCAGGGGGCCCCATCTCCATCTTGTCTTCAGTCTGCAAGCTGCAATCAACATTGGCCCCTGGAACTATTTTGTTGCATTGAACAAAGAACTTAGACCCACCCAAGTGCTGGGTGTATACCATGAGATTTTGCAGTTTAAAAATGGATTCTTTGGATACAATAGATGGGATGAGACACTGAGGCAGACACTGGGTATATTTGGTTTCTTTTATTAACTCAATTTATTTATTTACATCTAAATAGAATAAATCATTCTTTCTTATTTTTTTTAATGTTCTAAGGCAAAAACAAAAAGATAGCAAAAGGTTATTACAGCAAAAGTATAATTCCCTTAATTGATACTCGGCTACAATCAGTACTGTCAAGCATTATCCCTTATATTTACAGAACCATGGCTTATTCATTTGATTCAGAGTCACTTTTGATTTAGATTCAGGTGCATCAGTCTTATCCCAAGTGGGACATTTCGTTCACGACCTGCGAGCTCACTGGCAGTTAGATTCGCTGCCGGGAAGGGAACTTCAGGTGATCAGTTTGGAGTTTGGGTATGTGATACATGCCTCCATAGACTTCTGGTTTGCATGGGCTTTTTTCAGCCTTTTATGCCTGTTCTACAACCCCACTTTTAGTCTCAAAATGTTACTGTTACATTGTTCTGCCTTTTTCAGTATTTCGCCAAGACATTATGCCACCACCCTATTTTGGTTTACCAGTTACGGCCTTTAATATTGATACAATGCTGTCAATTACAATTTTTTAGCCAATTAGAATTTGTTACTGGGCAGACATAGTTTTGCTGGTTTGCTTGCATCTGAACTACCTTTGCATAGCTATCTCTGCAAAAAAATTCTTTTGCAAAAAAGAAATAACCCAGTGTCTGGGGCAGAAATGTAGTTACCAAAAAGCAAAAACAAAGTGCTAAGTTGCCTTTGCAGAGTTTAACACTTAGCTAAATTATCTTTGCAAGGTTTATTTTTTAGATAAGTTGTGCCTCATTGTCATAAGTTATCTCTCTTACTGACATACCAGAGGAATTGGACTAATTTGCAAACTACAGATTCTTCAAGGACTTGCTTTCTATGGACTCTAAATCATTTGTATGTATGTGATTCACTTTGACCTTTTAACCTCTCATATTTTGTTTCTTTTCTTTCTATATTAAACCTTTAGTTGTGGTTACCAAAGGATTGGCTGGCAGTGTCGTATTTTGGGTAAGATACAAGCCTATGTTATCCTGGGTGAAGTGGCTGGCCCTATGGGGTCAGGAGAATGTATTTATCTAAGGCTATGTCTACATTTAGCAGGTTAATTAGAATTGAGTGAATTCAAACTAGTCAATTTGAACTAATAATTATTAGTTCAAATTTAGTCACTTCAAATTGACATGGCCGCACTAGAAACTCCAATTCAAACTAGCATGTCCATGAACTAGACTTGCTAATTTGAATTGGAGGAGGGGCACCACGGAAGGTGTGGCAACATGGCCCCCAAAATGGGCCATGCCACCACCCAATCCCTTGCTGGAATCCAGCACTCTGAGCCTGGCACAGAGAAAAGCATCACCAGGGCTAGAGCTGGGCAGGGGCTGCTTTCCCCCATGCCAGGATCAGAAGGCAGGAGTCTGGCAGGGGATGTTTTCCCTGTTCACCCCCTCAAACACAGCGCAGCAGGGGTGGGGAGAAAGGATTCCCTCGGCCCTGAGCTCTCAGCGTGGGGCTGGCGGGAATCCCTTCTCCCCCCAGCAGCGCTGTCAGGAAGGGAAGGGATCCCCTCCCTGGGCTGGAGCCATGCTCCCAGGTCTGGGGAAGGAGCCCCCATATGCTGCTCCATCCCTGCTGGCTGTGCGTGGGGAGGTCACTCCTGCACATGGCTGCTGCCCCTCTTGCCATACATGGTGGAGGGACTCGCCACACTCAGGCAGCTGGGCTCCACCTGCACGTGGGGGTCCATTCCTCCGTGTGTGTCCAGTGGGGCAGCAGCTGCACATGAGGCTCCCTCCCCACTTGCAGACATCGGGGCTTCATCTGCAGGCAGGGGTTCTTTCTCTGCGTGCAGCCAGTGGGGCAGCTGCCACGTGTGGGGGTCCCTACCCTGCTCGCGGCCAGCGGGGAATGCAGCCATGTGCAGGGGTCCTTCCCCGCAGCAGCAAGCCAGGCTCCAACTCTGCAGGGGCAGGTTCCTTCCCCCTGGGAGGAGGGCAGCTCTGCTGGAGCCAGGGAGGGGAATCGATTTTCCCCCCTGCCTTGCCAGCGGAAAACTTCCCCTACCTGGCTCTAGCCTTCTGAGCTGGGCATGGGGAAAAGCATCCCTTGCCCAGCTCTAGCCACTGTGCTTTTCCCTGTGCTGGCCCTAGGGTGCTGGAGCCTGGCAGGGGATTGGCTGTGGCACTGGCCCTTTTCAGTGGCCATCTTGCCACACTTCCCATGTGCCCCTTCTCCAATTCTAATTGGCAAGTCTAGTCCATGGACATGCTAATTCAAATTTGATTTTCTAGTGTGACCATGTCAACTCGAATAACTTGAATTCAACTTGATAATTATTAGGTGGAATTGATTAATTCAAATTTACATTCTAAGCGTAGACATAGCCTGGGAGACTGGTTTATGTACCACCCATCAGTGGTTTGTGGGTTTGGCCTCTGGTTTCACAGCTTGCCGTGATTTTGGCACATTCAAAAGGTTATCCCAGGAGGCCTAGGTCACAGTCCATTTTTAGCAAATGCCTAGCTAAATCGATGTTGGTTTCCATGTGAGTTGAACTGAGTCAATGTGGTGAGTGTGGAGGATGACATAGAGAAGGGAGCTAAAGGAGACAATGGGCATCACTGGATGAATGGAAAAGGAGAGGGGAAGTCAGGAGACAAAGATCAGAAATATTTGGGCTGAATGATATAAGAACAAGAAAGCAAGGACAAGGAGAATGAGAACCAATAGTTTTTGCATATTTTCTTAACTAATTCTAAAGATGTTAAAGCATCGATAACTGGCAAGGTCAGTGTCTAATGAGTAAAGTCATAGCCTTTACCAGGGCTAGAGCTAGAGTTTTTGCTGCCCAGGACAAGCACCCCCAAAGGCGCCCTCATCAGGCCCAATCCAGCGCTGCACAGCTGTGGCTAGCAGTGTGGAGCCAGATCCAGCCCCAGCTGCTGCTGGCCAGCAGCACAGCGCTGGATCTGGCCCTTGCCACCAGTTGTAGATGAGGGGTCCCTGGGCCTCCCCACCAATACCCCTCCCACTGAAGGGCCTTGCGCCCCACCAGCAGGCCAGCGCTGGGGGACAGCTGGGGCCAGAGGCCAGGTGTGGCCTGGCTGGTTGGCACCTGGGGGAGGCAGAGCTGACTGCCAAAGTGGTATGGCTCATGCAGCTATAAGCCCTACCAGCCCCCACCCACTTAACAGGCTCACCCCACCGCCAGGGGCAGAGTGGCTGGCCCAGGGGTGGGCTGAGCCTGGGAGAGTTGGCCTGTGGGCTGGCTCACCCCACCCCTGGGTGGATCGGGGCGGGAGCTCAGATCCTGGCCGCAGGCTGGCTGGACCCCTCTGCTCCCCTTACCTTCCCAGTGCTGGGAGCAAGTCAGAGAGCTCAGGTGCCCTCTAAAATGGGGCACCTGGAGCTTTGCCTCAGTTGCCCCACCCTAGTTATAGCCCTGGCCTTTACTAGCCAATCACAGCTGTTGGGGAGGAGCAGGGAGAAATGGGGGCTGTTGCTTCTGTCTGGACACCCAGATTTGTGCGTCTGTTAATGGAATCAGTTCTGAATCAAATAGACTACTAGCATGAACTCTACTAATAAAACATGCCCTATGCCTTCAAAGGATGGGCACACTTCCTGCCTCCACCATTCTGTCTTACCCCACCTCTGTCTCACTTTCGGTTAGTTCACTCTTTCAAGCCCTTATTTTCAGTGATCAGTGAAAAAGCCTAGGGATCAGGGACTGGTCAAAATCTTTCTGTTGAAACTTTATTAGGTAGAAAATTAAGTCTTCAACTAATCAAAGATTTTTGCAGACTGTATCAGCTTTCCTAGAAAATATTCAGTTGTTCATTGGAAAACTGAAAAAAAATGCTCAATTTTCCACTTAAGTGTTTTTGGTTCTCAGCTGGGCAACTTCAGTGACTGCATCATCTGGGTCCAGTGAAACAGTGTGCAGAGTTTTGTGTCACAAGTACAGTGTTAGATCTGTATCCCCAAACAGCCTCCATTAGCAGTCACACATATATCTTGAACAAAAGATGAGCCAGAAGAGAGCATTATGGCATTTTACATGACTAGTTGGGATAGATATGTAATACACATTCAATTCACTTAGAAAGAAAAGACAGAAACAGAATTAGTCAAGGCTGTATGTTGTGTCCTTGGATACCCCATTGTTTGTATCAAAGTTCACTGACAGATCTAAAAGAATACAATTGGACACCTGCCTTTTGTCCAATGGGAAAAGTTAATTGATTGGTAGTTATTGCTACCTCTATAGCATGCTGCATTTGAAGGGGTCAGAAAAGTCTGAGGACATCAAGTGATTGCCAGGGTTGCTGCAATATAACTTCTTCAATAATTTTCTCACTGAGAGCAAGATAAGACAGGATAATAACTGGTGAGATTTGGAATCAAGAGAGTTTGTTGCAGCAGGAACCTAAAAATCACTCATTTGTGAATGAATACTGCCTTCAAGAATGGCATTGACAGTTTAACAGAACCAATATTTCCTCTGCAAGTTTTGATGAAGCTTTTGTATTATATGGATCCTACACATTCCTGCTGCTGGAAGGTTGATTTCTTTGAAGGCTCTCTTTCTGTTAAATCTTCTATAATTGTATGATTTTTTTTCTTTTTTCCCACCTCTTCAATATTTTAATTTTCTTAGGAGTCTGAAAGAATAAAGCAACAGGACTGATGCTTTCAAATAGAAATTACAATAAGAGAATTGATATCCCTTTCCATGTCTGCCACAGACCTTAACCTTAAATAAATAATAATGTTTGTTTAGGCCAAGAATTTTCCTCTCTTGTCTTCATGATGGCATTTGCTGCTTCTTAAAATTGGTCTGTGGTTCACACTGATTTCACATCTTCAGATTCAATTTTGAAATGAGTACCACACTGCTATCTGCTTGCTTTACATAGTACATTTTTGCAACAACAGGAAGCAAGTTGAATTTAGCATTCAGATAGCTTGTTCTCTTATCAACAAAGCAGCCTTCATTATGAGACATCCCTGTTTATCTAACCTCTTTCTGTTCACACTGTCTGAATGCACTGTCAGTCTCTTCTGGGTTATTATGGCTACAACAATGCATGCGGAGAACAGCTCTCTGCAAGGAACATTTGTTTTTCAGATTAAGCTTCTGAACGTCATCCCCTTTTCAGGGCTTTTTAAAGTAATACAAGGGGAAACTCTTAAATCCTTTAAAAAGGATTTATGGCACTGTAGGAGGATTTGGCCCACTGTCTTTTGTTACAAGTTGTCCTGCTAAACAATATTTCTGACTAAAGGCTAAATCCCCTCGAAACCCACAGAAGGCAAGAAGGGGAAGGCTGACTTTGGTTCTATGCTACTGCGGCTCTAGCATATTGTTCAACCTAGGTCTAAGTCCTACGGATGACTGAATATAGAAGGGGGAAGTGCCTTAACAGTGTCACCAGGAGGCAGGGATAGATACACATGGAGACAAACCCACAGATATTTACCCTGCTGTATTCCACTTCACATTTCCACTTGCCTTCCTGGTACACCTGGTCCCTTCAGCACATGAAGATCATTCGCTGGGGTAGAAAAGAAGTGGAATGGAGGCGAGTACTGTCTGACATTCACCAGTGATATGCACTGTTGAACGTATTTGAAGTCTTTCTTGATGGCCTTCAAGAAGAAATTTCCTCATGATGCAAGTTCTCCTAATATCTGATTTTACCCAGTCCTGCACTGAAATCCTACTGTGCAGTAGCAATAAAACAAATAATTACAGAGTGGAGATGCATATAGTATTTACCTGCTTTTACACTATGTGGTATATTTATTCCCTTTGACTTTTCTTTGTCAGTTGTGAGATACTCAGTCCCCCCTCATACCGTCTTAAGAGAAGAAAAGCTTATTGGCTTATCTTCCAAAGGCACCTGTCTTTATGGTACCATGCACCTGTGAATCTAAGTTATGTATGCCATTAACAAATATTATGATTTAGTAAATATTGATTTTTTTAAAACATGGCAGAAACAGCAGACTTGTATCTATGCTTATGAGAATATAGCATTTTAATATGCCTTATTCAGCAATTCCTAAACTCTGATATACAAGCCACCACTGTTATACAGGCCAACTCCCTATGGTACAAATCCAGCTACTGCTTGGGAGCTGTCTGTGGAGCTTCCTGTGGTGATCAGCCATGCAGAAACAGAACACAGTGGCCACCATTGATAGAAAGGCCCACCTGTTCTGCACCTCTCACCAGACACACTCATAGCAGCTGGCTAAGAGCTGCCCTGGTGCTGGCCCCATCCCAAACAATGTGGCAGATGCTCCCCCTCTCAGACATGCCCTTTCACCCTGTGCTCTATCCCGTGGGTGCAGGACCGTGGCCAGGTGGTTATCCTTGGCCTCAAGCAGCACAATGGCCAACCCATAGCCTGCTTATAAAAAAATTGTGTGGTACACAGATTTTATGTTGGTGATGCACAATATGGCAAAGGTTGAGAACTGATGCCTTATGTAAATACATTGATGGGTTTTTGGCACATGTGCACCATTTCACTATATTCTTTGTTTAAAATGCAACAAAAATCAGCATATTTTACATTGGTTTTGTTGTTTTTCTCTGTATTCAGAAAGGGATGGCAGCTTACATGAAAACCACAAAACTTGGCATGCCTTAATATAAGTGTTAGAGTCATCTGGGAAATGACTGTTAGAGTTTGACAGCTAAAAGTACTCTAGTTTTTGCCACTACAGTAAAATATATTGCTTTCGTATGTATGTCTCTTACATATGCTAAAATGCAATTCAGTTCTCAAGATCACACAAACCATAACCTGCGCAGTTGAAATGCTCCTACATGCAATTTAAAAAGTTATGTTAAGAGACTGTTAATATTGCACTATTAAGCACTAAGTTGGGGAAAAAAAAAAACAAAGTGAAAGATGAAATGCTTTTCTTCCAGTGTACCTTCCCTCTATTGCTACACCAAGCAGCAGAAAGCCACAGGCTAATACCATTTTCCCTTCCCTCAGTAGCTCAGAGAGAACAATCGCACTGTGAATAGATTTCAAAATGGCTCTTGTTAACTTTCCTGACCACAAACGTAGACTAAATTACTCAAAGAACTAGTACCAACACTATCTAACATAATCAGTCTAACCAACCCACCATAAAAATTGCAAAAATAAAGTGACATGGCTGTCATCTAATGAGAAATATCGTTCACGTAAGTTGATTTTAAATACCTTTTATTTCTTTTGTATGGAAAATTATCTTCCTGCTTGTGTGCTTGTGCGAATTGCAGATGTTATTTGATTTGTCACAAGGAAGGGAGAAATTCAGAAAGTGAAGGAAAGCATAGAATTATTTTCCCTAACCCTAGATACTTTTACCAGAATCCCAGCTGAGGCTTGTAAACACTACTAAAGGAAAGCAAGTATCATTATTAGCACAATATAAAAGGTTAAGTTAGATCATCGTTCTAGTTACTGTTAGTGTAAGCTGCTGAAATCCTTTGGGTATTTGGAATTCTATGGCGTTTCAATCCTCAATGTTTTTAGCATTATCAATAACAAGGGAATGTCATTAGACACCTCAGATTTTCAAAGAATCTTCAAGACACTGCTATTAAAAACTCTGTGGGCTACATCAAAGCCTAATAGTACCTCTGAGATAATCTTTCTCTCAGATTATAAAACACAATACACACTAATAACTCATCGTTTCTGGAACAATAAGTACAGCATGTGGTGCAACTAAAAATATTTTAGAGAAATGAATGGTATTCAGAAGTTGTGTGAGACCTGCCATGTCTTGTGAGGAAAATGGAATGTAATCACAATACTTTTTTGATCATATATAGTGATAGGAGAATGAGAAAAAATTATTAGAGATTTACATTTTCAGCAGAGAAGAGCTGACAGCAAGATTGGCTAATTTTAAAAATACAAGTAAAGGGCTTGATTCTGAGAGGTGCTGAGAAACCTCACCTCCCATTGAAAAGGAAGGGTGCTCGGCATTTTAAACAATGGGGCCCATACTGAGGAAGAAAGGAGGGGGGACAGCTTAGATGAATATGAGCTATAAAAGAAGCTTATTGCACTGTGCTTGAAGGAAAATGAAGTTTAAAAAACCCCTCTAATTTATACTGTTATTTAACAACTGCTCCAAAATAAAATATATAGAAAGATTCTCTGTATTTCCTTCTTTGAATGTGAAGTCCATGGGGCCAGAGACCAAGGCTGTCAGTTTTTGAACAGCATGTAGAACCATGAGATCCCAAACATAATGAAAGTCTGTGTGCTACTCCATGGGAAGTATTACATTTTAGTGTTAGTATATGTAAGCTCCAGGACCAACTCTAGCCAGATTTATTTAGAAGAATTATGTTTACTCATAATTCCACCAAGTTTTGTTGCTTTGGTTGGAATTTGGGGATTTTTAATATATAAATGAGGGATGATTATTACATAATCATGAAAATTGTGCTGTTTATGCCCTGGAGTTAGATTACTGTTAATGTATTGATTGTGATCTTTGGTTTGCTAATAAAATTCAAGCTCAACAGGATACAGAGTGAAAAATAATCTGTTCTAGAAATTTACTTTGCTGTAAATTTCACCTCTTGCAGAATCTCCTGTGTGAAGTAATTCTGTGGGATTAGAAAGGATGGAGGTGGTTACAGAGCCGATTTATGCTTAAGGCTTGAGCTGACCTTTGCCCCCCAACATATCAATGGTTGGAGGACACTCCAATCTTTCTAAACTGGAAAATGGCCTCTTGGGGAACATCACAGCTGAAATAATCTACAATACCTTTTAGGTTTCTCTTAATTGCATTCTAGGCCAGACTGACCTATGGCGGGCCCAGGAATTCAGGGAATAACACAGCTTTCTTTGTTATCTTGCTCTTTTACCTGTTCCTACTCCTGTTTTACTCAGATCCACTGAGCACAATTCTGAGGTTCTGGGCTTCTGTGAAAAAGACAGACTGATAAAATCTAAGGGAGAAAAATCACAAGTAAAGGTAGAAATAGTTATTTAGCCAACTGAAATGAAAGAGGAGAAAATATTGGCACAATTAAGGTTTGAAACAGACCTGACAACGTTTTATGGAAGATAAAAGGTAAGAATGGAAAAACCCTTTCAGGAAATACAGAAGTAGAGAGCAACCAAGATCAAACTATTTGGGAATATCAGGTTGTCTTCTGTATTATAGCAAAAACAGCAATTTACTTTTTTAGAATCAGACAGACATTGCTTATTGGATAATATTCACCTTGAATTAGGACATAAATCAAAAATAAATGTTTTCGTGTTGCTGATGAGAATATTCTTTTCTTATTTCCCTTAAAAATTTTCCCCATTAGGCTCTGACAATACTGCGATATTTTAAGAGGTTAAAGAGCATTCAAATGGTTTGTATCTATCCATTCACTTCTTCAAGACACAGTTCATGAGTTGCCATTGTTTCTACTGTCCCTATTTCAATTGTCATGTTACTAGCAAATTAGAGAATTTATGTAGCTACATCAATACTAGCTCTCCATACTGGTGGATAAAACTTTGCTATGTTATCAATGTGATTTTGAGATATTTCTGACAGCTTTTATTGCTAATAATTCTTAAAACTATCAAACAGAAATATCAGCTCACTTTGACAGTGGGGTTAACAATATTCAAAGTCATATAGCTTCAATAATGATATCTAGTTCTTGTGTGGCAATGACATACTTAAATGATACATCATATTTGTGCATCTCTTTATGGGCAGGTCTTGAATCACCATCTGTGTATTGGCAAAGATTAGATTTCAGTGATTCTCTGTCACTGCTGTGCTATTTTGGAAATCAAGGCAAGTTTAGTATTTTCTCACGCCCCAAGAAAGGCTGGAGTATATTGCCCTGTTAGTGCTTTTATGTAGGAAAAGTTTTGACTAGCAATTTTCACTAGCAAAATAGATGTAATATTTCACTTCCAACAAAAGATACCAATACATATACAATTTTTTCTTCTTAAATGAGTTGGTAAATGAATTTCAATTTACACAGCACAGATGTCCAAATCTCAAAAATTCCACCATATTTTAATTTGGTACTAACTTCTCAGTCCCAGTGTCATTTTCAGCCAAAAGGGCTGAAATGGGCATGGGGAATGCCCCCCACTTTCTCTCATGCATGGCTAAAGCAAGTGTCAGAAGTCAATAAGTCAAACATAACCTCAGGTTTTTATAGCAGTAGTTCTCAACCACTGTGTTGAGACGCATTACTGTGTCGCTGCACAGCAGTAAGTGTGTCATGAAGAGCCAGGGAGATGCCTGGATTTGACCAGAGGAGGATGGGCTGGTGTGCCCTGTAGGGTCACAGCATGCCACCAAGTTTGTCACAACCTGCAAAAGGTTGAAAGCCACTTTGTTGGAGGACAGCTCTGATTTGTTTAGTCATGTAACTTCCAAGGAGCTTGTCTGCTAACCTGGATTGCTAAAGTGCAGTGTGTTATGATCCTGCTTGATTCATCTAATCCAGACATGGCCAAACTGTGGCTCGCGAGCCACGTGTGGCTCTTTAAAGAAAAATTGCGGCTCCCGGGAGAACGCAGGAGGGAAGGGCTGCAGGGTGGGAGCCAGGGGCAAGAAATCTGCAGGGATTGGGTCCAGCAGGGAGGCGGCAGTGGCAGGGTAAGACCCGGCAGTGGAGGCGCGGGGCTGTGAGAGCTGAAGGAAACAGCAGCCTGGTCAGACCTGGGAAGGGAAAGGCAGGGCGGGGAGGGGCAGCATTGGGAGAGCCTTACAGGCAGAAAAGAGCAGCCTGGTAAGAGCCGAGAGGGGAGGGGAAGGGCAGCCCTGTGAGAGGAGCCAGCAGGGAGAAGCAAGTCGTCAGTGAGGTGGAAAGAGAAGCCCTCAGAGCAAGGATCTGCCAGATTCTCCAGTTCACCCCCACTATTAATTCTACCCTCCTTGTCTGTGCATTATGATACATTCTTTAATTACATCAATGCATGATATTTTCAATACTTTTCTTTTTTGATATTGTTTTCTGGATCAATATTTTTAAAACTGGCAACATAAATTGATCAAGAACAAGTCTACAATGAACTACGGATAAGGGATGATAATTAGCAATTTAAACATGAAAAGCAATTGTAAATTAATTTTCTTTTTTAAAAATCACCTGGCATTTCCAGATATTGTAATACAATGCAAACTTATTTCTCTTGTGTTTCTATTTTGAGAATTAAATAAGAATCATCAGAAATGACTGAAAATTGACACAAATGTTATATCCAAAACCACTGACCGCTGTCAAAAGGTTATTAAAAAAAACCCCTCTATTTAAAGAATGTTACAAGTACATATTATGGATCATGGTTCATTTTCAGCATGCAAAATGATTTAGACTTAGGATTGGCCACCATGACTGAAAACTGGCTTTAGAAAAAAAATTCCTTAAGTCCATTAAACAAGTGTGCCTGAGACATAGATACATCATTTGTTTGCAGAAGGAACTGCTAGTACATTGATTTTACAAGAAAATTTTGATTAATATAACTAAGTCGATTACCAAGATAATTTACATTCACTGCAAAGTTCAATAGCAGCACTATACTTCTACTGATTAAATAGCATTCAACATGTATTAATTCTTTTTTAGTTGTATAGTCAAAAATCTATTTATATTTCAGTGCAGTCTTCATGAATGGCTCTATGGGTATCTGAGCCCATTAGACAAGAGTAATTGTTGTGAAGGGCTGAGGATGGAAAAATTGTGTTGCAAATTTTCTGAAAAAAAAATCTCTCACCAATAAAGATTTTACTTTGTATTATAAAAACCAAATAATGATATTTAGAATTTATACGGGGCCTGAACCCAAACTGAATAAACTCGATGGGATTTTTTCCATAGTATCTTCTGTGCATGGACTCCAAAGCACTTACTGAAACAGGCTCTGATCTTGCACTTTCTGTCCCCATAAATTCTCATTGATCTGTTGTGATTCTGAACAGTTGAAAAAGGTGTCCCTGTGTGCATCTCTTCACAGGATTGAGATGAAAGCAGTGTTTTCCCTTGCTGTTAATCTCATTTTAAAATTAATTGTGTCTGAGTCCTCAGACCTTTTGTCTTCACTGTCCATGAGTATTTTAATGAACAAGTTTACTGGCAGAAATATTCGCAGGGAAGCAGGGGCATGGTGGGTGCCAGGATGAGGTGGGAGGCAGAAGTGCAGCATGGTTGGGGAGCGCAGAGAAGCAGCAGCATGGTAAGAGATGGCAGGGAAGCAGCAACGGGAGGTGGGGGAGAGAAGCGTGACATGGTCAGAGAAGCCATAGCATGTTTAGATTTTCTCATAGGCCCTAATGCAACTTACTCATTGTTAAAATAAAATCATGTTTTACAAGTTCTAAACATGATGTGGAATACTAAGAAATGAAAATACAAAGGAGAAATTATAAAACTGAATGTAGATTGTTTTCAATTTTTGGCACAACTTACTGCTGTGAAGCATCATATTCCACAATGAAATTCAAAACATTGTGCAATACTTAGAGATCAGCATCTCAGACAGCTTTTACCTGCTGCATTGACAAGTTACTGACCAGATTTAAAAAAAAAAAAACTTGCCACAAGCCTGTAATGTTCTACATCTAGCAACAGCTAAATTTTTACTGTATAGGCCTAGTTTCATGGTAATCTTAAATAATTATTAGAATCTGACACTAGTAGATCAGCATTTGACAGATTTTTACGATAAAATTAAAGTGTGCAATGAATTTAAGCTTAGTAATTTTGGAGTACGTAAAAATATGTGGTTATATGCCTCAGTGCGGCTCTTGAAGGTTTCATAATCGACTTGTGCGGCTCTTGAGTTCCATAAGTTTGGCCACCCCTGATTCTAATCCCTATCCCCATCCTGTTTGCTCCAGTAGTAGCAGGCACAGAGCTGGTTATACTGGGTGAATCTTCATGTTCTGCTTTAAGGCAGATTTAAGTCTCCTTTGCACTCTGAAGGAGTAAAAAGGGGATTTAGGAGGAGCCATTGAAATCTGTAATCTAAAACCCTTCAGCTGTTGATATACATGATCAAAAGAGATAGAACAAAATTAGGTGAGAAGCAGAATTTAGAATCATAGAAACTGGAAGGGACCATGACAGGTCATCGAGTCCAGTTCCCTTCACTCATGCCAGGACCAAGTACCTCCATTAAGCCACCCCTGACAGGTGTTTGTCTAACCTGCTCTTAGAAACCTCCGGTTTCCACAACCTGCTAAGACAACAAATTTATTCCAGTGTTTAATGACCCTGACAGTTAGGAATTTTTTTCTAATGTCTACGCAGCCCATTGCTTCTTGTCCTATCATCTGTGATTGAGGAGAATGGTTTTTCTCCTTCTTCCTCATAACAATCTTTTAGGTATTCGAAAACTGTTATCATAGTCCTTCTCAGTCTCCTTTTTTCAAGACTAAACAAACCCAGCTCTTTCAATCGTCCCTCATAGGTCAAATGTTCCAGACCTCTGATTATTTTTGTTGCCCTTCTCTGGACTTTCTTCAGTTTTTCCACATTCTTTCTGAAATGAGGCACCCAAAACTGGGCACAGTATTCAAGTTGAGGCCTAATCAGTGCAGAGTAGAGTAGAAGAATCACTTTTTGTGTCTTACTCACAATAATCCTGTTAATACATCCCAGAATGATGTTTGCTTTTTCTGAAGCAGTATTACACCACTGACATATTTGGCTTGTGATCCATCATTACACACAGATCCCTTTCTTCAGTACTCCTTCCTAGGCAGTCATTGCTCGTTTTGTATGTGTGCTATAGGTTGTTCAACCCCAAGTGGAGTACTTGGCCCTTATCTTTATTGAATTTCATTCTATTTATCTCAGACCATTTCACCAGTTTGTCCAAATCATTTTGAATTGTGACCATATCCTTCAAAGCACTCGCAACACCTCCCAGTTTGGCATCATCTGATAAAAGGAACCTGTTTTCTTTTAAAATGAAGTTTCTAGTTTTATCTTTAATATAGACACTCCTAATGCTGCCAAATCACAGCACTAAAACCTTGATCACAAATCCATGTGAATCAATCAGTTTTTTATTGTGTTGCGTGTGAGTAAATTGGGATACGCAATGTGTAATTATCCAGTGAGGGGCTACGAAAGATGTTCAGCCTATCTAGAATAACTGCTGAATATAATGCTTCCTAATAAAACTATTATGTGGTGCCATTATATCGGGGAAATTTAGGAATTCACAAAGGATGCATGAAGAAATGTTCTGTGACCCTAGAGAAACCTTGCTGTACTTCAGAAGCAGCAAGCCTACTCCAGGCGGAATTATTTTCTCTTTTAGGTTACATTTATCTAACATCTGCACCTGTAGATCAGTTGTAGCTACATCAGAGCTAATCACATTTTATAAATGGGTCAATGCAGACATCCAGTGTTTATTTACAAACAGACAGGGTTTTCCATTGTTATTTGTTGTAAAGAGACCATATCTTTTTACTTAGTTTGTGTCCTATTAGAAGCATTTTTTTTTTATTTTGTAGTTATTGAGAAGTCTTTGTGTTTTTCAAAACAATGATATTGTTCAGAGCTGATCTTTCTTTTGCATGTCACAGAACTATGCATTGGAAGGCTATTCATCCTAAATATATGACAGCTTTCTTTAAAGCTGTAAAAACTATCAGTGTTTGTTTTGCTGCAGCAGTATTCATGTATAATACTTAAAATACTTAATCAAACTGTTTAAGGGTGAAATTTCATCTTCTGTTGCCAATGAAGTCTAACAGTTTTGTTTTGTTTAGTTTTGTTTTAAAGTAACATTTGCTGTGGACAATTTTGAATTTCTCTAATTATGCTCTAGACTTTAGTTTCTGAACTGCACACACTATTCTCTGTCTCTTCTAGGTCCAGATTCAGCAAACTTAATAAAGCATATGCTTACTTTAAGGAATATTAGTATTCTTATGTAATCAATGGAGTTATTTATATGCTTGAACTCAGGCACATGTTTAACTACCTTGCTGATTTTGAGCTTCTGTCTTTGAAAAGGACTTTAATTTTTGATTAGTTAACTAGCAATGATTTGTTCCTTTTAGCTCTGGCTCTGTTTTTTAGGGTTTGGCTTATGTGAGTATAATTTATATTCATTATTATGTAGCTTCTCTATCCATTGAGGAAGGTTGCACTAAACAAAACACCTATCTAAATTATGTATCTTTAATAGTACCAGAGCTAAAGTGTTTATTAAATATATGAGCATTTTGAACATATAAAGTATTGTCTGTGCCATAGAAAGCACTTCCTGTGTTCCAGTGAAGATTTCACTGTGGAATAGTGAGAAAAAAATTATTTGAGCACTGCTACAGACTGTTTACCAATGTGAATCCATCATGCAACCGTGATCATGTAGTGAAATTGTGCTCCAGCCTTGAAGTCATAAAGTGTTATGTAGCCACAGAAGAGAAAATTCATAAGAACTAGTAAAGAGCATTCATTTGAGATAATGGACTTCCTCACCCAACAACTCTAACTGTCCTGGTTGGCTGTACTGCTTTCTACATCTTGGTGTTGCCTTAAAGATTTACATTGCTGTGAGTTCACAGCAGATAGAACCTGTTGAGAATCAGTTTTCATAGCATGGCATCAAAAATTGCTGTATTCTGCAGCCTGTCCTAGCTGGATGATAAATGTTGAATGCTGTAGATATAGCTATGAAGTGATACAGAAAAGTGTTAGTCTACTGCTATGAAAATTCTTTGGATCCTCAGTGTGGAACTAATGTTTAAAATCAGAGCATAATCATTACTGTGTTACTGACTACAACAAATATATCAGGCTAGATTCTTTGCCCTCCAAGGCTGCTCTGCTTCTCCTCTTGAGTCATTTTTGGAGCAGCAGCATCTTAGACACACCAGGGAAACTTTTACATACATGTTTACATTGAGGTAGTAGCAGAAACTAATTCATAGCAAGGATATCCAGTTTCTGTATCACTTTACTTAACTCTTTGCAATATAAAATATCAGAACAACCAATCCTCTAGCCTCTGCTACCCTATTTAGAACTTTGAGAAATTAAAAATAAATCAGCTGTTTCCAGGCTTTTCTGCTCAGCCCAAAGACTCTTTAACTCTGAGGC
The DNA here is from genome assembly GCA_007922195.1 of Podocnemis expansa. NCBI lineage: Eukaryota > Metazoa > Chordata > Testudines > Podocnemididae > Podocnemis > Podocnemis expansa. The sequence goes on from ML681966.1 coordinate 23,570,943, forward strand.
CTTGACAAATATGCCATTCATCTTTAATTGTTGTTGTTTTCTAAGAAATATTCAGTGGGCTGGAACAAGAAAAAATACTGTTAGGAAAAGTATTTCTACCAACGGAGTCAGTGTGAATTGCTGCTTTGGTCTAGGTAGGAAAAGGCACTGGTCATTAAATCCAGTGAAGAATTATAGTATTAATTAAAAAGAGTATTTTGTTTACTTGTTATCCCAGGGATTACTCTGATAGTCATTTATTAAAAGGCATTAGAACATCTGTCTTATCTTTGTGGCTGTATTATGCAGAGCTGGAACAGAATTTACTACCAAGTCAAGGAATCAATTAGAAAGTAAAAACATAATTTTTATTTTGTAGAAATAAGAGGTCAGAACTTATTTTGCACTTTGTAAATTGCTCCTTCCCCATAGTTTTGAAGAATACCACACAGCTATCGACCTCTGTTTTCCTTGGGCCAATGGTTCTATCAGTCACAAAAGATTTATCCACATGTAACCCTTTTCATTTAAATTAATCTGGGTGTAAAAAGGGGTCATTTGAGGGAGGAGGAGTGGGCTAATTTCAGACAGAACAAATCATTCCATGGATTTAATGTACAAAGAAAAATCCAAGGCAATATTACAGCAGTAGACGCAGGAGCTGCATCAATGTCCCAGTATAATGCGTCTGAGCTCTTGTATTTTATAGTTAGTAATCAGAGAAAAAAACATGGATTGTAAAGTTGTCACTTGCATGGTTGGAATTACAGTCAGGCTAATTTATATCTTGTGAAGTTTTAAATGCTTTATAAAAGCAGATGGTGAAAGGAAGCAGGAGGAGTGGCTACTAATAAATAGCAGATACAGATAAGAAAAAGAAAGGGCATAGTAGATAGCATCTAACTCCATCGGGGCTGTTTGGCTTTGCTTCTTTTGGTTACATCGCTGTCACTGGGCTAATCTTTTCTGATGTTCACAAGATGACTCATCTGCCAGAGAAATGCTTTTTATTTTTATTTTTATTTTTATTTTTATTTTTATTTTTATTTTGGCTGGGGCATAATGTCCTCTAAAGCATCTGAGACCTTCTCACCGTTTCCTACAAATGTTAACAAAAAATAATCACTATATAGAAATTTGGAAGGAAGTTTAGATACAAGTGGACCAATTTATTTATCTTCAGTAACTTTTCTCTCAGGTTGTCCATGGTTGTGTTTTTGTTTTGATGTTTTACTGGCAATTCATTTATATCCATGCATGAATTATTTCATTCATTGTTTTGGTTTGTTTTTTTTTACCTTGCGAGCTCACACCTCACAAAAGTTTGGGAAAAAACAGTGACTACAAAAAATAGTCAGTTTGTTACTAGTATGAGTTTAGAAGTCATTTAGAGAAGTCTCCTTCTGAACTTTTACAGTATCCAGAATTTTAAATAGGCCATGTTTAGGGAAGTTTTGATAAGGAAAATCTCTGCCTTGAAGCACATTGCACAAGCCTCTGCAAGTAACCACACTGCAGTGGTTGAAGATACATGTGACAATTGCTTTGCCTTTTTGTTTGAAACCATTTAATTTTGGATCAATGCTAACCTCTTTTCTCTCCCACTAAGCTTTACCTGGGCCTAACCAAACATTGAAGTATTATCAGACCATTTAGAGCCAAGCCACAGGTTGTCCTCAGATGCCATTTTTAATCTCCTATGTACTGTACCATTAATAAAAATCTTTCTCAACAGTTACAAATACAAAAGGATTCCAAGCCACAGTTAATCAGATGAGTATTTATTTAACAATAACATGAAGAATTTAGCTTGTAATAGATTCAGGGATAGTTTGTTGCTTTAACTTAAAATGATATCTTTAAAGCCTAATTCTTCTTCTTTTTGGCAAACAAGGTTTCCTAGATTTTATGAAACATAAATGATTTTCTCCCCCATTAAAAAATTTATTTCAAGTTTTAGCTGGGCTCAATAACAATGTTTCAGTTGTGGTCTAGATTGCATCTCTTGTTTACTTCTGAATTATTTCTAGTAATTGGTAAAACTATATAAACCACAAAACAATTTGCTGGCTAGCATGCATTCATCTGTTTTCTTTTTAGTGATAGTACTTTAAACACAAATAATGCCATTCAGCTGATGGGGCCTGATTTCAGATCCCTTATCACAAGGGTGAATGATTAACAGGTGAACAGAAATTCCATGGTAGTTTATAAAAACCAAAGACTAGATTTAGCACAAAATTCTGGCAGCTTACATGGACACCTAGTCTCTGAGTTTCCAGCAATCAAAAGTCTAATTAAAAGGCTTTCATAGCTTTCACCTACACTTTCCCAAGATGCTGACAATTGAAGTATGCAAACAACTAATATTTTGCTGTCAATTTAAAAAAATAAAGGAGAAAAAACATGTTTTAGATCAAACTATTTTTTCTTCATAATTTTTGGCAAATTGAAAATTCTGAAAACATTTTGTTACAGATTGAATGATGAGGGGTTTTTTTGGATTTGGGACATTTAAGTATTTTTAATAAAGAAAGATAAAGGGGTAAATTCATCAAATCCCTTATAGCTCAATAATTAGGGTACTCCCATGAGACGTGAAAGACTCAGGTTTGAATTGCTGATCTGCATAAGAGAATTGAACCTAAGTATTGCTCTGTCTAGAGAGTCCTAACCATCAATCTATAGAGTCACTGTGTCTCTATTGTCTGCTGAATATTTAATTTATACACAGAAAACAGTCTCAATAGGATTCTTCCTCCTCCTCCCACACCAACACTTACATGAATGTCCTATAGCTCAGTAGTGACAGGACCAATCATTTTAAAATATAATTCAAAACTTACCTTTCTATCATAGTTAGGGAGAATCGGGTCCATGAATTATTAGATCTATCTGACAATACCATAAAATGAGGCATAGTGGGGCTAAATTAAGTCATCCACAAGTTTTAAATACAACCCAGACATCTTGACCCCATCTCTATACATTAACCATTAGGCTGTACTTCCTTTGCCAATAAATCAAGTGAACTGATGATGATGTAGTGCTCACCACATGACCCAGGACTGTAAAATAAAGAAGAAAATAGGATGAAGCTAGAAGAAAATAGGAAAACTAGTACTCAGCTCAAGCAAGACATCTCTAACTATTATATTTTTATTACAGGCATTATATTCTCCTCCCATCAACCTTTTGTTTCACAAAATCCCAATATTTGTGAGTATTTTCTTCTGAGCAGCATATGCCTATCAGCTATCAGGTAGATAATTTCTCCAACTTGCTTTCTCTGTGTGTTTGTTAAGTCAAAACAAATTTCTTCTTGACGTAAAGCTATAAGTATTGAATTTTAGTCTGTGAGCTAAAGTTGGCTTTCATTTCCACATGTGTAAAATTGAGGTAATTTCACAGAAATAAAATAAATAAAAATGTCTGTATACATAAAAAGTCAACCTAGAGGGAAGTAAGGCCTGAGAATCTTAAATCACTTTCAAATATTTATAAAACACTTTTGACAATATTATTATGAGATAGAGATTAGTACATTGTATAAATAGGAAAACTGAGACACAGAAATAGGGTGAGAAAATTTCGCCAGCAGTTTGTTCTTGTGGTCAATATCATAAGCATTATTAACTTCTACAATTGTATATATACCGATATTTATTTTGCCATGAATTTGGTTTCTTACTTTTAGATTTCACAGAAAAGAATTCAGTTGTTGAAACAAAAAAAAAAAAAAAAAAGAAGAAGAAAAAGTGGCAGTTGTCCAAAGTTCTCTATTTTGGAGCCCTGCCGACATAACTTATAGGTCAGAGTTGTCAAAGCCTTGGAGGCCGTTCCTGCCAGCAGCTTGTTCTGGCAGGCCATTCACCCATGCTCCCTGAAACTTCCCACTCTTTCCTCCAATCCCCACACCTCCCGCTCTAGCCTCCAACCCAATGCTGGCTGTGCCCAGTCCCAAAGTATGGGCTGCAGCAGAGTGGGCCATGGGCCACATATCTGACATTTCCATTATAGGTGACCTCCATATTAGGGTTTGGTATGCTGCCCTTTAGCCTCTATGTCATCCCCTGAATTTGTTCATTTTCGCCTACTGGTATTTAATTTACCTGAGGTTATAAGGATGTTTGGAGTGTCACGGACTAGATCACAATAGAAAGGTTTGTTAAAATCCTGGGAGGAAGTGAGGAGAGATTGCATTCTCATGCTCACTTTGTTTTAATAAAGGTTTGTATTTTATTTTGATTTTTCTTGCATGAATGCCCTTAACTTTATTTCAAGATTGTAGAGCACGAAGAATTCCTCAGCAGTTACAATGTTCACTTGTCTGGTGTTCCTAGAGGTCAGGTGCAGGGCATTAAACACTTTGTCTGCCTTTGAAAACCCTTCATTTCATATGTTGAGAAACACAAAACCCCTGCAGATCCATATTATTGTAGTGCACAGTTCTTGTAATTTCCCTTTTCATGGCAATACATTACAGCAACTGTATGTGTTCCTTAAATCACTGTCTTCTGCATTACAGCCATGACTACAAGTTTACACATCATTGGTTTCCTTTTCTGAGCTGGCAGCAATGCTGTAAGTTAGTTATAATGGAAGAATTTTAGTACTGGCATTATTGGCATGAGTCCAATTCAAACAAAAGAGGCATGCTGTTCTTTTCAGTAACAATGAAGGGTAAAGACAGCATAGCCTATTGATGACTGGTACACTAAAGTAATAGATCCAGCTCTAATGTCATTTACAGTGGATTAAGTCTAGAGTGGCATTGACTTCCAAATGTCACCACTATCAGGAAGAAAAATTTGAAGGAAATCTTAGTAGTAGTATTAGTATTATTAGAATTAGTATTAGTATTATTAAAGAGCAGCATTTTTATAATAAGTTCTTATTTTTAGATTCTCAGCTTAAGGAGACATTGAAGCCATTTTCTCTGTTAACTCCTATTCCTTTAAATCTGTTGTTAGTTCTATATCAAGGGGCATGGGTGTATTAAATTTGGAGATAAAATGTGTGGAAGTTATTATAATAGAATTTGTATGTTTAAAAATCAAACTTTTCCATATTTTTTCAAATGCAAGATTGTACGGGCATATGCACACATGAGAAGCATTTTTGTGGGATATGTAAACTGTTTTTAAGATAAAGTATCTCTTTCCAAGCAAAAATAAGTCTTGTTTCTTTTAGTGAAGATAAAATTCCCATAAGAGAAGCTGATGAGTTTTTCACATTTTTACAAAAATGGCTATTGAGTAAAATAGTTAGGTCTGAAATTACCAGATGCAAAATTACAAACATTTGTGAAATTCTATCACATGAAATTGTACATTTCATATGGATCTATTTTGAAGTTATTGTAACAGACAAAGGAATAAATTAACAGAAGCAAAAACCACTCTACCTAACTCTATGATCGGGTAATCACAATATAAAGCCAGTAATCACCTTCTCCAAATGATATGTTTGGGAAGAACACAGGAATACTAAGGTTCAGAACATATAATAATCAAAGTGAACAACTGGTATGAGTCCAGTTTTAGGACAGCATGATCTCTTTTACGGGACATTGCTGTACATGGCAAAATTAAAATCAATAAATCACTTTGTTGTAACCAAGAGCACTGATTTCACTCTGTACCAAAATAGACAGTTAAAACACATTTAATTAAATTCTACATTTAGTAGGTAAATTGCTATCTATCAGATAGCTTGCTAACAAGGTAAACATCCCTGCCCCTCATCTTGCCATTGTTCCTCTCATCTGAGCCCCCTTCTCTTTCCATCTGGCCCTGGCCCTGGCCCTGCCTCTTTCAAGACCCTGCATGTTTACCAGTCAGCCGCAACCCTGGAGCCGAGCAGCCCAGCCAGGCAGCACCTCCACCCCTTGTTTCCATATTTTGCAAGACATTGTTTAGTTGCTGCAGGATGTGGCGCAAAAGATCTGAATGCAGGATTGTCCCAGAATTTGTGGGACAGTTGGTCACCATGATAACACCTATCTTTCTGTTTAAATGTAGAAAGGATGAGACTGTTTTTTGTTTAAAACAATGTATAAGTGTAAGGAGGTTAATTCTGGACTAACTTAGCCCATGGCCACACACATAAGGGCGAACTTCTTAGTTCGAACTAAAAAGTTTGAACTTCCTGTGGCTAGTGAGGACATAGCCAAAGAGACTTTTAATAAAAGCAGAAAAGCAACTTGACATTAACTTGAGAAAATGTTGCAAGCAAGATTCCCATGCATAAAACCATGAATAAAACACCCACTCCAGAATATGTTGGGCAGTTTCCTCTTGCCTCTAATTCTTTAAATCCAGCAATAATATGGGCCTTTTTCACACTGCCAACACCAAAACTGGCAGCAACAGCAGTTTTTCAGTGACAGGAGGTGCTCAAAAGTGCTGCATATCTAAGCACTTCAGTTTTTGGGCTGGCACCTAGGTGTTTGAAATATTTGTCAAGACCTGTTTTAACCACATAGAGAGAGATGACCTTTTTTTATCCCCCCTCCCACTATAAAACTTCAATGTTGGTTTTTAATAAATAGTGTCATTTCATGAGACCTGTATTCAGAACTGAACACTCAAAAATTCTGACTTTGTAAAATCCTAAGTAAATAACATTACAGCTCAGTCTAAGGTTTTTAAGCCCTTTCCCTGGAAGAAACTGGCATCTTCTCTTCAAGGATGTCAGCCTCATATTTTGTGTGACAGGGGTATAAAAAAATACTTTCCTAATATTGGGATAGATTATGACATAAGGATTTCAGGTTCTGACTGATTGATATTAAAGCATTCTATTTATTTTTCAGATTATTCATCAAATGCTGCAGAAGATAGGTAAATAAAGTCAAATAAAAATTATTTAACTGATATAACTGGAAATATCAGTCTCACTACTGTTCCAAGGTGTCTCTAAATATCAGTTTAGTCCATTTTAATTTGGACAACTTAAGGAAAATATTAAAATCATTACTTGTTGCCATTAACTAAAAAAACTAACTAATTTAAAAAGTAAGTACTAACATTTTAATAATAGACACAAGAAATCCATATACACATGCTTTTGTAGGAAAATGCTTTTGGGTGCCCTGGGTGCATGAATATTTGGGCAATGGTCCCTCTTGTCATGCTTCATTAGTATTGCTCCAAGTATTAACAAGTTGTCATGGGCAAGTCTAATGTAAATATCCTTTTGTTTGCTGTTCAAAAAAAAAAACAAACCCTCCTCTACTGAGTTTTATGGACATCTCAAAACTAGATAGTGAACAGGTTCTTTATATTTAGTCCCAGTCCATCTGTTAGAAAATAACAACAGCATATTAGATAGTGCTAAGCAGTTTGAAATGACTGAAAATATTGCTACACCATAAATCCTTTGCTTAAATGTATTTTTGCTTTCTTGTATGTTTTCAAAATTATTCTTACCAGTGTACACAGGTCAGAAACGGTGCACCTCTGAACATTCTGTTACTTCTGCTTTTTAGATGTTTATACTGCTTATATGGAGTAAAAGCTGGATCAGTATCAGATATTAATGTCATTTATAATTTTGTACACACATTTATGTTTTTATGAGACTTTTTCATTAGGGTGCATTATCTTATATCATTTTACTGAGTTATATTCCCAATATTGAAAGGCAATAGAATATATTGCACAGGAGTGATTTATATATGCAATATATTTAGATTGTGTCTAACTTAACTTTGCATATACAGTTGTGGTTTATGTTTTTTCATTAATCTTTATTATACTATACCATTCTATTTAGTAACATATCAAGGGCTGTAGTTACTGGGTGAGTCCAATTTAGACATACAGGGTTTGTTTCTCTTACACTGAAAACTAATGCTGCTCTCTAATTTCTGTACAGCTCATTGACACAAGAATAGGAATTAAATTTATGCTCTGCCATGTGAGAATATTGAGTACCATTGGAATAATCCAGGAGAGGAAGAGTTCATCATTTAGTTAGAAGAATCTTACCATTTTCTATCACCTTTAATTGCTACTTCCAGGTCCATTACCCATACAAGTTACAAATTTTCCTTTACCACTCCCAATTGGTTTCTCCTGACTGTTATGATCCATAAACTGTTCCTGAATTAAAGCAAGAAAGCTCTCATTGCTAGGTAAAAGCTTTGAAAATGTTAACTGTCAGTTTTGTACTTATACAAAATGTACACTTCAGGTCTGACTTTGGGTTAGTTATGGCAGAGATAAGTAAGTGAAGTCTCTGATATTACTCTTCAAAGATGGATGCTGTCTAGATTGTTGGTAGGATGGGTATTATAGTGAGTGAGGAAGAATGTCAAAAATCTTCTGATTTCAAGAATTATCCAAAAGTTTGGATGTTCAACTGCAGTTCATTCAAAATGCCCCATCTCCATCCTTTCCGCTCCCTTTCATTATCTCCTCTCCTTTCAACAGCCATCTGACACTCCCTTCCCTTAGAACCACAGAATATTAAGGTTGAAAGGGTCCTCAGGAGGTCATCTAATCCAATCCCCTCCTCAAAGCAGGACCAACCCCCAACTAACCCCTTGTATGCCCACCAATTTCTCCTGGTTCTCCCATTGTCCTCCAAATCTTCAGTAGGCACCGATGTTCTCTCCTTCTTCCAGGTGACCTTTCCAGCAGTCCATAGTTTCTGACGGAGACCCCATGATCCTTCTTCTGGCACAATTATTGTTGGAGGCTACACCAGAAATCTTGATTTGGTGCTGCACTACAAAGGCATCGATTCTCTTACCTATCTGAGCATTGCATGGATGGAGGAGCTTCAAGGGAGCTGATTGTGCAGGCAACCTTAATTCTGGCATTTACTAACTTTTGAGTGCTTGGTTTTAAAATCTAATGTTCTTTTTATAACTTTTGTGTGTATAGCTTCCTAGATTTTAAAGGAGCAAAATGGAAAAAACAAACAAACCCTAATACAATTACAATTGGCATGTACGTGGTTTATCAGCAGCACTGCAATGCCAGATCCACTGAACAGACAGACATTGGCCACAGTACTAGGTTGTCATCTTCTAGAGGGGGATGTCGGTGCATTTCTTATATATTTACTTACAGTAAAAGAATTTCAAGATTCAGGAATATTGAGTTTCATTCCAAAATCTAGAAGGGATCGTCCGTCTTTTCCCATATCTCATACTCTTGGATCCTTGCACCACCCCCATTTTTGCCACCCCAGACACAATCTCCTATCTTAATGTTTCTTGTTTCAGTCTGTTTCTTTATCTGGCTGGTTCTATTCTCTCTACCCCAGCTCATCTGAGTCCCAATCTTTCCCACTAATCCTAGTTTCACCCCCTCCATGCTCTGTTTTTTGCATAACACATCCGAGTTCCTCCGTCCCAGCTCTTTCTCCTACTTGTCTGAGTTCCCAGTCCAGCCTCCTCTTCACCTATCCAACTCTCAGAACCAGACTTCTTTCCCACTTATTGCTTATCCATTCAGTTTCTCACCCTCTGAACTCCATCCAAGACTCCTTCTATTTCTTTTCTCCTTCCCAGACTTGCTTTTGTCTCTCCTGCATTGAAATCAACTGACTATTTTCTTCATGTTGCCTTGTTGCCAGCAGGAGGGACAGGAAAAGTACAAGACAGTGTGTCCCAATTCTAGTGCAAGATGAAGTCAGCTATTACAGGGGAATTCCCCTTCTTCCCCCAGGTAGCCTTGAGCTGGAGGGGCTGCACTCAGTTGCTATGTGGAGATGGTGACTGGACCCTCTGGTCTTAGAAGTGTGAATTGTAAAATAATAATATATGCTTATTAAGAGTATGCTTGTCAATCTCTTCTGAGATTTTTGTTGCTAAAATTGAAGTCCCTACTGAGCATATGCCCCCCCATCCTACCCCCAGACCATTATCACTTAGCCGGATTTGGGTGGATTCCACCACAATGACAAAAAGCACATTTCTGACGCACAGGTCACCCTCTGCCAAATTTCATGTTCCTCCTCCAAAGTCCAGGTGTTCTTGCACATTTCAGCAGAAAGATCCCCCCTCATTTTTTTTTATTAATGTATTGTTTTGCCGGGCCCTCATTCTCATAAATAACAGAACTCATTTATTTTTTTTTTAAAAAATTAAATTTAAAATTTAAATTTGAAATTAAAAAAAAACAAAACAAAAATAAAAAAACAGCCCGAGGCAGACGCCCAGCATAGAAAATCTCAGTCCAAATGTTTATATGCCAACATTGTAAGAAACTTAAAACAGGGTCTTATGATGGGATTTGTCAACTACAGTGCTCCAATGAACTGGAGTTTGTTTACCTCATGTCTTTATTTTCTGGTGTTGTCTTGGTTTGGCTCTGCAGGTGGACCTCATCTCCCATAGTGCACTGTGATGATGCAACTTTCATGACATAGCACCTCCCTTCAGAGAGAACCAAGGTATATCATCGGAGGTGTAATCTGATCAAGGATCTCAGTTTACAGGGGTGAGTTGTAGTATGAAACACTTGAAGTACAATTCCAACATGATATCATGGTGGCCTTTCATAACTGAATTATTCTGGACCCTCATCTTTTTTGCTGGTATTTTATTTTATTTTATTTTATTTTATTTTATTTTATTTTTAAATTTGCTTTTGGGGAGAAGGGAGAGGGATTCTGACCAAGTCTGTTTAGACAAGAAGCAAGTATTTCTTTTTACCTTTTAAAAATTTGAATATTTGTTGATATCTTTCTGCTAATCCACCAGCTGCTGTATTCACACTGTATCAGATTACTAGTTTTCAAACCTGTAGCACTACATAGTATTTCTGAATTTAAGAATCATTATGGTTCTAAAGAATAAATCACTGTAAATCCTTTAAAACATTGTAGGCAGCTGCAATCCTTTCCCATCCTTCAATTCAAAGTCCAATCTCAGCCACTGGACAGTCTTTAAATGGTTCAAACTATTTTGCTCAACAGGTGCAGGTAACAGAATACCTGCTGAGTGGAAACCACTGTTTATAATTGCATGAGATCCTATTTAAGAATGATGCAACCTCTATGTAATCCGGTAATATCACCTTTATTACAGTGAACTGCATTATGTTTCAAGAAGTAATGTTTTCAGAAGTAACCTGGACACTCCAACAACAATTAAATCAAAATGAATGAACTATTTTATTGATTTACTGATTCATCCTTCTCTCTTATAAAAACTACATGTGCACCAATAGTCTATGTATAAATTGATAGCTGATGCTGAGAAATGAAAATCTACTGAGGCAGGTAAAGAAATTGTATCAGCTGTTCTGGAAGCTATATCTAGTGAGTGAGAAAACAAGTCAGTCATTTGGTGACAGGAAAAATGTACATGAGCCTAATTTGGGGGGCATATGTTATATAGGGTAGTGTTTTATTAAATATTATATGACACAAAATGTAAAATAAATATCTGTTTGGGGTATTTTTAAAAGGCTCATAAATTAATTCTGGAAGAACTATGACAGAGCCAGTATGATTACACTGCTTAATTAAATAGTATGTCTGTGTTAACAGCTAGTTACAATTCTCATTCTCACTTTTTTTGTTCCATGTAGGAAATGGATCACTGCCCCAACTCCTGTGGGGGAAAAAAAAAAGTCAACTGCCAAACTAATAAGCATGATTAAAAGTTAAAATAAAAAAATAAACTACCTTATATGCTGAAACAATGCATAATTTCCAGCACTGTGATAATTTCCTAGAGAGTGCTAAAATTGCCTACAGAATGACAGCAAACTCAGAGAATCATATTCAGCTTCTATATTTCTTTAGAATTAGTAGTTTAGAAATATAATGCACTCCTCCAATATACAAGTCTGGTCCAGCTCCCACTGAAATCAGTAGTAAAATGTCAGTTCAGGGAAAAAAGTATCTTTCCTTTTAGAAAACAGTAATGGGCTATGATTTGATTTCCCATGTTGGAATCAAGTTACTCTGGATATATATCGGCATGGCTGAGATCTGACTCTGGACTAATGTCTCATATTAACCTATTTTCATAAATGAACATAATTTCACTCAGATAGTAAAGGTGGAGATATGAAATAGGCTGGCTGGGCAAGGCTGCAGTGTCTTTCTAGGGGCACACATTTATTGACTAACAGGAGAATGGATGCTGTGCTCTGTGAATTGTTGTTAGGATTCATCTTTCATCTTCCACTGCATATTTTTATTAACCAAAAATGAAAAGGTGGGTATGGCGGTGAGGAAAGTGTGTGTCGTAAGCACTGCACTGTGTAAAGAGGTTCCTTAGTTTTTCATTTGACTGCCAGAGAACAATTTAGAACTGTTTGAGGTAGTCCAAAAATTTGCTGAAGATGGAGAGCAACTGAACATATGCATGTGTAACTTCAAAAGTAAACACATATTTTTGGTTTAAAAGAATTACATTTTCTTGAGATGACAACACTGAATTTACTGAGATTTTGACTGTGTGTGTATAACAATTACAACCAGGCCCGTCCTTGGAAGGAGGGAGGAAGTGGGGTAACCAACTCAGACCCACACTCCTGCCCCCCCACTGCTGTACTGCCTCCTGCCGTCCCCAGCTGCCTTTGTCGGCAAGCCAAAGACAAGGTGCAGGGTGGGAGTATAGCGCGTACCCCCAAGGTGGAACAGCCCGCTCAGGGATGGTGTGAGGAAGCGGAACCGAGCCTCGAGACTGACCTACTCTACCCTCCCCTGAGAGTGGGGGCCTGGGGGCTCCTATAGGCCACTTGGTCCTGCCTCTTCCCCTTCCCCCCAAGCCCTGGTTACAACACATGCAAATATGATTTGGGAGCATGAGCAGAGATTAGATCAACATTAAAAGCAAAACAAAAAAGGAGTCTTGTGGCACTTTTAAAGACCAACACATTTATTTATTGTATTAGCTTTTGTGAGTAAAGTCCCACTTCATCAGATGTCAGAGTGGAGAAAACTTACATTGAAAAAAACTTACAGTAGGGGAGTGAAAGATAACTCCTGTGGGTACATTTCATTGTGTCAGGTTGGTAGAGGTGTTTACGATATGAAGAGATATGAGGATTATTTTGAGGAGTCTCACAGAGCAACGTTTATGATATGAGGGTTAGATGTGAGCATTCTCCCCTCCTCGCATGTGTGATCAAAGGAAAAAATACAAGAGCTTCCAGTCTGCTTTGTTGCAGTTGTGTAGGTTGCATTAGTAGAAGGGGACGGAGATGGGCTTACTATGGGTATTATGGTATATGAAATCGAGATTAAATTTAATGATATCTAGAGGAAAGTAAAGGTTTAGGTAGTATCCTGTGTGTAAAGGACTGTAAAAAGTGTGAAGTGGTTGTTAAATTTTATGAGAAATGTATTCCACCAGGGAGTAGGCTCACATCATACATTGACGATAAAATTATGTTCACCTAACTTACATCACCTTATACCCACTGGTTATTAAATCCCTTGTGCTTGTGTGCACTTGGTTCATGCAGTGGTACACATCTTCATCAGAAGCACTCATATCAATTTGTATTGCCACTGTGAGGCATTGTGGGATGGCTCCTGAAAGCTAATAACTGTCTATGTAATCAATGCAGTGTCTATACCAACACTGAATTGCCCTAATTACATTGATTAGGATCTTGTCTAGATTAGAAAGTTTTGTTGACATAAGTTACAGCAATGATCAAAAAGCGCTTGAATTATAATGCTTATGACTGTCCATACAGCACTCATTGTTGCCAAAGGGCATCTTCAGCTGATGGTCTCTAATGTTGATGGCAGTGTTCGATGGGCGGCTATCCCACTGTGCAAGCCACTATTTTATGCTACTAGAAGTTCTGGGAAGGCAGAGGATTGCAGCGCATCATAGATGTGTGCTCAGCATTCCATGATTCAGTAACTTCTGTTTCATCATTCCATGGATATCCAATGGCATTTTTGTGGCATTTTTCAATGGTACTTGTTTTCTGAGTGTCCACCATCTGTATTTGAAAGGTGACTGACCTGCTAAATGCCATGCAAAAAATCTTTAAGAAAATCTGTCTGTTTTTGTTTGTGTTCCTTGTGGGAACAGTTGTATTATGGAAATTCTGTGAATAAATGGGACCAAATTTGGATAATTAACCAAAGCTTGCACCTCTGTGAGGCACAATACATTTCAAGGAATCTAAATAATTTTCCATATTTTAGGGCACTTACAAGGGTCAAGCTTTAAACTAAGAACAGTAAAACTGTCTCTAACCTTCACTAGAGCTAAGTTGGCAGTTTTCTATAAGATACTTCCCAGATTTTAGATATTCCGCTCTTTGTGTCTTCTCCAGGGCTAAATACATTTCCTGTGTCTATGAAAAGAATATGTGATATTGTGGCATTTTTCCTTGGTATGTATCTAGGAGGGTTGCATTACTCATACCTGACACAGCTCAAGCTCATGTTGGTTCTTGCTTGATCTGAACTGCTTTGACATTCACTTCTTATCACCATTCTTGGAGGGGGCCACAAGAGCTTTGACAAGAAGAGACATTCATGTACGTTTTATCAGGGGAAATTTCTCTGGGCATTGCAATCAGATAGTTTTCATTGTTTGCTATTGCTAAACATTAATATTCATTTTCATTGACTTTATCTAAAGTGTAAGTTAAACAGAAACAAGAATGCCCAATCTAGTTATTATTACAAAGTGTCCTATAAAAAAACATGTTAATTTTTATACACACAATGGCTGACAGAGCAGTTAATGAAACAGCAACCTCCTGTGGTGAGAAAAAAAAGTTAAAGCAGAAATAATTAATAGAAATTCTCACAAGGTAGGCAGGAAGTATTGTTTGCAAGCTAACACTAAACTTTCTGTATGTTCTATAGTGCCATTTTACACAGTGTTAGAAAACAAATATATACAGAGTTGTCTAATAGATTGCAAAGGGAGTAAGATCTGTTTGTTCAGTGACTGAGAAGATCTTTTAATTCCCTGGTGCTAATGATATAAAGGCTTCCTTGTTAAAGGAACAAAAACAAAATCCCAGTGAAAATTATTAAGGACAGAATCCTCCTGCTGGGGAGAAAAAAACAAAAACATTAGGTACATTTTAAATATCTTCTTGATCCATTGAGATTAGTTGCAGAGTGTTTTTTTCTCAGCTCTGCAATATAGCAAGGTTTGTTAAAATTCCATATTTATTCTCCTACAAGTTAAATGCCCCTTATAAAAGGCTGATCATCCTGCCTTGTATATCTATCTCATTCAAGGTTTCTTTGAGCTATAATAAGTTAGGATATGTTTTTGTCATCTATTTTTGATGTTTTTGTTTGTATCAGCAGTTTTACCTATCTATATTAGACAGTTTTCAGATTAACTGTCAATATTAAAGATATAAAGACACAAGAACAAGGCAAGATATAGGATGTATATGAGTTGTTCATTAACCATGTTCTGGAGAATGTGATTTGATTAAAGGTTGGTTGACTGATATTGAACTTCACTGTGGCACAGGACTTTATACCATTTTAATTTCCCATTTTAAATGGATCTTCTGCAAAACTTTTCTTGCTTCTTTTTACCTCATTTGCTTTTTGTGCCCCTGTCCCCCAACACCTTTCTGGTTCATTATTTGTTTTCATCTTCATGTCTCTGCTTTATTTAATATTCATCATTTTTGTACTTTTTTCAGACACTCCTCCCAGAAGAAACTCAGGATGGGAATTGTTCCTTTATGGGGCCTACTTTACAGGATTCCCCATGGTGAGGCAGCCTCCTACCTCCATCACAACCTATCTTTTTTACAATCATGGGTGGATGTGGGATGGACTAGTGGTTCTGCCACCTTCTACCCCTTTTGGATGATGTGCATCCTTGTATTCTGCTGAGCACAGAGACTGTAATTATGATTGCTCACCCCAGGGGTTAAAGTATGGAGGAACGCACCAGAATGCTGTTCCAGGCCCATTTTTAGGGGCCAGCATTCTGGGGCCCCTAAAAATTTTAAAAATGGGGCAGAATGCTGCATTCTGGTGTGTTCCCTCTTACTTTAGTTTGACCCCAGGCTGTGGCTCCAGGAGTTTTTGAATCTCCCATCCTGAGCATGCCCTGAGCATGCTCAGAGTGGGAGCAGCAGCCTTTGGCTACATAGAAACTCCCAGCCCCCAGCACAAACTTCCCCAGCGAGCCCGACCCAGAACTGCTTCTGCCCAACGCTGAGTCCAGCAGAGGGAAGAGAAATAGAAATGGCCGAGGTAGGCAGTAGCTGGGACTGGGGAAACTCCACGGTAGGGCTGGAGTAAGTGGCACAGTGGGTGCCCCCAAAGCTGTGGACAGAGCCACTGCTTCCCAGAGCGCTCCACTGGGGACGGGGATGGTCCTCACTGCCAGGCTTTCAGGGGGGTTCTGGCCTCTGGGGTCAGAAGCACAGAGCTTCTCGGGGACAAGGAATGCTGTTTGGGATTGTGTGGTGCAGGGGGTTGTGTGTGTAGCAGAGTGATAACTGATGCATGTGGTAGTGAGAAGTGGTTGCAAATGCCTCCCCGGGCTGGGGCCTGCATATGCATGAGGGGGACCTGGACAATACAGGACAGGGGCCCACTGATTAGGAGGGTTCTAGGGCCCACCAAATTATACTTTAACCAGTGTCCCCCAAGGGGGGAAGGCTATGTAAGCCTCTTCTCCTCTGCACACCCTTGGCACGGCCCAGTCACAATCTGGCCAATAGTGTATGGTGGAAAAGCAGGACTGATGTGAACCTGCCACTATTCTAGCTGATACTATACACCACACATAAGCTACATTGGGAACTAAATTATGACTCCAAAAATTAATAGGACTACGTCTAACCAGGAGTAGTGCTGGTAGCATCCTATCTACATAAGATAGAGGGAAGCATAATGCCTATACAAGTACTGGAAAGAATTTGCTTCAAAGCATTATGTTAAAGGGCATTTCCCCATTGACAGACTTATCTATCCTATGTGTGTAAGGGCTGTGTCAAAAAAGTCTAGTCCCCTTTGGAAGTACAGTGCCAGCTGCCTGACTTAATAGTGCAGTCAGTAAACACTGCTTTCAGAGCTGTGGTTGCCACCTGGATGGATGAATAGACACTGAACATTCTCTTTCTCTCCCTCTCTAAGGAGGTTGTTATGATTTGGCCCTTTGCTGTATGAATAACTATAAAATGCATGTGCAAGCTCTACCTAGGAATCATGACTTGACCCCTGTCTTTGCATGTGTGAACATAAAACTCCTTACTGAACTTTTTCAAAGGTTGACGATGTGTCTCATTAGTCCCTGGAATGCACTGAGATCTGTGCTGTCATCTCCCCATGCATTTTTAGTGACCCAGGATAGCAGCACACTCTTCATCTTGCACAAAAGATGCTGGAGCTATTTTAATTAACTTTCTGGTGTGCAGATGCGTACAGAAGGAGTCAGAATGTGGTCCCTCTGTTATGGCTCTTGTTTTGTTAACTAAGAGGTCAGTAAAGAGTAATGATTTACAGATGTAAGGGACGTTATCATGTTTGTTACCTTTTAAAAACTTGATTCTAATAATTTTTAGGCTTTTTTCTTGCAATGTACATGGGCATAGCTAAGTCTGTCAGGAGTGTGAAAAATCCACCTTCCCAGAGTGAGTTAGCTATAACATCTTAGCCCACTATGTATGCAGCACTAGCTTGACAGAAGAATTTTTCTGTCAGCCTAGCTACAGGCTCTTAAGAGAACCCCTCAAGTTGGCATAGATAGTGTTTCCACGAAAACACGACAGTTGTACAGCTGGCGCATTGCTGCTATGATATTGTAATAGTTTTAAGTGTAGATACACCCTTTGTATTTGCACTAACTTCAGTGGTGTGAATCCTGATTTACATGACTTTAGGGTCAATGGGACTAGTCATGCACATATTTCTAACCACACGAGTAAGAACCTTGTTGGACTAGGTCCTGAATGAGCTCAGGATAAGGACAAAAAATTTCATTGCTCTCTATTCTTGTAAGAAACAAGCAAATAGATTCCTATAAGAGGCTCTTCCCTTCCCATTATTACAGTTTTTTACACTGTCCTTCTCTGATAAAATGCTGTTCCATTTATCCCTCTGAGACAGCTCTATAGGAGAGAGAAAGCAGTGGCTCCTTTGCTTGCCACATAAGCACTATATCCTTCTAGCAGTAAAATAATTAGAGAAAGACTTGCTTGTTATATTTTTGGATCCCAATGGTAACATTAGAAGTTAGCAACAGTAAGCCCTACATCAGAAATTGTCATCATGCTGCTTACTAAAATGGCTTAATCTTCTGACACAGTGACTTTTGTTTCTTTTTGGAACTTCCATATTGTTGCCTAGTTTATAAATTATGTGCAGTGTTCTGTTCTCAGTGATAGATAATGTGCCCCTCTGTGTGATGTAATTGCCATTTCAAACCATTCTGCATTTCAAACCAAGGAATAAGAGGCTTTCATTGGGGCTGAATGGCTACTTCATGAGCTTTTTTTCAGTATAATGTTTAAAAATACACGAATAGTGAGGGCAAACAGGGAAGCCTATAACAACATTTACCTTCTATTCAAAAGAAACATGATGTATATATAACTAAAGGGATAATAAGCTCATGTTCTTGGGGACTGAGAGACTTAAAGAGTTCTTTAGTCAGAAAAACATTCTTTCTTTAAACTCTTTTAAACTTGTCTGAAGCCTCACACATCTATTATTACTGTGGCTGCACACTCTTGATGAACAGCCTGCTAGCACAGATGAGAGAATATTATTATAAAGACACACATCAACAGGAACTCAGGGAAAGGATCAGTTGACAGAGCCACTTGAGAGAGACCGTTACTTGGCCACTCTCTCCCACAGGAATCCATGGGGTTACCATGGTGGCTGTTGTCGGGGGGGTCCTGAAGATCATCTTTCATCATTTAATAGCCCTGGCTGCTCTATTGAGCAAAATTTGTTATGTACATCATTGCAACACAGAAAGCTGAATCTTGCAAACACTCAGCACTCCATTCCTTTTGCTGTATTATTATTGTTACAGTAGTCCTTCAAAAATTGTGATAATGGACCATAAACCCTCAGTTGTTTTGGGGATCTTATATACAATGCAGTTTTTTTCCTAAACAAGCTCTCTGTTCTTGTGAACACAAGGGAAAAAATAGCAGTTATTTAAAGATATATTGAGTTCAGTGGCAATGCAGACATTAAGTGAGATCAGAATTTGTCCCTAGACATAAACTGTGACACAGGAGAATGAATAATACATTTTGAAGGTTTATATTGGAGCTATAACTTGTCTTTATGTAATTTTCTGTCCAAATTTTAAAGATCAATTTAAAAACAGAAGAATAGACACTAGAGAAGAAAGATATCTAGTAGATCATCTAATTAATATCCTGATAATGGACAATTGTTCTCAACTGTACAGTGTCTAATGTTTTGTTCAGATTGGTTCTAAAAGCCACATATAACCAGGTTCTCAGTCCATAGGCAGGATTAGGGTAATCCGGGCTAATCCATTTTAATGTCAGAATCTTTCCTGTCCTTTTGATAATTTCATTCCAAGAAGTCTGATGCAGTGGTGAGGTGATGAGAGGTACAGCAAATTTTATTTTCTGTTTCCCACTGACCACCTCTAAACCATCTGAGACAAACCGCTACTCAGGGCAGGGTATCTCTCTCCTTCCGCTACAGAATGGGGAATTCATCCCCACCCTTACTGGCAGCCAACAGGACCTCCCTTCTCTTTTCTGAAACTAGAATTCTGCCCTCGCCCCATACCCTGGCTACTGTCATAACCAGCTAACCAGTGCAGAACAGTTAACCAATGGAACAATTTACCAAAGGTAGGGTTGATTCTCTGTCACTGACAATTTTTAAATCAAGATTAGAAGTTTTCCCAACAGATATGCTTTAAAATTATTTTGTGGGCAGTTCTGCTATACAAGAGGTCATATGATCTCAGTAGATCCTTCTGACTTTGGATTCTCACAATAAACCTCTTCCATTACAGACTCCAGTCAAACACCTAACAGTCCTATCTCTTCCTGTTTAGTCGCTTGCCTCACAAAGCTTTTCTCCCTTTTTTCACCACAGAGCTTCACTCACATTTCCTCCTTCCCTTTCATATGCCTTCCCCAGACTCCAGGGCCCTCTCCCACTACCAACTACTGTGCTCTCCAGACTGCCCCCCCCACCTTGGGGGAATCTGAGTTCTGAGCCAATAATGATGGGACTGAGGATGAGAAGAGGATTTGGGGCAGGTAAGTGGAGCATCCATTCCCCCCAACAGCCAAGAGCTGATTTTAACACCAGAGCAATCCAGCCAGCCGCAGGACAGCATCATGTCTGACCCTGATTCTCAGAAAGGCACCATTGGTGAGCATGGAATTTCAATCGGAGTGTTACATCCTATAATGTGTTCTGTTGTATGGAAAATTTATTAAGTGGAGTGGGGATTGGCTTCCTTAGGGGTGCTCCACTTATGCAGAATTGCCCTTGGAAAAGACTGTTTATGTACACAGGGATGGCTCTAGAATCCTTCATGGAGATCTCCAGGAAACTTTCATGGATGTACTCTGCAATCCTTTGCAGAAGAATTCTGAGGAGGGTTGCCTTAGTTCTTCCACCATGACAGGACATTTTCCTACACCACTCCATTATTAAATCTGCTGACATCATCATGGAATACAGCATAGCAGCATAGGATTCTATATACAATGCAGTTGTTTCCTAAGCAAGCTCTCAGTTGTTGTGAACAAGAATTTTAAAAAGTTATTTAAAGCTATTCCATTGATTTCCTTATGCTTGCACAGACAAGTCCCCACCCCCCAGCATTCCCATTGCCTTGGGGGAAAAAAACCCTGCCTTTGAGGAGACTTAACGTTGGTCCCTAATCACGTTATTGAGGGAAGGAAGGACCTTGTCCACAAAATGTCCTGATTACAATTTCCCAACACTGGAAACACAAGCCCCTATGGTTGGAACCCAAACTGGCTTGTGAAATAGGTAGGGATTGTGATTCAGTACTGTGGTGCACCTGAGAATAATAAAAGGAGTGATTTCACATAGCAATCCTGCATTTCACTCATGGTGTGCACTGACAGTGGTTGTCTTAAGCTTTGCATGCATTAAAGTGGAAATCGTGGCCTTCAGCACATCCTCCACACCTGCAGAGAGGCTCTCACAGATTAGAAAATGGGGATGGGGACAGGATTTGGGGTAACATGTTCAATGAAATAATGAACACCGCTGGGGCAGCTGACACAGAGCTGACAGCCTGGGGATTTCTTTGTTTGAAAAACTGGACAGACCATAGAGACCATCCCAGGAGTATGAGTATGCCACACAGGATCAGCTGCTGCAGATAATGAGGGCTCAGTCAGACATGTTGAGGAGTCTAGCTGAACTTCAAGACCAGCAACAAGTGTACAGATTCTTTCTATAGCCCCTGCAGAACTGCCAGTAACAATTGACTTGTTCCTAAGCCCCAACCTGCACATGTTCCAGAAGGAAGGTGAGCAGGGTGCAGTATGTACTCCACTCAGCACCAGGGAAGGGTAGTAAGAAGAGAAGGTGGCCATTCTAAAACTTTTCAATGTGCAAGCTTCAGTGCTTGCACAGACATAGACAACAGAATCCTGTGCTGCATTTGTTTCTTCTAGTCCACTTTTATTACAGCAGTTGTGCTAAGTAAAATTATTTTCCTTTCCCTTTTCTGTTATGTTTGTGCAATAAAAGTTAATATTTATGTACTGAAGTACTTTTTATTTATTACAATTGTGGACTAGGTGGGGGAAGGAGACGTGCACAGACACTGGTGCAATGGAGGGCACAATACAGAAAGCACAGCACAGAAAAGTGGCTCGCCTTGCTGTGTTTCATTCCATAACTGGGTTTTCAGTGCTTCCCTGAGGAGGAAAGCTGCTTGTTTGGCTGTCATTGCTGCACTGGTAGCTGGCTCAAAGTTTGCAGTCAGCCTATTGACTTCCATGACCCAATGGAAACTTCTCTCTGTCCATCTCACAGAAATTATGGAGTACACAACAAGCAGATATAACAATGGGATTGTTGCTTTCACTGAAGGATTGTTGCTTTCACTGAAGTCTAACTTAGCAAGCACATTGTTCCTACTGAGCCTTTAAACCTCCAAAGGCACATGCCACCACCATTCTGCACTTGCTTAGCCTATTATTGAACTGGTGCTTACCACTGTCCAGGTGACTTCATGAGCTATGGAAGCAAGAAGGAGGTTGTGTCTACTAGGTTCACTATTGGCCTTTCAACATTATCAGTGATTATTGTTTGTTTTGCAAAGAAAGTCTCTAAAGTTTTGTGGCAAGACCCAAGTTCCTAAAGATGTATGTGTCCTACACATTTTCAGACCATCCTTCATTGATGTCAGAGACATGCACCCTATGAATTACTAGCACTGACAACACCATTGAAAAGTATCCCATTCAGTTTATGTATTCTTTGGCAAGGTGGTCTGGTGCTTAGATAAGGATAAGTAAGCCATCTGTTGCCCCCATTGCAGTTAGGGCACTCCAGTCATGGCAAAACCATCCAGTATGTTCTGCACATTTCCAACTTTTATTACCTTCTTACCAGACATCTGTTAATGGCCCTGCACATTTGGGGAAGGTACCATCGTAGATTTACTGACTCCAAATTGGTTCCCTGTTGACTAGTGGGAGGTTGACTTTGCTGGCCACTTGCTTTTCCACTGTCACAGCAAGTCCTATGTTAATATTCCTGTGCTTCTTGGAAATTGGTCTTACTCATCCTAAAGTTCTGCAGCCACTGCTCATCTTTGTGATCCCACCACTCAGTGCTTGTTTCATGAGACCAGAAACAATGATCCATTGCGTTCAACTATTGCATGACAGCCAGCAGCAACTAAGAATTGTTTCATTCTGTGGCTTCCAGCAAGACTGCTTGAGTGGCATCACAATTTTCCATGCTGTGACTCCGCTCTCGGCCCCATAAATAAAGCAGGACAGGTTGTGAGGTAACGCTTGTAAAGAGAATGCAGATCTGAGTGGGCTCCATGCTTGTCAGGCAATGGCACAGCTGAACCAGTCTTTTGAAAACAGGAATGAAAAAGTTTTGATTTGTTTGCAGATGATTTCAGGGGTGGAGGGAGGAAACCACATCATGAGAGACTGAATACCATCCCCAAACTCTTGTAGCTAGTTGCACTGTGGGGCAGCTACCCACGGTGCGCTGCTCTGTTCATTGATGCAGGTACAGCTCATGAGAACTCATTCCCCTGAAGCAATGAGAGTGGTGTGATCATGTCTGACTGACTCCATTAGTGTGGCAAGTGAATGACAAATGAAATTAACTTGACGTTGCATTGCAAAATAACCATTTCCAAAGTTTGCTTAAGAGGTTTTTGATTATTTACATTGATTTAAATACAGGCCTACTAGGCAAAGTCACCTCATCCCAAGAGTAAACTAAACTTACAAAATGAGATTGTAGCTTCATCAGTGTTTAGCTTAGAAGAGCATATTCAGCTGAACCTCTGTCTGAGGTTTGTAAATCCTTGTATGTGACAGTGCAGCACTGCAGCTTTTAGTTTCTAAACTTCCTCTAGTTCCAGCTCTCTCTCTCTCTCTCTTTTTTTTAACTCCTGACTTTCAAAATGGTAGTGTAGCAGTCTCTCCAATGTGTTCTCTTAACTACTCTAGAGTTCTGCTGCTTTCTTTCTCAATCCTCACATCTGTCTTTCATCACAACTCCTACATGTCTCAGAAATGCCATGTTCTGTAGACAAATGCTCAGCTCAGTCACTTTATTCTTCTAGCTTCAGCTCACATGCTCCTTTTAGTCACAGGTTCAGGCTTTTTCATATCTTGGTAAAAGTCTGAGAAATATAATGAGTGGATGGCATATGCCCATTGTATTACCTAGGAGTCCAGGCTTGCCTGTATGCAGGTGGCTAGCCCATGCCACCACCTTAGCAACAATGTGCTAGTTCAAGTAGAACTAAAAAAATATGTCTACGCAAATTGGGACACACAACTCCACATCCAAGTGCAAACACATCCTTTGTATGTAACAGGTATGTTTCTATGAGGAGCTAGAGTGGTATAGCTCAGTAGTTTTCAACCAGTTTGCTGCGGCACACTGGTGTGCCATGAGATGTGTGCTGGGAAATTTTGTACAAAGGTAGTGAAAATCAATGTAAAAAAACATTGTTTCATCTTAACCAGTGTTCTATCCAATCAAAATTACAACTCATAAAACTATGAAAATTAATAATCAAATTAAAAGTGAAGTATCAGTCTTTTGATTCTAAAACATGACCATTCTAAATGCAGGTGGCCAAAGGGCAAAACTGAGATTATGTGTATTTTTTCTCTTGTGCATTTGAACCATTAATGCATTTGCTCCTTCTTTAGCTTGCTGTATGCACTGTGCTGCAAACCACTCTAGTAAGACCGTAACGGTAGTAAATTTAAGTAAATGTGATATTTATGAGCAATCAGTTTAGCAGAAAAATGTGGGTGTGCTGTGGAATTTTGTCTCATTGAAGTGTGCCATGTTACTGAAAAGGTGGGCAGCCACTGATACAGCTGTTGCAATTCACATAACTTTCCCACACTGGCAAGACCTTAGTCTCTTTAGACCAAATTCTTCTATCTGTTAATTTCAAAAGGGATAGGTCCGTTAGTCTAGTCCAGTAAAAAAACCAAGGAGTTGTGTGGCACTTTAAGACTAACAGATTTATTTTTTGCATGAGCTTTCGTGGGAGAAGATCCCACTTCAAAGCAAAAAATAAACCTGTTAGTCTTAAAGTGCCACACAACTCCGTGTTGTTTTTTTATCTGTTACACAGTCTTTAACTTTATAGCAATACAGTGCAAAGCAGAGCTTGTTGACAAAATGTTGATGCAAGTGTTTTCCTTCAGAAATGCAATTTTATCAGAGTCAAAATATTTTTCAGGGACATGTTGATCTTAATTTATTTATTTTTGACAGGAAAAGATAGAAACATATTATTTTGAATTTCTCATTTTGTTTTCATAATCTCGAAATGCTTTATTTCATATTAGCTATCATTTTGATTCAGTTACTTTTTACTATTAAAATACCTTGCAATATAATACCATAAAATATAAAATGTTCCAACCACATAAAAACATTTCAGTAGTTCTTTTTAGAATTTCTGTTCCATGAGAATTTTGTTCTGGTTTGAAACCAAATCATTTCAGAAAGCCTTAATTTTTCACAAAGCAGAAATTCCATTTTCTGTTTAGCTCTATTGCTGAGGTTTGGGCAATAACAGCAGTTTTGTTTTTGTTTTGCTAGCTACAGTGATGCTGCTTCCCATGAACGGGCAGAGCAAGATATGCAGGAGAACAGACTGCCACCTCAGAGACTGAAATTGCAGCGTGCTTGCTGTGCTACAGCTGTGGTTGTGTTGCTATTGGTTACTACACTTCACTTAGCTCTATATGTAAAATGTTTGATAAGCAAAGAAGACTTAAGTAAGGTTATTTCAATATTTTTGGCTCTCAAGTATTTGTATGGTGAGTTAGTTACTGGAAAAGCTAGTTGTGGATCAAGGTATACCTAAATGCATTGAATTCTAAGCTGCTTCATTTTACATCCACTGCTTAAAGATGTACGCTCAAAAGTGTTATTGGACCTAATTGCAAATTTCTCACAGACCTTTTCTCAAATAAAATGTTAAGAATCAGTGGAAATGCCATCTTAGAAATATTACTAATTTCACAGTTATTGTATCTTTAAAAAATATTTTGATGAGAACTTGAAAAATTCTGCAAAAAATAAATGACACATTGTTCTCTAGAGACATATAAGGGGGAGTAAGATATAATTTTCAACACTTCTAATTAATCTTAACTGAAAAGAGTGCACCTTTTCAAATCAATGCAGAGAATTTGAGCTGGAGCTGATTCCCATTAATATCAAATGGAGTTTTGTACTTATATCCATTTGCCACACATGGATAGTGGAAGAGGAGTAAGGGCCCAGTGTTCTCCTAATTAGAGAGAACCAG
Source organism: Podocnemis expansa (assembly GCA_007922195.1). Lineage (NCBI taxonomy): Eukaryota > Metazoa > Chordata > Testudines > Podocnemididae > Podocnemis > Podocnemis expansa. Next base: position 23,596,891 of record ML681966.1, read on the forward strand.
CATAAAGGGAATTTATGTTCATTCTTTTGTTATGTATGTGAGGGGGCTTACCCTCCTGCAGAAGGCACAATGCAATATACCAAAGTGAGAGCTCACTGGTGTGAAATCCCTTTTCTTCCACACTACATAGAAATCTTTCCTCCTGAGTCCTGTGGCACTTAAAGACTAACAAATTTATTTTTTGCATCAGCTTTTGTGGGAGACCCCACCTTCAAAGCATCTGACAAAGTGGGATTTTCTCCCATGAAAGTTCATGCAAAAAATAAATAAATTTGTTAGTCTTTAAGTGCCACAGGACTCCTTGTCTGTTTTACTGAACTAGACTAACATGGCTAACCCATTGGATCTTCCCTCCAGAGAAATCCAAGTGCTCTCCTACCTGCTGATGATCCCTGCATCACCCAAGGAGTAGGAAAGGTCTCAAACTAATGCTGACTCAGTTACAACATTTCAGGTTATATAGTAAGAGTGATAGAAGCATCACTGTCCCTCTGCTATCTGAATTTCTCCCCCTCCCACCCTGTCTCCATCTATGGGGCCTGAACAGCACCAAGGAATTTGTGGGATCAGAAGGATGCTGCAGACCTCCTTTCTGTACTCTTGGATTGGGATCTGCAATGTCTGGTCATATAAGCAGAAGGGAGGTTCTGCCTCTATGTTGCTGATCCAGTAAGCCATGTCTTTCACAAACAACAGTATCTACTGTGCCTGAGGAAGCTAATTGTAAAGTTCACTGAGGATCACTTTCAACTCCATCTAGATACTCCTGTTCTAAACTCTTCCTATTTTGCTATTCTATGGGATGGACACCAGGCCAGAGCTACTGATGGGTAATTTCTTCTTGACTATGGATGAGGGCTACATAACCATGCATAATGTAATAAAGTTGTCTATGGAATGATGTTAACCTGTGACTGTTCAAACTTAGGCCAGTTGCCAAACCAGCCCTTTGTTATTTCATTGGGACAGTACAAAGAGGGCTTAAGCTACTGTGCTCCAAACAGCCTGAGTGAATCATATCTTGACTAGACCTGAAGTTACACCTACACCTTCATGATTATAATGCTAGGAGGATGAATAGATATGATGGTGAAGGATACTGTATACCACTCTATAAGATTCTATACAGTATAAGATGTTTTACCAAGCATAAGGAGTCAAATTCTGCCTTTAGTGGCATTTGCAACCCCAATGTTTCAGTGCTGTTTCAAAAGCATAACTCAGGGTAGAAACCATTGGTTATAGGGGTGTAAATATGGGCAGATTTGGCTGCAAGTACCTATTTGAGCTATCTGTCTTGGTTCTTATTCCTGTGATATCATTATAAGAGATGATCTGATAACATATTTGAAAAAATGTATTTTTCTATCTCCATCCATTAGCAGTGACAAGACAGAGTTTTGTTTTGCTTTTTTTTTAATTTTTTTTTTTAAGTAGAATAAACAGATGTAAATGGGGCAGAATTTAGTTGACTGTTTATCAAAGCTGGGAGGGAATGCAAAAGATGACAACCTGGTCACGGTCTGTATAATACACGGCAAACAGCTGCTGATTATCTCTACATGGATGAGGAAATCAGCGTTTACACATGCACATACAGTTCAGTCAGACATAAGAAGACCTGATGCAATTCTGTGAATATGTAAATTTTAAATGCCAATCACTTTTTTTTTTTTACATTATACAACATGATGCTTTTATTTTCTGCTATAGCACGATTTTTTTTTCCAGCTGATTGAAACACAGAAATTTTACTCTCTGGTTTGAAAAAGCATTTTAAAGCAGTGCACAGGTGTTCCCCACCCCCCACCACTTTCAGTGAAGCATATCTTTAGTTTATTCACAGCCAGCGTGCTTTCAAAATTCAAGTTTTAAGACTGAAAGTAGCAAAAACTAAGCAGCTGTAAGATGTATGCAGTACAGTTGCCAAAAATAGGCCAAAGTTTCTAAGTATTAATATAAAAATCTTTCAACTTGAAATATGACAGAGTCCATGGTTTGTGACTTCAGACAGATATCTTTTGGAAATCTACACCTACACAATGTTATGATGACTTGCATGAATAGACCAAGGAACTGAATTTCTTTTCTGATGTCCACTGGGAGACAGTCCTAACATTGCTCCAGTCAAAACTGCAAAAGGTGTTTTTTATTATCTTGTTTTGAGTTTCTGTTTTGTACTACTAGAACAGAAACAAAGCTACTTAAGAAAAAACAATAAAGAAATACATATCATGGATTTAGCAAGCCTTTTCTCTGTCCCTATGGAGCATAATCAGGGTTTAGCTTGAAATAGATAGGTATCCAAAATCTTCACTGTATTCCTACTTGGCTGACATGAGGAAAATGGCTTCTGCCTAATTCAGCCACACTCGGACATGATTCAGTTCCGCTGAACTCTAGATTGAGCATGCAATGGATGTAGCTCTCTTAGGAATACTGAGTAGAGCCTTCACAGCCTGGTCCAAAAATGATATTGAGAAAAAGCCATCATAACGACAGATACAGGAAGCAGTTAGCAAATGGGGCTATCTACACGGTAGAGCGTCTGTGTAGGGACAAATTCTGTAATGAGTTAGATCCTTTTACACTCGTTCAGCCCCTATATACCATCCATCTGTAAAGAATTTGCTCTGAACTATACACAGATGAGTTGGAAGAAGAGATAACTGAAGCTGACCCCCCCCACACACTCTACTTTGGAGTTCAGGTAAAATCGTTAGAGAGTGCAAGAAAATCAGGGGGATGATAAACAATTTTCATCTACCACTGTCACCATTTCTGTATTTGCCTCTTTGTGTGGAAATATACACCAATTTTGTATTGTGGTATTTTTTAACCTTCAGTTCTGCTGTAGAAAAGGCTCTCAACCATCATTTCAGTTTATCCACCCCTGAACCACTCTCTGCACTCCCTTCTTCTTAATTGCAGATGTCTTTGAGGGAAACTTGCCTTAAGTCCTGCATCAAGCCAGTAACCTCTGACTGCCCTGGCCCTTCAGAAGATGCCCCAATGAGAACAAAGGTCTTCCCAGGCATGGCCTACTGCCTTCATTCAAAGAAGTATTTTTGCTGGCAAACAATTCCCTTACAGGTCTTTGACAACCCCTAATGGGATTTCCTAACCTCAAAGTTCTCTAACACCTTGGAAGGGAAACCCAATAAGTCATAGGTAACCTGGGTGGTCTTTAGCTGTCATGCATTGGATTATAGAGTACCTCTCCAGCTAGCTCAGTAAAGCCAGCAGACAGAAGCAGGAATAAGACTGAATTTTCCTTTCACAGTACTTAACTCGGAGGTATATTAGCACCAACATTGCTGAACATTTTGTGAAAAAAAGCCACGTGTTATAAGTGGTTTCTTAAAAGCCGTGCAGGAGGGTGCATGACCATTTGCTTACACTTTCAGGGCATAGCTGGCTACTTGTCACCAAGAGAACATAGTGGAAGTGAGAGGAAGACTCCAGCTAAGAACATCAAAAGGTAAGTTGAGAGTGCTTTTGATCTGTGGAGGAAGGTGGCTGGTAGTATTGAACTTCTGTTTAAACCTGCAGGATCTCACCCACTACCAATGGTATAAGGGACCCATCCAGTTCTGGTTCATGAGCCAAGTCAGCTGGACACTGCAGCGTTCAGATAATCTCTCTTTCTAATACAGAAAGACTCAAAACCAAAATCCACATGCCATCTCCCAAATCTTGGTCATGTGGAGATATGATTCTGCATCAGAATTTGTTGCTCCTAGAATTTAAAGCATTATTAGACTTTAACACTCAAGCGCAATGTCACAGGCACCAACCATATTGGTACAATACAACTTAAAAAGAGGTGGACCAAGGCACTGTTTTAAGTTTGTCTCATTAAGCCACAGAATAAGCAATAATTTTTAAAAAGAAAAAAAAAATCTTGGATGAATATATGAAGACTAAAGAAAAATATGTGTCTGAATACCATCCAAATAGCTGAGTAATTGCTGTAAATTTCCTATTATTTTTTGATATTGTAAAATCTTACTCTACTCTAAGAAAATGAATAACAAATGTAAACTGATTTCTATTACAGTTTATTTCAATTGTCTGTTCTTGCACATGTTTGGCCTTTGGGACTAAAGTTTAAGTTCTTGCCTTATTGCATTTCAGAACCTGGAGGAGTAAAAATAATTCTCACTTTTCTAAGTGCTTTGCAAAACCAGGAAGGAGAAGCAGATTATCTTTGTGGATCTCATTTGTAATGAGAAGTGAGTATGGTCATTTAGAAAAGAAGCATCCATTAAAAGAATTGTAAAATAAATTAAAGTAAAATGAAACAGCAGTGCAAATTATGATTAATTACTCAATCAAAAACATAAGATTATTGATATTAAGAGAGCTATTCCATACTGAGTATATACAATATAGATAAATTAAAATTTAAAAATTAACCAATTTTGGTAACTGAGTTTGTCCTGTAGATTTGTGCACTAGTGAAGCTACACAATTTGTTTGCTGTTATATTACATATATTGCTATTATAGAAATTTCATTACATTCAAGTTGTAGACAAAAGTTGAGATTATAATGCAATGGTATGTTAGTTATCTATCCATCACATTAGCTAGGCTGCAGATTTTAACTATTTCATATAATTAATTTTATTCCTTTTTCTTCATCCAGTAAATGGGAATATTTACTTGTCAAACAGGAGTACTGTGAAGATTAATGTCTATATAATGCTATGAACCCACACAAACTGGTATATCAGTGCAAACAGTTAAGGTTTGCACTCTAGATTTGCAAAGGAAACTAAGACTAGGTCTGTGACCTGGGTCTCCTGGGATAACCTCCTGAATGTGCAAAAACCAGGGCAAGCTGCAAAACCAGGGACTAAATCCCCAAACCACTGACAGGTGGTACTTAAACCAGTCTCCCAGTCAGAAACAAAATATCCTTCTGATTCCACAAACCAGTCATTGCAAAGCATAACAAAATAGAAACAGCCTTCTTTATGGCACATCATCTCCTTCAGTCCCCACCTAGCTACTGGCTCTCTTAAAGAGGTAGGTTCTCCTGACCCCAAAGGGCCAGCAACATGACCGAGAAAAATAATCTTACCCCCCAAAAAAGAATCTTACCAAAAAATAATAAAAAATCTTACCCAAAATACCGCACTGCCAGCCAATCCCTTAGTAACTACAACTAAAGGCTTAAAAGAAAAGAAAAGAAAAGAAAAATCAAATATAAGAGATGTTAAAGGGTCAAAGTGAATCATATACATACAAATGATCTGGAGTCCATATAAAGTAAGTCCTTGAAGAATTTGGAGTTTGCAGGTTAGTCCAATTCCTTTCGTAGATACCCAGCAGGTTGGTGGATCTCAGTCCTTTGTTCAGTAGCAGCAGAATAGTCCCAGAGAAAGGCATTGGTTGCAGATTGGAGGCTGGAGACAAAATGGAAATGGGGTTGCTGCTTTTGATCACCTTTGGCCTTCCCCATGCTGTGCAGCCTTTTCAAAATCAAAATCAAAATAGAGTTGAGTCACATGGTCATTCTGGTTGACTCACTGAGCAGGAAATTACAACCTTTCTGGTGGTACTTGCCATGACATATCATGTATGAAATATTAATATGAAAGCTAATCATAAACAATCATTTAGACTCAGATAGTGTCACAAGGTCTATACTGGGGTCTCAAACTCAAATCACTACAAGGGCCACATGAGGGCTAGTAGAGGGCCGCATGAGGAGTAGTACGTTAGCCCAGGGACCGAACCACTGAAACCTTTTCATACAACAATATTGCAAATATTGGTAAAGATAGTGTCATTCTGAGATGCTTTAAGGGCCTCACGTGACCCGCAGGAAACATGTTTGACACCCCTTATCTATTCTACAAAGCAAATTCCCTGTAAATTATGGTAAGGGTCATAAACCAGTGTAATTGCATTGCTAGTGTATGTTCACACAACACTTCTGGTGTCACTGGAGCACACATACAGCTGGTCCTCTGTCATGGTTGGAGAGATCAACATACTGGGTAGCTATCCCCACTGTGTAACTTGACGCCTTCTATTACTAGGTGTTCTGAATATGGGGTTTATTTTTTGGGGGGGGGGGGGGCTCAGCAGCCCATCATGCAGGTTTAATTGTCCTATCACTCTGTGGGTTTCCAACTATGTTTCACACCATTTTCAACAGCCCCTGTAACCTTTGCACCCACTATGTCTTCCCGAAATCCTGCATCCTGCACTGCTCTCCCATCTTGTGAAGGGTGTTATGAACCCAACAAGGCCAATCCTGAAGTACTGTATGACCTGAAAATCTGAACAGGAATCCATGGTGCCTACCCTGCTGTATGCCATAGAAAGACACAATTCAAGACTGATGCTAGAATTCATGAAGCAGTTGCACATAACGGACAATTGCTATTGGGCTCAGGAAACTAGCACTGAGTGGTTGGATTACATGGTTTTTCAAGTATAGAATGATGAACAGTGGCTGCAGGACTTTCAGATGCACAAAATCACCTTCCTGAAACTGTGTGTGCCAGGGGTAAGTGCCACAAGGCTATGAAAATTGTGGAAAAGTGGGTGGCAGTCACAATGTAGAATCTGGCAACTTCAGAATGCTGCCAGTCTGTCACAAATCAATCTGACGTTTGGAAATGCAGCATGGAAGTTGCAGTGATGCAAGTTGTGATGCTGTCTGGCTATAGAGAATCTATTATTATTTTTCATGTTACTATTTCATAGTTGAAATAATCTACATGATAGGCTATGTTTATTACCAATGGAAAGGTTGTAATGTGCTAGGAATGATTATATGGTTTATATGTAGTTGTCATATCTGTATTAGAAGTATTGGAATGTGTTTGTTCTATTTGTGTTCTAAGTTCTTTGATTCTGGGGCACACCCAGACTAGGTGGCTACAAAACCATTGTCCTCTTAATGGCCCATTAAGGAAGCTCCCAGCGACAGTGGGCTCAGGGAAAAATCTGTCGCGCCATGAGGACTGACCCATCTCACTCAACTCCACTTTGATTTGCAAAGACTCTGTACACCATGGAGAAGAACAGAGGTGATAAAAAGCAGCAGCCCCAACTCCATTTTGTCTTCAGTCTCTGGTTTCAAACCAATACCCTCCTCTGGAATCATTCTGCTGCAACTGAACAAAGGACTGAGATCCGCCCAGGTGCTGGGTGTCTACCAGAGGCAATGGACTAACCTGAAAACTCCAAATTCTTCAAGGAGTTGTTTTCTATGGACTCTAAATCATTGTATGTATGTGATTCACTTTGACCCTTTAACATTTCTCATATTTGGGTTCTCTTCTTGTTAGATTAAAAATTTAGTTGTAGTTACTAAAAGATTGGCTGGCAGAGTGGTATTTTGGGTAAGATCCAAGCCTATATTGTTCTAGGCGATGTGGCTGACCCTTTGGCATCAAGAGAACCCATTTCTTTAAGAGACCCAGTAGCTAGGTGGGGACTGGAGGAGCTGAGGTGCAATAAAGGGGGCTGTTTCTATTTTCTTATGATTTGCAATGACTGGTTTGGGGAATATGAAGCATGTTTTAGTTGTTTTTTTTTTGTTTTTTTTTGTTTTTTTACTGATGGGCTATGTCTACACTTAGAGTGTTAATTCAAATTGAGTGAATTCAAACTAATCAATTCGAACTAATTATTAGTTTGAATTCACTCAATTCAAATTAACATGCCCACACAAGAAACTCCAATTTGAACTAGCATGTCCATGGACTGGACTTGCTAATTCGCATTGGAGGAGGGGCACCATGGGTGGTGTGGCAACACGGCCCCCAAGAAGGGCCATGCCACAACCCAATCCCCTGCCAAATTGTAGCCCTCCTAGCCCAGCACAAGGAGCAGCATCCCCTGCCCAGCTCCAGCCATGGGGATCCTTTCCCCAGCTGCAAGCGGGCCTGGAGCCATTCACAGGGGTCCCATCCCCTCACGCAGTTAGTGGAGCTCCAGCCCAGCATGGAGGCGCCATCCCAGCACTGGAAGAGCACAGCTGCAGCTGCACCAGGTCCTATCCCAACACATGCAGCTGGAGCAGCAGGTGAGGGTTCCTACCACAGCCTGGAGAGCAGGGCTCCAGCCCACCGGGGGGTCCCTTCCCCAGCCACAAGAAGGGCTGGAGCCACCTGCGGGGGTCCCTGTCCCGGGGACAGAAATCCCATTTCCCCAGCCTGATCTGGCTGGGGGGGTGGTGGAAGCACCTTTGGGGCTGCTGGCCCCAGGTGCAGAAGGGCTGGTCTTCCTTCCAGGGTAGGGTTATTAGATACCAAAGCATGAAAAGGAGGACACATGGAGAAAATGTAGTATTAATGCAACATTCTTCTGTTTTTTAGGGGGCCCTGGAACGCTTTCTCCTAGAAATAAGGTGTTCCAGGGTGTTCAAGCATACTTTAACCCCTGTAAGTAAAAAGCTAGACAAAATCATGTATTTTTAAAATGGCTGCTAGACAGAGGATGTGAAGGTAAAAAGGAGGCCATCTCCTCCTTTTTTCTGACATCTGGTAACCCTATTCCAGGGTGCCATGCACCCCGGGAGGAAGTCAATTCGAACTCTCAGTGAGCACGAACTGACATGGCCACACTGGGTCAATACAAACTATTGGGTTCAAATTGACTGTGACTTCGAAGTCAACCGAGGTTTGACCACTTCAAAGTCAGCTTTCAGCAATTTGAACTAAGGAGCTGCTTAGTTAGAATTGAGGAAAGTGAGTGTGGCCATGCACTTAATTAAATTCAAATTGATTGTCATCAATTCAAATTCAATTCAAAGTTTAGATATACCCAGGGAGACTGGTTTAAGTACCACCTTTCAGTGATTTGGGGTTTGGCCCCTGGCTTTGCAGTTTGCCCTGATTTTGGCACATTCAGGAGGTTATCCCAGGAGGCCTGGGTCACACAAGTCTTTAAGGCCATTAACCACCTCCTTCATATGGAATTAACCTTGGCAATGTGCAGGAAGTAAGAGAATGGGTTTTGGCTGTAGGATTTCCTAACTGGGGCAGGATGATAGCTGGAAAGTGTATCCCAAGTTTCACTCCAGCATACATCAACAGAAAGGGCTACATCTCTATGGTATTGCAGATGTTGCTGAATCACCAACATCATATCACTGACAGTGCAGTGTAGTAAGGGAAGATGCATGCATGTTCAGGAACACTAACTTGTACAGAAAGCGGAAAGCAATAACTTTATTTCCAAACCAGAAGATTGCCCATAGTGAGCATGGGGCCCCAATCTACCCTTTATTCCCATGAATCACGAAGCCAAAAACCTTGACAGCAGTGAGTGCTTTAAAAATAGGTTCCGAAGGTAGAGAATGATGGTTGAATATGTTTGACAGATTTAAGGGTCACTGGCACTGCCCCTTTGGCAGGTCATACCTCAATGTGAAGCTAAGGGGGGGAGCACTGATTTTGATTACTTGAGAGCTGATTTTGAGCTGCCAAGGCTATTCGAGGGCCTCAGTAGATGGTTAGTTCAATCAGAGTGCCTCTGAAGCAGCATTCTGATAATGTGCCTACTAATGTGTCTTTTGTTCTATAATGCATTCAGCCAGGAATGGTATACTTGCCTCCTTGCATGACCCTTGGAACAACTGCTGCCTGAGCATTATATGTAGTCTCCAAGTGTGTCGCTTGCCCATGTGTATGAATTTCAGCAGCAGCATGTGGGACACAAAATATTCATTTTATTTATAGGACAATATTGCTTTTACACAGCTTTCTATTTCCTGCTAGCACGAGACACTGCCCTCTCTCAAACAAAGCTCCCACTGCTGTGTGTAAGTCATTATGAAATATGGCCGTAGGAGGCGGAGTGCCAGGGGTACTGTGATGAGCCAGCTACATTTGACTGCTGTGTGCAGGATGGAAGGGGTTTGGGGGGAGGGGCAGGACCTGGAATGATGTGCTGCATGGACTCCATAAGCTTTGCAATTCACTTTTGCTGCATCTCCTCTCCTGGCTGTCCATTTGGAGTTTTTCATTTATTGTCTCTTTCCATGCTCAGTGTTTGCAATCTGCAGCTTCAGATGATTGCAATATGTCTTTAAACATGTCCTTCTTATGTCTTCTGGTTTGCCACCTTATCAGATGGGGGCACTTCTGAAGTATGCAGAGGTGGCCCTTAAGGCCACATTTAAAGAAGAGAGAGAAAAAAAACGAGGCAATATTGTGAGTTCACTCACAGCTTTGTATCTTACCAATTACCTCTTTCTTGACAAGCACACAACATGACCCTAAACAGAGTAAGTTCAGCTTGGGGAGGCATTATGGGAAATGGGGCTAGCTGGGTGAATAGGTTAAATAGTTTCTTGTTGGGATCCCTACAAGCTTCTATGGAAACTATTCTAGATAACAAATAGCATCATTTTCCATGGACAAGGGTGAGAAAAGGTGGAGATCTCTCTCCTGAGGGTAGCCAGGATACAAGGGTGCATCTCCTGCATGCTTGTGGCTTCAGATTGGATCACTATGCTGATTGCCTGTGTGTGACTCTTGTTCCAGCCACAGTAATTAGTGATTGGCATGGCACAGTTTCATACAATAGTGAAAGTAACATAAGAGCTGTGCCACAAAGTCTACAGCAGAGAACTGCAGCGTACCTCAAAGAAAATTTCCAAAAGATCAATGTGGAGGATTACTGGGACATCCCACGTTGCATTAACAAAGGGCCCAGCTACCAAGCTGCTCACAAGAAAGAGGAGCAGAAGCAAAAAATATTAGTGTTGTCAATTTCTATCTCTTATTCCATATTTATCATAAAACAAAATAAAGATGAGTTCCATCTCATATTACAAAGAAAATGATTACATATCAGAACTCCCTTCTGCATCTGACAGACACATCAGAGTTGGGGTGTTGGGACTGACTAGCCCTCTCCAGAGTCAAGAAGAGATCTTGGCTCACAGTGCCACTCAATGACCCTGATGCATGTTCCACATCCTTCTCCAACTTGACTTCCTTGTCCACCATTTTAGCCTTAAGGCACCACATTCAATCCTCAGAGCCCCCAAAGTATCCATGGGGCTTTTGACAGTGGAGGTAGGAACACTGCTTAATGTGTCTTCCAGTTCCTTGTAGAAGGCACATCTTTGGTGCCACACCAGAGCATCTGTTGGCCTCCTGTGCCTTCCAGCAGGCCTGTCTCAGCTCCTTGACCTTAGCACAGAACTACTACTTGTGCCTTTCATGGCCCTTCTCCAGCTTACCACAAGCAATCTGCCCATAGCTATCAAAGTTCCGATAGCTGATGCAAATCTGCAATCACACAGCATTCTCTCCCTGCAGACCCAATAACTCCAGGTAGAGCACATGTTTGCTACAGAAAGCTAGCATGGTCATCTTGGAAAATGCAACGTGAACTCTCCATGCTAAACAAACAGGAACAGGAATGTCAAGTTTCCAAGGTCTTTAGCAGAGGAGGGGGCACATGTCTGTGTACCTGCAGGACAGCAGAGCTCAAACTGCTGACCAGGGTAGTCATGATGGGCATTGTTGGACATCTTGTGGAGACCAACTAGGGCAACCTAAACAAGCATGGTGCCTACATGGCTCTATGCTGATTTAATTGTCTCAAAAAATTTTTTTACAGTATTATGCCACCATAGCAAGAGCGTTAAGTCATATGCAGACCTTCATTGTTTTGGTAGTCAAAATGTGAAGTGCAATCTGTCTTTAGCTGGTACAATACTGAAACTCCTAGGTACCCTGCCACCTAATGGCATTCATGGCCCTGAGTTAGGTTCAAAGCCTTCCCATACTAAGATAGACAGGCCTAAACTTCCAAAGAAAAGGACAGGTTTATGGCTTAGATTCAGAAAAGGATTTAATAACCCGACTTCTGTTCATCTGGACCCAGACACTTGACTGATATGAAGGACGTAAGTACCTCCCTATGCTTAGGAGTCCCAGACATGAACCTTCTCTTAGAGGCTGGTGCCTAAGCCATAATCAGCTCTTGTGCATGGGGGAAAAAAAAATGAGTGTGAGGCCCCTGTGTGATTGGATACTCAACTTGGGCATGGGAGACTGGTTTTCAAAACTCCTGGATTTGGACCAGGTGCTTGAATCCAAGCCTCTAGCCAGCCAACTGCGTGCCCTAATGATTAGACAAGTCACTATTCAGATGTGGAGGGCTTGCTTACTCTTTCCTAGTGATACTGTCCCACTTTGTATAAATATATACTATTCATTGGGTAGAGAATGATTGTGTAAACCCCCCCCGATTAGCTCAGTTCTGCTACAATGAAGTTATGCACCTTCTCCAGATCAAGAAGTATAGGGATTGAAATCAGAGTTTCTCACATGCTACCTGAGTACTCGAAGCCCTGAGCTATCAGATATTGGAATACAGATATACACCAGACTGCTACAAAAAAAATGCATCCCTTGCTTGCCTGTAGGTCTGTTTTGCAGTGAAGCATAGGAAGAACACAGACTTATCATATCAGGCCCCCATAGGCAAAATGGGGTAACACCTACATTAAGCCCTAATGGGTTTCTCAGGCATGAGCTGGGCTCTGAGCACCTTGTTAGCAATGAAGTAGTATGAGGGCATAAGGAGCTGTGCCTACCAGCAGAAACTCAGACACTTACAGAAACTGAGGTGCTTGTAGGGCTAGACTGAAGTTCAGCTGGGGTTTGAGATCTCAGGTGCCCCAACAACGTAAGATACAGCTCTATATCAGTCATGGGACTGGAAGAAACCTCAAGAAGTCAGCTAGTCCAGGCACCTACACTTATGGCAGGATGTGATGCAACCCTCCCACCTCCCTATCTGCACCTTTCGGTGTGCCTGTATATCATTCGTGTTCACACTTACAGTGCTGTTGGGTGCTGTTTAGTGCAAGCTATGTCATATAAGAAGTTTTTGGAATGCTCATGTCATCCTGAATGTTGTTCACATGTACAGTTATGGGACTTCACTACATAATCATCCCAAATGTTCACTAATGGCTTAAGGAAGATCTAAGCAAAATGCTACTGAGCTAGAGGGCCATTTATATGTCACTAAGACTTGCAGTGACAACCCAGCACAGCATTCTAAGAGCAAAGGACCAAGCCCAATGTGAACAAGTGAATCAACAAAGAACCATTGTGTCTCCGGCCATGGAGAAAACCATGCACGAACACTGTTTGTCCCCAGAGCTAGAACTAGGAGTTTTGGCATTCAGATCAAGCAACCCCAAACACACCCTCCCTGATCCAGCCCTGACCCTGATCCATCCATCGTGGGGCGTCCCAACTAATACTGGCAGGTGGCAGGGAGCCAGCTCTGACCAAGGAGCCCCAGCCACCTCCAGCAGGCCATGGGAAGACAGATTCGTCCCCAGCCACCTCCAGGAGGCAGTGGGGAACCCCAGTTGCTGCCTGCCAGTGCCAGGGAGCCAGATATGTCACCAGCCACCGCTGTGAGGTAGCTGGGGTTCCTGCCACCTCCCGGCAACTGAGGATGGATGTGGCTCTCTGCGGCCTACCAGCAGAGGCAGCTGGAGCTTGCTTACCTGTCCATGGTGCTGGCACAGTCCCCAGGGCTGGAGCTGTACTGGCCACATGGCCACAGGTTCTCCATGCCCCTCCCACCTTCCCTGACCATGCATCTGAGCATGCTCAGGGACTAGGTGGGAGATTTTAACCCCTTGCACCCCCAGCCCAAGCCAGGCTCCTGGAGGAATGTGCCTCTGGGGCCAAGTAGGGGCTGCAGCTGCTGGTTGTACAGCGCTTTCTAAAATTCAGCACCAGGGGCTTTGCCCCAGTTGCTGTGTCCTAATTATAGCCCTGTTTGTACTGCAACCCTGGGAAGTGGTGGAGGGCTGGGGGTGCAGGGCCTGAAGAAGCATGGCAAAAAGGGGGAATTCTGGGTAGTCTCACATTCCTTCATTCTTATGCATGAATAACATCAGCAAACTGAAGTGTTGATCATGGGATGGGGCTGGTTGGAGGCAGACCAGCAAGCCTGAGGTGAGACTCATCAAAGACTATAAGGTTACTGAAAGTGTTAAGCTTAGCTTAAAAACATGATTTGCCTTTTGGTTACTTTTGATCAAGTCTGACTGGCTTTCCTCTGACAGAATCTTCCTGTACTTACTTAATGAATATTTATGTTTTATCTAAAGCCGTGCACTTGGTTTATGGTAAAGACTTCATTTATTTGAAACAAAATGGTAGGTGCATACCAATTTCTTTGAATACTTGACAAACCAATGGGCTTGCAATGAGCAACATTGGACGTTGTAAGATGGCAGTTCCTAGGGTTGCATCTGTGACCAGTACAGGCAGTCTTAGTCTGTGGGCAGTTGCCTGGGGGGGCCCAGAGGTGGAAGCCCCCCCCCCAGCAGCAGCTTTAAATATCCTGGCAGCTGGCCGGGAGCTGCAGAGCCACAGCTAGCAGCAGCCAGTAGCCAAGGGGGTGGGTGGTGGGGAAGCCACAGGGGAGATGGCAGCTGGCGGGGGGGCAGGTGAGAACTGGTGGTGGGTAGCACCCTCACTTCCCCTTCCCCATCATGCTCACATGGCTGGTCCTGGGATCACTGGCCATGTGTAGAGCCCTGGTGTATAGAAAAACGTGGGTCTGCAGCCGATCTACATTTGCTCAGTGTCAAACTGTATCAAATCGTAATCCTCATGCCAGGTTTTATGTCCAACCATACCACTCCTACCCCCACTTCTTAGCAGCTCCTGCTGTTGCCAAGCATCTGATTGGCTGACCAGCAATGAGGGAAGATGTGGGAGTAGCTGTCAATCACCAGCTAATAGGTGGAGTGTGCGGACTGGCCATTGGGGCTCCTAGTGTCAGAGGTGGACTAGCTGGTAAGCTGAGCTCCTGTGACTGGCTGTCTCTTAGGCTATGTGCACACATATATTTCATTAACTTAAATGTAACTCAAACTAATAATCATTAAATCAAATGAAGTTAAATCAAATTAACATGGTTCCACTAGAAACCCAAATCTAACTAGCATGTCTAGTTCAATTTTGGAGAGGGCCACCATAGGAGGTGTGGTAACATGGCCCCCAAGAAGGGCCATGCCCCCACCCAATATATAGAAACAGGAAGGGACCCTGGGAGGATAAAGGGCAAAAAATGTTAATTCAAACTAATGGTTATTTTGAATTAACATGGCTACACTATATTAAGTCAAACTAATCAATTTGATTTAACCGTGGTTTCAAATTTACGGGAGGTTTTATAATTTTGAAATGACTTTTCCTTATTTTGAATTGAGGGAGGTCCTTATTTCTAACTAAGGAAAATGAGCATAGCTATGCAATACTTTGAATCAAATTAATCAGAATTAATTCGATTTAACATGTGAGTGTAGACATAGACTTATTGGCTGAAAGCCACAAGGAGAGCTGAGATGGGATTGACTGTAGCACTTACTTTGTTCCCTGCTGTGCTGTTTACCTTGCACACTGCTCTCCACAGCTTCCAGAGGCAGCAGCAGCTAACGCACCCTGGGCAGATAAAAATAGACACTTCATCAGGAGCACCAATGTGCAACAATGGAACCATGGATGCAGGCACCTGCAGATCGAAGTGGATACTCACAGATCTGCAGGACTCTAGCTGCATGGCCTGGGCTTCTCCCTGTGAGTACAAATACAGGCAGGGTCCCATTGCCATGGCAGCAAGAGAAGCCACCTACGGCAGCTCAAGGGAGCCAAAAGAGCAGCTGCCAGGGCAAGAGCGCACTGTCTTCTACAGCAGTGAGGGGTGACAGCTGAACCTCCTAGCACAGGGGGAAAAGGGAGGAGGTGAAGGAAGGTAGCAACTGGTGATGCTGGAGAGTGGGGGGTGGGCTGTGAAGCAGCAGGTGGCAAAAAAAAAAAAAATCAAGGGGCAAGAAGGCCCAATCTTTGACTTTTTGCCAGGGCTCCAAAAACTCTAAAATCACCCCTGATGACTGGGAGTGTTTGCTGGTGTTATTCTATTGCATAACCGAATGAGTGGCTGGCCAGAAGCATTCAACTCACTGAGTTAAGATCAGCTTGCAGAAGGCGGTGTGCAAAGTGCCCAGGTGTGGGAGGTCACATAGCAAAGCAAGACTGGCTCAAAAGCTACATTTATATTAGGGGGCCCTTATTAAGTCGATTTCAGAGTGTGTCTTCACAGGACGCAGGTATACCTGGGGCTGCCGCACCCTGTGCCCCACCCCTGGTTCCTATTGGGCCCCCGGAACCCAATCAGCTCAAGAGGGCCTAATCTGGCCCCAGCTGCCACTGGCAAGCTGCAGGAAGCTGGATCCAGCTACCAGCCCCTTGAAGCAGTCTGTGGGATCAGGCAGCTCCTGTTTCCCACAGAGAGGGGCTGGGAGTCCAGTCTGGCTCCCAGCCCCTTGCAGCAGGCAGTGAGGGCTGGGAGCAAGGGCCTGGAAGCCTGATGGAATTCCCAGCCTATCTCCGCAGGCAGCGGGGGGCTGGCAGCCAGTTCCTACAGCCTGTGCAGAGGGGCTGGGAGCCCCTGCCACCTGGAGAGATGGACTGCTACCTGCAGAGATGGATCCGATCAGGTTCCCAGCCCACAGCCGCAGGTGGCTGGAGTTAGGAACTGGCTCCTGCCCTCAGTGGCAAGGGGCTGTGAGTGTGATCTGGCTCTGAGCTCCTTGCTGATGGCAGCAGAACGCTTAGAGCTGCATCTGGCCCCCAGCCGCTTCCCGCCATGGGCAAGCAGGCCGCAGCCTAGTCAGTTTCAGAGGCTTTGATCTTGTGAAATTGACTAGGTGACTCAGAGCCTGGTCAATTTCACAGGTTTATAGGCAGTGAAACTGCCTAGGTGCCAAGCTGCTTGCCCATGGCGGGAAGCAGCTGGGGCCCAGATGCAGCTACAAGCCTTCTGCTGATGCCCTTGCCACTGGAGGCAGGAGCCAGTTTCTAGATCCAGCCACTTGCGGCTGGGAACTGGGACCCTGATGGGGTTCCCAGTCCTGCTCCACAGTCTTCAGGAACCAGCTGCTAGCCTCTGCTGCCTGCAAAGAGGGGCTCCTATCCACTGGGTTCCCAGTCCCTTGGACCCAGCCCACACCACCTGTCACAAAGAGCTGGGAGCCAGATCTGGCTCCCAGCCCCTCTCTGCAGTGGGCAGGAGCCGGTTCCCACCTCCATAGCCTGCTGCAAGGGGCTGGAAACCTTGGCTCTCAGCTGCTTGCCAGCAATGGCTTGGGCCAGATTGGTCCCCTGGAGGCTGATTTGGCTCCAGGAGCCTGATCAAGACTGGGGGCAGGGGAGGGAGAGGGGCTCAGGGCTTCCTTCCCTGTAAAGTCAACTTAAAAGCTTAAGTCAATTTACGGGGCAGGAGTTATTAAGTCGACTTAAGTATGTGCTTAAGTCAACGTAATGAATTCTAAATATAACTGGATTTGCTTAAATTGATTTGTCTGCTTAAATTGACTTAAGCTCCTAGGGTATGTCCACAAGTCACTTTTATTTCAAAATAACATTGGTTATTTTGAAATAAAAGAGATTAGGGCCACACGACCTATTCTTATTTTGAAATGACAGGCTCCGTCATTTTGAAATAAGAGCCGTCATTTCAAAACAGCTTAAACCCAGTTTATTTCAAAATGGCTGTTATTTCAAAACAGTCATTTCAAAATAACGCTGTTGAGATATTTATTTTGAAATAACCATCATTTCAAGATAATGGTTTTGACCTTCCTCCCAGGGTGCACATCACCCACAGGAAGAAGGAAGTGCTGTCCCCTGTCCATGCCAGGCAGCCTGCTGACAGCCTTCAGCAGGCACGGCAGCATGTGGCTCTGACCACACCTCAATATATGGAGGAGGCAGGACATCCTTGCCCTGTTCCAGGGCAGCCACTGGAACCAGGACATCTTTGCAGACATTGCTGCAGAGCTGTCTGCCCAGGGCCACAAGCACACCACGGAGCAGGTGCACTCCAAAATCAAGGGCCTGCGACAGAATCATGCCCGCACCAGGGAGACACACAAGCTCCAGGGGGCAGGTAGCAGAGCTGCCTGCTCTTTCTATGCGGCACTGCATGACTTCCTGGGTACCGAGCCCAGTGGCCTGCCAGCTCAGGCCAGTGACACTGGCCACCGCCCCAGCATACCCTGAGCCCCAGAGAGGGGGACAGCAAATCTGAAGTGTCTGTCGACGTCAGCCAGCCTCCTGCCATACAACCACCACCAGAGGCTGCACCGGGGACTCCGGAGGTCTTCCCCGTTCCACAGGAGGAGACTGTGTTACCAACTTTGCCCACTGACTCGGGGTATGCTCATTTATTAGGGTTGCTTTCTCTATGGGGAAGATGGTACTTCTATTAGTGTGCTGCTTGTGTGACTTGTGTTTCTATAGAGGTGCGTCTGAGCGGACCAGGTCTATCAGCACTCTCAGCTGACCCCTTATGTGTCCCTGAACTCAGTAGGCTGGGTCACACAGCACTTCTGTGCTGCTACCCTTATGTGCCCCTGTACCGCACCAAACTAGGCTTGATTATGGATCTTGAGCAGGCTGGGTCAAAAACAGCACTTGTCAGCTGTCACCCTTATATGCCTACTATCCCTATCAATGAGCAAACCTTACAGGGTTGTGGGCATTACAGGGATCTTTGGCTAGGTAATAGAAGCGTTGCTGCAAAGTGATATAAAGAAACCAAGACCACAAAGGAGAGGGAATGATGTCTTAAAAGAGTCTGGAAACTGGCTTAATAACAAAAGTCATTTTATTGCTAGGTATCTAAAACTTGTACTACTAAGAATAATTACAAAGGAGAGAAGAATACCCCAAAATACCCAGTTACAGCACTGATAAACATACAAGGAAAGAAGAACATCCAGCTACAATATTACCTAGATTCTACTGTATCAGGCCTAGAGGGAGAGAGAGTGAGTCATAATTAACACAAAGGGAGAGAGGTTGGGGGGGGGGGAGAGAAAGAGAGAGAGAGAAGTTGTGGGGGGGGTGTCTCACCACTCTGTGTAGCAGAAAGGTTTCCAGGTTGTGCAGATCAGGGTCAGAGGCTGGATGGAAACAAAGCTCCCACAGCAATCAGCAAGGAAGAAAAGCCAGATCCCAGTGGAAATGATCCAGCTTTAGATCCAAGCATCAGGACTCAGGACTCAATCCAGACTCACACAGGATTCAGAAAGGATCCAGTCAGGACTTGCACAGGACACACACTACACTACTGCACTATGTGGGTAAAGGTTTTTTTATAAGGACTTGTTTACGTGGCCAATACACATTCCTGGCTGGGTGTAGTGGTTCAGAGAAGCTCACAATACAGTCAGGCAGGCTCAGTATTTTGGGTATCAAGTATCACATCTGTGACTAGAATGGTCTGATAATTGCTGAGTTTGTTCGTTCTGGTGTGAGATCCCCCATCAGGCAATGCTTCCCTGCTTCTTCAATCCCAGAGTTCAGTACTGCTCTTGCTTCTTCAATCCCAGAGTTCAGTGCGGCTTCTGCTTTGGAGTCTGGTTCTCCATAGTCAATGCAAATGAAGCTTCATTGTGCTGATGGCTTTTGGATATGGGTAGATTAGGAAAAGGATGTCTCCCATTTCCTACTGTTTTTGGTTTTCAGTTCAAGCAGAGGTTGGGGGATGTGTGTGGGGGAGGGAGGCACAGGCTGGATACTATGCTCTGATTCCTCAAGAACACAGAGCTAACACGTAACAACTGCCAAGGAGGTACAGGGGCCTGGCAACATGCCGACCCCTGGGGAGTCAGAGACAGACAAGGGGACATCCAGGCAGACAGCTGGAGCCCGTGTTCATGAGTCTTCCTCTCCCATACAAGCACGCAGGGCTGGGCCCGCCCAGGTCACGGGCAGCAAGGAGGTACAGCACAGGGACAGGTGGGGCACAGGGCCGGGGAGGGGCTCCAGAGGCCCTCCCATGGTCACGGGTTCCCGAGAGACATGTGGCATCAGGGTCATAGGCTCCTGCGTGCCTGGGGTTGGTTAACAGGGGATGGGTGTAAAAGATGCAGCTGCATCTTGGGGGGGTGTGGAAAGCAGGCAGGCCACACCACTGGTAAGTGGCCTTGGGAGACTTCTCAGAGCAAGTCTTGGGTGAGTCCAGCTCACCACTGTGGGCACCATTAGGCCATGTGTGCCTCCAGAGCAATGTCCCACTGGACCCAGATCCAGATTCCTGCTGACAGTCAGGGCAGAGGTGCTTGCTGCAAACAGGCTGCACACAGACAAGGGCATCAGGCAACAGGCGCTAACACTTTTTTGTGCTTCCCTCCAGCAGTTCGTCCAGCCTCCCACCGTGCTGTTGCACAGAGCCCACCCAGCACCCCCAGACCACTGAGGAGGAAGAGGGGCCACCAGATGCAGGGGGAAATCTTGGAAAGCCTCGAGAACCTTGGCCACCAAGCCAAGGCATCTGCCCAGGCATGGTGGCGACAACAGCCGGTCGCCAGGATGCTGCCCTCCACATGGTCACTGCACTGGAGCGGCAGACCTCGGCGATGGAGCGCCTAAGCACTGTGGTGGAGGACATGGCCACCAGTGTCTGGCACCTCACAGAGCACGTGGTTCCCTTCAGCAGCCACCAGAGGTCCTCCCCATGCCTTTCCCCAGAGGCGGCCCCGGACGCGGGGTGGCCATGGGCCGGGGTGTGGACCACCATCCCCCCCCCCCCCAGAACCCCCCCCCACAGGCCTCGCCTAAGGACTCCCCTCTCACTCAGACTCCCCAACCCCCTCCCCAGTCTCCCCCCTCCAAGTTGCAGGGCCTCCCCCATTCTCCCCTCACATTTCCATATCTTCTAACCCTCCCCAGCCCTTCCCTGCCCCAACCCCATGTTAATTTAAATAAGCAGTTTCAGTTTGAGACACATATTAAATGCATGTCAGTATTTTTATTGGGTGGGGTTCACAGTATGGGTGAATGGGTGGGGCTGGCTGTGGGAGAATGGGGGAGACGGTGGCATGGAACAGGGCACGCCTGGGCCTCAGAGTTCCTCTGTGGCAAAACTGTTTGTAAGTGTGTTATGAATTGTGACAGCCCTCTGTGACACCTGCTCCTGTGGGGGCACAGGTGTGGGTTGCTCATAGTGGCTGCCGAGGAGTTGTGCTTCGGCTTCCCAGGCAGCAGCAACAGTTTCATCCCGCAGCGCACAAAAGTTATGCAGGGCAATGAACAGACTGATGACCTCTGTGATTGTCTCCTCCACAAGGTGGAGGCGTGTAAGGAGGCACCTCCATCGTGCCTTCAGCAGGCCAAATGCCCACTCGACTACCTGGTGGCAGTGGCTCACATGGCGATTGAAAAGCTGCTGGCAGGGATTGAGGGGTCCTGTGTATGGGCGCATGAGCCATGGGCGGAGGGTATAGGCTGCTTCTGTGACAGTGAGGATGGGCACCACTACTCCCCTGACATTGAGGTTATGGGGGGGGGGGAGAAGGTGCCCACCTCCATGCCCCAGTACAGGGGCAGAGTTATGGAAGACCCTGGCATCAGGGGCCCTCCCTGGCCATCCCACATAACAGTTGTGAAAGAAGCCCCGGTGGTCCACAAGGGCCTGCAGGATTACTGTGTAGTACCCCTTGTGATTCTGGTACTCAGGGGCTCAGTGCTCCGGGGCTCTTACAGGGATGTGCATCACATCCAGTATCACAGCACAAATGGGAAATCCCAGAATGGCTATGCTGGGAATGGTGTCCTGCAACTCCCCTTGAGTGACCAGCCGTTGCAGCAGGATCCTGTTGATGACCCCGGTGACCTCCAGCAGCATGTTCCCAATGGTGGACCTCTCTATGCCGAAGAGGTGCACCACGGACCTGTATGACTCGGGATTGGCCATCTTCCAAAGAGCGATGGTGACTCTTGTTGACAGGGGTAACTGGTCACATGCTGGTGTCCCTTCAGCACAGGAGCAGCGCGAGGTCTGCTACGAACTGGTTGAAGGTCCCCCTGCTCATGAGGCAACTCCTCTGCCACTGCTTGTCACCCCAGTTTCCGAGCACTACCCACTCCCACCAGCCTGTGCTGGTCTCCTGGGCCCAGACCTGATGAGGCACAAAAGGGGGCAGGGGAACTAGGGCTGCTCTGCAGCCCAGAACGATGATAGTCTGGGACAGCCTGGGCACCATCGGGGTCTGCAAGCAGGTTGTGTCCCACCACAGGAGGACATTTTGCAGGCAAGCAGAGGGTTGATTGACCACACAGCAATGGCTAGGAAGCCGGGCAGCATCCATCTCTCTCTGTCTCTCAGTCTCCTGCTAGCCAGAATGAACAGGGAAGTGAGGTCAGTACCTGCTTTTATAAGATTGGCTGGCAATATGGCTGACAACATGGCCCAGTGAGAGGGCCATGTTGCTACACCTCCCATGGTGCCCCCCCCCCAAAGTGAAATAGCAAATCCTGTGTTTGGACATGGTATTTTGTTTTGAGCTTTTCCCTTAATTCGAATTAACATTTTCTTAGTTTGAATTAACTTATTTCGAAATAAGGAATTTATTTTGAAATAACTCATTTCAAAATAACTTATTGTGAAATAACGATGAATGTGTGGACATAGCCCTAGTGTATACATAGCCTGAAAGTGGGTGAGACAGTGCTATACCCAGCCAGATTGCAGAAGTTAACATCTCACAGACCCAAGACCACTTCTAGACCATCCCTGACATGTTTGTCCAACCTGCTGTTAAAAAATATCTCCCATGATGGGGATTTCACAGCCTTCTGAAGCAAGTTATCCAAGTACTTAACTATCATTACAGTTAGAAAGATTTTTTTTTCCCCTAATGTCCAACCTAAGCCACCCTTGCTGCAGTTAAAACCCATTGCTTCTTGTTCCATCCTTAGTGGTCAAGAAGACCTTTTCACCCTCTCTCTGTAACCACCTTTATGTACTAGAAAACTTCTTTGTTCCCAATCAGCCTTCTCTTTCATAGATAAACAAAACCAGTTGTTTCAATCTTCCTTCAGAGGTAATATTTTCTAGACTTAGAATTATGTTTGCTGATCTTCTCTGGACTTTCTCCGGTGTGTCCACATCTTTGATAAACTGTGATGCCCAGAACAGAATATGATACTTCAGTTCAGGACTGATCAGCATGGAGTAGAAAGGAAGAATTACATCTCATGTCTTTCTTACAGCACCCCTGGAAATATATGCCAGAATCATGTTTGCTTTTTTGTAACATGTAATTACTGGGTTGTCCTCATTATAGTAGGGCACTATATTTGTCCCTTTCTAGTTCTCTGGAGTCTCTCCCATCTTCCATGAATTTTAGAAGAAAATTGCTAATGCCTCAGATATCTTCTCAGTCAGCTGCTTTAGTAGTCTAGGATGTAATTATTCAGGCCCTGGTAACTTAAAGACATCTAAGTTGTCTAATATTTAGCTTGTGTTTTCCCTCTTTTAGCCTCACATCCTATCTCATTTTCTCTGCCATTCACTATATTAAACATTCAATCACTACTAACCTTTTCAGTGAAAATGAAAAACAAACAAAAAAATCATATAGCGCTTCTTCCATTTCTGCTTATTGATTCTTCCCCCTTCATTGAGTAATGGGCTTTCTCTTTCCTTGGTTTTTCCTCTTGAATCTAATGTACTTGTAGGAAGTTTTCTTGTTATCCTGTATGTCTCTAGCTAGTTTAATCTTCTTTTGTGCCTTTGTCCCTTCTAATTTTGTCTCCACATACTTGTTAGTTTATATTCCTCCTCTGTAATTTTACCAAGTTTCCATTTTCGTAGGACTGAGTTCCAGATCATTGATGATTTCCTGGTTAAACCATTGAAGATCGGCTGTTTAAACCAGTATGGTCTTTTGCCATACATCATAGAATCACATCCCTTGATCTTCTGGCAACACTCCTATTGATGCAGCCTAACATACTGTTGGCCTGTTTGACAACAAGAGCACATTGTTGACTCATATCTAGCTTCCCATCCATCATAATGCCCAGGGCCTTTTCTACAGATCAGCTACTTAGCCAATCGGTCCTCATCTTGTAGAGGTACATGGGATTTTTCCATCCTAAGTGCAGGACTTTGCAGTTATCCTGGTTGAACCTTATAAGATTTCATTTGGCCCAATGCTCCAATTTGTCTAGGTGTCCCTGAATCCTATCCCTGGCCTCCAGCATGTCTACTACGCCCCACAGCTTGATGTCATCCTCAAATTTACTATGTGTGCAAACTAGCTCACCATCCAGACCATTAATGAACAGAACCAGCACCAGGACCAAAGCCTGGGGCACTCTCCTAGTTACTGGTTGCCAACTGGACATCGAGCCATTGATCCCTGCCTGCTGAGCCCGATGATCTAGCCAGCTTTTTATCCACCTTAAAGTCCATTCATCCAAAATATACTTCCTTAACTTGCTGAATGTCTTATCTTTCCTACACAGAAGCATAGTTTACTCTTGTTACTTAACAATATCCTTTGAAAAACTATCAACTCCCTTGAACTGTTTTTCCCCTTACACTTACTTCCCATAGGATCTTATCTGCCACCTCGCTGAGTTTGCTAAAGTCTGCCTTCTTGAAATTCATTACCTTTG
Organism: Podocnemis expansa; assembly: GCA_007922195.1. Taxonomy (NCBI): domain Eukaryota; kingdom Metazoa; phylum Chordata; order Testudines; family Podocnemididae; genus Podocnemis; species Podocnemis expansa. The sequence continues at coordinate 23,621,390 of ML681966.1, forward strand.
TTGTGCTATTTTCCATCCTGACATTCCCCAGAATCATGTGGACTAGGAAACTTTAAGTGCATATCAGCAAGGCCCACATACGGTGTAGCATACTGGAGATCTGTAGATTTCACGTGCCTATCTTGCTTCTCAGTACTTCTCAGTATTTTAGATTTCTAAAGAGACTATTAGGCACCTAAATCTCTTTTGAGAATCTAGCCTTCAGATTTTGAAAAATCAACATTAAGGATTCAAATATGTAGAATTAAACAAACGTTTACGTGCTTTGTTGAAATGCACCAGAGTACTAAATTGTCTTCTTTCATTGATAACTTTTTGGAAAATTAGATCACTCAGTAACAACCAACACAAATCATTGCTTTTATTATACACTGGAACTAGAACAGGACCTAACCTAGATCTTTAGATATTCCTGACTTTGGGGGGAATTCAGCTCTGAAATGGGATTTGAACTTTGCTGTAGAGTTTAACTCTAAACGTGACCAAGTTTTTGTGGAATTTTCTACATGCTTGGTGCTATTGTGTACCACTAGGCATCACAAGTTTACGCTTTAGAACAGAGTTGTTCATTACTGGTAAAAATATAACCTTTAGCAATAGTAATGCAATCATATTTATAATGTATTTATATGACTATAGTAGTCTAAAAGTGTTTGAATCATTTGTTTGCCCACTTAAAATATTTATAATTTAAACAAAAGTGGATTATACATTTTAAACAAAAAGTGAATTAAACAAGAAAAATACAAAAATGAATTAACAGTCAATTGGACTAAACAATTTATATTCCCAAACATGCATTCAAAAACTTACAAAGCAGCCAGGGTTTGGGGCTGAGTAAATTCTTCTGGAACTGAATTGAAGGCTTTTAAACAGATATAGATTAAAACTATGAGTGTTATAAAAAAGCAACTGAGGAAACACTGAAGTAACTGTCCAATAGAACAACAAGGACAGGGAACTAAGCCAATCTTTTACTGATCTTCAGGGAGTGGAGTAGCAACTGTATGTGTGAAAGAGAAATGCCATGTCTGCCATTATTTTTTAACTTGAATGAGCTAGAGATGTATTATATCTGTATGTGATGTAATGCTTATGACAAAGAAAAAAGGATTATAAATTTCTGCATTTTAAATGTCTATTTTTTTTCTTAATATCAGCTATTTAATGCCTCTTTCCTTATTTGCTTTAATTAAAAGAAAAGGTATGCACTGTCAGAAGTTAAAACCTAAATCTAGTAGAAATATTGTCTAACATATGTTTTGTCAAAAATAATTAAACAAATATAGATATTTATGTACAGGAATATTAAATACTTTAAATACTTGTAAGAAACAACTACATGAAGATCAATTAAATTACAGTAAACTATTTTGTAACTGTACAATGCATATGTTAAAAAATGTCCTCTAAATTTAAAAATCTGGTGGTGATATCAATAATGTTGCTCTATTCCAGAGGAGGAAAAACATGCTATCCTTGCAGGGTTTTTTTTTTTTTAATCCCCTTTCATTTCTTGTTAAGAATGTGTTGTCCTTATCATATGATCAGGAACACTTAACTGAACATTAAGCTACTTACATAGTAATGCCTTGTTAGATTTAGCTAGTAATCAGAATTAAATAGTTTGGGTGCTCCTGACGAATACAGTGACTTGTCCAAGATTTGTCGATCATAATATGACCATTTTTTTTCTTGTACTTTATAAAGTATTTTTCACATCTGTGTCATTAATTTAGTCTGCAGAGCCATTTGGTGGATCACTGGTGTAATAGACCCTAAAAGGCAAAAGTGATGAATGAACAATTAATTCATCTGTTATTAAACAGATTTGGATTTATAGGTTACTCTTAGAGAAAAAAGACTTCTTAAAAAGGAGTTCTCAAGCCTGAAACTTGCTTCTATCTTCATTGTGACAGATATATTTTACTTTTGTTGATATACAACAGCATAATTACTGTACAAATTAATACAACTTTCAGCAGGACATAGTCTTTCTAAGCCATCTCAAAATAAATATGCATGTACTGCTCTGCCTGAATGCTATAAAATATTCAGTACGTGACAAGAATATTTCTAAAGGTAGATATGAGCTGGCACACCAATAATTGGGTTCATTAATCTGTTCCAGAAAAAAAATTAACCGTTGCTTCTGCTCTATTCATATACTTCAACCTGTGGGTAGGAACTTTTTTTTTTTTTTGAGTTTTTTAAAGTTAGCTGTTCACATATGTGGGTGATTAAATACTGAATTTCAAGGGTGAAAATTATTTGTGGCTGGATAAAGCAGGTATTTAACAATGCATGGAGTGCCTTAGACATTAATTTGACAAAACATGCTGTACATTGAAAAAAGGATCTTCACAAAACATTTCCTCCTTAGTCTGTTGTATGAGAAGCATGTGTACCTAAGATTGGAGGACTGGGAGACTAGGGAAAATATCTGTTGTTTTTTTCACTGTTAAATAGAAACATTTACTTTTCACCACACAGGGAGGTAGCACCACTTGATAAACAAGTTTGTGTTGTATGTGTGGCCTAAGAATGTTTATATGCAGTTCCTGAAAAGCAGACCATCAGAAAAACCAATCTGTAGAGATGACATACTGCCAGAGACTGAGGGACGAAAGGGTTGGTGCTGGAACAAATGATAAATTCACACAATAACAAGTCCCCAGTCAACATCCAAGAGTTAAGCAACATAAGCCAAAAGATCTGGGAGGTGAGGGTGGTGTCAGTAAATTTGGCCAGCTAGTTTTAAATGTTACAGTGTTATTGACTTCTGCCAAGAAACAGTGTCTTTCAAATCTAATTTAGAATTCTTTGAGCATATCTGTAAAATGTTGAACAGTGTACAAATTGTAGCTGGGTTTTTCTAAAAGCCTTTGGCAAACTCCCTTGCAAGAGGCCATTAAAACTAAGGAGTCACAGGGAGAGAAGTAAAATTCTGTCATGGATCAGAAACTGGATAAAACAGAAAGAACATAAATAACTGGTCAATTTTTCTAACCTGGCAAAATGTTAGCAGTACAGTGCTTACAGGAATTGGACCCATAACCCTGGTGATTAAATATACTGTATTCATTAGTGCTCTAGGAAATGGATGAAATTTGCAAATGACAAAAATTATTTATGATAAGAGTAGAAAAGAATTTAAGGCACTCCAGAGGGACTTAAAGCTAGGTAAATGATACAAAAGGCAATTGAAATTCAGTGCTGACAAAAGAAAATTATTCTGATTGAAAGGAATAAATTGAACTACTGTTAAGCATTGCTGAATTGTAATCTAAATGTATCCAGTCAGTAAAACTATTTGGGGCTTACTGCAGACCTATCAAGCAAATGACTGCTTTCTGTGCAGCATGGGTTCAAAACGCAAACAATGTTCAGATATATCAGAAAATAACACTGAAAGTATTATAATACCAGCATATAAACTGATGATTTGCCATCACCTGGAATACTGTCTTCAGTGTAGTCAACTCTAAAATATTGCAATATTAGTCAATTCAGAGACAGGCAACAAAATGGCTTAAATGGCATGCAAAGACTTCCATGTGTGGAGGCGAAAACCATTTGTGCTGTTTGGTTTGAGAGAATATGAACAGCAAATAAAATGAATGTGTGTGTGTGTGTGTGTGTGTGTGTGTGTGTGTGTGTGAGAGAGAGAGAAAGAGAGAGAGAGAGAGAGAGAATGCAAATCAGTCACTTCTAACGGAATCAGGTTTAGTGGCATCTGACTGCTTGGGATGCCAGGCTCAGAAGGTAGTTTTTGTTGTAAGCTTACAGGAGATGAATTATTTTACATGCTTATGTATAGGATGGATTAATACAGATTCACTGAACCTAATGTGGAAATGTATTGTCTTATATGACAGGGATAAACCATGAATGCAAATCATGTATCAAAGTTATGAAATGGGTAACAAATGCAATAAAAATAAGATATTTAAAAGTTTAACAAGAAGAGTGGGGGAACCTCAAAAATGCTGCTCACCTGGAGTGCCATTTGATTGAGGGTGGGCCCTGGCTTGTACTTATCCTTTCTCAAAAGAAAACAACAAAAGAAAAGCCAATGAAATTGTGTGTGTTCCAAATATCAGTATATCATTGAGTACATGAGCTTAGCAGGATTTAGAAAAGGATTAGCCACTTATGTATATAAAGCCATAGATACATTAAACAAGATAAAAATTATAAGGCATATAAACCCTAATTCTTCAGACCCTAAATCAGTCATAAGTCAGATCAGAAAAAAAATTATGTTATGCTCAGGTAGCTCCAAAATGGTCCAGTATAGGAATTCTTGCATCTTCCTCTGCATCATTTAGCACCGGTCATTCGCAAAGACAGCGTATAAGACTAGCTGGTCCTCTGATTTGATCATCTATGGTCATTCTGATGTACTTTTATTCCTGTAACAATCTGCCTTTCTGGTAGCCATAGTTACCTAATTCATGACCTGAATGCAGTATGTCTGAGTTGTTCAAGGGTTTCCAAAGATCAGTCAAATCATTCATTTCATTATTGAGAGGGGTTGATTTGTAGATTGTGTGCTGAAGCGTTATGCTCTGCAACAATTAAGGAAAAAAAAAGAACCATATTTATAAGTCTTAGTGCAGAATTGTCATAAGCAAAGCCCTAAAATTTCTATAATTCCATAGGTCTGGGATGAGAATTTTGCTTAGGGCCAGAACCAAAATAAACTGTGCACGTAGTTACAAATGCAACCAATAATAATTATCCCTCCAGTTCCACACAAAAGAAAGGAAGTGGCATTTGAAGTTTGTATATGTGATTGTTTGCCCAGCATTGGTACCTAATGGCATTTTGTAATGTCAGGTGTGGTAGTAATACCAGAAGGTGGAGGCCAATCAGCACATATTCTTAGTTTGGCTGATGATGCAAAAGGATGGGAACAGAACAGCAAGGGAAAGGGCTCACAAGTCAAACTGAATTGCTTGCTTAACATTTCTCCAGCTGTTACCAAAGTAGTTAAATTGCTCCGATGACATTTCTCAATCAGTTGTTATCATTTATCTCAAAACATGCATTTACGTTTTGTCTAACTGGTTCAAGTGAAGAGGAATAATGTCTATTTAAAAAAAAAATCACTTAATTGAGCCTGATTCTCTATTGCAGCTAAATATTGCTCAGTTATAGTGGAGAGGGGAGCCACATGAAGCTGACTGCTCCCACATCCTAGGCCATTTGGGAGGACAGCAATTCCTCAGGGAGAATGAGATATAGCAGAGCTCTGGTTTGCCATGCATCCTTCCCTACCTCTCATGCTCCCAGGGGATAAAGTAAGTGAGAACATGGTGGAATGGCATTCTGGGGCCCAATATTTTTAGGGGCTCAGCATTCTGGGACCTTTACAAATAGAAAATGGAGCCAGAACGCTGTATTCCGGGGCCCACCAGTTAGAAATAGTGGGCACCAAAGCACAACATTCTGGCTCCATTTTCTATTTGTAGGGGCCTGCCAGACACTGACCTCCTAAAAATAGCAAGCCCCAGAATGCTGTTCTGGGACACTCTGGCAGGGCAGAGAGCTTCTCCCAGGCTGGGCCTGGGAGATTTTAAATCTTCCACCCCGAGCATGCTCTGACTGAGCATGCTCAGAGCCTCTGAGCATGCTTAGTTAGAGCAGGCTCGGGGCAGGAGGAGCAGCCCCTGGGGTGCTGCTCTAGCAGCCAGGTAAGGGGCCGTGGGGGCGGGCCTGGATTAGAGGAGGAACAAAAGCATGGGGCCAAGGCTGCTCTGGCTCCACAGCGCAGGACCTGAGGTGGCAAGGTGGTCCAGGGTTGGGGTTGGCATGGGGAGCGGTGGGACAGACTCTCTCCTGCTGGGCCAGCCCTGATCAGGGTCTCCCATCTCCCCATGGCTACAGAGGAGAGCTGGGTGGACAAGTGGCCCATTGTCCCCTTCACCTATAGTCCCAGCCTCCCAACTCCCCTACTCCAAACCTTCTCTGCCCACATCTCCTGCCCCTGTCCCCCACCTCCTGCCACCATCCACCCCTTTCTGCCCCATCTCCTGTCTCTGCTCCCTTCAACACCCCACCTCCTGCCTCTGCTCCCACCGCCTGCCACCACCCACCCCCCCTCTCTGCCCCATCTCCTACACTTGTCCCCTTCACCACCACACCTCCTGCCTCCTAGCTCCTGCCACCACTCACTCCTTTGCCCCATCTCCTGTCCATGCCCTTCTGACAGCTCCTGCCTCCCACCCTCCCCTTCACTGCCCACATTTTCTGCCCCTGTCCCCAGCCAGCCGTTCAACACTCCCCACCTCTTGCCCCTGATCCATTCCTTCACATCCTGTGCCCTCATCCTTCCTGGGCTGGGGCCTGCCAAATTATACTTTAACCACTGCATGTTCCATTCACATCCTCTGAGCATGCGTCCCTCATGTTTCTCTGGAGTGAGAGTGCTTGTGAAGAAGGTGGCAGAGCTGCCTTCACCAAATTTCCTCCTGTGTTTGGAACTCCTTGCAGATGGAATCAGCATCTCTTGATGCTTTACAAGAATAAGGTTGATGTTATCTATGCCCCTAATAATAAGCATTCCTTATACAAGTACTACAATATGACTTAAAGCGAAGCAGCAACTATTTACTATATTCTTTTTGCAGATAATTTCAGCAAACAAGTAAATCAACAATTCCTCACAGCTGCGGATGATGGATGTAGCCTAAACCTACATAAACATTTTCTCATGGAGGGCAAAACAGTTTGTACTGTTGCTTATTTTTTGACCTAGTGCCATTTTTAAAAACCTGAAAAACAAAAACAAAAATCAAAGCAAAACTACAAAGAACTCCACAGTCAAAAGGCATTTTTCTCTAGCAAAACCAGCTTTTTGCTTCCTGAAACTGAAAGAAGGCATCTGAGTGTAGTTGGATAATATATTTAAAAAAAAAGAAAGAAAGACATCTCATGTTCTTGAATATCTATGTAATATAGACAAATTGTACTAAATTCCTCCTCCTCTAAAAGCAGATACTTTGTTTTCAGGTATCTGTATTTTGTTTTTATTTCTTCTGATATTAAATATCACTTTTCCCTATTAATATTTTATTGTAATTGTCTACAAAATGTTCAAGGGTAGGCCAGTGGAGCACAGTCGGGGCCAGAGGCAATAGGTTTGCGGACTGCATTCAGCCCCAGACACCTGTGTTCCAGAGCATAATTCACTGTTAAAATGTTAGATGTCCTTCCCACCCCTTTCCCCCACAATGTTTTCTGTGGAAGTTACTGTTGTTTTAAACTAATGCTATTTGGACACATTACTTCAAAATGACCATTATATCAATTCCAGCATGGTTTGCCCTTCCACCCTGCATGGTGCACAGCACTAGGAAGGAGGAAGTGACCCACCCCTGCCAGGCAGCATGCGCACAGCCATAAGGCAGCATGGTAGCATGCCTAGCAGGGGAGACCCCCTTGCCTCTGTGTGGATGCATGAGGAGGTCCTCCGCATATGGAGGAGGGAGGACATCCTTGCCTGGCCCTGTGCCAGACACAGAAACCAAGATGTGTATGCAGACATAGCTGCAGAACTGTCTGCCCAGGGCCATGCATGCACCACAGAGCAGGTACTCTCCAAGGTCCCTTAGCAAACCAGGGAGGCACACCAGATCCAGGGGGCAGCTAGCACCACCACCTGCCCCTTTTATGAGGCGTTCCATGCATTTCTGTGGCGGAGCTCAGCAGCTTCCCAGACAGGACCATGGACTCTGCCCATCCCTCCTTCCAGGGACACACACCCCCGAGGGACACCATGCATCTTGGAACGTCAGTGACACCAGCCAGCCTGCCACCACACCACCACCAGAGGCTGCACCAGGCAGTTCAGCGCTCTTCCCTGCCTGAGAGAAGGGGACTGCCACCCCCCAAGGAGGAAGAAAGGGGGCATACAGAGGCTCCAACCCCCACGGAGTCTGAGCCAAAGAAAGGGACATCCAGACAGACATCTGGAGCACCTGTTGGTGAGTGTTCCTCTCCCCTACATGCAGGAGGGGCTGAGCCTGCCTATGTCACAGACAGCGAGGGGCCCATGACCTGGGGAGAAGCAGGGCACAAGGATGGGAGGGGTGTAGAGGCCCTCCCATGGGCACAGATGGCTGGGCGACAGGTGGCTGGGGGACATGTGGTACTAAGGTCTCAGGCCCATGTGGGGTGGAGGTTGCTCATCAGGGAGCTGGCAGTACCCAGATGTGGCTGCACTGGAGCAGAAAGCATACAGGCCATGCTGCTGGCAAGTGGCCTCGGGAGAGTCCCTGGGCCAAGTGCTGGCTGACTGCAGCTCACCAGTGTGGGCACCACAAGGCTATGCTCACCTCCAGGGCAGTGTCCCACAGGAATCCTGCTGACAGTCGCGGCAGAGGTGTTTGCTGCTGACAGGCTGCACCCAGCCAACGCCAGAAGGCAGAAGGGGCTGACCCTGTTTTCTGCTTCCCTCCAGCAATTCTCCCAGCCCCCACCGTGCTGCTGCAGGGAGCCTGCAAGCCACCTCTAGGTGAAGAAGGAGGGGCTGCTGGACCAGGGATGAAATCCTGTCAAGCCTCCTTGAGCTGGGCTAGTGAGCTGAGGATTCAGCATGGGCCTGGAGGGAGAAACAGGGCAGTTGTCAGGCTGCCATCAGCCACCAGCTCCAGCGGCCACTGCCAATGACAGTGCAGCATGGTCAGGGCACTGGAGCAGCAGACTCTGGCAATGGAGCGCCAAAGCATCACGCTGCAGGCCCTGAGAACCATGGTCCAGGATGTCACCACGTGCCTCCAGTGCCTTGCTGTATGTGTGGTCCCCCCAGCAGCTGAGGGCTGTCCCCTGCAGGTGCCCCCAGACCTGATGTGGCCATGGGCCAGGGCACAGGATGCCACAGGGCCCCCACATAGCCCCCCATTGGGACTCCCTGCCCATCCAAACTCCCCAACCTCCCACCCAGATCCCCCTCCCCCAGTTTGACACCCACCCCCGGTTCTCTCCCCAAAGTTCCACATGCCCTTACTGCATCACAAGCCTTCTTTGCCCTGACACCTTTCCTTATTTTAAATAAAAATTGTTACACTGCAATCAGTTCAAGTAAGAGTATTTATTTGGTGGGGTTTGGGGTGGCTAGCTGTGGCATAATTAGGGAGTGGGGGGGTATGTTGGGGTGGGTGTGGCCCTCCCAGCTCCTTACTGATGAAAAGGTTCATCAGTTCCTTGTGGACAGTGGTTGCCTTCTGTGGTGCTGACTCCTTAGGGCCAGAGGTGCAGGTTGCTGGTACCAGCCACTGACGAACTGTGCCTCAGCCTCCCAGATGGCAGCTACTGTCACAGAGATTATGCAGGACCATGCAGGCACTGGTGATCTTTGCGGTGGTCTCCTCCATGAGGTGGAGGCACAAAAGGAGGCACCTCCAGTGGGCTTTCAGTCAGTCAAATGCCAGCTCAACCACCTGGTGGCAGCGGCTCATGCAGGAGTTGAAAAGCTGGCATCTGGTGTCAAGGCGTCCTGTGTATGGCCGCATGAGCCACAGGTGGTGGAGATAGGCCACATTGAAGATGATGAGGACAGACACCTCAACTTCCCTAGCAGTGATGTTATAGAGGGGGAGAAGGCGCCAGCCTCCATGTGTTGCTGGAAAATGTGTTCGACCTGCTCAGGTAAGCTAGCCAACAGGCAGGTGCCTTCTAGGAGGTTTGTCCACCACTGCAGTTGTTTGTCACACTGTCACCCTTGAACACTATCTGTGGAATCATGATTCTTGAGGCAGATATGGCAGTTAAACAACAAGGATTTTATTGGAAAAGGGGAAAGTAAGTGGAGATTAGGTATTAGGAATTAGCCAAGAACTCAAGAATTAACAAACATACACAGATAAATATTCAACCTTAAGTACTGGAGATAGCCAGCCCAGAGGATATAACATCCAAAGGTTAATATCCCTCTTTGTATTATCAACTAGAAGATCAATGATACCAAAGGTAAGAAACTAAGAAGTTAATTCCAACCCCTTTTGTATTCCAGGTTGTCATTGGAGGAGTTAGATAAACTTGCAGAACTCAGGTAAATTCCACAACTCAAACCCAAATACTTCACCAGGTGTCTGCACCCTGACCTGCTCGCACCCTGCTTTTATGTTACAGGTTATATCAATTGGGACCCATAGGACTTGAGCCTCTGTAGGATTCCTTCCCACAAGGTAAGTATCTTGCCCCCCCCCAGGTTACCTTAGCAACCCTGTTAAACCAGAGGATTACCCCCTTTTCTCTCCACGCTTCAGGTAAGTATTCCTTACTACTCTTGTATAGACGTGCACATGGGCATAGAATGGCCTCTATGAGGACCCGGTCTCTGTAATCCCTTGCTAGTCACAGTTCTCTTCAGCCTGAGTGGCCACAGGTCCGAACACCCACGCAGGCGATCCCTCAGAGTCCTGGTTCCGATGATCCCAAGTCAAACTATCTGCTTCAGAGTTCATTTGAACCCCTTGGTCCTCAGATCAAACGTCCATTCACCCTATTGTACAGTCTGACAGGCAGGGCAGCTTCCTAAAACACTGTCCTGACTCCTGCCTTCTTCAGGGCCTTTTATGTTGCAGCAAATTGTCTTCAGCCTAGAGCTGGTGTCTGAGATTCAGTCCCAGTCTCTAGCTAAAGGCCTAACTGGAATCCTGGAGTCCTTTACTGCGAAGGAAGACAGGTCCCACACAGAGTCCTTCACTCTTGCGAAGTGCAGCAGACGCTCCTTTCCTTCGGCGGGAACCCCTTTTAAATATCAGGGCCCTCAGCCAATTGCTGGGGCTCCTGGCACACCTCTGGTTCATGCACTTTTGTGTGTCCCATTGGCTAACACAGGGAATTTCCCAAAGAGCCTCTTGACCTGCTGCAGCCATGTGCCGTTTCCAGGCAGGCTTCAGTGTCTTGGCAGTCTGACAAGCTTTTACACAAATACTTTATATAACATGTATTCACAAACTGCACTATCCTAAGTTAAGCAAATATACTAACTGTAGCCTTTACTGCTGCTACTGCTAGAAAGCAGCATCTAAAGTTTTCACTGTGTATAGGAACAGTCACAAACATCACATATATACATAAAACTTACCTACTATCAAACAATCACTAACCATACAAAGGAGAGTTTAAAATCTTCCTCTGACACATGCCCTGGTACAGGGTGGATATATGGAGGACCCTGGCATCATGAACCTTCCCGGGCTATCCTACATAGCAGTTTTGAAAGATGCCCTAGTGGTCCACAAGGGCCTGCAGGATGACCGAGTGGTATCCCTTCCAGTTCCAATGCTCAGCTGCATGTTGCTCTGGAGCTTGCATGGGTGTGGATGGCATACAATACCCTAGAGCGACTGGTAAACCCTAGGGTAGTGAGGCTGGTGATGGTGTCCTGCAGCTGTCTTTGGGTGACAAGGCATGGCAGCAGGACTGTATTGATGCCGCTGGTAACCTGTAGCAGCACTTCACCAACAACGGACCACCCACCGCCAAAGAGGTGTGCCACAGACCTCTATGACTCAGGATTGGCCATCTTCCAGAGAGCAATGACCACTCGCTTGTTGACAGGGATGGCCACTCTCATCACAGCATCCTGTCATTGCAGGACCAGGGTGAGCTCAGGAACCAGGTGGGTGAAGATCCCCCTGCTCATCCAGAGGTTCCTCTGCCACTGCTTGTGGCCCCAGGTTCCCATTATAACCCAGTCCCACCAGTCTGTGCTGGTGTCCTGTGCCCAGACGTGATGGGGCACAGAAGGAGGGAGGGGAATTAGGGCTGCTCTGAAGTCCGGCAATACAATGGTCTGGAGCTCAGCCTGGGGACCATCAAGGTCTGGGAACAGAGTGTTACATTGAAGGAGGGCAACCTGCAGGCAAGCAGAGGGTCTAGCTGCTGCTCAGCGATAGCAGGGAAGCTGGGGAGCGTCCATACCTCTGTGTCTCACAATCTCCTGCCAGACAGAATGGACAGGGAGGTGAGGTCATTTCCTGCTTTTATGGGATTGGCTGGGGGCATGGGCCTGTGAGGGGGCCATGTTTCCACATCTCCCATGGTGCCCCTCTCCTAAATCAAGCTACCAATTATTGTCCCCAGACAAGCTAGTTGCTTTTTTCAGGTTTTTGGTGCAGTTACATTAAATTGATTTAGCTGAAATTGATTTAATGATTTTTAAATTGATGCAACTTAAATCAATTCAACTTGAATTGATTTAAATGATTCTGTGTGGACATAGCCCATGTACATACCATGTGAGGCAAAGATATAGACGCTAAAAATGACAAATATTTATAGTCATGACCCAAATATACTAGATCACACAGCTAACACTGATAGCTAGCTAAAGTAATAGAAACTATATTTAATTACAGAGATAATCTCAGTGAGAAAGAGGGGACTGCCTAAACTGTTGCTTTTAATTGATTGGAAATGCAATGTTATGAAAAATATAATCCTATGGCAAATGTAGCTGATTTAAGGGATTACTTCTTTTTCCTTTTAGCCTTAATCATATGTGAGAGAAGTACAAATTCCCTGTCACTTCCTAGGTTTGACCAAGTGACCTGCATGTTGCACATATTAGTGATTTCATTTACTTTAAAAAAAAGTTTAGGAGAGCAGCAAATTGGACTGCAAATTCTGACATTGAGATATTCTTATACTGATATAGATCAACAAACACAAACAAGAATTGAGATATTTATGTGAGTATGTAGGCAAGACAGATACTATATCTCTTCATGTGATCTTTCCAACAATTACTTTTGATGGCAGAGGAGGGTGGGTTTATGATGATTTCATTAGTGCTCTTTAATGTAACTTACAAGGAAATGTACTTTCAAATGTCTCAGTCAGCACATGGAGATTGGCTGCTTCTATGACAAAATTATCAGAAATGCCACTATCTAAAATTAGATAAATAAATAAAAAAGAGCTTGACAGCACCACTTCAGAAGTCTGTGGAGGTAAGACAGCTATTCATGATATGCTTAGCAAATGAACAGCGAGATCTTAGTTGGGGAGATAAGGCACCACGCCACATTTATTATTAATAAAAGGATCCAAAAAGCATTCTAAGGCATATGCACTGCATTCAACCATACACCCACCGTTCTGCAGGAAGGATATAGTTACCAGCCTCAGCATTGCCCAAGTCAAACCACTGGCCAAGTAGATGAGCTCGAGGGTGGAGTAGGGTCCAGTTGGTGATGACATGATGCTCCTTGGAATTACAGAACAAACCAAAGTTTCCCATTTTCTTCACCCTTCTTATAGGGCCAAACCTATGTGCCAGTCTGTGAAAAACTGCTATGTCATTTTGTTCCCATGTTAGATGTGACAATCAATCACTCACAGATGTAATGAACATGATGTTTTTGCAATTCCGTTCCTGTTACAAATTTGATCATGCTGTGTTGTTGGGTGTGGGTGTTACCTCTTCTGTTCTTTGTGGTTAATCCTCCTCACATTCTTCAGCCATCTAGATCCTCATTGTCAGGGAATGAGTTCATCTCTTCCTTACAGCATCCTCTTTTCAATTTTAACCTTTACTCACCTTCAAACCTCAATCACACAAATTGATATACTATTTTCTTATTTAATTGATTAACTCAAATTTTTAACTTAAACAAGAGAAAACCTTTCCCCCCAACTTACAATCTTGGGAAATTACACAAGATAGTATAATATTATTTTGGTCCTTAATCTGTTACAGCTCCAGTCAACAATTCTTATAAAAAGACGAGTCCTGTGGCACTTCAAGACTAATAAATTCATTTATTGCATGAGCTTTCATGGGAGAAAATCCCACTTCGTCGGATGCTTTGAAGATGGGGGAGTTTACAAAGTTTACTTATAACTAATTTGCTTAACTTACTTACATCTTCAAAGTGGCTGACAAAGTGGGATTTTCTCTCATGAAAGCTCATTCAATAAATAAATTTGTTAGGCTTGAAGTGCCACAGGACCCCTTCTTTGTTTTGCTGAATTAGACTAACACGGCTGCCTCTTTGGAACTTGGCAATTATTTTCAGTTGTTTTCAGTACTTCTGTGCTTCTTCAGAAACAAACTTCACAACATAGCTCTTTGTTGACCAGCATTTGCAACCCTGTAGTTTTATAGCCTGGGGTCACAGGATGTTGTACAGCAAGGTAAGTTGCTAGGATAGCCTCCTTGTAACCCTTTATTCATCTTATTTGTTTAGGACTTTACCTTTTTCGCAGACTTGCCAATTTACATTCAAACTGTGGCAATTAGTGGATATTTTTAACTTTTGCCGGTTTTGATATATTTAATGCATTTCACGAGGAGTGATAAATTAACGTGAACTGATCACAGGGATAAGATGTAAGAGTGGTTGTTATAACAGAGAACATTTGATATGCTAGTGAAATGGCCATTTTTAAGGTTACTGTTGTCCAGGACTCCTGCAGCATGATACAGCAAATGAAATAGGGGACCAAAATTTGAAAAGCTAGTCAAGGTGGCATTTCTCCAGTTTTACACTAATAAATCCATTGATTTTAAGAGTGACAGTAGTGTATAATTAGTGATAAATGAGCCCCTTAATATTTATTAATGGTTACTACACTGTGACTTTACAGAATTCCCTGTAGTTGTTAACTCAAACACTGTGCTACTGCTATTGCTATTGCTCACAGGGGGGTGATCTATTTGAAGATGATATATGGATTTATATCCTGGGTATCACGACTCTCTCATGGCCGCACACAGCTTTCAGGATGTCACAGCTACCATTCCTTTCTTTCAAGACAGATTTGAGAGAGTGCTCATACATAACAGTGGGATAGCCTTACATTGTTTTCCTAATTTAATGTGTTGTAACCAAATGGACAAAAGTTGAAGAGTACTGAGTTGTCACAGTAAGGTGAAAAATGAAGCAGCATGTGTAGTCTTCTGTCCATACATACTGTACTTATTTGTATTTTTCTTACACATCTGTAAAAATTAATTGACCTGCACCTTTCTACAAGTTCCCTCCTTCCTGACACTCATCATTGCTCAATTACTGTAATCTTCTAAATTCCCGTAATGGAAGTGCAAAAGATCATCAGATGAGCTCTGTGTTTCTCAAACACTTGAGCCCGATCAGTGATTGCACTCAATATTAAATATTCATAATTCTGACCTTCACAAGTATTCCTTAATTAACACAGCCAAGGGTACCAATCCCAATTTCAGATGCCACCCTTTGTGCAACAGTAACGTAGGTTCAGTCACTGACTACAAAGGCAAGTAATATCCAAAAATTACAGTAGTTGTATGCTTCTCTTTCAATGAGACAGACAGTTGGACCTATCTATAATTGGCTTTATTACTGTTAACATTATAGCTATTGGTAATAAAAAAAAAAAAGAGTCCCTTGACATTAGTATCATTCAGAGCTTGTACGCATGGAGGTATTTGCCAACCAAAGCAAAACAAATAGTTTGATGGAACAGCTAACTCAAAACATCCCCCCCCCCACTGCCACACACACACATTTTAGTGAAACTATCATCTTACTCTTTTGCATTTCTTCTCCCTGTTATTTTGAAGCAGTTTGTTTCTACATCAAAAAGAAGTAGAACTATAACACTGTTGCAAAAAAAGCAAACACCATTCTGGGAATGTACTAACAGAGTATTATAAGTAAGACACAAGAAGTAATTCTGCCACTCTACTCTGCCCTGATTAGGCCTCAACTGGAGTACTGTACCCATTCTGAGTGCCTCATTTCAGGAAAGATATGAACAAATTGGCAAAAGTCCAAAGAAGAGCAACAAGAATAAGTAAATGTCTGGAACACTTAACTTATGAGGGAAGATTGAAAGAGTTGAGGTTTTTAGTCTGGAAAAGAGGAGACTGAGAGGAGACATGACAACATTTTTCAAGTACCTAAAAGGGGTTGTCACAAAGATGAGGGAGAAAAATTATTCTCCTTAACTGCAATGACAGGACAAGAAGCAATGGGCTTAAATTCCAGCAAAGGAGGCTTAGGTTGGAGAGCAGGAAAAAAAAAATTCTAACTGTCATGGTGGTGAACCACTGGAATAAGTTGTCTTGGCGGGTTGTAGAATCTCCATCACTGGAAGTTTTTAAGAGTAGGTTAGACAAGAACCTGTTAAGTACGGTTTAAGAGGGTACTTGATTCTACAATGAGTGCAAGGAATTGGACTCAATGACCTCTCATGGTCTCTTCCAATTTCTATGATTCTATCGTAGGCACCCTGTACTTTAGGGGCCTTTGAATTCAAGTAGGAGGTTTACATTTAAGCAGTTCCGATGTGCTGTAAGTTCTTCCACTGAGAGACTACAACTCCTATGATCTCTCAGGAAAGGGAGAGAGACACTTGTGCTCCTCCATGGAGAGCAGAAGGAAAAGGGGTTCTCTGTTGGGGGAGAGAGAGAGAGACATGACAATCTGGAAGCTGCTGGTGACTGCTCCTGTGGTGCCCAAGACTGTTCCTGGGGTTCCTGAGGCTGCTGCAGGCTTGCTTGAGCAGCGAGCTTCAGAGGTTGGTGGCTTACTCAGCCCAAAAGGATCTGAGCCTAGAGCTGGCTGAGCTGGATCTGCAGTGAGGGTGTGAGTGTCTGTCTCCCCTCCTCCAATATGGATCAGGGCTTGTAAAGAAAGGGAGTTTGCCAAGAGACTGACTGGGCCTGAGGGGAGGCAGTGTGGCAGTCCCTTAGAACCAGGGCCAGGACTACAGACATTTGTTTGGGTCACTGAGGATTTTCAGCGTGGTTCTGAGTGGATGCACTGGACCAGCTGAGTGCTGCCTTCTCTCCTTCATTAACCCTCCAAACACATCTATGCAAGCAAGAGTTTGGGGTTCTGAACTCTGGAAGGTGTGCCCTCTGAGCTGGAAAAAGGGCTGTGAAAATGCCAGTTAGACAAGTTTTCTTTAACTGTATTCTGTGCCTGTTCATTGGTTTATTTACTTACCCCTGTGTGTATAAAGTAGTAGTAATATTCAATTCTATCCTGTTAGGATAAGTTTCTGTGTTCAGAAAAGGTTTGTTAAAGTAATTTACCACCTTGAATGTATTTTATCATATATATATATAAAATTAGTAATTTTGGATTAGGCTCATCCCACAGAGTATTCTTAGCCTCATGGATTGAAGTCCTGAAGGCTTCCAAGGCACGCCACTGAGGCTATGTCCACCTAGCTGGTTATTTCAAAATAAGTTATTCTGAAATAACTTATTTTGAAATAAAATCCACATTTTCAAAAGAAATAAAAAAATTAATTTGAAATAAGGGAAACCCTAAAAGTGAAATAGCACGCCATGCATGTGGACATGCTATTTAGCTTCAGGAGAGGGGCAGCATGGGAGGTGTAGCAACATGGCCCCCTGGCAGAGCCATATTGCCAACCAATCCCCTGCCTGGGTCTCACCTGGAGAGCCAGGCAGGGGACAACTGCCCCAGGGCAGGAATTCCCCTGCCCTGACTTCCCCACTGCTGTTGGGGCAGCAGGGGATGGACTGTGGGGCACCCATGGCTCCAGAGCTGGGCGGCTGCCGTTGGGCAGGCAGGGGCCATAGGTGCAGGCTCCAGCTGCCACCCAGGCTGTCCTGCTGCTGGGCAAATGGGCTATGACCGCTGGCTCTGCCCCCCTCCCTGCCTGGGCTGGGCACATGCTGTCTGGGCTAGCAGGGGCTGTGACTGGCAGCGGGCAGAGCTGGCACCCACAGCCCCTGCCCGTCTGGGCGGCATGCACCCAGCCTGGGTGGGGACGAGCAGGGGGTGCCAGCAGAGGTAGCTGGGCTCCCTGCTCCCCTAGCACCTGGCAGTCTGCAAGAGGCCAAGGGAGATGCCAGCTTGGGTGGCCCTGACTGCTTGCAAGTGGCCGGGGAGGTGCCGGTTCCCCCAGCCCCTTGCAGGCTCTGCAGCCTGTGAAATTGATGAGAGGCTGCAGAGCCTGAGAGGGACTGGGGGAACTGGCACCTCCCCCAGACACTTGCAACCACCCAGGGGCACCCAAACTGGCATCTCTCCTGGCTGCTTGCAGGCAGCCAGGGGCTGGGCAAGTGGGGTGCTCGGCTACCTCTTCCCTGCCGCCAAGCCAACAGCTACCCAGCCAGGCAGCCGGCAAAGCCGGCTCAGGCACCCGCCGCCCCACTGTCCCTGGTTAGACGCAGCAGTGGGTGAAGCTGGCTGGGGCGCCCACCACTCCCCTTGCACCTCCCCTCAGCACCCCGGCCAGTATTATATTGATATGTGTGACAGATCCAGTGTTATATTGATATAACACAGCCAGACAGGGTTATTTTGAAACCCCCATTTCGAAATAACCCTCATCTCGATACAAAACTTGGTTTTATTGTATCAAAATGATTTTCCTTATTTCAAAAATAAGGGAGCTCCTTATTTTGAAATGAGGAAACATCATCTGGACCTGTCAAGTTTTATTTCAAAGCAACCTTAGTTGTTTCAAAATAAAAGCCTCATGTGGACATAGCCTGAGAGTATACAGGATCTAGCCAAGGGGAGGCACTGCGAAGTTCAATTTCCTGTAAAGCAAAGGGACTGCTGCAGAGGAGTGGACAGTGAATTCTCACAGTCCCAACATCACCAGTGGGAAACTCAGGATCGCTTTGTCATCAAAATTAGATGCCTTTGCACACGTGGGTGTTGTCTGTTCCCAAGTAACCCAGGGGGGTATACTAGAATAATGTTTAATGCACCAAAAAAAAGTCAGTATTGACAGAACACAGACATCTGGGAGTGCTCCTAATGGTGATGGGATGCTGTCTTGTGCATAAAGCCATTCAAATATCACTTGTTTAAAAATCTCTTGAGTCCATTTATTAAGGCATATAAGTTCCTCACAGGAAATAGCAATAATTGGAAGAACTAGGGAAGCAGAATGATCTTGACCAAACCTTGAAAATGTGAAGAGGGTATACTGACAAACAAGAGTCAAAATGTAAAGGAGAATCTGGCCTTTCCGACAGTGTTAAGAGACTAGAATCTGACTGTAACTGGCTAATCACATGGAAATGCCCCCTGGTGGGAGAAGCTTCTGGTTGGCAAAAAGCTGATGAAGGCTGTTCTTGTGCTAACATTCCACCAGCTCTCAAATGGCATATTGTTTGTTAGGAGCAATAGATAACCGCTTTAAAATTAGATTTCTTTAGCTCTAAGTTGTTGTAATTTACTCTAAGGAAGGGGCTGAAGTAGTTGCAGCAGCTGAATAAGGGAGTGCCCCACTCCTACAGCTAGCAAATCATAGCACAGAAGAGAAGCTAGCCCGTGAGGTTTTAGGCTTACCCTTCTACTACTAGCAGTTTATTCAGGCTTTGTGGATGTTGTTAACAACACTATTTGTTAATCAAGAAGGTGTCATTTGTGTTCATTGATGCATGTCAGAAAGCATTCAGGAACGTAAATCACAGTTGACAACTGTCCCAGTATTAACACCTTCCCTGATCATCTGATGTTATTAATTGTGAATAAAGACACCAGTGGGGATGGACTGCAAACATCACTGTCCTCTCAGAGTTATTTCCAGAGCCATGCTCTCTCTCGTGTAGGCGGAGCTTGGAGGGCTGTCTTGAGTGTTGTGCCAAAGATATGGTCCACCACTGAAGCATTGCCAGTGCATGAGGGATTTTTTTTTTAAGTTATGCAACTCTGTTCTCAACATTGTGCATGGCAATGGTACATTAATAAAGAGATGTAATGAATTTTCATTCATAGAATATAAATATGCGATGGAAGTTTTTGAAGAGGAGTCCTCTTTTAACTGATGCTATTTCATTTTAATGGTGCAGAGACAGCTTCTACTGACCTTGATGAGCATTTATAGGCCTTGTGAAAAAAGCAAGGCTTATTCAAAAACATGTCTAAGTTCCTGAACTATAATGTTGCCATAAATCTAGTAGTAATGCTGGTTGTCAGAGGGAATCTTTTTGTTACAGATATTTACAGTATCCAGGTAAGGAAGGAAGATTAGGAAAGGAAATAAAGAAGTAGTACAGGACAATTCCTTAAGAAATTGATAAAATATGTTTTATTTAAAGTTTGCCACAGTATGTTCAGACTCAGGAGTCCAAGGTTAATGAACTTTGATACTAATAAGAATCCCATTAAAAATAGTCTTCAACAGCTGTGTGAGCTGTCATTCAAAAGGAAGGAATAATTTAGTGAGAAGTGGGAACCTCTCCATTAACAGAAAAATACATATCCTGATTTTACTGGAGAAATTAAACCAGTGGTGCAAACCTGCATTATATAAGAGCAAGACAAACAGCAGGAGGTAAAGGTACAATTATTCTGCTCTAGTATTGTGTATAAGTAAAAAAGGTATGTATGGCTGAGACTGAAATGTTCAGGATGAGAAATAAGAACTCTTCCATGGTTAGCATCTCCTCTAATTAACACATTTCTGTTTTCTCTCAGGTGAGTAGGTCTATCAAAGCAGCTCCATTATAAGGTAACTGCCGAACCCAGTTTCTGATTAATGTAGGCTAGAGAGGCCAGAGAAGTCTAATTTACTGGTCTTCTGTTTCTTTAAAAAGAGGTTTTCTGAGGGACGTATAGCTAAGCTGCGTATATGATTTAGGTGCTACAGCTCAATTAAGATAAGAAGAGCAGCCTTCCTTGGCTATGTCTACACTATCAAAGTTATTTTGAAATGGTTATTTTGAAATAACTAATTTGAATTTATTTCAAAATAATTATTTCAAAATAGCATTATTTTGAATTTATGGTTTCAGAATAGAAGTCTAGTGAAGACTCTATTTTGAAATAAAGTAGGAATCATTATTTTGAAATAGAGAGTCTTCACTAGACTATTCAAAACTGGGAAGGCACAGAAAAGTATAGGGCAATTATTATGAAATAAGCCAGTTCCACAGCTTGGAATGGCTTATTTTGAAATAATAATTTTCAAATAATTACTATTTCAAAATAAATGCAGATTTCATTATTTTGAAATAGTGCTTCATCATTTCAAAACAATAAATGTTTATTTCAACATAACAAAATGCCTGCATGGACAGGAAAAAATTATTTCAAAATAACCCTCGGTTTTTTCCCCAAAATAACTTTAAAGTGTAGACATACCCCTTGTGTATAGATGAATGCTGAAGTAGATGAGAAGAAAAGTGCACTTTTAAGATCAATGTACTTCTGGAAAAAAGACTTCAGTGCACTTTGGAAAAAAAAGTGCCAGTAATCTCCTTTCCCCTGTTAAATCCATGCCTCCCCCCTCGCCCCCGCAAGCTAGGCAGTGGAACCAGCAAAAAAGTGCCAGTTCTCTGTACCACTGTGTACCATCCACAGAAAATCACCATACTGGTACAGATTATTGCAAAAGAAAAACTTCTCATATTGTTATTCTCTCCATTGCAGTATTTTCTTTTAACCCTACTAATGTTGCATCACGCATTGAACTGGTAAAGCTTCTGTAGGGCCCCTCTGCACCAGGCAAAAGCATTTGGTGAGATATAGGAGTTTTTATCTGGGTCTATAGGCCCTCACCAATGTTCTCCCATGAAAGCTCATGTGGTACATAAATTTGTTAGTCTTAAAAAGTGCCACAGGATTCCTTGCTCATTTTAGCTAGTGTGAGAGCTAACCTTTTACTTATTCACTATCTGAGGCACTAAAAAAAAAAATGACTCAACCCCCTGCTCAAAACCATCCTTAGGCAAGTTTGGGAGCTTATTTCTAATAGGAAAAATACTTTTAAACCAGTCATTGCCTTCTTTCCATCCATTTAATTATTCTGAAAGGTTTCCACTGGCCAACCTAGATAGTTTTTATGAAAGCAATAATTTCTAAATATAGAGAGACTGTTTTAATAATGTGCCAAAGGGCAGCTGTGTTAGTCTATTTCAGCAAAACAAACAAGGAATCTGGTGGAGTTATAAAGACTAACAAATTTATGTCATGAACTTTCATGGGAGAGAATCCCTCTTCATGAAGAAGTAGGATTCTCTCCATGAAACTTCATGCAATAAATACATTTATTAGTCTTTAAAAGTGTAATTTTTAAAGCCACCAGACTCCTTGTTTTCATTGTAATCATCTTTCCTGACCTACTTTTTCAATGACTTAACTCTTAGGGTGTGTCTATGCTGATAGCTGTGGGCAGGATTCCTAGTCATTGAAATTTGGCTTCAGTTATCTTTAAAGAATAAGTTTCTTCTATTTGATACCTGTCAAAATTAGAAACATGTTCATTGTATCTTTGTAAGCTGCACATGAGACACCAGAAAACTGAAAGATTATCAAGTGTTTTGTCTTGTCTGCAGTTTTATTCTGTTTATTCATTACCTTTTTACCTCCTGTTATTAGCTGTGGAAGTTCTTTCTACTGTTTATCCCTTTAAAAAATAGTTGTACATTTAATTATAAAGCCATTTCACTATCAGCCACCTCATGATTTTAGACTGATGGTTATGATTGGTGAATTAGCACTCATAATCCTTCAATTTATTCCCTTTTACCAGAGTTTAACAAAAGTTGAAGAGGTTTGAAAGTTGCCTCTTGATAGCATTAATTATCCTCTGGGGATTAGAGTATTATACTATGGTTTTTAGGGCTCTTTGATAACTTGATGTTATGACAAAACAAATGCAGTGTCAGACGTCTTTTACACGAATAAAAGGCCATCATACATCATTGTTCCCTCGATATATCTTATAAAAGGTATAGTCTAGTGGTATCGGCATGCAGGAGTAGAAGGTTTAAACCGCAAATTTTAGATGCACTTCTGAAATTGATCTCCCTCTAGTCTAGGGGAAGTCCTTTTTCTCCACAGTTTGCCTATTTGTAAAATAATTATGGTACTTTTTTACCTCAATGCATTAGATTCAGTTGCAATATGCCATAAATGCTGTTTTTTATACAGTTACAGTTTTTCTTTGTCCTTCCTCTTTTGTCAGTAAGTTAGCACAAAATTGGTTCTCTGTGAATAGGAGGGCATTCTTCACTGACTGATTTGGGGTCCTGTTGTCTGCAGTCATGCTTGATTTTAATTCTTCTCTCAAATGACTGTTACCTAATTAAAGAGACTTATTGATGGTGCCTCTGGTCGATTATTTTTTTTCAATATCAAAGTAATTTTAATATAAAAAGATTGATTCACTAAATCCTCTGTAGCATTCCCTCCCCGCCTTTTCCACTCTGTTGATCTTCATGCAAAGAGTTAGTATCCTCTGAGAATTAAAAGTCGTTTTAGATAATAGCAACAGGCAGCAAGATTTTTACAAGCGAGTGAATATACACATCAGGAATAATGCATATAACACCTACCTGCCCACACACCCAAACACACTTGTATGTACTAAGCTAATTGTGTAAAGATATTCTATTGACATAAAAATCAGTGTAGGCAACCCATTCACATGGAGAGAGAAAAGAAAAATCATTATTTTATGTACAAGTTCTGCAAAACATAAACAGTTTAGATAGTTATGTTTTAGCCACTCTGAAAATCAGTTAAACAATATGCCTAGAGCATATTTTCATGATCCAAAGCTTTGAGACTGGTTGTTAAAACTATAATGCCTGCTTTTCTTTTTCTTTGAGTGTTGCAGACTGCAGTAGTGGTAATGACAACTGTCTGCAATTTTCTTTTCTATCTGGACAGTACTTCCCTCTTAGCTAGCACTTATGGAAGGAGGCCAAAAAGTAACCTAAGGGCATCATAGGAGTGGGTACAGTTAAAAGCAAGAATCTCAGCTCTGTTCTTCAAGTACGAAGGATAACTTCTTGTTTTCTAAATATAAATTAGATTTATACATATTGCCACTTGAAAAATTGGCAATTTTATCAGGCATATACATGAGAGAGAGATGTAAGGAAGATGTATATATCTATATCTATAGATATAGATACATGTGTGTATGAACTAGAAGGAGATTGTGATTCTAAGTGGGACTTTGAGGTTGTGAGGTGGCTGTTCTTCCTTGCAGCAGCGCCTGAGTTGATATTTAGGCATGTATAGATGTTAGGTTCTCAGCTGCTATTGCAATGCAAATAAATATCTCTTATTGATAAACTGACAAAAGTCATAACAGAACCTCATTTTGCAGGGTACAGAATAAAAAAGTGATCTCTGCTCCCAAAGAACTTAGAATCTAAGTGATTATTTGGGGGGGGGGTTCAATTCTGAGACACGGAAACAGTTTTTCATCTTAGACCAATATGCCTGGCTGTTTAAGAAGCCTTCAGAGAACAGCTCCAAAAGCAGCCAGGCCCTAGAAATCTGCATTTTCTCCACATGATCTTTAATCTCTGAGGAACAAAACCTTCCTTTTCAAAGATCTTATTTTACTGAGCATGTGACAATCTGTAAAATCTTTTTTATTAGAAGAATTAAGAGGTAAAAAATAATCTATTAAACTACTTAATGTGGTATATTAAAGTATCTTATTCATTTAGGTCTCCATAATATTATTTACCAGTAGCTGAAAGTCCATGTTATTACATGGGTAAATTGTAAAGTCATGTCTGTTAAAACAAACAAACAAAAAACACAGCCGCCCCACGAACAGATGAAAATGACTGAGAATTTTAAAATTGTATGGTAGCAGACTTTGAAACTCACTGATGATTCAACATATGAATATTCTAAATGAAGAATGCTTTCTGTCATTCTTGGAGCTATTTCCACTACGTCACAGCTTCTGATTGATGGTTGGGGTTACTGGTCATATGCATTGTGTTAGGACAGGAGAGTTGTGTGGATTTATACAGCTGTTAAATGAAGTTTATGTGGTGTCATGAGGGGGCGTATGTCTTGGGTTACTATGTAAGTTCTGGCTGTGGCAGTTGGTTCAGGTAATCGGCCATCTGTGCGCTCTCTTATATAACCAAACTGAATTGTTGAATGCAAATTAACTAGGAAGGGTTGCTGATCGGTTACATTAGCTCTGATATCTCATTGGCCTAGGAATTTTGGCATAGTATAAATACATATCTTACTTTTGCATCTGCACACGTCATCTGTAAAATCAAAGTGGCCAAAAACTTAAAAATTGAACAGTCATAGATTGACTTCTAGTGAAGAGGGAGTCTGGTGATATTCTGAAAAAAAAGAGCTCTCAGCCATGATTGTAGATGTTTAGATTGCGTCACACTGAGTCAAACACACACTTCAGCTTCTGAATGGCACAGACAGGACAATCCAGCAGACAACTCTTATTATGTAGATTACAAACTGACCACTAGTAGGTGCTATATAAAAATCCAGACGAAAGAACAAGATCTGTGAACTATTACTATATTGGACTCTGATCCTACGAACACTTAAGCATATTCTTAGCTTTACTTAACTGTATAGTCCCATTCATGTCACAAGGTCTTTTCATATGTGAAGAATCTCTGATATACTAATGGTCATAAAATATTTTACGTGGTGTCCAATCCTCCTCAACTTTGTTCTGCAAATTCATGGGAGTTCCACACTTTGGATAGGGCTTTAAAATAGACATGGCACATTCTGAACAGAATGTAGATTTATTTTGCAGTCATGGCCATACCATGTCTTTTTGTTACAATTCCTTCACCTCTGTTAACATCCCCGGGGATGTCAGAGGCAAAGTATTTGAAAAATAAAAGCACAAAACCACATTTTTAGACCACCCCTACTTCTCCAGAAATGGCACTGATATGATCCTAAATGTGATCCCTGGGTGGGGGGCCAGGTGCTGCCTCCTAGACTGATGAGGGGATAGGAAACATCAGGTGCTGCCTGCAGAGAGAAGCTGAGGAGCAAATCCAACCCATAGTGGTAGCTCCTCTCCCAGTGTGTTTGAATCCCTATTCTGAATGGCTGTGTCTACACTTATAGCTGAATCCAAATTGATTGTCATCAATTCAAATTCAATTAAGTGCATGAACATTACCACTTTCATCAATTCCAACAGAGGACCTCCTCAACTGGAATTGATGAAAGATGACTTTGAATTCATCAAACCTCGTTTGACATCGAAGTCAGGGTCAATTTGAACCCAGTAGTTCAAATTGATCCAGTGTGGCCATGTCAATTCAAACTCACTGAGTTTGAATTGACAAGGGATGACCTTCCTCCCCTGGTGCCATACACCCTGGAAGGAAGAACAACGCTTTGGCACCTGGGGCAGCAGCCCCACAGGTGCCTTCACCCCCTCAGCCATATCTGGCTGGGTGGGGGAATGGGGTTCCTGTCTCCTGACTGGGGACAGGGACCCCAGCCAGCACTTCAGGCGCTGGCCCCAGTGGAAAGCACAACCCCGGCGGATCCTGTGGGGATGGCTGCTGAGGGAGAAAGAACCCCACGTACACAGGGCTGGTGCAGGGCTGGTGGCCTGGGGGTGGGGGGAAGCAATCCCCCTGCCAGACTTCTACCTGACAGCCCTGGGGGAGGAGAAGCACCCCCATGCCGCACTGGTGTGGGGCTGGTGTCTGGGGAGAGGAATCCCCCCATTCTGCTTCTCCGCTGACAGTGCATGGGCAGAAAGCATGCTAGTGCAGGGCTTGTGTGGTGCTGGCGGTGTGGGAGGAAGCAATCCCCCCATATGGTTTATCCCT
Source organism: Podocnemis expansa (assembly GCA_007922195.1). Classification (NCBI taxonomy): domain Eukaryota; kingdom Metazoa; phylum Chordata; order Testudines; family Podocnemididae; genus Podocnemis; species Podocnemis expansa. The sequence continues at coordinate 23,647,929 of ML681966.1, forward strand.
GACCGGAGGGGAGAAAGCAACCCTGCGTGCCGCTGGTGCGGGGCTGGCTAATTGGGGGAAAAGGAATCCCCTCGGCTGTCAGTCAAGAAGCCACGTGGGGAAATTTCTTTCCCCCTGCATGGCCAGTCCCTGCACCAGCAGCATGTGGGGGTGCTTTCTGCCCCCCCCAGCTGCCCAGGGAGAAGCCGTGGGGGGGATTCCTCCCCCCCCAGCCAGCCCTGCACCAGCTGCGCACCAGGGTGCTTTCTGCCCTGAGCACTGCTGTCAGTGAAGAAGCCACATGGGGGATTTCTTTCCCCCCTGTGCAGCCAGCCCTGCACCTGCGGCCAGCAGGGGTGCTTTCTCCCCCTGCTGCCAGTACCACAGGAGCCGGGAGGTGCTCCCCCCCGCCCCTGCACGTTGCAAGGATGGAGCCGCAAGGGCTCCAGCCCTAGGGCATGGGGAGATTCCCTTCCCAGCAGGGGCAACCCTTCTGGGAGGAGGCAGGGGGTATCTTTTCACCCCCATTTGCAGGGGAAACATCCCCTGACAGGCTCCAGCACTCTGAGCCTGGCATGGGGTAAAGCATCCCCTCCCCAGCTATAATGGCACTGCCACTAGAGCTGGGCAGGGGATGCTTTTCCCTGTGCTGGCTCAGAGTGCTAGAGCCTGGCAAGAGATTGGCTGTGGCATGGCCATTTTTCAAGAGCTTCTTCCACACTTCCCATGGTGCCCCCCTCCAATTCAAATTGGCAAGTCCAGTCCACAGACATGTCAATTTGAATTGGAGTTTCTGGTGTGGCCATGTCAACTCGAATTGACTCAATTCGAGCTAATAATTATAATAGCCAATGGTATGACTCTGCCCCAAACACATATGGTTCAGTGCCTTGCTCCTACTCAACAACATCAAGATTTAAGGACTTTAAGATACAGAGAATTCACTGGCAGATGAGCCATGCTCTATGTTATAGTGGAAGGAAAGAACTCAGAGCCCTAGCTAATCAATCCTGGGGGAAAATTCCTTCCTGACTCCAAACATGGCAATCAGTTATACCCTGAGCATGTGGGCAAGCCTCATCAGCCAGTCACCCAAAAAAGAATTCTCTGTAATAACTCAGAACCCTCCCCATCTACCCTCCCTTCTTAGGCCATTCACATATTCACCACCAAGTTCCAAAGGGACAGCCATGTTAGTCTAGTAAAGGAAAAAAATCTAGGAGTCTTGTGGCACTTAAAGACTAAGGCTATGTCCACACATACATCATTATTTTGAAATAAAGTCCTTATTTCGAAATAAGTTAATTCGAATTAAGAAAATGTTAATTCGAATTAAGGGAAAGCCTGCTTTCGAAACAGCTGTTATTTCAAAATGGTTATTTTGAAATAAGGCCGTTTGGACATGTTGTTTCGAAACAACAACATGTCCAAATGGCTTTATTTTGAAATGGTTATTTTGAAATAACAGCCGTTTCGAAATGAATGGGGTTTAAGTTGTTTCAAAATGATGGTTCTTATTTCGAAATGACAGAGCCTGTCATTTCGAAATAAGAAAATGTCGTGTGGACATTCAGTTTTTTATTTCAAAACAACCAGTGTTCTTTCGAAATAAAAGACTTGTGTGGACATATCCTAACAGATTTAGCTATCATGTGAGCTTTCATGCGAGAATATCCCACTTCATCAGACGCTAAGTTCTCCCTCTTCAAAGCAGCTGACGAAGGGGGATATTCTCCCATGAAAGCTCATGTGATAAATATATCCACTACCAGTAGTCAAGGATCAGTCAATTTCTGAAGTACGCCATCCCATCATACCATCCCCTCCATAAACTTATCAAGCTCAGTTTTGAGGGCACTTATGTTTTTTTTCCCCTCACAGTTCCCCTTTGAAAGCTATTCCAGAACTTTACTCTTTTGATGGATAGAAACCTGTGTCTAATTTCAAGCCTAAATTTCCTGATGGACAGTTTATAGTCATTTGTTCTTGTGTTCACATTGGTGCTATACTTAAATAATTCCTCTCCCTCCATGATATTTATCCTTCTGATGCAGGAGTTAAAGCAACCAGAATGCCCAAGAACAGCATTCCAGGGCCCCTATTTTTAAGGGACAGTGTTCCAGGGTCCCCTAAAAATAGGGGAATTCACTGGAATGCTGCATTCAGAGGGCACTTAAAAATAGAGAAATGCACTGGAATGCAGCATTCTGGCACATTCCCCCAACGCCAGCTGAAAGAAGGGGCTGTGGGCTGGAGCAAGTCTGGCAACCTCTCCGTCCACTTTTCCTGGTGCCTGCACTGGCCCCGCCCCTTCCTGCTGGGCCCAGGCAGTACGCGCAGCCTGGACCCAGTTTCAGGCCTGTGTCCCCTCTGACCGGCTGGCCAACACTGCAGCATCCCTCACCTCCAGCCCAGCTCCTTGGCCACATCGGCAGCATGGGTAAGGGGGCCAAGGGTGGGGTTGGGGAGAGGTAGGCAGCTAACAGGGAAATCAGGGGTGGGTGGGAAGAAGAGGTTTGGATTGTGGGCTGGAGAGGCATGGAGGGGGTTGGAGAGTTGAAGGCGGTGGAGAGAAGACAGAAGAGCTGGGGGGTAGAAGGTTAGGAGGACTGGAGTGGGGACATGGGGGCAGGGAGCTTCGGGAATGGGGAGTGGGACTGAGGAGGACATGGGGAAGGAGAGGTCTGATGAGGCCAGGTATTTTGGGGGCAGTAGTTGGGGAGGTTAGTAGCTGTGGTGGAGGGCAGGAATTTATGCAGCAGTAGCTGGGGTGGAGCGCAGGCATTTGGGGGCAGTAGTTGGGGTGGGGACAGACATTGGGGGGGCAGTAGATGGGGTGGGTGAAGGGGGCCCAGACCTTCGTGAAGGGGTCCTGGACATTTTTGAGGGTTCTGGGGCCCACTAAATTATACTTTAACCCCTTCTCTGATGTATTTGTAGAGAGCAATCATATCATCACTCAACCTTCTTTTGGTTAGGCTAAACAAGCCATGCTCCTTGAGTCTGATCTCATAAGGCAGGTTTTCCACTCCACAGTCCATCCTTGTAGCCCTTCTCTGCATCTGTTCCCATTTGAATTCATCCTTTTTAAACAGGGGGGACCAGAACTGCATGCAATATTAGATGGGGTCTTGCCAGTGCCCTGTATAGTGGCACTAACACCTCCCTGTCTCTACTTGTGAATTACTAAAGGATTATTTTCCTTCCAAGTGGGGGGCAAGGAGTGCAGTCTGTGATCTGAAACTCTTTCAGAGGTAACAGCCTCTTTCACAGGTCACAGCATTCAAAAGAATCCTCTAGATTCAGAGGAATATCTAAATGCTAATGTGCAGGACATCAAAATCTTTCCAGGCCGAACAAAATAGATCTATGTATAATGCACCGTATGTACTGTGGATATTACAAATCACTCAAGTGGATGATGACCCCCAAAGGAAGAGTGCAGATGCAACCAAAAAACAGCTCCAAACATAGAGCCTTCAGGGGTTTCAAAAGCAAAATTAATTGAACTTGAAATGTGAACCTGAACCAGGGTTTATCAGTTCGAAAATGTTTAAATAAAGCAAAACCAGAACTAGTCAAGTAAATAAAGCATATCTGGATGTATTTCCTAGCTAAAAAAAAGTCTCTATCTAGTTCCTGGCCTACTTACATTTGAGTATTAATGTATGTGAGGTGAGTGTGGGAAGAGGTAGAAGAACCAAAGAGCCTTTTCAATCCAGATTAAAACACAGTGCAAGATATGAGCACTTACATGAAAACCTAATCATAATCAAACAATGTAGAAATTTCATACAAGGCTAAAACAGTTACATATGTTTGTGTCAAAGGTCAGATCTGTATGTTTTTACTGCTCCTCAGTGTATGTGTTCAATTTCAGGAAATGAATCCATTAGTGTTAGAGAGGTATTTCTTATGAAGGTTCAGAGGAATAATCATTCTTTGATTTTCTTCCCTGGATTAGAAACTGTTTGCTTTCAAGGTTTGCAAGCTATAAATTGGATTGAATGCTTAGAATATTAAGTGGACCTTTTGGGTAAAAGAATGTTTTACATCTCTTTAATTAAGTACACAGCTACTCCAGGGCAGAAATAACTTTTCCCATCAGTGGATTTCTGTTTATTTTAAAAAATATTTTATTGTATCTATGTAATGAAAAGTGATGTATTGCTGTTAGTTATTAGCTTTCATGTTAAGTTCACCCATTTTTATTTCAGCAAAAATCTTTAGGTACCTGATCAAAGAGATGGTAAGGACTTGATCATCTTTTATAAGTAGCTATGTGAAGAGAAGATTTCCGATAGGAAAGGAATTTTTAATATAGCGGACAAAGGTATAACATGATCCATTGTTTGGAAACTAAAGCTAGATAAATTCAAGCTAGGAATATGGTGCAAAGTTTTAGTGAGGGTAATTAATGAGAACAACTTCTTACCAACAAATGTAGTTGCACTTTCATCACTTCAAGTCTTTCTAAAAAGTGTTCTAGGTTAGCTAGAAAATATAATCTGATAAAGGAAATACTTCATGAGATTCTATGACTTGTGTTATGCAGGAGATCAGGCTAGATGATTCTAGTGGAACCCCACAATGAATGAGAATATTTTATGATGATTGATCATTAGCAACTACCATAAAGGACGTATTTGCCATAAAACTGTGATGGGCATGCTATTTCGATTGGAGGGGCTTGCCTTATTTCACATTATTTTTTTTTTAATTCAAAATAAGTCATTTCAAAATAAGGTTTTTATTTCAAAATAAGTCATTTCAAAATGACTTTTTTCGAAATAAAACTTTGCGTGTGCGCATAGCCTGAGTCTAAGAAATCTGATTAGGTAAGACTAGTCCTTGAAGTAATGAAGTACAGTGACAAATTAAAAGCAACCTGTTGGCATTACTTTATAATCTATCAATGCTTACCCATATAGAATAAGAAAATATATGTAGTGCTCAGAAACAACAGTATCGGGCACTATAGCAATCAGCTGTAATGGAGAAGTTGAATGTGAATGAATGCCTGTAACTAATGACAAAATTTAGCCCCTGTCTTTTTCCTCATAAAAAGTGGAGACACCCATTGTGAAGAGCCAGTTCAATTAAAGATGCCATTCTTTTATATCTCCTGAGACACATTTATCTCTGAGGGTAACTGAGCATCTGATTTATGGAACAATATCACCTTCGAGTATTATTTTATGCACAAATTTATCACAGTGCAATCATATATATGTTCAGAAGTTGTCATTTCTGAGCAGTTGAGACCAAACACATCCATTAAATAGATGAATTTTTAAAGTACTTACTGTTCTGGTGTATCTGTTATTAGGAACATTAAATATATGAATATATGGTAAACTTCAGTACCTTGACTTTGCACCAGCAAAACTTGTTTCCTGGCATTTAGGAACTCATTAGTAAGAACATTAGTTTTCAAACAGACAAAACCATTTTGCAAGAGACTAAATGGGCTCATTAGGGAAAGGTAGAAAGGCAGGAGATGAAAAGAGGAGAGTATGTTCCTGTCATCAAAATATTACTTATTGTAATCAGTAGTCAGTTTTGCCTGCAGAAGTGGATCCTGAATAATTCAAGCACACACTCCGCAATTTTAAATTCTATACTCTAAATCTAACTTTTTTCTTTTTATTAGGCTTGTTGTGTGGAGTACAAACCCCACATTGAGCTCAAAGGGTTTAAAGGGCAATATTGGGGCCAGGTAGTCTTAACCCTGCTGACTTTTAGACCATGATCTGACTGTAGAAGCTAAAAGGGGGCAACCCAGCTTAGTCAGGGGAGGAAGACAGATGTTCTCTAAGGGTACCTAGAGAAAGGTACTGATGACCTGATCCCATAACTTACACTCCCCTGCATTTATTTTCCTTTCATTCTGTATGTTTCCTCATCTTCAAAGCATCTAATGAAGTGCAATTTTCTCCCATGAAAGCTCATGTGATAAATAAATTTGTTAGTGTCACAGGACTCCTTGCTTGTTTTCCCTAAAAGCAGTGAGACAGCACACTGAGCCCTGTGGAGGGATGAAGGTTTAGCTGCCTTTTCTTTCTCTATTATTACTTTATTTTGGATGTGGTGCCATAGGGAAGACACAGACTGTGACCTAAGAAGGATAACTCCGAGAGCACTCCAGGGTGCCAGACACTAACTCCTGGGTCAGAGTCTGCTGCAGTGGGATGGCCAAGGCTTCCATACTAACCATCTTTGCTGCAGAAGGGACATAAGCCACATCCCAGCACCACTCTCCCTCTGGTAAGAAAAGGGTAAGAACATAGAAATTAGAGATGAAGATAAGTGATCCAGAGGGTATGGAACCAAATTGAAAAAGGCCTTCCCACTGAAAGGCAGTACTGGGGTAAAACCAATGGAGCACCTGGTCCTCCAAGGACACTATTATAAGGCTCGCAGAATAATATGTTCAGTCAGTGTGGCACAGACCTGTTCACTATAAACTACCACATCACCTTGCATTGTAAAAGTGATCACAGAAAGAGACGGGCTTGTGTCAAAAAATCCTGAACTGGATTTTGAGCATTCAGGAGTTCAGGGGTGATTATATATGGAGTACCAGCTTGGGGCTATCGACCCCTAATCCAATGGTAGCCTGAACTCGCCTAGATCGCTACAAACTGTCATTTTATTCTTCCTACAATGATTTCTTCATCTGCTCACTACTGCAGCCTTCAGAACAGTTTAGTCACAGCAAGTCAAGACTACTTTAGCTTTTTGTTTCCATAAAACAATAGTGAGTAGAACTGAACTCAGAGGGATGTTAGACACCAAGAACAATCATTAGTTGATCACCCAGTTCCACAGATTCTTTGCATTTCTGAATTCCCTTATATAAAGCTACTGTTTAAATTTAGAGTCTTCTGTTCTTTTGGCTTATCTCTACATAAGAGCAAAGAAGACTGATCTATTTTAGGTCCACAACAAAAAGACAGTCTGTGCTGCTGCTTTGACAGTATGCACTGAACTAACCACACACTGTTTTTCTGAGGACAACAGAATCCTTAGAGATTTAACAACGGAGGACAGTCACACAGCATATACACCACCCCACCATCTACAAGTAGAGGGTGATTTTCAGTATTTATGTTAATATCACCAGTTCAAGTAAGCAATATCCCCTAAGCAGCAAAGTGTGAAATACCAATACACTAGACTATTAAGCCATATTAATCAACAGTGATCATATTCTCATTGAACAAATGTGTAAGAGTCGTAATTTAATATATTCTCTGAAAAGTCTGGAACACAGAGTAACCAAGACACCTGTTCAATGTTTTAAGTTCCATCACAGATTGGTCAAAAAGGACCTCTATGTAAACTACTGATGCAGTTTAAAAAAAAAAAAACAAACAAAACAGCACAAATAGATAAAAGTGGCAACAATGAATTCGACGCGGATGAAGAGCAACAAGTTCTTTTTTTTTTTCTTTCTGTGAAGGAGTAAAACCATCTAAGCTTATCCACTTCACAAAGAGTGAAGATCCATAGTAAGAGAAGTCATCTGACTATGGCAGAGAAATGACCACATTCAGTCATTGTTCTCCTGAAAGAAAAATGCAGATTTATTCTGCATTTAAGAGTGTTGTGCTAGTATTAAGTGGAGTGGGTTCTGTAACTGGGGATCAGTGTGGAAAGATCTTCAATCTAGGTAACTGTTCCTGCTTTCTGCAGCTGTCCTAACATCTAAAGACTTTTCCTGTAGATTTTGGGATATCTATGGACTTGCCCAATTCACTAAGTACCAGACACCTTTCCTCCAATTGGAATACTCAAGAAACCCTACAAGGAGTTGCCACCACAATCTCTGCCTATGTATACAGTTGTCATACCCAGCTACTGTTTGTGTGCTATCCTGAGTGATAGCTGCTCCCTACAACACTTCCTCCCCCTCCATACCCAGTTATATATCATTCCAGAAGAGACTGGGAGCAGCATGGAGGTGAAGGAGAGCCAAAGAGACAACTGCCACACACCAGTCAGGAGAAAGAGCTGCCTGCAGAGGAGACCTCAACTCTTCACCTTCCTACTTCTGTTCATCCCTGAAATTGCAGCCCTGTCAAAAGTATCAGCTTGGATATTTGGGGCCTGATGCTCTAGACATTTATATTGATGTAAATCCGGAGTGACTCTGCTGATATCATTGGAGTGACACTGGTGTAACACTGGTGCAACCTGGAGAATCAGGCTTCTGGAGGTGAACATAGGCAAAAGAGTCAGTTATAAGGGCTATAAATGCTGGTGAGTTAAAGAAATAGCTGCTCTAGCTCAACTGGTAGAAGGAACTGTTGAAGTTAGATAAATGTCAGCTGAGGGACTTTGGATACCTACACCTACATTGATAATCCAAACAGTGTCTTGTGGAAGAGATCATCATATAAGCAGTTTCTTAAAGAGTGAGGCTGAGATTTAATTTAGTCAAACTCAGGTTAAATTACTTCAACTGAGATGAGATGAATGTTGATTAACAGAGTCAAATGTCAACTCAATTAAAGTAATTCAAGCTTAACAAGAAAACATTTGACAAATTTATTGACATAAAACCTCTTCAAGTGGTATCAGTGAAGCTGCTGTGGCTTAGGTAAGCACTGTATACATTCAGACATTCACAAAAAAAAAGATAATTTTTCTAAACAATTCAGACTTGGCATGCCTTTAACCTATACAATTTGCACTTTCACTTTTGATTCACAAAATGAAATCGGACACAGTTGTCATTACAAATGCATGTATCCAGACTGAAAAATCCTATTCAAGTTTTTTGTGTGTGTGTGTCTATCAAACCATAGAGAAGCGAATGCAGTGTTTTCATAGTGGAATCAACAAAACTAGCTGTCCGATGATTATCATTCAGAGCACTAAAATGTGAACTATACTCATTTGAACTCAAGTACTATATAGTAAAGGACTAACTCTGTAACCTGAGGTTTCTGTATAAGAAAATGAGAACGTTAAATCCCATTCAGTGTTTATTGCATTAAAACTGCTGATAACTATTTCAAGGAGAAGCTGTGTACTGTTAATATATCAATGCACCTAATAAATGGGGAAGGGGGCAACAAGGTTTTAGAACAATTTTAGGTTGACTGGAAAGCCTAGTCTCACAGCTTTCATTAATTCATAAATCGGGCTTCTTGTTTTTCCCATTGGCCAGAGCTGGCAATGCTGTGAGGGAATCATCCAGTCATTGGTGAAAGAGCATGTTGAGTTTTATGGTGGCCTCAGTTTCTCACCTATAAAATAGTGGTTATTATCAGCTATTACCTTTTCAGCATTGAACACCAGTAGTTTTAGAAATAAATAAAAGACCAAGAGTCTGATCTTGAAAGTTTATAAATTAGGGCTCATTCCTCTAACAACTTATCTAGGTGCTGAACTTTAAAGTGAGTTGGACTATGCACAAAACCAAAGTTACACATGTAGATTAAGTTTTCGGGTGACCTATCCAAGCTATGGCATTAATTAAGGTGCCAATCACCACACTAATACTTAGGCTGGTCACATGATGCCCTACTCACTGTTAGTCAGAAGCTCCTTCTGGTGATTCGCTCTTCAGTGCACCATTCCTCCCATTCACAGAGTTGCAGTACAGCTGCTTCATGACTTAGCCCTTTAGCCAAGCCACGTTTTGATTTTCCTTTGTGAAGGGAGTGGAGGGAAGGGTGTCTTTCAATAGCTTTCTGCATCAGCAGTGCTAGGGAGTCCTCATGGCTGCTTCCTTGTCTATTTCCAAGCCAAACAAGCAAGGAGTTCTGTGACACTTTTAAAGACTGACAAATTTATTTATCACATGAGCTTTTGTGGGAGAAAATCCCACTTCATCAGATGGTTTGAAGATGGCACCAATCAACAATATACATAGATATATTGTTTACCTGTCCCTGGGACTTTGTGGTCTAGGCTAAATCACATGCCACAGGGCATGAAAATTCACAATTCTTATTAGAGAAGCTTCTGAACCTAATGCTGAGGCACTAGAGTGATAAGGGCCATATATATACTTAACTTCATATATGGTATCTTGCTATACCTAAAACTGGATGCTGTGAGGAAGGAAGAAAGGGAAAAATAGAGGATAAATGTTCATGGCAGGGTGTATAGAACAACAGGTCTAGAAGGAGCAAACTAATGGGAACATACCACGTCTGAAGTTGTAGTAAGTTCTTATAAGAAGAGCCAGTTTGTCTGTATCCAAATTGACTTTCCAGTTTTGCCATCTTCTGCTAATATACAGCTGTTGTGGTACCATTAAAAGCAACTAAATATCAAGACCCTAAAATTGAGATACCCTTTCAAAATGCATTCCACAAAACTTCATTAACATTTTTCTTTTAAATAATTCACAAACAAAATTGGTTGTTTAGTGTGGAAAAAAAATCATGTTAAAAAAATTTAAGCAGTGTTGACATTCAAGAATCATCATGTTTTCCTTAACTCCCCCTCTCCTTTCAAATACATTAAGGGTAGCACAGAATAACATATGCTGACTGTAACATTGACATATTAAGTGAGTTGTTAAATGGGAAGATTAAAAGTTTTTTAGCTATATTTTAAAAATGCATTATTATATTACTGGCTGAGTATAGATGAGTTAACACTTCGGTCAACTCCTTGGTGTCATAAACTTGGTTTTGTCAATTCTTTTTTTACGTAGAATTGCTAATCTTCTTAAAATGTTATTGCTGACAAAACAAAGGTAACATGCTGTGTTGGAAGATTTAACACTAAAAATAAAACAAAACATCCACCCTTTTTCTGAAAAAATATGAGACGGGGTGTCAGAAAAACAGCATGACCCAGAAACTGCAAACCCATCAGGAAAAAATGCAGACATTGCATATCTGAAGCTTGTGCTTGCATAGTGAATTGGTTACCAAGAATTCAAAGGGCTGAGTTGCTAAAAGATATTTTGATAAAAATTAAGTAATGTGTGACATGGAAATGTAGGGCCCAAAATGAAGAAACAGTGGACCAGAAACTGAAGAACAAGAATGAAAGACCAAACCAAAGAACAATAGAAGGCTATCAACTATCACAGAAAATGAAAAAAGGGCCAAGATCACCAGAATGTGATGAGTTAGGCTCAGTTACCAATTCTGTCTTTTACATTATTTATCTGGCATGCACATATTTCCAAACACTGTAAGTGACAATAATTCAGTTTGAAATTATACAAATAAAGACAAAAATTGATTAAGCCACAAATGTGTGATATTGTGACTTATTTTCCTAACTTCCCCCCAGAGAAAACACAGAAGATTATGTCTGAGAAGAGTGTGTGAGTGTGTGTAAAAAAAAATAAATAAATAAAAGTGAGAGAAGCATGGGTGCAAGGACATTAAATATGATGCATCATTCCACTACACAGACCTTCACAGCTGAACTGCATTTTCCTTTACTACTTGTTACAATCTGGCTCAGCACCATTATGTTCAGTCAGTAGTTTGTTGCAAGTGGGCCCAGTGAGACCCAATGACTGGGCCTGGGCAGAGACTGGTTCTCGTTTCTAGCTCTATAGGACAATCCCATACTTAGACATGTTATCTGTACTGTTCTTTCAGACATAAGGTATGGCAATTTAGCCACTCTGGATGTTGAAAATCCAGACTCAGACTTCCCAAGATTACCCAGTTCCCCATAACTCCACCTATTTTCTTGGATCTCTGTGCTTCTAGTTTAACCTCTGTGTGGTTAATATAGCAGGGTTGCAAGAAACACAGGCTTAGCAAGCACCCATGAGCTTCAGCTCATTGCAAAATAACAGAAGTCCTGAGACACATCCCTCTGCCACCCATGAGTTTAAGTTTCTCAGCATTTCAGGCCTAATTTCTCCTGTGTATCCTACTTCCCTGTGGTGATAGTTAGAGACCTTTCAGAGCAACACCCCTCCTTTCAATAGAATCTCTCATGCCATGTTCTCTACTGAGGTACTCAAGTCACCTCTCCCAGGCATACCAACCATGCAGCAAATATGAAAAATCGGGATACAAGCTAGCAAGTAATAGGCACCTACATAAAACAAAGCCCAAATGTTAGGACTATCCCTATAAAATTAGGTCATCCAGCCATTGCAGATGGAAAAAACCATAGTTCCACAGGGATGCGGCAGAAGCTGAGCAACATTCAAAGCTGATAGCCATGGATTGCTATCTTGATCACTTCAGTAGCAGTGTAGTGCCAAGCATCTTTCCTGGGCAAGGATAGATATAATCAGCACATCATACAAACTGTAGTTCACACTTTGCTATACATACTTGTTACAGTATTCTTCTCAAGCTTATGTTTAAATCATTGCTCAATTATCTGAGTCCTTCTTCAAAAGATTCAAACACAGCCAGCATTAGTTTATCAGTTAAAGCCACTCAAAGATGCTTTACATTGAGAGGCAAAAGCATGTTTGTTTGTTTGGTAGGTGCATTGTAAGGGGGGGGGGACAACTGATTTATTCTTATATAAATCCCAAGACATTACCTCATTTTCTGTTTTAGATATGCTGTCAACAGAATGCTTATGTACTGTTGATGGCCAAAACTGAGTTTTGATCTCTAGAGCTTTGTAAGTCCTTCCTGAATCTTGTGACAAAATGGTCGTTGAAATCAGGAAGAAACCAGCAAATCTGTTCAGGAATCTGAGAATGCTGAGTGTATGTTGAGAAATTCTACCAGCAAATGGAATAGGAGAGCTTGGAAACTCTTCTCTGAGTGTTAATCATCACAGGAGTACAGACTTGCAGTCCTAAGACATAATCAGGGCAAAAGGTATTGGAGAACCTTGTCTTCATGATAAATGTTGCTCAGGAAGATGGAGGATGATCTGTGGGAGATTCAGGTCATGTTCCCATTTATGTGACTGGGACCAAAAGCAAAAATGATGGGGGGAAAAAACCTAATTTTTGAGCACCATATGCATAATCATTTCATTAAAGACTAGAGAAGTGATAGCCTCTGTTTAAATAGCAGTGTTGAAAACCATGATTAGATACTGCACACAGGTCTGGGAACATCATTGCCAGAAAACAAACTGGTGGAAACTCAAGGAAAGTAACAACAGCAAAAATAAAGGTCTAAAAACATATCAAATATATAAAATAGGCCAAAATCATCCCTGGTTTAAATCCATTATTTTTAATCTTATCTAAACAATGAATAAGTAGGGAACATAAAATGTTTTTGCAAGTACAGCATTAAAGTTAAGTGACTTGCCTAACAATAAAATACAACAATCCTAAAACCTGCAACTAGCCAGGTGACAAGGACGTGTGCTTTCACACATTTCTATTCAGATGCTGCAGTCACTAAGATAGCTTATTATTAATTTATTATTACTATTATTTGATTGTTGTGTAAGCCTTCTGCTGGGTGACTACAGAGAGCAAAAAGCACTGGGTTCAATGTATTGAGGCCTGTCTTTGCAAGTAACTGAACCAGTTGAAGCCCTTACCCACAAATAACTAAATGAGCAGAAGCCCCCACCATGATACTCACATGCACACACATTAGCTCTCTCTGAGCAAGTGCAAGCTTAATTGCAGTTTACCTGCAATAGTATCCGTAGCATCTGTGCAGTACCAAGTAAGTTTCAAGCAGAATCACACTGCTAGCTCAGAGTAGAAAGAAAACAAAACCTACTTCCCTTAACAAGGCAGAGTTTCTCTATACACAAATGCCCCTGTGTACAAACAAGGAAATTTTATTAAAGGAAAGGACAGGCTGGCAGAACAAGGGCTGGGTTCTATACCTAGGGGTTTCCCAATAATATAGCACTACCAACCGGCTTGAGCCCCCACCCAGATTTCTGGGAATCCTGCACTGTTTCCTTGGCACGCCTAAGGGGTAAGGCTTCTCCACTCACATGCACAAGACTGAGTGTAGTAAACAGAACTTTTAATAGTAGAAAAACAGAGTGTAAAAGGCCTAATAACAGAAATCAGCTCTGATCTAACTAGTCAGTAGAGAGCAAAACTCCCAACAACCCACACTGCATAACAGAACATACAAGACTTAATGGCAAAACTGGCACTGATCTGTGGAATCAGTACTAACTAGCCTCCCAACCAACCCTAGGGTACATAGGGAGTGCCTTTCACTCCAGCTGTCTGCTGATGCCATCTACTAGTCACTCACTGCATCCTATAGAGCTGTTCCTCGGCTCCACTCACTGTCCACTAGCTCCACCCACCATTCACTCACACCACCCAGTTCGCCAGTGGCCGCTCTCACTGTCCACTAGCTCCACCCTCTGGTCACTCACAATGCCCAGCCTGCTGCTCTTACCATTGGCCAGCTCCAGCTGCTCTCTTCATCCACTGTTCCTCTTCAGTAATTTCAGCTCAGAGAAAGGAAGTTCCTTCCCAGCCCAGGAAGTCTGGCTTTCTCCTTCACAGCAGCTCTTAAACATCAAGTAGCATGCAATTACTACTGTTCTTAACATAACAAAGGGCCTCAAATAAGCTGTAGCCAGAACCATTATTTGACAGGGAAAATGAGATAAGATAAGAATGCCTCCAACATTTTGCACCAAAAGGAGCAAAAGTGAAACCCCAGTCCTCCCTTTTTTTTCAGGCTGAAATATGCAATCATCTTTTTTTCAAGCCTCCTTTTGACTAAGGGGGTTTTTACCCTTTAACTAATCCAGACAGGTTTGAAACAAACAGAGAGTAGTAATTTACAAAAAGACAGTATTTTGTATTTCCCTTCAGTAGAATTACAGATATTGACAGATTTGTGAGTAGATTAACCCCAAATACCATTACCTACTATGTCCTGTACCCAGTATGCAAATACCATGCTAATACAGGACCCATGCAGATTAGTTGCTTCACTTCAGCAGCTGTTAGGCACAGCTCCTAAGCCTGTCTTACAGGAATATTCTCATAAATTTACAGAAACACAGTAATGGAGCACATGCATGCAAATAAAGAGTAAAATACTACCAATGCTCCCCCTTTCCATTACACAGGCAATAGTCCATTTGATTCCCTTCCTCCTAGCACTAACGATGTCTGACAGATAATATCCTTTGGCCTCATTACTTCATCCATCTACTGAATGCCACTCAGGGTTTGGATAAGTAAACAGCAGTAGGCCAACTGTTTGCTTAAAGATCTGTTTCCCAGTTCAAGGGAATTTTGTTTGTAGTCCCACCTTGAGGTGACACTACCTAACCCAGTTAGGGAGTCACTTTTACTAAGGTGTTGGGTAGACCTCACCACACTGGATTCAGCTCTCCTACTGTCTTCTGTGTTAGCTCCTGCAGTCAAATCCTTAGCTTGTGTGGCTTTTCAACAAAGAGTCCCATGGGAAGGCAATCAAGAGTTCCTATGACCCTGAAGCAAAATTCTGGGTGCTTAAAAATGACTCCTTACTACAAAATAAAAACTCATTTGTTGAATTTTCTCTGGGAGCCTGCTACTTCCTCTTCTCCCCAAAATCCAACCTAATGAGGAAGCTGGGCTTCAGAGCCTGAGATCTAACCCAAGTTTAAATGTCCACACAACTACTTTTAGTTTTGTAACATGATCCCAAGTCTGAGGACCTTAACTCTGAGACTCTCTGCTGTGAGTTGTGGAGATACACCCTTAGAGACTTCCTTAATATTCTGACAGGCCCTCTTAACTTCTTGTTCAAGATATTTCTTGAACAGATGTTAAAAATATGAATACCTTTTATTATTTTCCTCTTACTGTACATGCTCTAGATCCTTAAATAAATGACAACGTGGTCTGAAAATGTTGTTTCTTTGTCACTGCACACTTGTGCACAGACTTCTGAAAGGAAGTTCTTACTGGTGCCAAAAATTAGTTGAACACAGGGGCATCACTGGCGCTGGACACCCGGGGTCTGTGCCCTGAATCCCAGTGCCAGTGCCCCAGGTCTGGTGACCCCCCCCCGGTCTCCAGCCAGATCTGGGGCCCAGCCACCCGCAGCTGCAGCAGCCCCGTCCCCAGCTGGGGATCCAGGGCTCAACCGCAGGGGCCACTACTGGCCCCGTCCCCAGCTGGTGATCTGGGGCCCAGCTGCCCTCAGCCACAGCAGCCCCATCCCCAGTGGGGGATCCGGGCCCCAGCCGCCCACTGCCGCTTTGGCCCCAGCCGCTCGTGGTGGCTTCTGGACCTGTCCCCGGCCAGGGGCCGTGGCCTGTGGCCAGGGGGCATGGCTTGTAGGCCGGGGTCGGGGCCTGGGGCCATGCCCCAGTTCTACCCCTGAGGCAGCAATCCCCTGGTTGAACATCTGTTGTTAATGGGGTAGGGACCACAAAATTGAAATTGATGAGGCTCGGAGCCACCTGCCCATGGCAGCAAACTGCTTGGGGCCAGATCAGGGTCTGAGATGGCTCCTAGTCCCAGCAACCTGAGGCAAGGGGATGGGGGTCAGATCAGGCAGCCAGGCCCTGTCTGCAGGCTGCAGGAACCCATCAGGCTTGGGAGACTGGGGTAAGGGCAGGAGGCCAGGTGGACCCAGGTATGTTTTCACTGTGTCCAGTGCAGACATGCCCTGAAGTCAATAAGGTTGACTTAAAGTCGACCTAGTTAAGTCAACTTCCACAGGCCCCCTCCAATATAGACACAGGCAATGAGATGTAGGAACCTAGGCTCATCACCTGACGGACACTCTCAAGAGTGTCATAAAGAGGTGTCAGATCAGGAATTGTGACATTTAGCTTCAAAATGGAAGAATAAAAGTAAATCATTTTAGCCCAAAAGGGACGAGATACAGACTATTCCCCATAAACAACTTTTTCCATTGTTTCTTCCAGGAATTTTATGCATCATTGTTTCATTTTTCTGCTGGTTTCTCCCTTAACAGCTTACTTAGATGAAACCCCTGGCAGTCCGGCAAGTTACTATCAAACAAATACCCTGAAAGGAATGTGATATTTCTAAAAAATAGATACATGTAATACAATCATTCTCTATACTAAACAAAGCCTTTAATTGGTTTGTTTTTGTTTTGAATGCAAAAAGGTTAGTAAAGTTTAAACCCCGGAAATATCACAAAAGTTACTGTATTTGGTACATTTTATTGGAAACAATGAATCAGGACCCCAGTAAACTCATAGGCTATGTTCACACACAGGGGATTATTTTGATACAAGTTGTTTTGAAACAACTTGTATTGAAATAAGGTGTTATTTCAAAATAAGTTAATTCAAATTAAGAAAAAAGCTCAAAGCGAAATAGCAAGTTCGGACAACAGTTATTTCGAAACAAGTCACTGTTGTTTCGAAATAACATGTTCAGATGGGATTGTTTCATCACCAAATGGGGTTTAGGTTGTTTTGAAACAATGCCGTTGTTTCGAAACAATGGAACCCGTTGTTTCGAAACAACAGTACGTCGTGTGAACATGGCGTTTCTTATTTCGAAACAACCTCTGTGAAATAAGACTGCTGTGTGAACACATCCATAGTAATTCGTGCTATAAGAATTTCAGTATCTTTTAATGGGAATGAAATTAACTCCAGTAGCTGGTGTAGCACAAAGCTGGAAGCATTGCAAATGTTAACATAAGTGGAAAAGAGAAGGCAATAACCTCTGAAAACAGACAGTATCCTACAATACTATTAGCTATTAGTTATACAGCAGGTTTCATACAACTAAAATGAAACAGGGAAAAAGATCAATGAACCACATTGCACAGAAGTGTCTTGACAGCTGGGGCATAACTATGGAGTCATAGACAAGTGAAGAGCTTTTTAAAGAAGGTGAAATTGGTTTAATTCATCAAAACCTAAGAATTGCAGTGCTGCTTCTCTTAGTCTCACTGAACATGTATAAAAGCTTTAAATCTGTATCATACAAAATGAGATGTCTGAAAAAGAAGGGTTGCATTTGTACAATTAAAAGTGGCAGCTGATAAAACAGTTTGCAAAATGAAAACAAATGTATCCATAAGCTCATCACTGCCTTTTCCACCTACTTCTTATTTACATATATGTTTATTATAGAAAATATTTTTTCAGACAAAGTTTTGTTATTTAAATATATTTACAATAACATCGATTTAAACCTGCTTTCTGAGATTCTAAAAATGCTTTGCAAACATCAAATAAAGCTTTCCAACATCCCTATGAGGTAGCTGGACAAATATTACCCTTATCTCACAGGTGAGGAAATTATAATACAGAGCATTTAAGAGACTTGTCCAAAATAACCCAAGATCTTTATGAGTCCAAAACAGACACTACATCTCATGATTTCCACATCTGTGTTTAAGCAGCAAGACTCTTTCCCCTCCTTTGTATTCATCCTTTGTGACAAAGCTGCTGCTTGCTTAATTTTGCACACACACACACACACACACACACACACACACACAACCCCACCCCCCACAATATAATTTTTATAACACAGACTATAGTTATTTCTGGAAAATAACTGCTAGGACACATCTTTTAGTTAAACATCCACTCTTGATTTAAAATTTATCAGTTGTGAATAATCCACCACAACCTTTAGTAAACTGTCCCAATGGTTAAGTACGCTCACTGCTAAAAATTTATACCTTATTTCCAGTCTGAATTCGTCTAGCTTTGCTTTCCAGCCATTTGCTCATTTTAAACTTTTTTTCAGCTAAATTGGAAAGCCGATTCTTAAATATTTGTTTCCGATGTAGAAACTTATAGATTGTTTAACCTTCTCTTTAAAATACACATATTGAACTTTTTGTATCTATCACTTTAATTGTCCTTATGATTTCTCTCTATACACACTCCAGTTTATCAGCAAGCTTCTTGAATTATAGATTGGACACACTTTTCTATCAGGATAACATTAATGTCTAAAATAGAGATATAATAACCTCTCTACTTCTATTTAGGATACCTCAGTTTGTTCACCCCAGGATCAGATTAGCTCTTTTTACCAGTGTCCCATTGGGAGCTTATATTCAGCTTATTATCAACAATGGCCCCAAATCTTTTCCAGGGTCATTCCTAGTATAAATTCCACAGCCTGCAAGTTTGGCGTCCATTTTCATTCCCAGATGGATACATTTACCCATATGAAAATGCATATTGTTTGCTTTTGCCCTGTTTACCAGTCAACCAAGCGTGTCTTCAATTAACGACCAGTTACCTGTCATTCTTTATCACTTCCGCAATTTTTATGTCATCTGCACACTTTATACATGATTACCTTCAGGGTTCCACTGGAAATACTCTCAATGATGCCCAGTGATGACTTCCCATTAACAACTACATTTTGAGTCACATCTGTCAGCCAGTTTTTAATCATATTACTTTTATTACATTAGTATTTATACCATTATTTTTATACCATCTGACTTTTATATCATTCTAGTATTTTAATTAAAATGTTATGTGGGATGAGAAGTATACTGTTTCAACACTATTACCTTTAAAAACCAAATTAATAATTTAATAAAAAACAAGGTAGTTTGATATCTATTTTCCAGAAACCCGCATTAATTACATTACCCTCCTTTTATTGTCTATAAATCAAATACTGTATCAGCTGCTCCATTTTCTTGTCCAAAACTGATGTGAAGATGATAGGCTTGTGATTGCCCAAATCATCCCATTTGTCCTTTTTAAAAATTGCAGCTTTCTTCCAATCTTATGGATCTTCCCCAGTGTTCCAAACCCCACCAAAAATCAGCATTAATGATCCAGTAAGCGCCACAGCTAGTTCTTTTAAAACTCATGTACACATGTTATTTGGACCTGCTGATTTGAAAATATCTCATATTGGTAGCTGCTGTTAAACTTCCTCCAGAAATATGAGTGGAATGGAGAAAGACTGTGAACATTATCACATGATGAGACTACATAATCTCTTCTCCTCTCAAGTATTGAACAGAAATATTACTGAACACTTTCAACTTTCTTGTGTAATTATTGATAATTCTACCTGCTGTCCTGAACAGTGATGCTTTCCTGAATTGGAACCTAAATTACCAGAGTTACTTTATCATTAATAATGATTAGTCATGAAAAAACTGGTCACACTTTAGCTTTTGAAGTCCAGTCATTCTATACGTCTGTTGCAATAAATAGGTAGATAAAATTTGGGGCCATTCCTATTCACTGGTAACCACTTCCATTCAATTCAAATCAATAGTAGTAAAGTGCACTCAGCAATTTCAGGGTAAGGGTTTTAGAGAGCTTGAAAGATTTGGTCTTATGTAGGAAACCATTATTAGAGGTAAGATAAAAGAAATGGCATGGTCAAATACAAAAACCAAACAAATGAACTACCGAACTTATAAAATATGCTTGAAAAGAAAGCTCTTTAATTACTTCTGTTAATGAACCATATGGTTTGGAATGATTATGTTAGTGAATAAATAAAAAAAAAGTAAATACTGAATTTGCAAAAACTCACAAGGAGTCTAGTGGCACTTTTAAAGATTAACAAATCTTTTTATTGCATGCTTTCATTTGGAAGGCACACCTCTCCTTGCTTACAATCATCCTTTCAGTCAGTTTGGCATTAACTAGAGTCAATATAAATAGCTTCACCCAAGTTCCTGTATGAGGGCACTTATTTATAACTAGCAATAAAACATATCCCAATGCAAAATATTTTTCTGTCATAATTAATCTAATGCACAGTCACAGTTTTTCACAGAGAAGTGAAATATACATAGTAAAAAAGATGTTAAC
This sequence comes from Podocnemis expansa, assembly GCA_007922195.1. Taxonomy (NCBI): domain Eukaryota; kingdom Metazoa; phylum Chordata; order Testudines; family Podocnemididae; genus Podocnemis; species Podocnemis expansa. The sequence goes on from ML681966.1 coordinate 23,668,557, forward strand.
AGCTATAATACATGGGGGGGCAACCATACAGTCCTGTTGAAAGCACAATTCATGCACATTCTACTGTCCAAATTTCAAAACAAATGCTAAACTCCTTAGCAGTTGGTAGGAGAGAGAATATTCAATTTAGAGGCAGATCAAATTATAGTTTTACTTTCTGTGAGTTTCATGAAAAAAATCTTGTGTTCTGTAAAATTGTTTCATTGGACTTATATATCTATTCCCATCTGCACTGGTAAAAAGCCTTCAGGAGAGCTGCAAAACCTGTAGAAGTCTCCTGTGCTTTCTCTATTTGCTAATATATTGATTTACAAAAATCCTACTGCTGTTAAATTGCTCCTGTGGATGGGTTAGTCTACACTGGGGGTTTAAGTCAACTTAAGCAGACTTAAGTTCACATGACTTAAGCAAATCCCTGGCCATAGTTTGGTAATGCTGTTCACTTTGGGGTCAGGACTGGCCTAGTTGGCCCAGAGTGGCAGAATCTAAACCCTTCAATAATAGATTCTGCTTCACAATTCATTTACTCATATTCCATGTATGATAGTGTAATATATTTTTATATCAAGAGCTTGAGTTGCCATTTTAGTGCCATGAAAAGTTCCAAATGAAATGTTTCTTTCCCAAATATGATAAAGATAAAATACTGTAGGGAAAGTTATAAAGCTAGTGAAAAGATTAAATGAGGTTAGAGACATAGCTTTGGGGTCTGCATTTATGTGCAGAAAAAAACAGTTTTGTGAAGAAAATGGACTAATAGGTAGCATCACCTGAAGGACAGCTCATTCAGTCTTTGGTCCTCTGAGGTTATTGTGGAAACTGTGCTAAAAACAACAACAAAATATTTTTTTAAAAAAAGCTTTTTTTTCTTATTACCAATATAAAGTTAAAGAGAACTAATACTTAGAAAATATTATGTTGAAAATCATATATTTAAAATAAATTAATGTGTATATATTACTAATAACAGTTAAAATATAAAGAATTGTAATAAACCCACTTATACTATATGAGTATTTTTTGCTATTATTTATATCATTTGATTACTTTAATTGATTTTTTTCTCTCTGTTTGGACAAAGAAATCAATGAACATTAGTTATAGTGTTTATAGTCATCTTTACTTTTTAAATTCTTATGGCTTGCAAGCGCGGCATAAATGATTAATAATGACTATTTCTTTTGTAATTTTTTTGAAAACATGGTTTACTATTGGGTTTTGGCTTTATGAATATTTGATTTATAAGTACAAACTCCTATACCTTTTCTATCAAAGAAATAAAGCTTTACCCTTTTTTGTATTTTTATTTCTTTGACAATTATTATTATTATTACTTAGGATTTATTATTATAGTGAAAGTACAGAAAGCTCATTATGAGCACTAAGATACTATGAACATATGCCTGGTAGGAGAACCTATATGGCTAGCTGCATAGATACATTCTCTGTAAGTATCTTGCTGATACAGAATAGAGATGTGAAAATCAGTTTACCAGTAATTAAAAATCCAATACAAAATTCTAAAACTAGAATGTTTAAATGGTTAAATGCTAAAGAGTGCCATGCCAAGTGAGAGTTGCCTAGTTTGTCTCCCCCCTCACCCCACTGTGGTATCTGGGAAGCTCTCATTCACAGTGAGCTGAGCTAAACCCATTTGTGGTCCTCCCCCTCCCATGCTGGACTCTGCACCCCCCCCCCCACCAGCTGCTCTTGCTCTGCTGCTCCTTTCTCCTGCTCCCCAGTTTAAATAGTTTACCTTTTATTTTCCTTATATGAATTCAGACAAGATATTTCCTGAAGACATAACCATAATCTTATTCCTAATACTAAAATAATAATTCATTTATGAATATAGGCAATATAAAGCAAAAAAAGAAAAAAAAGAAAAAATATAGATACACAATATACTTTCAGTATGGTAGATGGGGAGCTAATTACAGTGATCCTTAATAAAAATAAAAAATTGATTAACCCTGTTTAACAGGGAAACTGGATAGCTTTCTATCAAACTCCACCAACATTTTTTAGCTGGCTTCATAGGCCAGAAGCCATTGAGAAAAAATTATGGTGTAAAACATTGTCTGCCTTTTGCAAGGAGTGAAACACATTTGGGCCTCATCACCTTTAAAAATATTGGATCACTTTCCATAGGTGCTGAAATAAGAAGGATCCTATCTGTAGGCAACCAGGGTTGCAAAGACTGGGCTGACAGATGTTCTTTCTCTGATCTCACTTGTGGTATTTCACATGCCTCTCTTCCTTATTTTTAAGACAGAACACTAACTCTTATATACATTTTCTGATTTCACTCTGACCACTGTATCAAAATACTCTCATGCCATGTCAGTAAATCTTTTCTTTAAATGACAGCATTTTCAGAAGGTAATTAATGGGTGGGGTCTTTGTTTTCTTCCTTGCTGTCCACGAGGAATTCCTCTCTTCTGGAATATTGTTTCATCTTCCTCAAGAGTCTCTTTAAATAAGTGCAGGGTCCCAGTACAACAGACTTGTACAGGATAATCCTTTCCAGAGAATTAAAGAGCCAATTGTTCAGCCAAAATATGAACAGAATCCCAAAAATTAACTCTCTCCAATTCCACTCTGTTAAAACATTTGTCTTAATTATTAAAGGTGATAGTCCTATCGAAGGTCAAAGTCACCACTTCTCATGATCATGAAAAGCCTTCCTTGTTTTCTGTGCCAAGTATGCTTTGTCTATATGATTTGGAGGTTGGACAAATGGGTTACCTCATGGGCCTTTCACAGCAGGTCTGCCTGAGCTTGCTGTGTAATAGAAATATAAGCCATTTGACAACTGAAATCAAGAAGCATTGAATAAAAGTTAAGCTATGTTTTTACTATGCTTAAGCTACATTACAAAAGGGGGGAAGCACCATAACAGTAGTAATGGTATTCACTGAACTGCAGAAAAGGTAACATATTAAAACTAATATTCCAGTTACCTGTGATTCTAAAATGTATTTAGTTAAGTTCCTGCTAGGATTTTAACCCTTCTGATGGAAAATATCTCCCTCTATCATGTATGAAACATTATATAAGTGTTTTATCAATTGTTCACAATGGCTCAGTGACAAAGTTAAATAAATTATTTGATCAAAATTGGCATTATTGACAAAATGTAAATCTAACTGTGACGAAGTCAATGGAATAGACACAAACTGTAGCAGGTGACACATACAAAGAAAATTAGGAAAGCTAAATCAGAGGCTGAGAAGTATATACCGAAGACAGAAGAAACAAATAACATAAAATTAATGAAGTCTGTTGAACAGAGGTAGCAGCTAAGAGAATTGATAGGTCTACTAGACCACCAAAAGGGAAAGAAAGGAAATAAGGAAGATTAGACATAGCAGAGAAGCTGAATTATTTCTTTGTATTGATCTTCACAGAAAATCTGGAACCAGTGAGGAGGAATTAGCCAAAGAACAGTATGAGTTCTGAATCAAAAATTATAACTTATATCATTGTAAAACAGTGATGAGTCTGATCATGAAATAACAATTGTAAATATATCTGAGAAACAAAACAAAAGGAACGAGCAATAGAAAGCCATTTTGGATGAACAAGCAAAACCATCTTTTCTGGCAGTGGTTCTCAAACTGTGATCCAGGAACCGCTGCCAGTGAGCACAGCACTAGCTCGTAGGCCAGAGAGAGTTCCAGCTGCTGCATCACATCAAACAAAGGCAGCTAATTTTTTAAAAAATATTTTCCAGGAAAGCTAGTACTACTTGTGTCCCTAAGAATACCTCAGTGACAACCAACAAAGAGCTTAAAGTTCTGGAACAGCAACTCCTACCGAGCTTGACAAGCTCACCACACTTGACATATTTCAGTCACAGTATTTGTCTTTTAAAAAGAGTCTTGTAAGAGAGCAAATAAAAGGGAATGGCACATGACTCATTAATATTGTTGTAAAATGCACTAACATGATGTGAAGAATTCCAGAGGGGTAGCCATGTTAGTCTGCACACAGCAAAACCAGAAATTGTTTATATATACTGAGATTGTTTTAAAATGCTAAACCTGAGTGGACAAACAGAACTTCTGCTGGTCAAAAGCAAGTCTACTATCCCTTTCTCTAATCTAAATTAAACATTTTAAAACCAAAGACATAGGATTCTCCTTTTGCATATGAAGTCAACAGGAAAAATAGGTTGATGAGGACTAGGAAACTAACAGAGAAACACTGGAGTCTGAATCCCAGGAGCATCATTGGGTATGTCTACACTTAGAGCAGAATTCAAATTGATGGTCATCAATTTGAATTCTATTAAGTGCATGGACATGCTGGCTTTCATCAATTCGAAGTAAAGCACAACTCACTTCAAATTGATGAAAGCTGACTTCAAATTCAGCAAACCTTGTTTGATATTGAAGTCAGAGTCACTTCGAACTCAGTAGTTCGAATTGACCCAGCATAGCCATGTCAATTCGAACTCACTGAGTTCCAATTGACAAGGGTTGACCTTCCTCCCAGGGTGCCATGCACCCTGAAAGGAAGAGCAGCCCTTTGGCACCTGGGGCCAGCAGCCCCAAAGGTGCCCCCCCAGGCAGATACAGCTAGGGGGTGAATGGGGTTCCTATCGCTCACTGGGCAGGCTGGCCCATGTGGGACAGCACCCAGCGCCAGGCTTCTCCCCTGCAGGTGTGAGTGTGGGGGGGAACCTTCCCCACGCGCAGCTCCTGCAGGGCTGGCAGCGTGGGGGGGGAGCATCCCCCCACGTGGCTTCTTCGCCCCAGCCGTGCATGCAGGGGAAAGCACCCTTGTGCGTGGCTGGTGTGGGTCTGGTGGCACGGAGGGAGAGGATGGAGGCAAGGGCTCCAGCCTTGGGGGTGGGAGGATTCCCTTCCCAGCAGGGGCAAGCCCTTCTGGGAGGGGGCAGGGGGAATCCCTTCACCCACCCCTTGCAGGGGAAACATCCCCTTCCAGGCTCCAGTACTCTGAGCCTGGCATGGGGTAAAACGTCCCCTCCCCGGCTCTAGCGGCAGTGCAGCTAAAGCTGGGCAGGGGATGCTTTTCCCTGTGCTGGCTCAGCGTGCTAAGAGCCTGGCAAGGAACTGGCTGTGGCAGTGGCCATTTTTCATGGCCATCTTGCCACACTTTCTGTGGTGCCCTCCCTCCAATTTGAATTGTCAAGTCCAGTCCATGGACATGCCACTTCCAATTGGAGTTTCAGGTGTGGCCATGTCAATTCGAATTCAGTCAATTCGAATGAATATTTATTAATTTGAATTGACCAATTTGAATTCAGTAATTCAGATTTAAAGGCCAAGTGTAGACATAGCCATCCTGACTCTGGGAACAAAGACAATGAACTTTGGAAAATTTAAGGAGAGGCAAAAGGACATTTTGTTATCCATTTCACTGAGATTCACCTTGATTAAGGAGAGTGATTTCTAAACATTCTTGATCTTATGTTCAGTGAAAAATAAGCAAGCTTTGCGGAAATGTGTAAATCAGAGTGTATTAGACAAAGGACTGTGACCTTTTAAAGTTCAGTTTTATTCTTTAGAAAATACTTTTGTTTGTAAACATTTCTATCTCCATTATCCTTACTTATCTTTTAATTCTCTAAGTTTAAATCAGATATTTGATTTTGCTATACGAGATTAGAGCGCTGTGTTATAAGACCTGATCGTAAGCTGTACCAGTCAAGCTAAGTCTGCATTATGGTTCACCTGCTTAATTCTGAGAGCATTTAGTGGCAGAGGCTGGACACTACAGAGAGGGAATGCTCTTCCTGTTACTAGCATGAACAGAGGGAGCATGGTCTCAGGAAACCTGGATGGGCTTGTGTTGCCAGAGGCTTCAGAATTCAGGGAGCTGAGATGCAGTAGGCAAAGACAAGACTAAAGGCAAATAGTGGTGAGGTGCTTCAGAACCCTGTATGCACTTTAGGAGCATCACATGACAATTGCTATGGGATGTGTATGATGGTGGGTGTGAGGAAAAAGTCAAAGAGAAACTCTGTAAAAATGTGGCCACATAATGAAAACGTTTGAAAATCCTTGCTCTACGGTAGCCTCTGCAATAAATAAATTTGTTATTCTTTAAAAGTACCACCAGACTCTTTGTTTGTTTTTCTCTTCACCATGGGAATCAGATTTTATATTTACCATATAATTTTACATCACATTAAACAAACAAGGAGACTGGTGTCACTTTTAAATTTATTTATTGCATGAGCTCTCATAGGAGAAAATCCCATTTTGTCAGACACATCAAAGTACACCTGTTCCTTCATTTAGACCTTAATGTCTTGGTGGTAGTCTGACTGGTGATAACTCTGAAGAAGCCAGATATTAATTACTTTGCTTTCAATTTTTCCTTTGGAATTTGATCAATACATTGTATATTTAATTATAACTCATTTCTTTTCAGTTTTAGTACATAGGTTGCATTTAGGAGCGTAGCTGGTGCCAGGCTTGAGCCCTGAATCCTAGTGCCCAAGTCCCAGATCCATCGCTGGGCTGCCCACACCAGTGGCTGCAGTGGTGGCGCACAAGTCCCAAATCTCAGTGTGCCAAGCCCTGGGTCTTTTTCCAGGCCAAAGGTGCTCCTGGTTGCGGTACAGTATGGGTGTAGAGATTTGACTTGGAAAGCAAAGAAACAAATATAGCTAATCAATAGTCATACATTCATACTGCTTTACCCTCAATGTACTGTCCACAGGAAAAATAATAAAGTATACTGTAGGAATTCCCTCTTTCTCCTTGTAAGACCTCTCTTTTGATCCCTGTAAATAAATTTTATAAGGAAATTTGCTTTTAGTCTGAACCATGAGAATTTTTCTCAGCCCCTAAAACTTACTGCTGAATGCTCCAAGTAGTTCCAAGGATTCTTTTTATACATTAATCTTTTTGTCCTTCTTCCATCCAATTTCCCTACAGTATGTTTCTAGTGTTTTGACTTAAACATTGTTTTAAATGGCTCAAGTGATATGATTTCCACCAGTTCCCTTGGGACAGTATTTCATAGTCTAATAGGAACAAAACTGCTAATAGTGAAACCCATTTTTCTCTTTAGATTTTCATTGGGTTATTTTTAATTCATTATCCCAATTCCCTCAGAGCACATTAAATAATCCTTCTACCTAACTGGTGTTTACACCTTTCAGATACTTGTTAGCATATCCCTGCCTTTCCTTTCTTCTCCACTCAGTTGTCATTTAGCCAAGCTATACATATTTATCATTTAGTCTTTTTTCCTCCTCATATATTAATATTTTCTAGTGGCTTAACCTATCCCCCCCCCCCCCCGAATTACCTCTGATTTGATGACATCTTACTTGGTGTGGAGATTCCCAAAACTAAATGCAGTATTCTAGTTTCTATCTCATTAATACCATATCTGGAGTGACTATTGTTTGATGGCTCTACATATTCAACCCTACAATTTGTTGGCCTTACAGCACAATTGAAATTTATCTGCATTATACTGGTTCTGTTATGGATTTCCAGTTTCCCTTTTCTAAATTAGAATCTAATTTCAGGCTATATTTCTCTAGATTTATTACCTTTACATGCATGGATCAAGTCTTCTGCCATTCCACAGAAATACTTAATGGAGTGTCCATTTATTCAGGCTGTGCAAAAGGATGTGTTCCTTAATACATGTGTTATTGACAGTCAAATCATTGTTGAGGAAGTCTGGCTCCAATCATTAAAAATTCTACCGCAGAATAGCCTCAAATATTATAGACTTTTTGTTTTGATAGTTCACTATACATATAAATATCCAAGTCTATGAATTAAGTTTTCAGGTAAAAATTGTACAGGGCAGAATCAAATGCTTTACTTTCCAGACACAGCACGCTTCCAAAAAAGAAAAAAGAAAACACAAGGCACTTAAAGACCTGTGGCGCTTAAAGACCAACAAATTTATTTATCGCATCAGCTTTCCTGGGAACTAGACTAACATGGCTGGCCCTTTGGAACTTAGCACACATATTTTCTTCATCATCAACAGCTACAATTCATTCCAAACACTGATTGAGACTTCTGTTATTCATTATATATGGTTACAAAAACCCTTTAGAGATCCAAATATTAATTCCATCATTTAATAAATTAATTACACTAGATAGATGATTAGTTTCACCATTCAGATTTTATTTTTAATATTTTAGTACCTCAGATCAGAACATACATACACATTTTGCCTCACATAAAAATCAGTACACCTGTTGACTTCCATGGGACCTTTACTTGTACCTGATTTTAGGCAAATTCTTAAGTAATCGTAATCATCTCCAGCATCTTGCAGTGTAGTCGGGTGATAAAAAGAAAATTGCTGTTTTTTTTCTTAAAGCAGTTGAAAATACTCAACAACAGACTGCAGAATGGTTAATCATCTTTCAGAGTCTTCAGCTTACTAAAAATGTATTTCTAAACCTCTAATCTGAAACTAATGCAGTTTTTTGCAGGTGTGGCCAAACTGCAGCTCATGAGCCGCATGCGGCTCTTCAAAGAAAAAGTGCGGCTGGCAGAAGACCACAGCAGGGAAGGGTGGAACGGTCAGAGAGAGGGGGAGAAGCATGGCATGGTCGGGGACAGCAGAGAAGCAGCGGCATGGTCAGAGCTGGAAGAGAAGCATCTGCATGGTCAGAGAAGGGAGGGAAGCAGCAGCATGGTTGGAGACGGCAGAGATGCAGGGAAAGCGCAGCTTGGTCAGAGCCAGCAGAGAAGGGGAAGGGAGTGTGGCATGGTCGGGGCCGGCGGAAAAGCAGCGGTATGGTCGGTCGAGGGCAGCAGAGAAGTGCGGCAGGGTCAGATGGGTGGGGGGGGAAGTGCAGCTTGGTCAGAGCCAGCAGGAAAGTGCGGCATGGTCAGATGGGGGGCAGGAAGTGCTGCATGGTCGGGACTGGCAGGGAAGCAGCAGCATGTTTGGGGATGGCAGAGAAGCTCGGCATGGTCAGAGACTGGGGAGGGGTAAGCGCAGCATGTTTAGATTTTCTCATAGGCCCTAATACAGTTTACTCGTTGTTAAAATAAAATCCTGTTTTACAAGCTCTAAAAATGACATGGAATAATAATAAATGTAAATCTAGGGCTATGTCCACATGAGGCTTTTATTTCGAAACTACTGTTGTTTCAAAATAAAAGTGGTCAGGTCCGAGTGACGTTTCTTTGTTTCAAAATGATGGGACTACATAATTTCAAAATAACGTCTGTCATTTTGAAACAATAAAACCTCACATGAAAATGAAATAGCCATTGTTTCGAAACTTTTGCCCTTCTCTTTCCCAGTGTGCCTTCCTTTTTGTATACATTGGGTGGGAGCAGGGCCCAGAGAGGGGGCCATGTTGCCACACCTTCCATGCTGCCCCTCTCCTGAAGTGAAATAGCAAATCCTGTGTCTGGACATGCTATTTCACTTTGAGGTTTTCCCTTATTTTGATTTAATATTTGCTTATTCTGATTTAAGTTATTTTGAAATAAAGTATTTCAAAATAAGAGTTTACATGTGAACATAGCCCAGAGGAGAAACGTTTAAAACTGTATGTAGATTATTTTCAATTTTTGGCACAATTTACTGCTGTGAAGCATTGTATTCCACAATGAAATTTGTTAAATTGAAACATTATGCAATACTTAGGTATCAGCACCTGAGAGAGCTTTTACATACTGCATTGACAAGTTACTACATAGATTTTAAAAAAACTCGCCATTAGCCTGCAGTGTTCTACATCCAGTGACAGCTAAGTTTTTACTGTATAGGCCTAGTTTTCATGGTAGCCTTAAGTAATTATTAGCAGGATCAATGTTTGCTCTGTTTTTACAATAAAATTAAAGTCTGTAATGAATTTTAAGCTTAGTAATTTTGGGGTAGGTAAAAGTATTTGGTTATATGCCTCAGTGCAGCCATTGAAGGTTTAATGATCGACTTGTGCAGTTCTTGAGTTCCATAAGTTTGGCCACTCCTGTTCTATAAGTTTGATTCTTTAAAATTAAAACCAACAGTAAACTTTGACGTAATTCTATCCTTTCCCACAGATACTTTTCCTCAGTCATTTGCAATCTTCATTTCTCTCTACTACTAGACCATCCCACAGTTAGTTTTCATTTCATAGACATAGACTGATAGAATCATAGAAACTGGAAGGGACCATGACAAGTCATCGAGTCCAGTTCCCTGCACTCATGGCAGGACCAAGTACCATCCCTAAGCATTAAACTATCCCTGAATTATTGTCTAGTACAAGTTTGCTTTAAAATAAGGATTCTCTATTTAAGTCAATGCATATCAGTGTAAATAAGATTGAATGTAACAATTAGAGCCTGATCTAGTGGCCATGATGTCAATTGCAGATCTTTTTTCCATTCACTTCAGTGGTCATGAGATAAGGTACTCAGACCAAATTTGATTCTGGATTTTTTAAATAAAGATCTGAAATTTTGAGGGATCTCCTAATTATTTGCTACCAATCTAAATCAAGGAATTTGTATTGTTTTGTTCATGGTGATCTCAGTTATATCCAAATGTATGTCCATTGAAGATAATGGTGCTACATTGGTGCATGACTGAATATAATAATTAAATCGTTGCTAAAATGTACCTGAATTTTGTTATGGCATTGCATATTTGTCCTTATTGAAAGAGTAGTGCTGGAGTTAATGTATATGGACTCATATCATGTGACAAAGGTACTAACTTGTTGAAACTCTGACCCATTTAATATGCCAGAGCAGAACTATTTCTGTGTCTTACCATCATCCTTATGTGCCACACTTTCATTACTTGTATCGTCCTCCACCAATATACAGATGTTGATACTCCTACTGTGAAATGGAATAACTTCACAGTCACCAAGAGCAAACTCTGCTCAGATGTAGTAGTCTTCAGTCAGTAATGGGTTGCTATACTCAATGACTGTAAAATGTTGCCATTTCTTTTCTCCCTTTCTCCCCAAAACCAGTAATGCACCTTATCACTAAGAAAAATGACCTTTATGATACACAATGTGAATTCAGAAATTCACTAGAGTCTCTGAACTTGATCCCCCCCAGTGGGATTTAAAGTTGTGGCAACAGAGACTGTAGAGGAGCAGTGAACTAAGGCAGGAAGCATTAGTGTGTTAAGCAATCATTTCAACTTATTCTTTTTATTTCTTATACTCAGACTTTAATGAAAAAAAATTGTACCCAGCAAATGAGTTTGACTCATTTCATCATTGTACCAGATGAGATTAAAAAAAAAATCAATGTAAGAATAACAGGGGTGCTTAAACTTCAAGGGAAGATTGGGAGAGAGGGAGGAGATGAAGGAAAACTACACTGACAATACCCTCATAAAAAGAAGAGCTCAGATGTGCTTCATACCTACTCTCTGCCTGCAAAGAAGCTTATCAGCATTTACCTGTTTCTGTAGTTTAAAGAACAAGAAGCCAATAGGGAGTGGAAACACATTTATTTGTAGAAAAAGTAATGTCTTAAATGTTTCAGTTGTATTAGATATAAACCCTAATCATTACAGAGGATATCAAATGGTAATCACAGCAGTGGCAAATTGTAAGGTGGAGAGAGATTAGAGGTGCAGTGAAATATCTCTGTTACTTCAGAAATATGGAAGTGTTATGATAGCCAAACACTCTTCTACAGACTTCTTACTGTTATGAAAAGCTTTTATTGCTCTGGAGGAAAATTATTTTTTTGTGCTCCAAGATAATGGCATTGCCATTTTAAAATGTTAGATAGAAGCGCTTTGGTTCATGGACTGTACCACTTGTAATACTCACCAGTCAATCAAGTGTTTAACCTAAGAAGTTTTACTATGTATATTAAAGGCAGTTTATAAGAGAAAGCTGAGTTGATACTAAAGCAGTCTCCAACAGGAAATAAGTCTTTCGTCGTTCACTGTCAATTCTGACATTGGTTAAATGTCTTCATTTTTCAGTTCAAGAAGCTCAGAGAATCCTATTTTCTGTTTCAAATGTGTATTAATTAATTTGGAACAGATGTTGGTTGAGCAAGGAATGGCAATTTCAACTATGTGTGAATACATGTTTTACGGACCGCTCCATCAAAAGATACATCCAGATATTTCTTTTCAGTACATCTAAGCAGTTTGGAAGTGGACTACAGCAGACTTTCTATGGATTTCATGGTATGGTAATTGTGGAATGTGGACATTCTTACTCCTGGCTTAGTCTAAATTAAATATAGAAATCAAAGTACCATTTTACTGGCCTCCATGCATTCAAGAGAGCAAAGTGCAGACAATTAGGTAAAATAATAAAACAAGTCTGTGAAGTACAAAGAGATTTTAGGTGAATATAAGTAACCAGGCACAGAAATCAGAAATGGACACAGGAAAAATGCAGATAATAAGTTCACTAATGCCTAAACTAGCTCTGTAGTATTTGCTATGGTTGTGTTGAGAAAGAAGGCTCAGATAAGTTTTACTACATATGTACATACAGGACAAAGCCAATACAGTGTGTTTGGGGTGGTGAGGAAGGACAAAATATAACAGAAATTGAACAAGATTAAAAACGGCTTTAACTGTGGAGGAAAACAATGAACATAAAACAGGTGTGATTAGGGCTAACAACTTCACTGAACATGAAATGGAGTTATTAGATGAGGATGAAAAAGAAAACATTAGAAAGTAGGAGACACAGCTAGTGAGGGTAATAAGCCAGAAAATAACATCAAAAACATAAAAATGTAAAGATGTGTCTGTTCAAGAAGCTGAAATCCCTTATTTGTGAAGTTAGTCCTGTAAGTTTTAAAGTAATTTTAATTTCAAGATAATTAAAGAATTTCAAGTACTATTTCCAGTAAAACCGGTAGGAAGACATCAAGAATATATTTTCAGGTCATTTGGAAAGAACTACGAGGGCATTGATTTAAAGCAGTGTGTTTAACATCCCAAAAGGGTGTGTCTTTGTGTGATAAGAATTTGACTATGACCTTGTTCCTCTGCTCCAAGCTAAAAATCAGGCAGATCTCATTTCTGTATGACCACTTTTGCATGAGCTTCCCTATCACTTATAAAGGCACCTTGTTCTTCTCTGTCCTTTGTATGCAGAATTCTTCCACTCACTGCAGTTCATTCATTTTCTCTCTGTACAGTCCCAGTTCACACATCACTTTTCATCTGGGCTTTTGCTGCTGAGGATGTCCTGCATCAAGGGGAGGAGGAAGGAGTGCATTGCACTTAAACTGTCTCTAGTCAGCAGAAGGCTCCTTGGGTTGCTGTTACCAAGTTAAGAGAAGCAGCTAATGTAGAATCATTCTGAGCATCAGGGACCCTCTTTCTTGCCTTTTATATGAAGGCTAAAGCTATCCCCTGTAAGGGCTATGCCACACCCATAGTGTTCCCTCTGTCTCTGGAGCCTCTACAATATATTATTACCACACTTCTACTTCCTGATGGGTGTTTACTACCTTTATCCTAACCTTTGAGGTGATGTATCTTTTATTTAAAGAATAAGAAACAAACATTCTTTTTCTGAATGTCAAGATAATCAAACTAAGGCTTTTTAGTGCCCTAAAGAAGCATGAAAATTAGGTAATATTCTTTCAATGCTCAATTCTATTAGTTCCATATAAATAAAGGTGTTCATCAATTAAGCATCAGTAGTGTGCTGTTTATGTATTATCTATGATTTAGTCATTCTTTTGTTGATTTAAAACGATTCTGATACTTGTTCAGAAGCTAGAAGTGTTGGAAGGTTATGAATTGTGGCTCAAATTCAGTCATCTAAAACATACCATCTCATTCATCAGTGGCAACGTCATTCATCGCCTTATACCTTCAGTGAAAGAGGGCTATTCTAGAGAAATTGTTTAGAGACAAGGCAGAAAAAAAAATAAAAACTGGACTAGTAGAACTGCTTTTTTAACCAATTGTCACTTGCCTACATTTCCTCATCCCCTTTGCTCATTCCTGAATTTGTACTTTTTTGCCATTCTGCCTAATGTGTGTCTTAATCAAACATAATTTAGGTAGTCTACTTTTAGTATGCTGCATCTAGATTGGATTGTTCAGTTTGTTTTGTATTGTTGTGGCTTGTGTTCTTAGAATCTAAACCAGTTGAGCATAGTCTCTCAATAGCAATAATTTAATATTTGTTAGTCTTGGGAATGCTCAGAGAAAAAACATTTCTAAAGCTCAGCTGAGAATTTAATTTAAAATATTGTAAAACAAAGCCTGACCAGGCAAATAATTATAGCCTCTGTATTGAGACCTCTTTATTGCAACTCCCATAGACAAAATAACTGTTTTTCCTATGTTTCCTTTAACTTTCTCTGACCTAAAAATTCTTTGCATAGAAAGCAAGATATGGAGGAAGTTAAAATTGTTGTGAGTTGTATTATGGTTTTTAAGTCTTTTACTGAAAACATTTATTTTAAGAGTGAGAACTTTTTATATATCTTTTTAACTGTATATTAGAGACCAATGGTATAATAGAGTCTCAAGAACATACATTATTTTTTTCTATTTTGATAGATGAATATTGTAAAAAAGGTAAAAATTATAAATTAATCTAAGCATATTTTATATAATTAAATTTCATTGGGTTGGACAACTTAAGCAAAAACTAAGCTATACATTATCAAATAAAAGAAAAGGAATAAGAGAGAGAAAGAAACTAAAAGATAGGGTTAGATCACCACTTTTCCTATAATCCTGTAATCTTGTAAATAATGGCTAGTGAATAGCTGGAAGCCACAAATCCTTCCCTGGATTTTTCTTGGAGGTATAGGAGTACAGATAGATAATTAATTGAGTTTACCTTTCAAGTATATGTTAGTTAATGTTGTATATCTGTTCTTTAGTATCATAAGTAAAATAATTCTGTAGCCCTGTTTAACAGACATTATAACTAATATCCAACAAGACTCCATCTTGTCAGTTTGGAACTCCTGCTTAGACGTTGTACTCTATTTTGTATACTCAATGAAACCTAGTTTAGCTCTATTCATTGTAAGTTCACTTAAATGTGTGAACAAGGTGTGCGGATGAAGGGTGTGTGTGTCTGAATGGGTCAGTCTCAACTGCCAGTCTGTTCTGATGAAGCACAAGTACCATGTAACTTGCTGAAGAATGATGACATCTCTGATTAAAGCAAAAAGGAGCCATCCCAGAATCAAGTCTGCAAGTGACTGGTGACCCATGATCTCACAGGAACCCTAATACAACATGACACAGCAAGTCCTACAAACTTGCATGAGAGCCAGCAAGTATAAAAGATGGGTAAGAATATGAAAACTTTGGGTCTCATTCTGCAACTGTCATCTTGGAGCATCTGATTCATGACCAACAGAGGCTTGGCTCCCTCCTTATGCCCAGCCTAGCTGGCCAGTAGGCTGCCTCAAGCAACAGATGAAAGGACGGGTAATTATATCACACCAGCTTGCCGAACTTCTTGTGTGTGGCTGTATGTGTGGCTGCTTTTTTTTTTTTTATTTTTACAATAAATGTGGAGTATTGCCCCCTGCCTCTTGAAAAGTACCGGGGTGCTCTTTTTGTACAAGTAAAGGCGTAATGGTAAATTACCTCCCCTCTGCAGTGTCTCAGCTGTATGCACAGCTGTACTGGCATGTGGGGGGGGGGAGTGCAGTCAAGACTTTGCCAACCTTTCAACTATTCTCCATCCACATACATGGGAGAAAAGCAGATAAGCAGATCTTTTTACCCCTTTCAATTTGGATAATACTACAAGAAGGCTAGGCAAAGAGGTTCTTTCTTCCTTTTATACCCATGCATGAATATGCCACTTGGGGCACAATTTCACCCATAAGTAGTGCTCATTTTCTGCAAAAAGCTTTAAACACAAATGATGCTGTTATATAACAAAAAGATATTGGTGGACCTAATGAATAACAACATTTAAACAGTTACTCTGTCTGTATGGAGAAGATCAAAGTCACAAGTCAGACAACACAAAAGTGCTGGTTAGCTGTGCTGTTGGCTTTTTCTGAACATCTATGAGAGTGGCCAGCCCTCAATATTTGGAAGACTTAATGAAATTTGAAAACAGAATTTGTTAACTTCTTCATGATCTGGCTCAGCAAAAAAAGAATCTTGTGGCTTTTGTCAGTTGGATTAAGGCCCTGGAAGCTGTAATAAATGTATTTTCACTTACCTAGCTGATTCAGCATTGTGTATGAGCATTTAGTCTGGTTATGCTTTTGTTCTTTTGAGTCAAAAAAAGTTTAAAAGCTTAAAAATGTACAGCATGGAAATGATGGAGTTCTTTTAAATGTTCCTCACCTGATGGGCTGGTGGCCTACATCAGTTCTATATAGTTTTGGGCCAAAAATGTGTCACTGTGAGCTAAGCCATGTCAAGGATGCTGCACAAACACACCATCTCAATGGGAGCTCTTCAAGGGATTGCACTTGAGCACCCCAACCATCTCCAGAGTTCATGGCTGTCAATGGGGGGGTACAGTTTATGTCAATAAATCTCTCAAGCTACACACTTACTCCAGCAGAGGAATCTGTGCTATCTCGTGGACTTTCCTTCTGCCCCACAACTGCCATACATAACATAAAATTCTGCGGTGACCTAGAGGCCTACTTTCGCAATCTAAGACTCAAAGAATATTTCCATAATGCCACCAATCCATGCACTGACACACAGATACCTTCCTCCAAACACTACAAGAAGAAATATTCTTTGTGGACTCCTCCAGAGGGTCGAAACAAGAGACTAGACTTCTACATTGATTGTTTTTGCCACCGTGCCAAGGCTGAAATTGTGGACAAACAACATCCTTTACATTATAACCTCAGTCCTGCAGAATGAAATGCCATCCATAGCCTCAGAAACAACTCTGACATTATCATTAAGGAGGTTGACAAAGGAGGTGCAGTTGTCATCATGAATAAATTGGATTATGATCAGGAGGCTTATAAACAACTCTCCAACACAGCATTCTACAGACCACTTTCCTCTGACACCACTAAGGAATACCAAAAGGAATTATGATGCCTGCTCAAGAAACTCCCTAAGACAGCACAAGAACATAGAAAGACAGAAAGAACACCAGAACTCCAGCCATGGATGTTCTATCTACTACCTAAAATCCATAAAAAAGGAAAGCCTGGATGCCCCATCATCTCAGGCATTGGCACTCTTACAGCAGGCTTATCTGGCTATGTGGACTCCCTCCTCAGACCCTATGTTATCAATGTCCCCAGCTATCTTTGAAATACCACGGACTTCCTGAGGAAAATACAGTCCATTGGTGAGCTTCCAGAAAAAAACAATCTGGCCCACTGTAGATGTAGGAGCTCTTTACACTAGCATTCCACACAAGGATGGATTACAAGATATTAGAAGAACCATCCCAGATGATGCCACAGCACAGCTTGTGACTGAACTTTGTGATTTTTGTGCTCACCCACAACCACTTCAGATTTGAAGATAATCTATATCTCCAAGTCAGTGGAACTGCTATGGGCACCCGCATGGCCCCACAATATGCCAACATCTTTATGGGTGACTTAGAACAATGCTTCCTCATGTCTCATCCCAAAACACCTCTTTACCTATGCTATATTGATGACATCTTCATCATCTGGACCCATAGCAAGGATGCTTTTGACGATTTTCACAGAGATTTCAACAATTTCCACTCCACAATCAAATTGAGCCTGGAACACTCCACAAGGAGATCCACTTTCTCGACACTACAGTACAAATCAGAGATAGACACATCGACGCCACCCTGTACCAAAAACCTGCTGATCAGTATAGGTAACTACATCCCTCGAGCTTCCATCCTAAAACACACCACATGATCCATTGTCTACCACCGAGCCTTAAGATATAACCGCATTTGCTCTGATCCCTCAGACAGAGACAGGCATCTTGAGGATCTCTATCAAACATTCTTGAAACTACAGTACCCACCTGGGGAAGTAAGAAAACAAATTGACAGAGCTAGATGGGTTCCCTGAAGTCATCTACTACACGAGAAGCCCAAGAAAGAAAACAACAGAACACCACTAGTCACCACATACAACCCTCAAGTCAGACCTCTGCAACAGATCATTAAGGACCTACAGCCTATTCTAAAAGATGATTTCTCACTCTCTTAAGCCTTGGGAGTCAGACCTCTCCTTGCCTACAGACAGCCCCCTAATCTTAAACAGATACTCACCAGCAACTACAGATCTAACAACAGAAACACTGAAGCAGGCACACACCCCTGCAACAAACCACGCTGCCAAGTCTGCCCATATATCTGCACGATAGATACAATCATAGGTCCTAATCAAGCCTGCTACTCCATCAAAGGCTCATTTACCTGCTCATCTACTAATATGATCTATGCCATCATGTGCCAGAAATGCCCCAACACCTTATACATTGGACAAACAGGATGATCCCTGAGCAAAAGAATAAATGAACATAGAACTGATATCAGAAATCACACAACAAAAAAAAAACAAAAAAAAAAAACAGTTGCTGAGCACTTCCATCTTTCTAATCACTCGATAAATGATTGTTAATGACCATCATCAGAGATGTGACTGGGACATCAAGACTTCAAAGAGAAACAGCTGAACTCAAATTAATGTGCAAATTAAATTCTGTGAAAGCAGGATTGAATCGAGACTATGGGTTCTTTTCCCATTACAAAAGGTAATTTGACTTCAGGCTTCCCCTGGTTTGAACCTAACAACTGCTCTGATTGGCTGTTACTGTATGACCTGATCCTATGTTTTACATCCCCTTGCATTTATTTGCATTCTATTCTGTAAGTTCCCCCATCTTCAAAGCATCTGACGTAGTGGGATTTTCTCCCACGAAAACTCATGTGAAAAATAAATCTGTTAGTCTTTAAGTGCCACACGACTTCTTGTTTTTTTATTTCAATAAAACCCATCTGGAATTAAAAGATAAGGCCTGATAGACAATAGTTTAATTGTTAATTTTGTTTTTTGTTCTGCTTTTGCTCTACTTCTACTTTGTGATTACCACAGTTGTTCCACTTCTGTTATACTTCTACTTTGCGGTTACCACAGTTATACCGCTTTTGCTCTGCTTCTACTTTGCAGTTACCACAGTTTCATTGCAGATGTTGACCTGTTTCCTGCCTGCAGAAAGAGATTGCCCTGCAAGGAAATGGCTCAGCAATAGTATCTTAAATTACAAAACCATGTCTCCTCAACAACAAAAAATTTTGGCGTAGATAATGTGACTGTGTTCTGTCAGCAAAAAATACTGTAACCAGTCTAAAAATCAATGAGGTGGAGGAGTAGCTTCATGAAGGGTGCCAAATATGGTAAAAGAAAGGAATGGTGCCTTCTGGAAACAGAAAGTGGGCTTGTGGAACGTAATAAAACCACTAAGAAAGCCCATGCAAACTGGAGATCTGTGGAGGTGCGAATCTGCTGCTGAACTGAGGACTGATCACCCAAGGTTCCCTCTCCAGTGACAAATCTTTTCACTGGCAAACTCGCTGGACAAGAGTGAAACGTCCCACCTGGGATGGGACTGGTTCACCGGAATTGAATCTGAATCTGAATCAAAACTGAATCTGAATCAAATGAATAAGCCATGGTTTTGTAAGAATAAGGGATAATACTTAACAGTACTGATTGGAGTCCAGTATCAGTTAAGGGCTTACTAATAGGAACAGGCTTAGGAATTATAATTATACTTTTGCTGTAATAAACCTTTTGCTATCTTTTTGTTTTTGCTTCAGAACATTAAAAAGAATAAGAAAAGATGATTTATTCTAATTAGAGGTAAATAAATTGAGTTAGTAAAAGAAATCAGATTTACCCAGTGTCTGTTTCAGTGTCTCATCCCCGTCAACTGTATCCAAAGAATCCATTATCAAACAGCAGAACCTCAATGGCCAGTTTCATAGGTGTAGCCTGAATCCCCAACTCTCTTTGATTAATTTGCATTCCTGGGACTGTAAAATAAAGAAATCCCCATTTCGTTCAGCACAGAGAATGTTGTTGTTTCTGATATCTAGGCAGAAATAATTTGGAAGATTAAATTTGTGAAACAGAGTGACATTCTTTATAAAATGAAGACCCAAATTGTTGTACAAATTAAAATATAAATATATCAGAAGGTTTTGTACAGTACTGTAATTAAATTTTACATAATAAAGTTACAAAGCTTAATCTGACAAAGTACAATACATTTACAATCCGACTTAGAAAACAATTTGTTTCACCACTGTACAAATAGCATAAACAGAGACAATAAGACATTGTTAAACAGGTTACCAATGCATAAGCTAGATATTTAATCTGGAGACATACAGGGGTGTAATGTTATCTGCCTTTAAAAATATCTGACTTTTAAATATGCTTTCTTATGATAATTACCAGACTGTGGTGTCTTTTCTTTTCTGCTTATGTCATAGAAAGAAGAAACAGATGAGAAAAAAAATCATCATTCTGAAGGGCAAAAGCAATATAATTCACTTCCACTTAGAAGTAACATATCCCTTTAATCTTCCTTACTTCAACACTTATTCATCCATCTGTCCCAGTATTGTTAATTTCACAGCCAAGACATTTTTCTACAGTAAACACTTCTCCACTGGAAACAGGCTCAGCATGAATATTAATTTCCATAGAATAAGACTGAGGAATATTGGCTACAAAATACAGAGTCCTGCTCAATAGCATCAAACTCCTTCACTGGAACATGCACTGAAATTGGATATTAATTATTTCTGACATCAATGGGTGGAAAAATCTCCCTTTAATTTCCATGACATTTCAAAATAGTAAATTAAATCTGGATCATGTTGTGTATGTTTTATAAATACATATAGCAAAAATAATAATCTATTCAGTTATACTGTGTAAAATTCAGGAGTGGCCATGGGGAAAGTGCTAATACAAAACTGGTATGGCATGGATGTTATGAAGGAATTAAAAGTATTATACAGGATACAATACCTTGCAATGTGGATGGCTGCTAACTTTTTCATATCATGTATGTTTAGGGGGAAAAATACACACAACACCAAACAAATAAACAACAGCACACTCAACCAAAAACATTGGCACAAATTATTGAATTATGAGCTACTAAAGTAAACTGATTTTGAATGCTTAAGAACATTTATGACAATGAAGAAAAGCTTTTCAAGTTGAAGACAAGATCAGCTATAGACTTTAAAAAATCTGGTACACCTTGGATGGCACATAAACACTGATGTAATTCTATCAACTTCCGAAAGCACTGAAGCTATGATACTATAGCAACATTATTAGTTTGTTTTTATTCAAAGAGTGGCACATCTGCATTTCAGTATTTCCCCAGGCTTAAACACATTCTGCTCTAACTACAATTACATAGAACCTCTCATCCTATACTATAGATTTCAATTTCATTTTATTTGTATCTTACTTTTTTTTTATACATACCAGGGTTTTTTGGGGCTCATATTTGCATTTGAAATGTTTACTGCTTTGCTGTCATGGTTGCTCTTTAATATATATTTTTAAATGAGACATCATGTTCACATCAAAAGATATGCAGTTCACCTGTAATAAAACACTATCTTACTTAGTGATATGACTATTTGTAGAACTGGACTGTTCCATGTTTAGATCGTGCATCTCTAACATTGATTTTATCACTGTGTTTTATACATAACATTTGGAAAGATTACACTGAGGACAAGTCCACAGCAATATGTGATTATAAGCAACAATTTTTAGGGTCTCTGAAAACAATGCATGGGTGCCACACTTAAAATATAGTTGATAATGTACAGTTAGAATGTTAGGGTACTTTTGAGCCTGGGGATACTTGCTAATGCAAACGGGGAATGAGAGTATTGACATTGATAACAATTTCTTTACCATCCTGTAATGTGTTTTCAGGCATTATTTTCAGAAGTACTCCTCTAGGAAGAGACACTTTCATGAATTACCGTAGCACTGAAATTCTCATCTACTGGCACTGTAGATTTGTCCATTTGGCAAACTGTTGTACCTATTAGCTGAAAATAGTGGGCATTCAATTCCTCTACAATGGTATAAACAAATACAACTGGAACATTCATGCAGTTTATTTCTGAGACCTTGGCAGTTATTCTTGTTAGGAAGCATGAACCTTCAATAAAGGTTTCCATGTTATAATACGGAGTTAATCTTAGCTAGAGCATATACGGATACACAAGATGTTCTTGCACACAAAATGTCTTTGAGACAAAATACATTTAGCAGAAATCAAGGCTCCTGAGCATAGTTTAGTTGAAACCCTAGATGTAATTTCATACTAATTCAGTAGTAAAACTAAGCCAATTGATTAAATTTTAAAGACATTTTTATGATATAAAAAATTTTCTAACTGCTAAACTCAGAGAAATTAGTGATGAGGGGACAGTTGGACTTATTGTAGTTTATTCCCCTCTCAGTGTAGGTTATTGCCTACAGTATGGAGAAAAACAGCAAGAGCCCTGTGGCACCTTAAAGACTAACAAATTTCTTTGGGCATGACATGATACATATATACACACACACATACATATCTATATCTATCTATCTATCTAGATATAGATAAAAAAATTTCCGCTCTCACCACTATGGGTGGTATGTGTCTTCCTCAACCTCGGGTCCTCTACCAGAGGCCTGGGAGTTTGAGGATTCTGCGCAGTATCTTAGCTGTTCCTAGCATTGCACTCTTCTGGACAGAGAGCTGATGTTGTTCCTGGGATCTGTTAGAGCCAGTCTCCCAGCTTAGGAGTCAGCCCCAAGTGCTCCTACCACCACTGGGACCACTTTGGCCTTTACTTTCCACATTCGCTCTAGTTCCTCTTTCAGGCCCTGGTACTTCTCCAGCTTCTCATACTCCTTCTTCCTGATGTTGCTGTCACTTGGCACTGCTATATCTATCACCACCGCTGTCTTCTGGTCCTTGTCGATTACCACGATGTCTGGTTGATTGGCCAGTACCTGCCCATCCGTCTGGATCTGGAAGTCCCACAGAATCTTAGCCCCGTTATTCTCCACAACCTTCTATGGAATCTCCCATCTGGTCTTGGGAGGGTCTAGCCCATACACTGTGCAGATGTTCCTGTACACAATGCCAGCTACTTGGTTGTGCCGTTCAGTGTATGCTGGTCCTGCCTGCATCTTACATCCTGCTACTATGTGTTGGACTGTCTCTGAGGCCTCTCTGCACAGTCTGCACCTTGGCTCCTGTCTAGTGTGGTAGACCCCTGCTTCAATGGATCTAGTGCTCAGTGCCAGTCCTTGTGCTGCTATGATCAGTGCCTCAGTGCTGTCTTTTAGTCCAGCCCTTTCCAGCCGCTGGTAGGGTTTCCCAATGTCAGCCACCTCAGCTATCTGTCGATGGTACAGACCCTGCAGGGTCTTGTCTTGCCATGGCACTTCTTCTGCTTGAGCTTCCTCCCATGTCTGCTGCTGCTGCCTCAGGCATTCTCTCAGCAGCTCATCTTTGCGTGCCATCTTACTGATGTACTCCTGGATGCTGTGGGTTTCATCCAGGACAGTGGCTTTGACACTCACCAAACCCCGCCTGCCGTATTTCCGGCTGGTGTACAGCTTCTGGGTGTTGGACTTGGGGTGGAAACCTCCGTACATTGTGAGGAGCTTCTGGGTCTTCACATCGGCAGCCTCCAAGTCCTCCTTTGGCCAGCTCACTATACCAGCAGGGTATCTGATGATTGGCAGAGCGTACCTGTTGATGGTGTGGATCTTGTTCTTCCCATTGAGCTGGCTCTTCAGGACCTGTCTTATCCTTTGGTGGTACTTGGATGTTGCTGTCTTCCTTGCCTCCTCATCATGGTTCCCATGTGACTGTGGGATGCCAAGGTACTTGTAGCTGGTCTGTCTGTCTGCTATGTGGCCTGCTGGTAGTTCCACCGCATCAGTCTTGACTACCTTCCCTCTCTTTACTACCATCCGGCCACACTTCTCCAGTCTGAATGACATCCCAGGTGGATTAGCGAGTCAATGTCTCGTTCATTCTTAGCATACAGCTTGATGTCATCCATGTAGAGGAGGTGGCTGATGGTGGTTCCACTCTTGAACTTGTATCCATACCTAGTCCTTGTGATTATCTGGCTGAGGGGGTTCAAGCCAATGCAGAACAGCAGCGAGGACAGCGCTTTACCTTGGTATATGCCACACTTGATGGCCACTTGTGGAAGCTGTCTTGAGTTGACTTCCAGTGTTGTCTTCCACAGTCCCATTGAGTTCTTGAGGAAGGTCCTTAGCGTCCTGTTAACTTTGTATAGAGCCAGACATTCACCGATCCATGTGTGCAGCATTGAGTCATAGGCTTTCCTGTAGTCAATCCAGGCTGTGCTCAGATTGGTCTGTCTAGACCTTGAGTCTTGGGCGACTGCTCTGTCTATGAGCAACTGGTGTTTTGAGCCTCTGGTGTTGTTCCCAATGCCCTTCTGAGCTGTGCTCATTTACTGGTCCATGTGGTCCTGTAGCTTGGCGGCTATGATGCCTGATAGGACTTTCCATGTTGTGGGGAGGCAGGTTATTGGCTGGTAGTTGGACGGTGCTGTTCCCTTGTGGGGGTCTTTCATGATCAGCACTGTCCTTCCTTGTGTTAGCCAGTCTGGGTGGTAGCAGCTGGTTCATCTGTTCTGCTAGGCGTTCATGCACTGCTGTTAGTTTCTTTAGCTAGTAGGTGTGAATCATGTCCGGTCCAGGTGCTGTCCCACTCTTCATGTTCGTGACCCACTGTTGGATGTCTGCTACTGTGATGGTGACTGGTTCCTGTTCTGGGAGATTGCTGTGGTCTGTTCTCAGGTCCTGCAGCCACTTTGCACTGGTGTTATGAGTCTTCTCTTTCTCCCAGCTGTTCTTCCAGTACTGTTCAGTTTCTGCTGTTGGTGGCTCTGCTGTTATTGTGTTGTTGCACTGCAGTTGGGAGTACACCTTGGATGGTTCTTTAGAGAACAGGGCATTTATCCTTTTGGCCTCTGCTGCTCTAGTGTATCTCCTTAGCCTGGTAGCCAGTCCTGTGAGCCTTTGTTTAGCAGTCTCTAGGGCCTCAGATGGAGTCAGGCCCTTGTATTTTTTCAGTAGCCGAGTCTTATCCTTAATCTCTACACCCTTCTGTAGTTCCACCAGCTGACTAACTTGTCCCCGGGTTGCCTTGATCTTATCCTCCACCCTCATTTTCCAGGGGGCATATGTACTGCTGTTCTTCTTGATCGTGTAGCCAAGCATCTCCAGGATTACAGAGGCTGTAGCGTATACCAGTTCATTGGTTTGAGTTATGGTGATAGTAGGAATTGTCGTTAGGGCTCTATTGGCATCTTCTAGCATACTAGCTGATGGTACTTCTCCAACGAGCCTTGGTAATCGGTCTCGAGGGCTGACTGTAGCTAGTTTATCCATAATCTTGTGCCTCATATCAGCTGTTGTGCTCTGTAATGGAGGGGGTGGCAGTGAAGTTCCAGCTTCAGGTGTTGGCTGCATAGGTAGTTGTTCTTCTGGGTCTTCTTGTTGAGTCCAGGATGTAATGTGGAGTTGGTCTATCTCAAGTTGTGAGAGCCGCTGCTTCTTTACTATGTTGAAGTGTTGGGTAACTAGCTGTTTCTCAGTTAGTGTGGATGTAGGTCTTTTGTCCATCCATAGTTCCCTCATACGTCTCATATATCCCCTCTCCTTTGGTCTACTGTTGTAGTAGCATTCCACCAATTCCAGGTTCTCTTGTCTCATCCATGTATGGTTTGTTCCAGTAGCCAACTTATCATCAGATTGTCCTGGTTCCCCAACAGCTGGTACAGACCTTGTTAATCCGGGTGACGCCTGAGCCAGCATGACTCTCCTAGTTCGTGTCACTCTCATATTTGAGGTAGGCAAGTGAGGCGTCAGGGAGTCTTTTTGCCCAAAGACCCCTACTGGGAAGGTAGACAGGCACCCCCCCTGGATCTGAACCCCGGTCTTCCTGTATCAAAGGGCATTTCTCTTCCACTATGGCGCTTTTAACCACTACGCTACCCAGTCACCTATATAGATATAGATATACAGATATAGATATACACGCACACACACGAGGATGGAGGAAGGCGAGTCTCTGCAAAGTCAATTCAATTAGGGCAGATGGGGCTGATTCACACCAGTTGATTAGAGGGAGAGAGTGTGTGAACAGGAACAATTATTTTCTGTAATGAGATAACCATTCCAAGTTCCTATTTAGACCCAGTCTGATTGTGCCAAGTTTGCAAATCAGATCCAGCTCTCTAGTTTCATGCTGAAGTCCGTTTTGAAGCTTTTGTTGAAGTAGGGAAACTTTCAAGTCTGCTACTGAGTGTGCAGGGAGATTGCAGTGTTCTCATACTGGTTTATGGATGTTGCCGTTTTTGATGTCCAATTTGTTTCCATTTATTGTTTTGAATAAGGGCAGTCTGGTTTGGCCAAAGTACATGACAGAGGGACATTGCTAGCACATGGTGACACATATCACATTAGTGGATGTGCAGGTGCATGAGCCCTCTGATGATGTGGTTGATGTGATTTGGACCTGTGATGGTGTCACTAGAGTTGATGTGCAGGCAGAGTTGGCAACAGGGTTTGTTGCAGGGATACTTCGTGGGTTAGTATATTTACTGTATGGTGTTTATTTGCTTCAGGTTGAGGGGCTGTTTGTAAGCAAGGATTCACCTGCCTCCCAAGGCTTGAGAGAGTGTGGAATCATCTTCTAGGATCGGTTGTGGATCTTTGGTGATGTGTTGGAGGGATTTTAGCTGAGGGCAGTAGGTGATGGGCCAGTGGTGTCTTATTGTTTAATTTGTCAGGTCTGTCCTGTAGTTGGTAGTTCCTGGGTACCCATCTGGCTCTGCTTTTTCACTTCCCCGGGTGGGTATCATAGTTTTAGGAACACTTGATCAGATCTTATAGGTGTTTGTTTGTTTGAGGAATCAGAACAGATCCAGTTGTATCTTAAGTTGTGGCTATCGATGATGAATAATGTAATGTGTCCTGGGTGGAAGCTAGAGGCATGTAGGTATGTATTGCAGTCAGCTGTTTTTCAATACAAGGTGGTGTGAATGCATCCATCCCTTATTCATAGAGTAGTGCCCAAGAAGTGGATTTCTTATGTGGACTAGTGCAGGCTGAAGTTGATATTGGGGTGGAAACTGTTAAAATCCCAGTGGAATTCTTCAACAGACTCTTTCCTGTGTGTCCAGATGATGAAAATGTCATCAATATAATGTAGGTAAAGGAGAGACAATTGAGGACAAGATTCAAGGAAG
The DNA here is from genome assembly GCA_007922195.1 of Podocnemis expansa. NCBI lineage: Eukaryota > Metazoa > Chordata > Testudines > Podocnemididae > Podocnemis > Podocnemis expansa. The sequence goes on from ML681966.1 coordinate 23,695,774, forward strand.
CAATGTTCTTGATTGGCCATAAAGATGTTGGCATACTGTGGGGCCACGTGGGTAGTCATAGCTGTGCCACTGCTTGAAGGTATAGATTATCTCCAAATTTAAATTAGTTGTGGTTCAGGACAAAGTCACAAAGTTCAGTTACCAAGTGTGCCATGTCATCATACGGGAAACCGTTCTTGCTGGCTTGTAGTACATCTTTATGAGAAATGTTGGTATAGAGGGCTTCTACATCCATAGTAGCTAAGATGATTTTTTCTGGGGGATCACCAATGGATTGTAGTTTTTTTCAGGAAGTTGGTGTTATGTCTGAGATAGCTAGAGCCCTGGTGGCATAGGGTCTGAGGAGAGATTCCATATAGCCAGACAATCTTCCTGTGAGAATGCCAATACCCGAGATGATGGGGCATCCATGATTTCTGAGTTTGTGGATCTTGGATTGTAGATAAAATACTCCTGGTTGGAGCTCTTGGGGAGTGTCCATGCAGAGTTGTTCCTGTTTTTCTTCAGGGAATATATATTTAGCAAAACCAATCTACCATCACTTTGAAAAAAAATAGCAATTTTCAATGCCTTACAATTTGTTTATAAACTAAATCAGTGTCTTGAACTGCACTAATAATACCCATTATGACTAGGGCCCTTTCTTATGAATCCTAGAACTTATTTGCCTCTTATTGTGATCAGCTGATAGTTCCTAAATATGTTCCTCAAAAGGCTGGTGGTACATAAAAGCTTAGAAGAGAGCAGGTATTACCTCAGGAGCATGGAAACATACATTTTGTGCTTCACAGCAGAAGGAAAAGTCAGCACAAATACTCTTCATCACACTTCCGGCCATGAGGCCAATAGCTGGCTTGTGAAAATATTGTTTAAAAGGGTGCTGCAGAAATCTATAACCTATGGAAAAGGTTCTTAGTCCCTGCCCAGCCAAAGGCACTGTTCAGTTTTATGCCTTTTACTTCACTTCTTCCTCCAGATCTAAGTTATTTAAAACTCTGGTCCCTTCACAAAAATTTTCTTCTGATCCTAAATGGTCTCCCAAACTGCCAGATCAATATAAGTTTGGATCTTACCAAAAATACCACACTGTCAGACTATCCTTTAGTAACTAAAACTAAAGGTTTATTATAAAAGGAAAGAGATAAACAATAAGAGAGATCTTAAATTGGTCAAAATAGTCAGATACAGGCAAATGACTAAAGGCCATGCATAGTGACAAGTTCCATTGTCTACAATCTGTTGTCTACAGTCCAAGCTTTAAGATACAGTTGAATTTGCTCCGATCCCTCAGACAGAGACAAGACACCTATAGGATCTCTACCAAACATTCCTAAAACTACAGTACCCACCTGGGGAAATGAAAAAACAGATCAACAGAGCCAGATGGGTAACCAGATGTTACTTACCACAGGACAGATGTAACAGAGAAAACAGAACAGTACCAGCCATCACCTACAGACCCCTGCTATAATCCCTCCAACACATCATCAAGGATCTACAACCTATCCTAGAAGATGATTCCACAGTCTCTCAAGCCTTGGGAGGCAGGTCAATCCTTGCTTACAAACAGCCCCCCAACCTGAAGCAAATACCATCAATCAAACACTATACAGTAAGAACACTAACCTAGGAACCTATCCCTGCAACAAACCCTGTTGCCAACTCTGCCTGCACGTCAGCTCTAGCGATACCATCACAGGTCCCAACCACATCAGCCACAAAATCAGGAGCTCATTCACTTGCTATCTACTAATATGATATATGCCTTCATGTGCCAGCAGTGCCCCCTGCCATGTAAAGTGGCCAAACCGGACTGTCCTTACACAAAACCATAAATGGACACAAATCAAACATCAAAAATGGTAACATCCATAAAGCAATGTGAGAACACTTTAATCTCCCTGGGCTGTCAGTAGCAGACTTGAAAGTTGCCATTAAAAAAAAAAAACAAAACTTCAAAACCAAACTTCCGCAGGCAACTGCAGAGATGGAACTCATTTGCAAACCTGATGCAATTAGAGTAGGTCTGAATACAGACTGGGACAGATTAGCATATTACAAAACATAATTGTCTCTGTTCATACATTCTTTCCTTCTAAACCACTGGTGTGAATTGGCCTAATCTACTCTAACTGTGACTATGTTAGCACTTGCCCTCCTTATTGTATTACTTCTCCTCCATCCTGGCATGTGTATATATACCTCTTAACTTGAGTTTCCAGTTTATGCCTCTGATGAGATAGATTGCAGCTTATGAAAGCTTATGCTCAAAGAAATTTGTTAGTCTTTGGCTATGTTCACACAGGGTATGCTTGTTTCGAAACAAGACGTTTCAAAACAAGCTGTTTCGAAATAACATATTATTTCGAAACAACTTATTTCGAGGACAAAAAACTTTGTCCTCGAAATAAGGCAGCGAAATAGCAGGTCCACAGATTTCGCCAGAGGAGGGGATTCTAGGCACCCTAGGGGTAAAGGGCTGCAGGCACCGGCCAGGTAAGGGACAGGGCTGCGCGGCACTCCGCCAGTGCCTGCAGTTCCCTGCAGGCACCGGTGGTGTGCGGCGCAGCCCCACCCCCCGCCCCAGCAGACACCCCTCAGCACCCTGGCCAGGATGCTGAGTGGGGGCTGCCCATCCTCCCAGGGTGCTTAGCACCCTGGGAGGAAGGTGACGTTGTTTCGGAACACTTTGTTCCGAAACAACATGTCCGAACAGGGCTGTTTTGAAACCTCTGGTTTCGAAACAACCCTGTTTCGACAGTAAACCAGGTCTAAGTTGTTTCGGGAGGAGCACGGCCATTTCGAAACAAGCTGTTTGCTTGTTTTGAAATGGCCGTGCATCGTGTGGCCATGGCACTTCTTATTTCGAAACAACCTCTGTTGTTTCGAAATAAGAAGTGTGTGTGGCCATACCGTTTAAGGTGCCACAGGTCTCTCATTGGTTTTGCTGTATACAGAGTAACAAAGATATGCCTCTGGAACATGTCACATATAAATATGCTTTTTGACCTTTTCAAGGGTACTTGACTTGGCATATCTCATAAAAATTTTAGTAATTTTTTACTATCAATATAAATAGCATTACAAATTGTCATCCCAATCCAGACAGCATCACAGCTCTCATTCATAGAGCAATGATTACTTCAGCAATATGCTGCCCATGTATCAATGAAATTAGAGCTCAGATATGAAATGAATTGGCAATGGATTAGTGCATATTGCAATTACTTTTGGTATTTTGAGAAGTATAATCTAAGGTTTATGTATTTAGCTGCTGCACAGTAGATTTTGAAGAATGATTATGGAACCTTTTACTTTATTGTATCATACAAGTACATCCAAAACATAGAAATAGATTATTTGTGACATTCCCTTTTGCAGTCTGGACTGATGTATTGCTGTGTCACCCCAATCCCTCATTCCTGGAGCCTGCTTTACCCTGCCCTACTCTGTGACCCCCTACTCCTGGGTCAACCCACACACAGCCCATGGCAAGCAAGTTGCAGTCAGCTAAGTGAGTGAATGCTTCTGGCCAGCCAATGTTGGGATCATGTACTGGTATGACCCTGGGCCAACATTACCAGCCTCAGATGCAAGCTTAGGAACCAACATCTTACAATGTTTAGGCCTGCCTGCTGTCTACTACTAGTTCATTGGTTTGTTGGTTTATCAAAGAAATTGATATGCATCTGCCTTGTCACTTCAGTAGGAGTTTTAATGTACCTCAAAATCACATGCATTGCTTTAGTAAAATAAACAAATAAATTTATTAAGTATTGAAAGATTTTAAGTGATTATAAATCAAAAGAAAGCAAATCAGATTTGATCAAAAATAAATAAAAAGTAAATCACATTCTAAACTCAGCTCAGCACTTTCAGCAAGCTTACAGTCTTACATGATTCTCACCACAAGCTGGCTGTGCTGTTTCCCAGTCAGGCTCCCCCTTGGGTCTGCATTTTAGTTGCTTGGTGGTGTTTTTAGATGGAGGAGGAAGAGAGAGTGAGATTGCAAAATGTCTCTCCTTTATAACATATTGGGTATGTCTACACACAGCTTTTAAATTAAAATAATGCTGGTTATTTCAGTTTAAAAAAAGTTAGGTCCACACCACATTTCCTTATAGTGAAATGATGAGCTCCGTCATTTTGCTATAAGGACAGTCATATCAATATAATAAAACCTAGTTTTATATTGATATGACAGTTAAATGAAAACTATTATCTCGATATAGCACTGTACATTTATATTAATTTAAACCCTGGTTAGACCTTCCTCCCAGGGTGCATAGTACCCTGGAAGGAAGGGCGAGGGTTCAGCACCCTGGCCAAGGAGGGTGGGGGGGTGGAAGGGACCCTGCATACCCAGGTTCCCCAGACATAGCCGGGAAGTGGCGGAAGGGACCCTGTGCACCCAGCACCTAGCCTGGAAGCCAGGTAGTGGGGAATGGATCCCTGCATGCCCTGCTCCCAGAGTGCTAGCCAGGGAGTGGAGGAAGGGACCCCTGCACTCCTGGCTCCAGGCGCGCTCTCTGAGTGGCCGGGGGTGGGATCCCCATGCACCCAGCTTCCCCAGCACTGGCCAGCCTCTGGGAAAGCCAGGCAGCAGGGAAGGGACCCACTACCCTGGCTTCCCCAGACTTAGCCAGGTGGTGGGGGAAGGCATCCCACATGACCGGTTCCCGGCAAGCAAGCCAGGACGTGGGGAAGGGAACCCATGCACCCGGCACTTCAACCACTGCCTGGGCGGTGGGGAAAAGAGCCCCTGAGCCCAGGTCCTGATGTGCTTGCCAGTGTCAGGGGAAGGGACTCCCCCCACGCCATCTCAACTGGTGGTAGCCAGGCTGCAGGGAATGTGCCCCTGGCTCTCAGCAAGCTCCATGGGTGGCAGGGGAAACGGGAACCCTGCAACCGGCTTTTTTGTGTGCAGGGAGTGCTCTAAAAGCTGGGTGCAGGGGTCCCGTCTCTCCCCGCCACCCAGGGAGCTTGCTGGGAGCCAAGGGAGCATTCCCCACAGCCCAGCTAGAGTGGCTTCAGCCGGCCAGGTGGTCCCTTCCCCCAGCACTGGCAAGTGTGTCTGCAGCCAGGCTTGGGGGCTCTTCTCTCTGTTGCCTGGACAGTGGTGGGAGCACTGGACCTGTGGGGTCCCTTTCCCCCTGCTCGTCCTGCTTGCCAATAGCCGGGCATGAAGGTTGCCTTCCCTGCTGCTTGGCTAAGGCTGGGGAAGTCACACATGTGGGGTGCCTTCCCTGCCACTTGGACAGTGTGGGGAAAGCCAGGTGCATGGGGATCCCTGCCCCTGCCACCCGGCGAGTGCTCGGGGAGCCAAGCACATAGGGATCCCTTTCCCCGCCACCCAGCAAGCATGCCTGGAGCATGGTGTGCAGGGGGGTCTCTTCCCCTCTCACTTGGCTAGCAGTTGGGAAGCCAGGAGCAAGGGTCCCTTCTCCCCCAAGCCTGGCTCAGCCCAAGGCTGCAGCCAGTCTGAGGGAATGTCTTTCCTGCCTCCCCCCACCCCTGGGGTCAGGGAGCCCAGTGCCGGTGGGGGATGCTTTTCCCCTGACACTGGCTTTCCTGGGAAGAGCCAGGCAGGGGATTGGGTGGCAACATGGCCCTGCAAGGGGGCCATGTTGCTGCACCTCCCATGGTGCCCTTCTTCTAAATCAAACTAGAAAGTCCTGTCTTTGGTCATGCTAGTTCAATTTGGGGTTTTTTGCATGGGCCTGTTAAATTGATTTAACTTGAATCGATTTAATGATTTTTTTAGAGAATCAGATTGTTTCAAGTTAAATCAATTTAACTGTCTGTGTGTGGACATAGCCATTCCTCCCCAACTTCTGGGGCCTTGCCCCCACTTTCAGGATCAGGTGACACAGTATCTATGCCTGATTTCCTCCATACCCTGAATCTCTGTGGTTCTTTGTGGACTCATTTGTCAACTCTGGACTTGAACTTTGTTCCTAGAATATTGAATTTAGTCATTCTTGGTCATTTTGAAGTCCTAGTGAGGTGCAGATTGTTTCTCTGCTCTGTAGAGTATTTCCCAACTCTGTCTCAAGCCATGAGACACATATCTGGTAATATTACAGAGCAAAGCCTCATAACCATATACAAAGCATTGCAAAAACAACAAAAAATGTCATTATAACAATAGTGGTCAGTGTGCCATGAACATTCCAAAAATATCTTACTTGACACACTGTGCATTTAAACAGCACCCAGTTACACTGGGTGAGCATGAATGATACACGATCAAACCATAAAGGTATGCAAGGGAGTGCAGTGTGTCACACTACATTTTTATGTTACGTGGCCAAGAGTGCAGTAAGAGGGAATAAGAGCTCCCACTCTTTAGTGATTACGACATATTCAGATCTTGGGCCTTTACCTACTGCTACCACAACTCCTTCTTTCCAGATAGTTCTTCCTATTCAGTGGCTAGTGAGATGGAGGGAAAAGTTGGAGAAGGACAAGCTGTACTCAGAGCTCTCACTCAGAAAAACAAGGATGCAGACAAAGTAGCCTACCAAACAAAAGGAGATTTTGCATTTACTGAGTGTATACTATGCCTATTAGGAAAATATACCAATAGGTACCTACACATATGTAGAGACACAAAATTCCTGAATGACTTTGATTTGCTATACAAATAGGGCATAATATTCCTTTCTTACATTCCTGTTTTTGATGCCAAGTTTCATGCATGTGAAAGAAAATTAGAAAAGTCATAGAAAAGGAACTGTTGGGGGCTAGATTTCAGTTGATTTAGCACCAGCACTGTTACTAAGATGAACCTTCATTCCAAATTTAAACTTCAATATTCCTTTTATTAAAGAGAAAATGTTCACTTAACTCTTTTCTTATTATTTTTCTTTGCAAGGTACCTATGCCTTCTTTGGTACCAACCAGAACAAGCGTACAGAGGTTCTGAACTATCCCAAAGAAAGCTTGGTATTTCCAAAATGAATGGGAGAAAAAAGTACTGGAAATTTCCTGGGAAGCACAGTCTCATGAGAGTTCCATCCCAAGTTTTCACCCTCACCAGGGTCATTTCAGATTCATATCATCACCTGTACTCCAGAGGTGCTAATATGAACTAAACTGAACCTCTGAAATATTTGAAGCCCTTTAAGTACTTAATGGGCATGTCTACATTTGAAAGGTTCAGTTGACTCTGTTAAGTTGACTTAACTTTTCAAGTGTAGACAGGGTGGAGAGCTGCAGCTCCCTACTGAGAAGGGACCCACAGCTCCTCACTAGGACCCATGGCTTCCCAGAAGAAGGGACCTGCTGGGAATCCACAGGTCCCGGCAAGAAGGAAGCCACAGGTCCCTTCTTGCTGGGACCCCCACCAGTCCCAGAGAGAAGGGAGCACAGCGTTAGGGTTTTTGGCAGGGAGCTGTGGCTACCTTCTTGCCAGGGATTCGGGGCTCCCAGAGAGAAGGGAGCTCCTGGGACTCCCTGGCACAAGGGAGCCACACAGGTGGAGCCCTGGCTGAGGCAGCAGGGAATTTCCTCACCACTGGAACCCCCGTGGGTGATTCTCTCCTTGTTGGAGCCCTGGCTGGGGAGCCCCATATGACTCTCTTCTCCCTGGGAAGGTACGTCTTCCTGGTAAGAAGGGAGCCATGGCTCCCTTCTTTCGAGGGACCTGTGGCTTCCGGGAAGAAGGCAGCCCTGACTCTTTTCTGCCAGGGACCAAATCCTGGCAAAAAGGGAGCTGCAGCTCCCTTTTTGCCGGGAAGCCACAGTCTTGGGGAGAAGGGAGCCGCAGCTCCCTTGTCCCCACCCTAGGTCAACTTAGGGTATTAAGTTGATCTTGGGTATCCACACTGGTTTTAGGGTGACTAACAAATTGACTTCACCATTAAGTCCACCTAAGTACTGGCAGTTATCAAGCTGACTTAAGGATGCCCTAAAGTTGACTTAATGAAAGTCTGGTGTGGATGTGGAATAATTTAGGTCAACTTAGGCGTCCTTAAGTTGACCCAAATTTCAAGTGTAGACATATCCAATATGTCTGGTGAACACCCTGTTCCATCTATACCTGCTGCAGTATCCAGAACCTACTTATCTGTACTGTATTTTCCATACAAAATTGAATAAAGTTAAAGAGGACAAAATGTAACCTATGAGAATAGGAAAAAAAAAAAGAGAACAAGAATAATATGTAATTCTTCAAAGATGATAATGTTTTAAACAAATATGCCTTTTAGTTTTAAAATCATCACACCCACCCACTACCGCTACCACCTACAAATTGCACATTAGAGCCTTCTAATGGTTAAAGGTTTCTGAGTAAAATGACAAATTAAGGCATGAAACAGCATTTTCCTCTAGGCTCCTGCTTGGAAAAATTTTTATTGCATTATTATAAGTAGTTTTCTGAGTTTAATAGTGTCTCTCTATGCTAATTCAAGTACTATATTTTCTCTCATGATGCTACAATACCTAGAACAGCATACATATTAAATGATTGAAATGAATTTGAGACTCAAATCTTCATGACTAGCCAAGGGAAAAATATAACTAAAAGAAAAATGAGTTTTAAGTAGAAAGAATGCAGAGGGAATAGGGAAATGCTAATGATTTAGAGAGGATACCAACAAATAAAAAAAAACATTACTAAGACGCAAAGAAACAAAATTTACTCATGTTTTTTACTAGACAAATGGTCATGCATATAGCTAGTTCATTCTTATACCATATGTTAGACAGACTATACTTTCTTCTTCCCTGTTTGATTTACTACACAAGATGTTAATAGAGTTCTAATCAGATGTTATAGACAATGAAAATGATTTATATTGATTACTTTATTAAACACATCTTAACTTGGTCTCCCTCCCTTTCTTTTCCACAGTAGTTTCATTCATTTCAGTTGGAATTTTTTGAATGAAATATGAGTAGACTAAGTTCTAGAATCACACAGGAGCCTTAACTACTACTTAAAGGTGCCTAAGCCTAAAATTTAGGTAATTAAAAACTCCTTTCAGCTGCTGCTTTAGCATGTAGGCATCAAACCTTCTGGTGATAGATTCCTCATGGCACCTAAAAATCTGTCATTTGGCATGTTGGCAGCTACCTAAGTCCTGATGTCTAGTACTTACCGCATGCTTAAATGCTGGTGAGAGCCTCAGACCAGGCATTTCTTTCTTTCTTTTAACCCATAGGGCCCAAACCAGTGGGCAAGCTCAGAGACTATCTTAGAGAATCCATACAGGATCAAGTCCTACAGGCAAAGGAACATCTAGCAATGCCAATGCTGAGACCACTGCCCGTTTCCTGAGGGGTAAGAGCATTCCTGCAGGACATAAGATCCCCACTTCCTCTGACAGAACAGTGATCTGAAGCAAGGTGTTCTTAGTCTTAACCTCAGTGCCTCAGCCATTATGCTTCAGCATATTTTGAAGTGGGTCTTTATTTCTTCCCTTGAAGGTTTGTCCTGAATAGTTCAATATAATATTTTGCCCTGATCACTTAAATATCCCTTGTGACAGGAAATCAACTTATTCTGTGGCTTAGTGATTAGGGCACTTACCTGAAATAAGGGACAACCAAGTTCAAGTAGCTGCTTCAATCACACTAAAGTATTTCATACACTGTGGAATGGCTCCAGCAGCAAAGACTGAGAACGCCCATTGAAAATTACATTATAGAAAACTTGTTAGGCCACTTTTCTGAGAGGTAGAAAACCTGGGTCAATTCCTTTATCTTTTCAGGCAGAGTGGATCTTTGAATTTGTTTAAGCACTGAGTTATTAGTTAGAAGGGAGGAATTCCTCATCAGTTCTTTGTGGGAAAGGGACTGACCTAGTTTAAGCACCCATCACCAGAAAGGATTCATGACTATGAATCCCTAGTGAAGTTATGAGCCTAACTCTGGACTGGAGGGAAGCAGTCTCTGATTGGGATGGAGCTTAAGCCACACCTTTCTCCTTGACATTTCCTATTGGTTATTTTAGGCAGCTCCGTACTTAGCTTGCTGGATCCCATTCTCAGGCACCTAAATTATCCTGTGCACTGCATAGGGAGACTGGACACCCGACGGCTGTGGATTTCACAAGATAACAGAGACACATCACCTGCAATTAAGCATTACAGACCAGAGCCTAAATTCCTTGTGTGGATGCAGCCCTACGTAACTTTGAATCTCAAGAAATTTAGGATGTAAAAACAAACAAGGAGTCTTGTGCCACTTTTAAAAAACTAACAAATTCTTTTATGACATGAGGAGCTTCTGTGGGACAAAACCCCACTTCAGCAAACTGCCAGCAGTCTGTAATGGCACTGCTACAAACTTAATAGAATAATATTGCCATTTGCTTCAGTTTATGACCTACTGACAATTTTAACTCTTCTTTTATTACTAAATTTTAGTTGTGAAAGGATTGGCAGCAACATGATTACTGGGTATGAGCTCAGTTAAATACTGACCTGGCTATGTTGTTACTCTATTGAGATCAGAAGAACCCCTTGTTTGATGAAATGGGTTTTCATCCAATACTAGTCATAAGTCTACAATATGGCAGTGAAAAAGGTGCTTGAGTATCTAAGATGACTACATTTTTGACATTTTGTTAAATGATGTGGTGAGACAGAAGTTTAGTTTTGTTACTAGCTCTGCATATATAATGTTAGAATAATCACCCATGCAAGGGTGACTAATTTTTTTTCTCAGCAGTTTGCCCTGAACCTGGTATTCTCAGCTGTGGCTAACTGAGGTACAGTGACACTTATCTTTACTAACTATATGTTATAGTTTCTTGGAATCTCAGACACCTTCCAGGACATATAGCACCCTTGTCTTCTTCAAATTTAGATACAAATCAAGGGCCTGAGCACTTACATTAATTAAAGACTGCACAGCAAAATTTGTTTTATTAGAGGCCTGTGTCCCAATGTCCCTGCCAAATCAGTATGGACTATTCACTAGTAAATACAAACCTCAATCCTACACTGTTCAAATATCAAAATGTATAGGCTCCCCCCCCAAAAAAAATCCCATAACAAACAGGCATCAATTTAAGAAAAAAAAACGGTATTATTTCATTCTGTCTGTCTAAAACACCCTTGTTTCATTCACTGGATGCATTCATTTGGCTCACTCACATTCGTGAGGGTGGATGCTAGTATTATTTTTAATGGTGCCTCCTCAGAGGAGGGGATTTTGATGGTGAGTGAAGTGATGTTTTCCTTACATCTATAAGTACAATTTTTGAGTCCTGAGCTTGAAGATCTATGGATGCTGGTGGGCTGCTCCTTCCATGTTGAACCTCTTTGAAATCTGTGGGGCTTCAGCCAGATACAGCAGTCCACCTGCACAAAACTAGTTACAGTAATAGGAAATCTAGTTTTTCATTCTGTGCAGCTTTTTCAGGTCTGTAAAGGGTGCTGGATAAATGAATGTTAACAGTAATGAAGAAGATAAGGATGGTCATTTCTATTATTGTTCTTTTATCGATCAGTATGCAGATCTGATGACCTTCATGTGTAGTGCAAGCCCTGTTTAGTTTCTCATTCTACATCTGATGGGTTGGACTGACTGAAGTATTAGTGGGCTGGGAAGTAGAGATCTTACTTTATAATGGTTTTGCCATTTAATAAATAACAATCCACTAACATATGGATTAATTACGAATTATGAATAAATGTAGAGTTGACCAGAACATGGGATCAGTGTTTTCCATCAAAGTGATAATTCTTAAGTTGGGGGCCATATTGCCAATGATTTGTATTTCACAGGCAAATCAGGTATCAAAAACACAAGTCACTATTTTGGACTGAAGAAGCTGATGTTATTTGAAAGACTGACTAAATAAATGAATTATCTCTCTCGCTATCAGTCTGAACACTATCCATTTCACTGTTAGATTCTGTGTTAAGACTCCCCACATAGCTGCTCTCTCTGACAGGCTTCATGTTACTACAGAAGACCTCACTGAAGTGTGACAAGCAGATTAACCTGCCAAAAGCTCAGTAATAACTAAGAATATAAGTAAAGATTGACAGTGTTTTGTGTCTGTCTATGAAAGACAAAAGCAGTAACTGGATTGGGAATCAAGGTGTGACAGCTGGCCTAGGACTTTAAGTAGAACTTTCTTTCTTCAAAGACAGAAATCCTCAAACCATAGATTTGACATTTCTGTAAAGTATAGGCTACATCAAGGATGCAGCCAAGAGTTTTACCATGGCAACTATTATATCTCAAAAAGCCAAATGCTGTAAAATGAGAGATTAAAATAGAGCTATGTAACTTAGTTCTTTTCTCCAGTACATCAGTGCATCTGATTACCACAAAGTTGGCATAATTTTTTTTGCCAAAAACAAAAACAAAAAAATAATTCCCTCCTGCCCCTTACTCCCTGCATACACCACACACAGGAAGGAAATGAAAGGGTATATTATTGTAACCCTTCTGCCAGGACAGGCTGGCAGAACAAGGGCCAGGTTCTATATCTAGGGGTTTCCCAATAGTGTAACACCATCAGCCGGCTCAAGCCCCCACCAAGATTTCTGAGGAATCCTGTACTGTTCCCTGGGCACCCCAAAGGGGCAAGGCTTCACTATTCACAAGCATGAGTCTGAGTGTAGTAAACAGAACTTTTAATAGCAGAAAAACAGAATGCAAAAGGCCAAATGACAGAAATCAGAACTAATCTAGAAAATAAGTACAGAGAGAAGTTCCCAGCAACTCACACCATATAACAGAATATACAAGACTTAATGCAAAACCTTCCAACATGATCCCACATATCATAACAGCAAATGTAAACCCATTAGCAAAATCAGCACTGATCTGGAGACCCAGTGCAAAATAGGCTTCCAAGTCAACCTAGGGTAGGGAGTGTCTTTCACGCCAACTGTCTGCTGGTGCCAACCACTGGTCACTCACTTCATCCTCTAGTACCATTCCTTGACTCTGCCCAGTTACTCACACCGCCCAACTCACCTCTGGCTCTGCCCGCTGTCTGCCAGCTCCACCCACTCACACCACCCAGCTCGCCACTGGCCACTCTCACTATCCACCAGCTCCACCCACTGGTCACTCCATTGCTGCTTCTCTTTTGTGATATCAGCACGGAGGGGGGGGATCTCTCCCTCTGGTGATTTCAGCTCTTAGATTTTAAGTAGTTGCAAACAGCTACTTCCATAACAAAGAACAGGCCTCCAAGAAGTCCAGTCAGAGCTATCGTTTGACAGGGGGCCTGAGGTGAGACAGGAATGCCTCCAACATTTTGCTCCAAAAAGAGCTAATGCAAAACCCAGCCCTCTCACTCCTTTTCAGGCTGAAATAGCCTGTGACATTTCTTACAAGCCTTTTTTAAAACTAAGGGTTGCTTTTACTCTTTAACTAACCCAGACTGATTTGGAACAAACAGAGAATAGCATATCACAGACAGTATTTCATATTTCTCTTCAGTAGAATTACAGATATTGACAGATTTGTGATCAGATTAACCCCAAATACCATTATCCACTATGCCCTCCACCCAGTATACAAATACCTAATTGTGGTCTTTGTGTTCATGCTAATACAGGACCCATGCAGATTAGTTGCTCCCCTTCAGAAGCTGTTAGGCACAGCTCCTAAGCCTGCCTTACATTACCTTTAGACTATCAAAATGAAAAAGATCATGAGGAAAAAATATTTTACAGTTCTTACTAACACAGTGAAATCAGTTTTTCCTTACACATGGAAAGTGAAATACCTTTTATATATCCTGAACATTTTAGTGGTGCCCACTAAAGGTGCCAGGAGTGCCCTAACTGATGTTGGCCATTGAAAACTACTTCAGCAACTTGGCCAGGAGCTCAAGGGCCACAATACATTTCTAATAAAATGGAATAGATAGCAACTAATTTATCTTTAATGCCAGGGCAGACTGCAGGTTCCAACATATTTCATTAAAACCATCTGGTTGCATTACATGCTGAGGTCTTTGAGCTTCATGTGCTGCAATATTTGTATAACAGAGTAGTGTGGCCTCTGGCCACATTGTAGAATTCTCATGAACCACGTTTGGCTACTTCTACTTCATTTCTTCAGGCAATTTTAAAAGATGACCCTTCACGCTTTCTAGCCTTGGGAGACAGACCTCTCCTTGCCTACAGGCAACCCCCAAACCTTAAACAGATACTCACCAGCAACTACAGAACTAACAACAGAAACATCAAAACAGGCAACAAACCACGCTGCCAACTTTGTCCACATATCTGCACAAAAGACACCATCATAGGACCTAATCAAGCCAGCTACTCCATCAAAGGGGCCTTCACCTGACCATCCACTAATATGATTTATGCCATCATGTGTGGGAAATGCCCCCATGCCTTATACATTGGACAAACAGGACAGTCCCTACCCAGAAGAATAAATGGGCACAAAACTGATATCAAAAACCACAATAAAAAAAAGTTGCTGAGCACTTCCATCTTCCTAATCACTCCATTGATGATTTGTTAACAATGGTCCTCAAGAAAATCAATGGAACATCAAGACTTCAAAGAGAAACAGCCAAAATTCAAATAATATGCAGATTAGATTGTGTGAAAGAAGGGCTGAATCGTGACTATGGATTCTTTTCACATCATAACAGATAATCTGACTTCACCCTCCCTCTGTATGCTGTTTCATAGCATCTGATTCCTTACAAATGCTCTGATTTGCTGTTGCCGTATGACCTGATCCCATGTCTTACACTCCCCTGCATTTATTTTCCCCGTATTCTGTAAATTCCCCCTCTTCAAAGCATCTGACGAAGTGGGATTTTCTCCCATGAAAGCTCATAAGATAAATAAATCTGTTAGTCTTTAAGTGCCACATGACTCCTTGCTTTGTTGTTGTTGTTGTTGTTGTTGTTGTTGTTGTTGTTGTTGTTGTTGTTACCAGGCTTTCTAGTTACTCTTCAAAGTAGTATAGCAATGACAGTTTTAAAACACATTTTTACCTTGTAAGGGTGCTAAATATTGACACAAAACTAAGCTCATCAGAGCAAGTAAAGATGCACAGTAGCACTGGTATACTTGTACCCAACTTAATGAAAAGCTCTTTAAAGCTGATGAAGACAAATATAGCTTATGTATCCTGACATGCCATTCATTTGGATGGTGTTCAATTAATATAGCTGCTGGGACATAAGCACATTCTCTAAAAGCAGTTTAATATTAGTGAAGGTACAGGAGCTACTTAATCTGTGTTCCTAAGTGCTTCTATATGGTAGTTCAAGATATAGCTACTCCATGAGTTTTATATGAGAAATGCTGAGTTCGAAATGTATTTAGAAGTGGTGCTGAGTGTAGTCATGATACATTGTGGAGAAACTATAGAGATATTTACATACACTGAGGCATAAGGATTCATACAGATGATTTCATTTATGCAAAAGGAAACTGGAATTGGAAAACGTATGAACTGAGTTTAAACAATTAAGATTTGCCTACAGAGCACTACAGCAGGTTTACATATAAAACACTGTGGCATTTTAGCAAAGACTCTACTATACTGGCGGGAAAGCTTCTCCAATCAGTGGAGTTTTCCCACCTCCATGACAGGCTGTAATCCTTTTGAGAAGAGAATCACATGGTTAGGTTGAAATAACTGTATCCATAAAGAGGTGTTGATTTTTCACATTTCGGAGGGAAGTAGTTATACCGTTTTAAATTTATAATATTGACCTGGCCTTCCTGTGGTATGCTAGGACATAAGTCTACCCCACACTAGCATGCAGCTCATTACTAACCAATTAAACCCTCATAAATCCTTTTATAAAATTGCAACTGATAATAATTAAGCAACTACAAAAATGATGTTGGGAATACATTCTATAGGAGGTGAAAATTCTGTATTAGATTCAGGAAAATAGTTTGTTCAGGTCAGAGGTATAGCTCATTCTTTCATTTCAGACTCTACTGCACGTTTGTGTGTGTGTGTGTGTGTGTGCTCTTGTCTGTCTTCAGTTCCTCTGCCCAGACTCTTATCCTTAGAGCAGAATGTAATTCCCTAGAGAAAAGCATCAGCTATATTAGTATATGGGATAGAATGTAAATGATAGAAAGCAATGTTCCCACAGATCCTGTGAAAAAGGACTGATGATTTTCCAGTCCTAGGAATCAATAACACCAAGAATGCTTGAAAATTGCTGCACCTAAAGTAAGCTCTGCGAATAAAAATTTGTAAAAGATTAGATTTTAAAAGTCTGTATAATCTTTATGAGCAAAGATTGGATCTGGGTTTCTGCAAGTGGATGGAAAGAGAAAGCGATGGAAAGAGAGAGAGAGAGACAGAGAGAGAGGGAGAAGAACTGGAGGGGTAGACACAAACACAGATACAAAGAGTTGCATGGCTCTGGTTAACAGGACAGAGACAGCAAGTTTATAATTCATGAATGTTTCCAGCAACTGGAATGCAGGCAAGACATACTGTGATTCACAAAAAGGAAAGTGCCATTCCCATCAAAGTGCCATTTTGAAGTTTTCAGTACAGCAGCAGGCTTTGAATTAGGCCCTTAATGAACTCATACTTAACTATGGAGGCTTTGCTAAATATATGAACACAGTATGCAAATACTGTAACAATCCTGGTACTGTTGGAATGCTGAAACTTAACCAATTTATGCATCTCTCTTTAGATATGATGATCCAGATTTTCCAAAATAAGTACCACAAATTAAACAATTAAGTTCTTAGTTTGGCATCTAAAGAAGTGGCCTGATTAGAAAGCACTGGATAGTCATCAGAAATATTAAACTCTGAGATAACACTGAATTTTGAAAATCTTAGTCCAGATGACACAGACCTTAATTTGCTAAATTGTATAGAAAGCTGTTTATATTAAACACAAAGGTTGTGTCAATACTGGCAACTTAGTCCCTACCCATCATAGACTTTCAATTCTTAGTTTGAACTAAGGGCAGTGTAGATCAGGATTAAGCCTTAATTTGAATTAAATACGTTTGAATTAGGGCTGTTAGTTCGAATTAACAAAGTGCACTAATTTGACTTAATGTTTAAGTTGAATTAGTGAGCTTTGTTAATTCGACTTACAAAGGTCAGGTTTAGTTCAAATTAAGGTCAAACTTATTAGTTTGACTTTGTTAGTTCGAGCGAACTTTTGCAGTGTAGACATAGCCATAGAAAATAATTAATGCTAACAAACCCAATTAAAAAGAAGCATGCTGCTGAATGAAGATCACAATTTGAAGTTAAAGATGATATTGCCTGAACAGTTTGAGCTTAGAAGTTTTCTGTATAAACCATGCAGCCAACTTTAAAAAAACACTTAATAGTCCAGGTCTGTGTATTACATATGAGTGTACTAATGAATTGTGATGCAAATACCTTCAAAACACTTAAAGTGACAAACAATCCAAATCAAAATCTAATATCATCAGTACACACACTTACATATTACAATGCCTTTTTATTGAGTAGAAACTTTTAATTATATGTAGAATGTTTGTTTTGACTGATAATTTACACCTTAGCATTTTTTGTAATATTAAGGAAATAACAGAACAGCAAGAGATGGTTTTGTGAGCTGTGAAAGAGAGAAGGGTTTTATTTGCTGGCAACTAAACCCATGAGCTTCACTTGGAATTCCGCGTTTAAACCCTCCACCTTCCTGCCTGCCCCCTACCCCCCAAAGTCCCTATCTCTAAAGGAGTCTCATAATTATATTAGTGGTGACTATCTATAGTAGCAATTTGTATGCCCCCATTAGCAGACTATGTCAGTAACTCACAATATTTAATATACATGTCTTCACCATATGTCTGTAAGGGAAAGTCACAAATGGGCAAGTGAGGCACAGAAAGGCTAAATGACTTGCCCATGACCTGACAAGAAATTCATGACAGAGTAGGGACATGAACCCAGCTATCCCAAGTCCCAGGATAGAGCTGTAAACTACCGCATAATACTTTGTTTAGTTAAAGGAAAGGAGGTTCACTGATTTATCTCCCAGCTACGAAAACAACCTCACACCATGTTTTGCTGAATTTGCAGGAGCAAGGGCTGAGGTTCACAAATGCAATTCAGATTTGAACAAGGATAATTTGGGGTGCTTAGCACATTCAAAGTGAAGATATCAGACAGCTGTGTCAAACTCTTGACTGGGTCAAAGATAAATGAGCCATCCATGAACTCCAGAATTTCTTCTTTGGCTAGCTGAAAAAATGACCGAGCAAAATAGTTCTCTTTTTGTGATGTTAAAAATACTTTCTGGACAATCCAAAAAAAGAGCAAAAGTTTTGGCAGAGGGTAAGGCAAGAACAAAAGATAAATCAACCTTTCCTATCCTTGTGTTTTACCTAATCTTTGACTGCCAGGCTACAACATGTTCAGATTTTCATTGAGTTTCTGACATTTTAACAGCAGCAGAGGCAGAAAAAGGTCTCATTTCATAGCTATTTCACTCGGCAGCCATGGACACCTGCAGAGAACAAGGAGATATATAGGAAAGCAAAGTGTTTTCATACTCTGGAAAAAATGCAGACATTCCGTGATGCTGCTAGTAACATTTTCAGCAATGTCTTAGCAAAATATCCCATCTTTTCTTATGACACACATACTCACAAAATGTCCATAATCAGTCAACTCATGAGGCCATTTTCAGTCAACTCGAGGTGGTTAATTGGTATGGGTATATTTCAAACTAAAATTACATGAATTTAATTGAGTACCTAACATATGTTTATCTATTTTAGGGGATAGCAGTAACTCACTGAAAAATTATTTATTGGTGCCATATGGCTTTCCCCCAAATGATGGCCTAATTAGGCTTAATTAATCTCATAAAAACAAGTTTTGCCATCAAAAAAGGCTTTAGGAATTTCAGACCTTAGCTTTTGGAAACTTCTTAAGGTCCTTGGAACACCATTCAGCCATATATAACAACTATGAGAAAAACAGCATGATACAAAAAGCTGAAGCTTTGTTTTGCAAGTAGGTGCCCTCCCAAAAGTTATTTATTGATGCTATTTAGTCACCCAGTGGTGTTACTTAAAAGTGTCAAGAGGAATTGAGCACTGGGACCCAGGGACTTACATATCCATTGTAAGTATCCTTTGGAGGTATCCACTGTAACATGCTAGTTGCCCACACAGCACACCAGATAACTCCCTTTGAGCTAGTAAGTGGCTCTTCAATCTGTCATAGCTAGAATTCAAGCTAATTTTATTTTTTAAATAATGCAATCTCTAATGCAGAACTGTCCGTGAGCAAAGAAAAAGTCAAAAACAGAGACGGTGAACGAAGACAAATTTTTTTAAGGAGAAAGATTCTGAAATATTAAATACACCTTCTCTGTGAACAGACTAGAGATTTGGACAAGGAATGAAGAAAAGAATTTTTAGTGCTCTGTTAATTTTTTCTCTTTTTCCAAAAGTTTTACTTTAATGTGTTATGTGAATTGATTTTCTGTTTTGCTCTATGGTTAATTAACACAAAAGTTGAGTCTGTAGCTCTGATGTACCATTGCTGCTTATTTTTCTATGCATGGCAAACACTGTGCTGACATTCCCATCCCCTTGTGCTGGACTCAGAAGTCCTAAGGTACCAAACCTGCATCTGTTCCTCTCTGGATTGGCATTAGCCCTCTTTGCATACACAGATCTGGTAATTCTTGACACAAAACATAGGAGTTTTGTACCCGTTTATATAAAAGAATGTTAGGTAAGGGAGTAGTAAGCTATGGGTACACTGCTAAGCTAGTCCAGACTAAGGAAGCTTAGCCTGGACTAATTTGGCCTATGTAAAGTGTGATCATTATTTATGGTTGTTCACATAGACCACATGGTATTACTTTTGTTATCTAACTGGATGAGCATAATGTGACCAGAATGTTTTCATGTAAGTTTCAAGAAACTGTAAGCTGATCTATGGTACTAAACTCTATAAGCTGAAAGCTGACATATAGTGCTAAACCCTGTAAGCTGTAGCATGAAATCATTTCCTTTGGATAAAAACATCATGTTGTTTACCAGACAGGCACTAACGAAACCCCCCTTACTTCCCTTTTTCTGTAAACTCCCATAACTTCCCGTTTCCCTAAAAATCCGTTACCTCCCCACTCCCCTTAATTTCTTTTAGCCAATTATGTATCATTTCTTTGTCTGTAACCTTATATGGCTTATTACATATAACTGAATATAAGGCTAAACTCTTGCTGTAATCGGGGTCTCTCTGTCTTTATTCAGGGGACCCATTTGTGATCACAAATGCAATAAAGCAAATACCTTTTCACCCTTGGTGTGGTTATTGGCTCTGATGGCACCAAGACAATCCTGGTACCTGAATTCTGGTAACAAAACCACTTAGTATTGAATCTCTCAGGGAATACATAGCAGAAAGAATGAGCTACAATAGGTTGTGCTATCCCTTAAGGGGAAGTTGCAGATCCAGTTTTTCCCTGTCTCAAGTTCTGACCAGAACAGCAAAGTAAACTCTTGTGAAGGAATTGTAATTCCAAGAGGAACCTGGGGATAGTAGAATGCATGTTGGGAAGAAGAGCAGTATAAAAGTTTCCTGCTTTGCTCAGTAAAGTGAGAGAACTAGAAAGTGGAGGATCAGCTGCTAGATTTCTCTGGTAAAAATGCTCAGGATGTTCCATTAGAAGAGCTCAAGAGAAATTAGGTAGGACATAAGAGTGGAAGCGGTTCTTTTGCTGATTTAAGGGTAACAGGGCAGGAGCCTAGGAGGAAAAAGGAGGGTCTGGAAAGAAACATGAAAGGTAGTCATCCAAAGATAAGGGATTAGCAGAACGAAGAAAAACACTGTGAAAAAAGGGAATAAAAAGTGATAGGAATGAGAACTGCATACTAGTTTCCTGTTTCAGGCCCTATGTACAGTACTTCCAAGAAAGGGTGAGAGGAAGCATGCCCATTTCTCCCTTGCATCATCAAAGAGAGAAAATTATTCAGAACTTGGAAGCTGACTGTATCAGGATGTCAAAGAACTCTTAGCAACCCCTGTATGAAAGAAGAAACAGTCAGATAAACCCTAAGGAAGAGGGTTGTGGCCTGGGAAGAAGAAAGGACTGTTTAATTTTATTTATTGTTTTGGTTTTCTAACTTGTTCTTCAGGAAAGGAGTGCTTTTCAGTTTGGTCGGCATTCTACAGTGTCTCTGAGAGAAAGGGAGAAAAAGAGAGAACTGTGGATCAATGAGGAAATTCAAGCAGTGTCTACAGTCAAATGTGAAAGGTTATTTTCCTCACTATAGAAGGGTAACAGTATTCAGAAGACTTCCTCTTTGAGCCACTTCATCCTTGTTTTTATAGAAAAATTAGGCAACTGTATGATTTAAGATCAGATTGGAATACAGTTACCCAAAGTGATATCTTCTTTGCAATGCTACAGTTACAGAGCCAAACCTGCTGCTTACATTTTATTTTGGTTTACATTTTGGAGAAGTAAACTATTCAAAATGGAGAAAGGTCTCTTCTGATGCCTGAAGTTACTGAGCTACTTGTGGCCTAGCAGCCTGTGAAATCAAGCAGTTACATTTTCATCACACTTGGCAGACTTAGAGTTTGCTTCAAATAGATATTTTCTGCCTAAAACCAGCAATTTTACATTAAATCCTTTGCAGAAAAACAGAAGTTTTACAGTGGTGCAACCTTTTAAATGTATCATAGAAAGAAGAAATCTTGAAGCAGTAAAACTAATAAATAAAAAGTTATTAATAAGGAATCAAATACCCTGACATATTTTAAGCACTCTTAGTGTTAGTGGTTTGGAGAGCTACAAGAGACAGCCATTAAGAAAAGAAATTGTGAATGAAATGTTAGTAGGAATTAGGAAAAGGTCACAGGTATTAAAATGGAAGAAAAAAAAACTAGATACAGGCAGAATTTGAAAGAGAGAAAAATAGGTCCAGTGGGAAATGAAATGAGAAGTCTAAGTACTAGCACTTAGAAAGTATATCTATATTTATGTATCAAAGGTGTGTGTGTGTGTGCGCGCGTGCATGTGCATGTGCATGTAAAAGTATGAACTTTTTCATCCTATTCACTAATATAGATGAGGAACTATATACCTAAATCTACATCCAAAGTTAGTGGAATGTAATTTATTGGGTGACATCATAATAAAGGCCTAGGTGTCTAAAACAGTTGTACTTTTCATATAAAGAGGAATTCAGGAATTCTTCCAATCGTAATGGGAAAGTCATTTTACAGGGTAAGAGTCTTAATTCTCTAGGGATAAGTGGAGGGCAGATATTGAAATAGAATGGGGTATGGTGTTCTTTTAAAAGGGCACGTTTTCAAAACAGCTGTGGGTGAAGCATTCAAAATGAGATTTCCTTACTTTTTTTTTTTGGCTTTCTTTATCAAATGAAAAATATATATTTAATTGTTGCAAACCTCTAACCAGTTCTTTTAAAAAGGCCTGAATTCATAAAAACTATTAAATGTGTTTATTATTTCCAGCATTCAGCTTCTGAGAGAAATCTTAGACCAATATGACAATGATGGAATGCCCCATTTAGTTTCCAAGGAAGCAAGGAGTAGCTATTTAATACTAGAAAGGAGGAAGATTCTTAGGAGCACAGGTACTTAGTCAAAGCTCTCACAACAAGGCTTTCCAGTTTTGCAAAAGACTATATTCCTTAGCTGCTGAAAAATTGGAAAAGAAAAAAAAAAAGGAAAATTAAGTCAAGAATGGTATAAGGAATTATCTTCTCAAGTGAAGAAAATTAGAAAACATTTGGAAATAGATAAATTATGTGGATTCAGCTGCTGTCCCAATTTGCTAATTATTATTTCTCTACAAAAATGATTTTATCAGACTTACTACAAGTCTGATTTTCTACCTCTGCCACTTCCAACTCTGTATGTATATACAAGATTAGCTGCATTTGATCAATTTAATTCAGATCTCAACCATCTTAAACCATTAATAAATGCATACAGTACATCCCTAATCCAGAGTAAAATGAGTAAATTGAGGCTAAGAGAGGATGAATGGTTTGCTGAAGGTTAACCAATTAATCAGAAAAGAAGTAAGAAATCCTAACTTCCACTCTTCTGTTGAACCACTAACTACAGTTCCTCCACTCAAGCTCTGACCTTCCATGTTGCTAACCCTCGTTACTTAGTCCATGTTGCTTGTTAGAGCCAGTTAGTCCCTGAATGGGTTTGTCTCGACAGGTGATGAAAAAAGTATCCTTGGTGACGGGAAGGAGTGGCTGTTTGACACAGGTTCCCATTCCAGCCAGGAAGGTATTAAAGAGCTCCCCTGGCCAGAGTCAACCAAAACCTGGTGCAACCAGTCTGTTGGAATTGGAGAAGAATAGGTCCCTAAATGGAAGGATCCAAGCCCCATGGAGGATGGCACACAAAGAGATGCATACCCTAGACCATCTGAAACCACAAAGCAAGGGAGGATAATCCAAAAGTTGAAGACTGTCTGCTGCCTGGACCCTCTGCGAAAGTAGAGGGACCATTATTATTTTGCTTTTCTTTTACTAAAACCCACAGTGCGCAATCTGAGCTTCTCAGTCACTCAGGAAGTTAAGACCCAGATCTTAGATGAATTAGCTAGTGCCTTGCAAAGAATAGTGAGGTGAGCCCAGTGTGTTTTGTGGGCTGCAGAAGTATTTTATTAGCCTTTTTTTAAAATTACAGCTGCAAGTACACCTCAAAGTGAGGAGCTGATGCTGTAACTCACATATGGGAGAGGACCCCCCCCACACAGTCCATTACAGTGAGAGATATCTGGGGTGAAAGAGGCAGCTAACCTTACCCTATGGGGCACCCTTGAGATATGCTGCATGCCAGGAGCCTACATGCTGGAAATTACTTCCCTTGCTAGTGGTCTGACAGAGCCTGAGTTGACTTTCTGAGCAAACTGCAATTTTTGTGTATTTATCCAGGTGCCCCCAGGGGAGTCCTCCTTTTGGGAAGTTCATGCATCTGGCAACATGGGACTTCTTCCCATGAAAGCTCATGTGATAAATACATTTGTTAGTGTTTAAAGGTGCCAGAAGACTCCTTGTTTGTTTTTCAATTGGGAGTTACTGGGAAGTTGTTATTGTTGATACTGGGTCAGCTAACTGCATATAGTTCAAAAGCTGGAACTCTTCTTGGGGTCAAAGACTGATTTATGAATCTAAATACACTAATGTTACACAGATAAAGAACTGTCAGGAGTTCTATACCACCAAGAAAAAAGGCCAAATTTGTTGGAAAGGAGAAAGCAAACTGGGATGCTGGATGGGGATCAGGGAACAAATGGAGGAGGTGTAACAATAACTGGCTCTACAAACTTACCCTGACTGTAAGCAAAACTAAAAGTCAGTGAAAGTATTAAAAAAAGTCATAACAATCTATGCCTCAAATGATGAAGGGAAAATAAGATGCAAAGAGACTGAATTAATCCAAACTTTGAGCTTATAATCAAAGAGGAAAGACAACAGGTGAATAAAAGAAATATATGAGGAAAACGAGACAATACTGATTAGGAGATTAATAAAAGTAGCCACCACAGCAAACTAGCTGCTGACTCACTGTCACAGTTTTAGTAGGTCTCAAAATAGTGGAGATTCTTAATGACGGACACAAAGAACACTGAGGTGGCATAGCAGAGATGTATGAACAACTTCTTCCATGCATAAGGGGTGGCAAGCAAGAAAGTTCTTGTTCAGAAAGATAATAAATGGTCCATGAAAGGTGTGAAGAGTGAGGCGATGTAGGTCTGTATCTCTAGATCAGGGATAGCAACCTCTGGAACATGTGCTGATAGTGACATGAGCCCATTCGGAGTGGCATGCAACGCCCTCTTTGACACCACAGAAGTTTCCACTCCTGCCACTGAAACTCACTACCAATGGCTTCTTTCAGTGGTGGTTGCAGTATGGGGGCACCCAACCATGTCCCTGCCCCAAGCATGCAACATAAAGAAGTTGCCTGGAGTGGTTTCTCTCTACAACATGCAGCCACCAAAAGAAGCCACTCTGAGCAGCTTCTTTCACTAACGTGCCTGGGGACCCCTGAGAGGAGCTGCTCTAGGCATCTTCTTTCTGCAAATGCCTCCTTTTATCTGGATGCCTGGGAACTTCCCCCGCACACTTCAGCGATGGGTGCCACCAAATTTTTAGGTGGCCATAGCCAGGGGCGTCGCTGGTGCCAGGCTTCTGGGGCTTGAGCCCTGAGTCCCAGCACCTGCACCCCGAGTCTGCTGCTGGGCCAGCTGTGGTGGCAGCTGCAGTGGCAGTGCGTGAGCCCCAAATGTCAGGTTAGCGGTGCTCCCTGCCACTGCTTTTTGGCCAAGGGAGCAACCAGCACCGGCTGAGGTTGTGGAGGATTGACAGGCACTGGGGTCAGCAAATGTTGCTGACCCCTGCTCTAGATTATCTATTAATATTTCTACAATTTATTGGTTAAATGAATTTGCTGAAGGATTAGCACTTATTCTATTAACTGTATAACATTTATCAGATATTACCTAATTTTTGGCTCAGGAATTAAGACACTAAAAAAGGTGCCAAGTGCAGATACAGGGAAATGAAAGAGAGAGAAAAGCAGAAACTGAAAGGGTAGAATGAGGAGTAGGAGACAGTTCAATTATCTTTTTCAATAAGCTCAAACCCTTATTAAAGTAAAGACCATTATGAATAGTATAACTACTTTTCCTAGTCATTTTCCTTATTGGCAATTGCTGTATCTGCCCAAGGGGTATTATGTGGATCATTTCTCCTTCTACTCATTCTTATTTAGAAAGTCACAAGAGTCTGGAGGTGGTCCTTGTGATGAAAAATATTGGAGAATACAAGTACTAGAGACAGAATTACTTTCCCAATGTTACAAAAAACATCCCTCTGTTGAAAGTTAGATTTGTTTGTCTTTAAGACTAGAGTTCCAGTCTTGTGGGGAGGAGGCCAAGATCTACTATAAGACACAGATATTAAAAACTTCTGAGTTCGGATGGTCTTCATGCAGATTGAGAATAAGAAGGAAAAAGGATAAAAGAATAAAGAAAGTCAAAAGGATCTCCCATCATATGGTAGATTCCCTGTACATCCTGCCAAAAACAGAGACCAGAAACCAATGTGAGACTCTGAAAGAAAAAAGAGGAAATAACACATAATGAGGGTCAAAAAATGTTAGCTACAGCTCATACTCAAATGACGATTTTTCTAAAGCTGTCTGAAGAACATTCCAGTTCAATTGGATGATATTGTCTAATGGACTAATAACTTACAGTAGAATCTCAGAGTTGCAAACATCAGAGGTGCAAACTGACCACTCAACCACATACCTCATTTGGAACCAGAAGTATGTAATCAGTCATTAGCAGAGACAAAAAAAGCAAATACAGTCCAGTACTCTGTTAAATGAAAAAAAAAAGTTTTAAAAAAATTTGACAAGGTAAGGAAACCATTTCTGTACTTGTTTCATTTAAATTAAGATGGTTAAAAGTAGCATTTTTCTTCTGCATAGTAGAGTTTCAAATATTAAGTCAATATTGAGCAGTAAATTTCTGAAAGACCAACCAGAATATTTTGTTCAAAGTTTTCAACATTTGAGTTACAAACATCCTACATGCTTGAGTTTTCCATATCTTTGAGGTTCTACTCTACAATTTGTGCTGAATTTTGTGTGTTCTGATCGTGAAGTATCTTGCAGTGGATTGTGATTTTTTTTTCTTCCTTACACATCAATCATATTTGTTAACTAACTTGTATAAACAATTCTCAGGCTAAAGTTTATTTATAAACAGTTGGCTAGCACCTCTGCTTAACATACAGAAGGTCCTGGGTTCAATTCCCAGGGGGTTGGACTCGATGATCTCCGGAGGTCCCTTCCAGCCCTATGATTTGATTGAATTGTATTTGATATTTAAAGTGTGAAGGGTTGTGAATGGAGAGGTCACAAACTTTCTTGCATTCTCTGATTGGGTAGGATAACACTGACAATCACATTTCAAGTGATTATACTTATGATTAAGATTTCAAAATTCACTTTTCACATTTTTCATTTAAATTCTCTTTCTGCCAGTAAATTAATTTGCTAGACCAGTGGTTTCTAACCTTTTTGACTCAAGGACCACAGATACCATTTTTACAGCACTGAAGGGACACCAGTCTCTGCCATCCCTGCAGCCATATGAAAAGACTTCAGGAAGGAGGCTGCCTCTTTGCTGATCTTCCATCAACTTGGCTGTAGCAAAGAATGTGCATACATCCTGTAGCCCTGTGCACTCCCCCAGGCTCCCTAGGCAGCTCTCTCCCCACCCCCTTGGACTTCAGCAGAGATGCCAGTGCCTTTGGACCTAAGTGGAGCTCTTTGTTATGCTCCCTGCTACAGCCAAAGGGAGGGGATGGCTGATCTCCCATTCCCTCTGTACCAGTCTTTTAGCCCCTCGTGCCACACCTGGGTCCTTAGGCAGTGACTCCCTTCTGCAGCCAGCAGGAAGGGCGCAGCAGGCCACTTTGAAAGTCTCCACAGGCCACTTCTGGCTCCGGGACCACAGGCCAGATTCCTTCTGGTTCCTGGGCCACTGTGCTAGACTATTAATGGAAAACAGCCACAAAAATGCATATGAAGACAAAGTGAATTAACTGATTAATTTGAAACATCGGTCAAAAAGTCTTTTGCCATATTCTCCCTGTTTCCAGAGCTATAGTGAAAATCTCCATAACGAACAGTTGCATGAGCAACAGGAATTCAAAGCTACATTTGAACAGATAAGGATAGTCCATCAGATATGAGAGAGATTGTTCATTAAAACCAGTGAAGATGCAATTGCTACACCAAGCAACACCACACATGAGGTTAAGTATCACGTATAGACTCTTATTTGAAGTTATCTTCTCTTGTACTGACTGTGCTAGCTGAAAATATGAACAGTAATGTTGCTGCTAAAGAATTGCCATAACAATGCAATCAACAACAGTGCTAAATGTCCCGGTAACTGTGCACTTAAATAATTTTTATTCACCAGCTGAGAGGTACTGCATTTGTAACTCAAAGATAGTGGGTGTCTGTTGTGTCAGACCTTCCCAGCTACATTTTGCATTTACTTCATTTTGGGTTAAGGATTTGTAGGATCACGTCTGTGTGTTGTGTATGTACAACATTAAAAAAAAATAATTGCCCAGAACACATGGATATTAAAGGTAGTGTTTTATCAAAGAAGCTATTTTCGCCACTATCAGTGGAGCACCAGTCTGAAGAATCTATCAACTACTTCTTAGTTTCATACTGACTCCCTTTCCTACAAAACACAGGCATCGTTCATACTACTTTCCCCACATGGCCTTTCCCTATACACAAACATTTGGCAGTCAGCTAGTTCATGAATAGAAGAACTGAGTCTCACTCACGTTCTCAAAACATGACTTCTTGGCTGTCTGACATTTATTTAAACCAACCTATTTCAAGTATGTGTCAGAAATAAAATGGAGAAGTAAGCAGTTCCCTCCCATAATAAAATCCTAGGAAAGGGGAAAACAGCTCTGTGTGTAAGTTGTACTAAGAGCTCAAGTGAGGGGAAAATTATGACTACTTTTTCCTCCATCTGATGGGGTTTCTTGTGCATCTGACGAAGTGGGTTGGAGCCCATAAATACTTATGTCCAAAGAAATACATTAGTCTATAAGGTGCCATAGGACTCTCATTGTTTTTGCTGTACACAGATCAACATGACTACCCATCTGGAAACAAATTGAAAAGCCTAAATTCATACGGGAGCATACAATTTAGGAAGTGGTTTCTTAGCCAGCTGATCTCTTCATAGACCACAGCTTGTACTTAGTCTCTCCATAATAAAGTTTAGTTAATGTTGTAATGTGAGCTACTCAACTCATGAATGGAGAGGCAGTAAAATCTCCAATATGATAACCAGTAACTAGGATATTCAGAAGTAGCTGATAATTTTAATATTATCTGTTTATACTTTAAAAGAAGAAAGAGGCTATAGCTCCATCATTCTAGGTGATGCACAAAAATATAAGAGATAGTCCCTTTATCAACCGCATTGCAATCAAATGTAAGAGAAATAATGGGTAAATGAAACAGTGGGAGCACAAGGTTCTAAAATGAATCTTTGCATTTGTCTTTAATGCTTTTCTTAGCATAAAAATGACATTTTGTACTTGTTTGTTCATAAATGAATTTTAGTTTAGTGTTATGAAAAATGCTAACAAAAACTTTTTCAGAAAAAAACAAGAATCCTGTGACACCTTAAAGACTAACAAATTTCTTCAAGCATAAGCTTTTGTGGGCTCCAACCTACTTTGTCAGAAGAAATCTTTTAGTTGTTAAGGTGCCACAGGACTCTCATTAGCTATGTCTACCCTGGAGGCTTAAGTGGACTTAAGCAACTCCCTGCCCACATTTGAAGTTCATTAAGTCAACTTAAGCACTTGCTTAAGTCAGCTTAATAACTCCTACGCTTATAGTCGACTCTAAAGGTTAAGTCAACTTTATTAAGTCAACTTAACACAATGTGCCCATTAAAGTCGAATTTATAAAGTTAGTGCATTAGAGCAATTTAAGTCAACTTAATAAAGTTAACTTAAGTCACGGGACCCATTTAAAGTCAACTTTAAATGGCTCCTCTGACTTAAGTCGAGTTTATAAAGTCAACTTAAACAAATGGGTCCTCAATAAATTAACTTAATAATTGAAATTATTCTTTTTGCTCCAAAACAAAATAAAATCCTTTTGACCATAGGCACAGGATGCAAAGGGGACTTTAGAGCTCACTTGCTTGGGGGTAGAACTTTGTTCTCTTTAAGCCACTCCCTCTAGAATGCTAGGGGTCAGTTTTTCTTTCCAAGTTTTTGTATTCTATCATGGTTTCAAAGTGCCATGTATAAGTATGGATGTGGTTTATCTGGAGATTCAGCATGAGATCACAACAAAAAAATCAACAAGATAGTAGATAGAGAAACCCAGATTTTTAAAGGTGTCTAGACCTTGCCGTGCTCAGGAGCCTAACTAATTTTCATACATGAGTTAAGCACGTAGGAGCTTAAATCCTATCAATTGTCAATGGGAGTTGGGCTTCTAAGTGTTTAAATCTTTTTGAATATGAGTTTTAGGTATTTAAGTCAATTAGGCACAGCAATACTGAACTCACTAATACCAAATACCTTTAGTTTCTCTGGGCCAGATTTGTAGAGATGGGACTGAACTAGAATCTCTGATCCTATTCAAATTTATTCTTCATTTTAGTAATGACTTGAATCCAATAACCAGTTCCAAGCTTTGTTTCTTCATTAGACTTGAAAATGGAAGAGCCTGCAGTCTCTTTTCTGATCTGTTTTGGATACAGTTCAAGATGGAAATATTGAAAAGGAGGGTGTCAGCAGATGCCCTCTTGAGTTTTGTACATGAGGTTTGATTGCAGTGCACATCCCAGCCCCAGGCAATATGAGAATGGAATATGAGTTCTACAAAATGAGATGCCATTCCCATTTATTCCATTAGGACAGGGAGTCAGTATTTTGTTTACAAACAGAGATAATCTGATTAAGATAAGAAAGGGCTGATGATTAGATTAAGGATTTGGAGGTCTGTAGATCAGGGATGTCAAACATGTGGCCCCCACCTGGATGCAGCCTGTGAACTTCTTCCATCCAGATAGTGACTATGTTCCATGGGATCACATTCTCTCCTTAACGGAGAGAGAGAGAGAGCATGTTATCACGAAGTCCAATCCTGCGCAGAGAGCACTCTATTGTGTGATGAGAATGCACTAATATTTTGATTTGTGTATGTACTGCCCATTCAAAGTGCATTTAAGTCAACTCCTGCACATCATAGAAAACATCCAAAGTTCTCTGCTTTAGATGAGCCTGTACCCCTCTGTAGGGAATTTGGGGAGGAGGTTGAAGAGAGAATGAAGGGGGCTCAGAAGGAATCCAGCAAAGCCCTATGATCCAAGGTTATAGTCAGAAATGAAGGATATGTGAAATACCTGTGAGTGGAGGTGCTGATGGCAATAAAAGTTTTACTTGATTAAGGACTGGAAGATTTCCCTTTTTTTCAAGTAGACCAGCTGCCTAGGGCACCTGCCCCTGTTTATTTTCCTTTCGTGCCTGTAGTGGATTTGATATACCCAAGAAGACTCTTTTTTTTCCCCCCTCATCTTTAAAATGTGGAATTTTCTGGGTATTTGCTTTTAAATATTCTCCTGTGAGAACTGCAACTCAGTCACTGTAGTGCTATGTTTAAGAGCCTTTTGAAAAGTAACTAACCTTGAAACAGAAGCGAAAGCAGAGTTGCCAGCTCTTGTGATTTTGTCATGAGTTTCATGGTCATTTTTATTTTCCCTAAAGCCTCAGTTTCTGGAGTCAAGTAAATATGTGATGATTTCATCCTTAATTCTTAAAGGAAAAATAAGTTCCTCAGCTCTGTGGAAAAAGCTTCAAAATGTGTGCCCCCCAGCAAAACCTAAAGGAAATAAAAAGAGCACCAAATCTATTATTTTTTATATACTGTCATGATTGTTAAGCCAATCTTGTGATTTTTTTTGTAAGCTTGACTCATTATATTTGATTATTTGGAGTGGGCAATACTGTGAAAGTGACTTGTGAATTTCAGTTTCTTTCCTATTTAAAAAATGCACAAGGAGTCCTGTGGCACTTAAAGACTAACAAATATATTTATTGCATGAGCTTTCATGGGAGAAAAATCCCACTTTGTAATTTGGTAACATCCCCTGTATACCTAGGCAAATTTAGTGCAAACTCACAGGGTTTTCCTCTAGTAGAATGTTTCCAAAAGTTTTAATGATCTTTTCTAAGTTTGGTGAACTACAAAAAGTAAGTAACCTAAATGATAGAAAGTAATCCTGATTTTTGTACCATTGTTTCAACTGCTGGATTCCTCCCTTAAGTGACTTGATATAAGATGTCAGAACAGATTAGTATTAGAGGTGAGTGGGTCTAATATTTATTTATTTTTTATTAGTACAGTAATTAGACACTATGCTCCTGTCAGATAAATCTAAGTAGTTACCTACAAAAAACTAGAATTTTTAGGTGCCTAAATAACTTCTTGGATCCTCCCTCAACCAAAATCTAAAATGGCAAATCTGTTGTAAATATCATAGGCTGTGTTCACACGCACAGGGTTATTTCGAAACAAGTTGTGTCGAAACAACTTGTTTCGAAACAACACCTTATTTCGAAATATCTTATTTCGACTTAACAAAATGTTAATTCGAAATAAGAAAAAAAGCGGGAAACGAAATAGCAAGTTCACTGTGTGAACATGCTATTTCGTTACCCCTGGGGGTGAGCCGCTGCTGGCTCACCCTGCAGCCCCAGAAAGGGGGCTGCAGGCAC